>CM030369.1:179009433-179609433 GCA_003604175.2 Clonorchis sinensis | reverse complement strand
CTCGCTGCTGTCACCCACGCACCACTTGCTGAACAGTATCGATAATTACCAAGCACAATAATATTAGGCAATCACCCGCCTGTGGCATCGTTTCAGAACATAGCTGCCATGCAACTCGAGGGAATTACGGGGGCTGGTAAACTGTCACGTTGCCCAAGCTTAAACAAAAGCAGCCGAAAAGCCAGGTTGTTTGAACCGCTGACCTTCTGATTAGTGGATTCGCCGGACTGTACATTATTCTGCAGGAAAGACCCCCGAAAGGAAGCCACACAGTCAGAAGGAATTCAGCATATCGTTGTCCGCCAACGCTATTCAGTGTGAGGTCCTATCGAAGAATGGATACTCTCTTGAAGGGGTCAACTACTGTCTCACTGTGCTTACATCTTGCTTCATAATCACCACCGTTCCGACAATTCCTGCAACCTCCTGGAGCGCATACCTTTTGACCAGTTTGATTCCTTCCAAACAGTATAGGACTATCACCGATGAAATTCTTTATCTTCCACGCAACGTCCCAAAACGGATAATTTGGAATTGCAGGAATGACTCAAAATCCTTACACTGATTTAGTCCTCATATTTGATCTCTATGCCTGTTGTCTCGTTCGAAGGCCCCAGGCCTACCATGAGGGACGGTGTTTCAGTGTATGTTTCGCAGGCTCCTCGCCACTGTCTGTCGTTTTTATTTCTGTCACTGTTGTTGGTGGCAGCACTAATTGGCTTAACAACAGAGCGTATCATCACCGACTGCTGGTATCACTTGTCGATTGCCGTTCAGGCCGTTGATCTTGGCTGCCATATGGAACAGGCTTGATAATCGAAATTCCACTTTCGCACTACTTGAAAGACGTCGGTAGTATGTTCAGGAAAGGAAATAAAGCACAATGGCATGATTGCCAATCGAATCTCTTGTGACACATGGAACGATATTCGTAACGGAACGGTATGCATAAGTTTGCCAAAAGCTGTTCGACTGCCCACTTCCAGTTTCGCCGTTCTTGGGGCTCCTGAGTTGCTTTTAGTCTCCGCGTTTCCATCCAACCTGTTTCTTACTTCAACACCAGACTACGCCTATGAGGACTCGTTTTCAAACTTACTTGGTGCCAGTGGGAAACTCAACTGAATGTCAGCTTAAGTCCTTGTTTATAGTAGTTCGACAGGAGTTACGCCAACCCATGGAATTATGTGTGAGGTTAGTCAACATCAGATACTTGCAGTTGAGCGGCGAGTAGCCTTCTATCATGTCTCTTTCCAACCCTGTCACGTTGAATCGTGGAGGCTTGTGGACTTCGGTCTCTGTCGATGGTTCCCAACAAGGATGGAATAGCTACGCAGTGTTTCTCGACTTTTCAGTATCGAACAAAATCCACTGGTCAGCATTACTTGTATTAAACAAACTTCTTTGGTGTATATGATCTCCACCTAAATGTTGTGCCTTCAGGAGTCCTGGAAATCTGTGCGTACTGCAACACCCAAGTTGTACTGCATAACCTATTCACAATGATCCTGACAAGCCTGCACTAGAAACTTTCAGTTCGGTGGGTAGTCCTCTCTGACTGAGGTTTTGGACTCGTGGAATTAATCCTTATTTGAGTGACCCTCCTGGTTGATCTGTCAGTTGTCTCTGGTCATGGGGATTCGACTCAATTCCACGCATTTTTTTAAATTTTTGACTTTGTATTGTATTTGACGAGGTCTCCTTCTTATTATTCTGCCCATCGTCTCTCTGTTTCCCCGTTAGCCTCCTATCCTCCCGCCCACGCTGGTCGACCAAATTCGTTTATGGGAATTGGAGCGAGATCGTTTCGTGTTTCAAGAAGGCTGTCTTTATGAACAGTTCTCGAAAAGTGCAGACTTTGAAATGGTCCGAGACTTTGCAAAGGTGAGTGCATCCTTTGATACAATTAAGAGTAGACTTCCTACAGATACGAATTTGGTCTTGACAGGAAACTCAGCTGATTTTCCCGTTTATGGTGGTCCGCCTCGTGTCAAAATCTGTTTAATTTGGGCGCGGATAAAACATAAGGTTGATGGGAACTCGGACCTGCCTAATGAGCGAAATCAGTCGTGGGCTGTCGAAGCGTTTTCGGCCATCTTATGAGTAGCGTGTTATATTTAGCTAGTTTTGTTAGGGTTATCGTTGATTTCGTGGACTGTCGAGCGAATACCAACTGGCTTGCTGTATGCTTCCTCCCATGAATCTGGAGTCCTGTCATGGGTATTTGTCTCAGCTATCGTGAGAATAACACGTCCGTATGAAAAAAATTAAACACATTGAGTTCTTTTATGGCACATCGTTTCCACGTTTGATGGTCTACTAGTGTCCTGCTTCCCCTTTTAGCTATAGCTATATGCATCGCAAGACTGACAACATGACTGGCACTTTGCCAATAAATGGTGCTGGTACGTCTGGGCGTGGGGAACAGATATCTCGGTAGGTCGTAAATGTACTGACTGCGTGCTCGGAATGCAGGATAATATGACACAACACAGAATGGAACCAAGAGACACGAGGACATTTGGATTTCTCCCGTCAACCGTGACGTTATCTGAAATAGGTGTCAAGGTATTCGCTCCTGGTCGAGAATTGCCCCGTATAAGTGAATCACTCTCTTCTGATTGGCTGATATTTTGAACAATTAGAGCGTCTCATCGCTTTGTGGGTAGCATTGGTGGCTTCAAACACACAGTCTCCGTACATACTGCGTAACATTAGTACACTAATCCACGGATGCCCATCTCCTTATGCGATCTCGTGTTTTTCGCGTCAATTCTTGGCGTACAGTATCTTCGCAGAGGTGATTGCCGTCTAACTCAATCGTAGACGTAGCGTTATTCCGCCACCGCTACTGGTACAGTTCTCGATGCATTCCCCTTCCAGTTGAGCTTACTGTTTTGTTGCTTTTGCTTACGGGCGAAAAAGTCTAAAAGTGTTTTACTTTAACCCTACTCAGTATGCAAGTTTCTTCATTCGTTTTCAATATCTTATGGTGTTTGCTGTTCGTTTATTTTCTGCTTTTCCAGAGCATCGGTGTTCTTTTGTGGGAGAATCCCGAACGACGCCTAATGGTTGTTTCCAAAGCCGGGCATGAAGACGTGCGAAAATTTTGGAAGCAGAAGCGTCCATCTTGACCATCCTTCTCTCCCACACACTCCTAACAGAATTTGTACATATGCAATGAACAAATAAACTTTTTTTATCTCAACAAACATACACTGCTTTGAGTGACTTGATGCGTTAGTCTTTGTTCGGCTTTATCAAGTCGTTTACTGCGTATCAGACAGTATCCAGTTGAGTGAGGGAATTGGAATGAAACTAATTCCTCCGGTCAGTTTTACAGGTTTGCCCGTATGTCACGAATTTATCTTGGCAATTTAGCCCGATTCAGAGTTGGTTTGCAACGAACGTCTACAGTAATCCCTCCAAAAGAGCCCACTCCGTCGCGAGAGTTCATCATCATTGATCCCGTTTCCAGTAACGGACCAAACGTCCTGTCCCCCCTCCCCGGTTTAGAACGCAGACGGTGATTAGGAGTTTCATCCTTCGACTCCACCTGTGGCTTCTTCTTGATACATTTCTATTCCTTAGTCACCCGGTCACACATGATTGTACATGTTTCCAGCTGCACCGCGCATGGATGGATACCGGAGAAATTTTCATACCCTTAGCATTGTTCTGGTGATTTTGAAACAAATGTATAATGTCGCACTTTCCAATAGCAAACTGTATGATTGCTGCAAGCTTATATTATCTTGTCTACAGTACACGCTGAATGAGATACAGTGAAATAGATCCGGGCATTGGGTAACACTGCACTACTTTGTACCCTGTTTGGGTTAGTTATTTCTAAATGGTCCAAGTCAGCTAGGTTTCCGTTTTTTCGGAAGCCTGTCGATGAGAAACGGTACAAAAATCTTTTGCGTTTGATTATGGGAACGTCAAGTCAGGCCAACTTCACATCAGGAAGTGAATTTCCTGTCTATTCTGATAGTAACTTTTGTAGGTTGCTTCTTTCCTAGATAGGATATTTGTCACAAGCGAAGCTCCATACGTTGTGTCCCGTGATTCTAGTACACGTGATCGGTTTGTTTCGTCAACTTTTCTATTCAGTGCGACTTACTGGCACAGCGATGTATAGTGGTCCTTAGAATAAAGAACCGAGTTCTCTTTCCTAACGGAATGCTGCTCATAGGTCACTGTCGGTTTCGTTCTTGGGTCTTCCCCAGTAGGCGCAGGTCTGAGTCTCCGTCAACTTTGTGTTCTAATTGAAACCAAATTGGACTCAGTTCGCGGGATACACTCATTTGAAAACTAATTTGGTTTCAAGGAGATACTCAGTTGAATTGCTCACTTGTGATGTCTTAATAAAAGTCAGGTTATATCATGTTTTAGTTGGGACGATTTTCTAGATATCACAGTTTATTTGCTTGATGAAACAATGCCGACAACGCTCCCAACGCTCAAGACCGGTTTCGGTTCTGGTTTAATACTGGTTTAATACACCAGTGACCTATTGGTCTGGAAAAGACGCATCGGAAAAAACTGAGCTGCTTGTGCGTAATCAAACTATACAATAGGCATGAAGTGTTATCCCAAGTTACTCAGCAATCCATGAATTTCTGTCCACTTTAGGTTCGACTTGCACTGTTCTCATCATTCCGTGTGTATTGGGACAAGTGCTGTGCTCATCCCCTCGTGTTTATCCGAATGAAGATGGCGGGAGGTGCGATAGGTACACCCATTTTCATACCAATTTCGTATTCACGGGCGACTCACCTGAATCCCAGCCAAATCTTTCGTTTATGATGTTCTTTAACTGAAACACAGTCAGTTGAAGATCATTATAATCGAGAGGTTCGGGTGAGTCATGAAACCAAATTGGTGTGCAAATTAGTGTATTTGTCGATTTGTGTGCAATGTAGGTCGAAGTAGAACAAGGTTGACGGAAAATCGGGAACTGCGCCTACCAGATGGACCCTAAGAAGGTCGAAAGCGGTCGTGGACTGTCGAACAGTTTTCAGTATCTTTATGAGTAGCGTGTTACGTCCATAGAGGGACAGTCGAATTGGCGTTTTGTGAGAATGTTCATCATATCCAAGGATGCTGCATTGTTCGGCCGGTATTAAGGCACTTTCCTGTCTCACTGGTCCCTTCGGCTACTTGTCGTCCAGCTCATGCTGCTGTGCAATAGGTACACGAATTTCTCAAGGATTGCTGACAAACTGAACATCCGTGATGTAATAAGGAGCATGTGTTTGACGCTGTGCTACGGTTTGTGACCCAAGCCAATAATATAAATCATAAACAGGGCACCAGCCTGTGCGTCTTAGTTTCGTGATCTGTGCTAATTGGTTAATGTACCTCCGGACAATGTTTCTGCAAATACTTTGATATTCTCAGGTGGTTTCGGACGACGTTTAAATAAAACATGGTGACAATGGGACTTCCTTTACGGGAAATTCCGGATTCTAATCGAGAGATGGATTTTCTCCAAGCTCCGAAGCGAGTGATTCACAAAGTCGCTGAAGTTTCAAACGAAGCCGCATCACTCCTGAGAAAGTCATTTCCTAGATTATACGAAAGCTAGGATATTCCCACCACTACCGAGACATATTTGATGTCTCGAACATCACTGGGCATGAGTTTCATCGAGACGTAATCTTCACATGGTGGAACCGGTAATCTCCTTACCGTTCAATTCTTATGGAAAACAATCACCTGTTCCAGCCATTGATAGTAGAAAAACTTAACTCCAAACATGTTAATCCTGGTCAGTTTGGTTCTCAGCGCAAGATGAACGAGAAGAAATCCCCACTAAAATCTTGCACCGATCGGATGTTCGATCTCCCCCAATCGATAGGAAGATTGTATGCCGTAATGGGGTCAAACTTTATTTTCGAATGAGTTAGCGTCTGTAAGGTGTCGTGCGTGCTACATAAGTAGAGCAGTCATTGCATTGCAGGCCAACCCTGATGAGTTCAATTAATCCATGTTTTAGAATAAAGAAGATTCACCATAAATCGGTTAGCGACCGTTTATTGTATTGAGTTGGGCTCTGATAACATGGGTAGATACGCTGCGTCATTGAGAGTAGTGGAGTCCCAACTTTTTCAAAAGGCTTTCGGGTACTAGAAAGTGCTTCCCTGAAATTACGGCAAGTGTTGTCCCGTGCATGAAATTATTTTGTCAATGCTATAATATGACCTGTTTAAATTGAAAATTTCCATTTTTCTAGAGGTCATATACTCCGTGCGGGCTTTTTTCTGTAGTTAACCTAAGGCTCGTTCTTCCGTCCAAACTGAAGTAATCTGAACATACCTGATCACCGACTAGTCACGATGTGGGGTAGCAAACCAAACAACAGAGCCAACCGAACGAACAACCAACCATAACTGAAAGTCAGCTCCGGTTGTCAATACGTAGATTAACACGCACAACCAGTGCCGCTTTGCTCCCTGACAACTGGCCAATAATGTCTTGACTGGCGATGAAACGTCAATAATTGATGTAGTTAGCTCGGCGGACAATCCAACAACCTTTTATATTTTCTCAGCCTACAACATTTTTCTCCAAGGAGACTTTGTCCTGTACATGAAGATCTGTGCTATACAGCTGCTTAATCCTCATTCGAAATCATCAACCGTACGAATCTCACTCAACTCCTGAGGGTCTCGGACGCACGATCTCCCAGCTAGTTGTTTGGACACAACCATTCGACCACGAGCGCCTGATCGACGGTGCCACTCATCCTTCAGTCATGGAATTCACCCATAACGTTTCAAGTAACTGGCTCCAAGAGTGAAGCCTTCTCAGATGGGAGGTTCACACGTCGTGGATTGACAAAGCTAAATTAATCACCAGTATGAGTTAGGGACTGCCGCCGAGTTAAGCTGACCATCATATGACCGGGCAAATGTTATAAACAGTAGTATGTGAACAGCTGGAGATCACAGGAGAATTTTCTGCAACATTCATTAGTCGACCTAGTTAAGGCGGAAGACGGACAGATACCGCCAGTGCGATCCCGATTCATCATTCTTGATTGATCAAGATTCTCGAACTGTCACACCTTGTACAGTGGTCTTTCAGAATGAGCATATGAAACTGGAATATGTAACCTTCTTAGAGGTGTCTTATCTTCGAGGGTTCATACGCTAATTCGTCGGAGGGCCAGGAGTGATTGTGCAGACTTCCAAGGAGGACGTTCATCCTCCGCGAAGAGCTACCTCTTTAGGGATTGCCAGGCTGGTGGGGAATATTGGTCAGGGATTGGGCGATCCCTACCCAGGCGGGGAAGCTTACCTGTAGAAATTATGTAGGTGAACGAAATACCAAAATTCATGTGTGTGTGTGTGTGCACGGGAAGGATCTAGCTATACGCTGTTTTGAGGTTTCTCGCATTCCCAATTTGACAGATTGACAGGCTATCTGCATTGCTCCTGGGAACTTCTGCAATCCTGTTAGTACGCCGTCACATGACCATGAGACGAGCTTAAGTTAGTTTCAGTCGCCTTCGTTAAAAAAAACGAAAGCAGCTGTGCGCTTGGAATTCTACCATCACCAATTAGTGTGCGCGAAATCTGTGAACATCGATCGTTGGGTGTACCACAAGACGAAAAAGTGCATTCTACAATGCGCGCACTACGTAAGAATGTCCAGCCTATGCGCTAAGCGTAAAGAATGGATGATTAATTGTCTATTTTCGCCCGCGAAAAACCGCAGCATGGGTTCACCACAGAAGGCTGGCTTCTAGAATGAGTGCACTGCGGCCTCTGCAAACAGACCAAAGATCAGCGACAAAATTTCCTCAGGATCCGTAGTTCTATATGAATGAATTTAGTTGTTTGGTTGGAGCGCATTATCACTCAACTTGGCGCTACTCAATTCGTCTTTGAGTGTTTAGTTTTCCATTAAACCATGCACTTTAGAACTGTAGAGATTTCTTACCTAGGATCACATCATATTTTTTTAGTTAGAAACGCAGCAGCTTTGCTTGTCTTGGCTTGTGATGATGTCGCTTCTCCTGACAGACCCAAATACCCGGTCGTTAAGTGTCATCAACTTCGATGACGGGTATGGGCCAATACCGTCCAGATTTTCAAGCACCAGTTTTTTAAGGCCCCTTGTGTAGCTAAAAAAACCACTGAACTTTGTCAGCTTGTCAGTGACTGCCATACTAAGGTGTTTATTCGTTGTGAGTACACCTATCATTGTTATGTGTTTTTAACAGTGAAACAAGCTTTTGTCCTTTGCGACGGAAATCCAGTTTACATGTTGCAAAAATGTCAGCATCTGAACATCAAATCACGAATCCGGCCTAATTCCACAGCCTAGCGATAACCTTAGAAAATCAGGGGGTGTGCGCTGGAAACTTGATTGGCATAGAAGAAGGTAAGTAGGTCCAGCAAGTGAAAACAACAACCAAGGAAGTTAGAAGACAATTCGCTGTTTTGTGTCATATGAAGCACGATCCAGTCTAACGAGCAATAATTTGTGCCCATATTGCTCTTGCTCGAACAGTCATGCTCCCGTCCTGGAGCAGTTTTTCAGTTCAGCCCAACATCTTGAATGATGGCTCAGTAGCTTTATTAGCTTTGCCCATTGATCAACTCACTTATCAGGACTTTGCACTCAAGCGGTACCGTGGACAATTTTGATTTGTTGTATCAGGTAGTTGTAGGATTTGTGGGATTTGTGTTAACATCACTCTAGCGTCGAGCAAACTGCTCACATCACTCAATCATGAGCACGTTCACCTGTTCAGCTGTGAAAATTCAGGCCCATCCAGCATGGGCTTGTTAGGTTGTGGTAATAGTAACATACGAGTGTCTCATATCAGTTTTCCGGCTCAGGAGAAGTATGCAATACTATTGAGTTCTAATAGGAAACAAACCGGTGTTCACTGCTTCCCCTCTTTGTTATGGACTAACCGGACTTGCTAGGTCAGGAAAGGAGCAGAGCTGTTCAGATGGCACTTACCGCCTGCCGCGAAGAACACTATTTCCCGTGTCCAATTCCGAGGGGCGGAAACCTGGAGATGGACAGAATTTGACACAACAGAAGAGAATGAAAGACGTTACGAATAGCTTAGGCGCTACTGGTTTGGTTAACCCTCCAGAATGGGATTCAAGTGACTTTTCCCATGCATGGCTGAAGCAAATGAACGATATGACACCTAACCGATGTAATTGGTGTTTGTGCTGTCAGCTTCTATGCGGATTGCCTGACTGAGTCCTGGAGGTGTACTCACACCGGACCTTTGTTGTAGGCCAGCCCTAGGTCCCCACTTTCACCCATTTTTCTTCTTTCCATAGTAATGCTCTATACAAATAACTTGACAAAGTTGTACAGCAGTGAAGCGTCACTGGTCTCCTGTTGTGTTTCTGTTGGTTATGACGATCTTATGCGTTTCGGTGTAGCAGAGTTAGTTCTGGTTGTGCACTGTTTAGCATTCAGTAGGGTCCTTTTTTACACACAAAATCAACTCAAGCAATGGACCCTCAAACACCTGTGATCC
Organism: Clonorchis sinensis; assembly: GCA_003604175.2. Lineage (NCBI taxonomy): Eukaryota > Metazoa > Platyhelminthes > Trematoda > Opisthorchiida > Opisthorchiidae > Clonorchis > Clonorchis sinensis. Next base: position 179,599,916 of record CM030369.1, on the reverse strand, counting down.
TAATAGTTAGTCTGATGAAGTGGATCCCTGTCCTATTCATCTATTACAAGGTCAGATATGCGGAACTTTACTGAAATCGTAGTCCGCCTGCACACACACCATTCGTTGGCTCAATGAAGTTTAAGCCCAGTCCTTTTAGCAAAATACTTGGGGGTGGTTACGCGAACTGGCCAATCTGGTAAACATATTCATGTTCATGGTTAAACACTTGCCTACGCAGCGTTGGTTTTAATTCTTGTTTTTCATTGACAAGGTTTAACGTTGACAGTTCGATCCTTGTGACAGCGTTCATATTCGACTGAAATCAGCGGGTACACATACGGCATGATCTAATCTATTTTCATCCTACTGTTGCTCGTTATCGCCTACTTCTCCCTTCGTTGGCACACAAGACAGTTTTCTGTTTCGACTCTCGTCAGATCATTATTCCATTTGGCGTCCATATTTTTACTAGCCTTTCAACATCAGTCAAATCTATTTGTATTCACCACATATAAGAGTTATGTCAGTATACATTCACGTGGTGATAAAGGCTCCATAGCTTCAAGGGTGTGTATTACCTTATCTCCAAAACGGTTCTCCCCCCACACCCGTGTGAAGTTTTGCCTGCAAGTATTACTCGCCCAATCTATGAGCTGTCGATTTCAGAATTTGGATGGCTATCGTACAAATTATTAAGACCACTAGTAAAGAACCTCCCGATCAACCAAGGTACTTGATCAAGATGAGGGTAAAGGCGGGCGGTTACAAATTGTTTACACGTTTTCAGGATAATGTCTAAAATTTATCGAGTTCCTCACTCAAAGCAAACTCAAGCAATGTTCACGCATTACCAAATTAATGAACTTGGTTTGTACTTCAGACAAAAGTGTTCACCGGCTGCTGGAACAAACCCTTAGCTCGACAATCTAACTACATATTGGCATAATTCTTTCACCGTTGTGCATTATTCAAGTTGCTTTCGAATGATAACCGGAATGTGGTCTGCCTTGTTATCGGTCCAAAGCAATATACTCTAAACTCACTTTCCTCTGAATTAACGACTTCTTTCCAATGCCCCGAAACCATACTACATAATCGCAAGCGATTCTTACTGCAAACATATTGATTGATTAACTATCAATACTGAGTGTTATTCTTTCTAATGTCGATCGCATTGTGATCGAACATACCAGAGGAATTCGATTCAGAAAGATTATTTAAAAGCGGATAATTTAAGATGTGGGATACCAAAATCTCAAGGAGAACCACTAAAGTAGTAAGTGGTGAGTCAACTGATTCGACAGCATGACTAAACTATATAAGATTAGTATAGTAATCTTACGAAGAACATTTACTGAAAGGTTAAGTCAAATTTTCCGTTCAGCCGTGGGTCCAGAGTTTTGCTGTTCCCTATATACGCGGTGTTTACAGCAGTTTCTCATCCTCATATGTTCACTTTTTCGGTACCTACATACATTCTACGTATTACCGCAACTGATTATGCTAAACCATGAACGAAGTCAATCCGGCAGGTGTGCAGAAACGTATTAATCCTATGCTAGATAAGTGAATGCGACGTGTCCTATTTCCTATCTCCGTCCAGCGCGACTTCGTGCATCCAGTGTGACGTCCCCGAACGAAAAGCCAGTGTATTGTTTACTATGTCGCGCAGAGTATCTATAACGTTACTTGACACAAAACCAGTTAATGTACAGTAGAAGATTCAAAACAGTCATTAGAACTTGTTTTCTGTTCTTGGTAGAATCCATTTTGAATTCGACAATAACTGCCTAATGTGACCGTACTGATACATCGCTTTTGGTGCGACCTTGACTGCTTCCGTACAAATGTGTTAGGACCAGCCTCCAGGAACAACAACCACCTCTTCCCAGTCCCCATGCTTACCATGATATCCGTGAATAGATTTGAGCGACCGGTGCAATTGAAGGATCGACTTCATGCAAACAGAACCAGGGACTGTGTCTACAAAATGAATTGTGGCGACTGCACTAAGGTCTGTATTAGACAGACGGCCAGGGAATTTCAAGTCAGAATCAGAGAGCATAGAAAAACAAACAGGCAGCCGAGAAAAGCGGACAACTATCAAGCGTTACTGAAAGACTGGACAATTGCGGAACGCGCGGACACAAAATAGACGTAGAAAATGTTGAGGTTTTGAGGCGAGGGCTACGGTTCACGTCACAGAGATTGATCGCCTAGGCGGTAGAAATCGCCAAGCATCCCATTATTAACAGAATAGGTGTGAAACTGGCAAGCGTGTGGAGAACGGTCTTGGATCAGTCGAGCTAACACGTGTTGGTGTGCGATTATCAGGAGGAGGGGTAGTTATCATTTGAATTCCACTTAACCTTACCAACTCACCTCCCCCAACTTAATTGTGGCAACTCTAACAAGCCCACGAAGACCAACGAAAATCTACCAGTGGCACCCCTGGTGAACCATCACATAAGGCACCTTGAAGTGGAAGATTAAGGGACAAAAAGCCTATGGGAACTAATGTGAAACTACTCCAACCCATCAATGCAAGATTTTGGCAACCACAATAACCGACAAGAGCCGTTAATCGACACTCAACACCGATCTAGTGTGATAATCTGAAAAGGTCGTACTGATCGGTTCTCCGTCTGCCTTAAAACTTGGCCAATTTAGTGACCTGCTGATTTGGCCTGATGAAACTTTTGTGTCAAAAGCGAAACGTTGCCCAATTAAAAACTAAGCACTACTAAGCACTTCTGAAACGACTGATCAACGAAAGTTCACTTAATAGATAGTCAATGCTTTGATTCTTTTCCAGACAATTTTGGCCGTATATGTGAACAGCAATCAGGCTGAGTTGACGACGTTGTCCCTACAATTACGAATAGGATAGTTTCTCCGTTCTTGTGTGTCCCGCTAGATGTTCTGCTATTTCCTTAAACCAACACATCGCTGACCGAGTACACCCGTTTTCAAATTACGTTGATGATAACGGAAGATTCAGCAGAATCCTTTGTTTATGATATTCCTCAACTGAATGTGCTGCGTTAATGGTGACTCATATTCGAGATGTCGAAGTATATCTACTTGATAAAACACACAATTCATAGAGTAGTTGGAAGGTCTTCGATTATTCACGACCGCTTGGTCATTTGCACTCATTTGCACATTACCTTGTTATCAGCCGGAGATTTGTTTGAATTTCTGGTTAACGATTTTCTTCAATAGAAATACTATAATGTCTCAAGTATCGTACATGAGGGGGCCTTTACGCAACACATTCAGAACACCGTACACAAGAGATCCAGCTAAGTTTCCCGTTACCACCATAATAATTTGCAAGTGGTGTTTTTTTAGTATGGAATCAGCTAAAAACTATGGTACTTGTTAGTAGGCATTTCATCAGCTGTCACCGAAATAAATCGATAAATACGTTCTGGACAGTTGTCTGCCCCACAAACGAAGCTCTTACGAACATCATACGTATGGTTCTAGCAATATGTGATGATAAGTTGTTAGATTTATTACCATCATGTGTGTCGATGAAGGTTTTTTTGCCAATTGGATTGCCGAAAGTCATCACTGCTGTTGCAGTTGAACTGGTTCAAAGGAACAGATGCACATTTGTCATCCTAAAGTACTCGGTACTCTATAGTGCCTAGCGTTGACTCATCAAATTCATTGCTGCTCATACTTGTAAGAGAACAAGATTACCTTGCAGATTGAAACTTAGGATCCTCAGAAACTTTTCCTTTAGGCTACATGGTTTTTTCGATACCTTTTGCAGCCTTTTTCAGTTGGCAGCCAGGCCGAACACATTTGAACACACTGAACACCATAGCCTTTCATTCAAGTAGGCCAATCCTAACGGCTTGTTGCATAACTAGTTCGCACACTGGTAGCCCACCAACTGCCGGTTGAGAGCGTCCCCATTGAACCTCCCGAAGGTGGACATTGTGATAACCTTACGAAGAACATTACCCATTTCCCATGCTTCCTCCAAGACTGTAGATCGTAACACAAGCGGCCATTACATAAACGCGCTACGGACTACTAATAATACATTTCTTCCTATTATTGCTCTGTATCGTTCCACCGTATCGTATGTAGACGTGCTGACGTCACTCGCAAGCTCACTAGCCAGTCGCGCGTACATGCATTAGTTTAACGCGTTTGGGACTCCATTAGTGACAGATACATTCATTTGCGCACCGATGTCGTTTCCACAGTGGATTCACATGAATCCCAGCTGAATCCCTTCTTTTGACTGAATGTGCTGCACCGTACTGTTTCGTATTTCATTTGACGAAGAACAGCAAACTCGAGAGATTCAGTTGCATTCAACTGAGTTCTCCGTCAAAATCATGTTGGTGTGCAAATGACAGTTTTTTGGTGAAAATGAACATGTGGTACCAGGATTTACTCAGAGTTAGCTTCAGTCTTACTTGACGACTACTTTGGATAATAAGTTTTAGCAACAGTTTGCGCTTACGATGAAACTGCTCAAGCTACGTGACTGACGTCTTGTTGAATGAAACTTGAAATGAATACTCTAACAGAATATCATCAAAGAGAGATTCAGCAGGGATTCATTTTAGTCGCCCATAAAAACCAAAGTGGTGGAAGGAAGAAGGCCTTCGCTTTGGAGTTATTTATTAGAAAAACATCAAGTGAACAGTTACAGACTATTGGACAGGAAAGAAAAACTCTCACATGCATCTTGTTTATAAAAACTGAATATCCTTCTTCTTCGTGAACGTGCCTTCCAGAACTTTCCTGGATATTCATTGATTATCGCTCAAATGTAAACGAATGTTCCGTAATAAATCCCACTTTCCAATGGACGCAAAGTGGAGTTACGAGAAAAAATATTACTCACATATCTCATCAGTAGTGTCCACCGTTACACTGGTATGCGGATGTCTTAGTATTGTTCTGTTCAGGTGGAGCAAAGGCCCTAAGCTGTGCTAATCTAATAATTATGTGGCCGAAACAGACGGATCACGCTCGTGTACAAAGATGAATCGTCTTTAAACGAAAACTTAATTTGCGACAACCACATTCGGGAAACCGAAGACTGGTGCCATTCTGGATAAGATAACCCAACCCGTGCTTTTGTCTGAACTATAATCTAATAAAATTTCTCGAAGCTAATCCTCAGAAGAAAACTATTCCAGAATGTTAAGACAAATATTTCTTCCTTAAAAACCGGCAACAGGTAATAAGTTCATGAGACCGATGTTCGGTATACGTTCAATCGTCTTATTGACTGGAAAAACAAATGCCATTGTTTCCAGAATGCCATTCTTCCCAAGCTATCATTAACAAGTCAAATACAGTTGATGTAACAGCCTCTTCGTCAAGTTTTCCATCATCAGTTCGGTATTAAGGAGGTCAGTTAAAGCGTTATTTACAAGGTTCTAAGTACATAAGGCTAGTCCAGCAAGTACCCGATTCGTCTTTGACCCTGCTCAGCCCTGTTCGGATTTTAGTGTTGGCATTTCGTTTTGGATATAATCTGCTGAAACAGTCAATATACACTGCATTGCTTCTAAATTGTTCAAATGCATACGAGTCCATCTCATGCAGATTCGCTAGCACAATTTAAGTAACCGCTTGTTTCTCACCATGATGCATAAAGTGGGGTGAACTACATCAGGATTAGTAACTTGTGCGTATGTGTACCCCGACTAGTCGTGAATCGTGAACCAATCCTCCCTCGGGGAATTAGTAGCTTTGCTGGTTGTGAATGCACCTTTCATACATTTGTATCCACTTCAACTGTATCAAATTCTTCACATCTTTGCAAACAAATGCTGTAGTTCACACAGGTGGACACAGTTTGCAGTCAATTAGGATGATGTTACCCAAAAGGCATGCGAAAAACGTGCACATGTTGAGAAGTAACAACCAATAATAAGATAATACAGAGTGCACCACAGAGGAAGGCATTGGATGCTCTGAGCTGCTGAGCACATAGTACTAGTGAATAGCTACTGGAGCTGAGCCAGAGAATACTCAATGATCGGGCTTGACAGTTGGATCATAAAGTTAGAAAACACTTGCTAGATCAGCCACAAACCCGAATATTTGTTCCATCGACCAAATCACCTGCATTAAGCCCTGCTTAGAACTCTATCATGCGCCAAAATAGTCTCTCGAAGGAACCGATGGCATGCCGACTTCATCTTAATGAGAGCCGTTTACAGGAACGTCGCACACAGTATGCAGTCAGTCACAAATTGTCACTCGCTTTTACTTTTCTGCTGTTAGCTCTTCTGCACACATGTATGCTTCTCTTCGGACCACTATCTGAGCCTGCACTTTGAAAACCAAAGTTATTTGTCCATTCACTTTGTTTGATCGTGCTCAAACGGATAGTGGAAGTGCTATACTGCCAAGCACTTTGCAGAGCTGGGAAATTCAAACTGGGTATAAATCTTGTTTGGATCAGGTGTTGAGTTATTCAGGTAATCGAACTACCGCTGTATAGCCAGTCAGAATGTTCTGTATAAATACGCGTCGGCCCTCACGGCCGACTGGACATCGGATGGGAACTTGATCCCCTGTAGGAGGAAACGCATACAGATCCTGAAAAAGTCGTCCACTTGAAATTTTTCTCCCTTATTGAAACCCATCCTGTGATTATGGAGTGACTCATGAATTGTTGCAGTGAGGCGATGACATCTACCCCGTTTTTTTCTGTGGCTTTCATCCTTATCGGGTCTGACGATTCAGTCCATTGTTTTTGTACATCCCTTTCAACGGTTTGCTATTCCGGCTTCTTACAGGAATTTATGATGAGCAATGTTATACTGTACATCGTACTGAAGGACCCCACTGCGGTCAAAAACAAATTAGATCGGCTTAAACGTGGAGAATAAAGTGAGAGCTGCAGCACCTACGTGTTATGTCTGCTGATTCGCCAATCTGCTGTACCTGACTACTGAGCCGCTCCAGTGCCTAATGCCTGGAAAAAGAATCACAGAAGGGAACACAACAGCTATATTCCGAACAAGCGAGTGCGGAGCGTGAGTGCGTGCGAGTGCGAGAATACAACTGTCTCAAGCTAGTTATTTGTAGGACACTGTCTAACTTGGTCCAATGCTGACGCACGCGGTCTGGCCTTGGTACAGGCTGCGACGCGCTGCATACTGCGGGGGCGTTGTCTGACCTTGATCAACGCTGACTCGCGCTGTCTGGGTTTGATAGAAAGCTGAGGCGCTGTATATTGAGGGGGCGTTGTCCGTCTGGTCAAAATCTAGCAGAGCTGAGGGTCTCAGTAGATTTCGGGCATTCAGTGTTGCTTTCAGGAATCTGACCTTCCTGATACCTCCCCTTTTGGCCGTTCAACGTAAGATTGTCGACGCGGATCAAGTTGTAAAGGTTCCACCCTTTTTCTAGTGCGACCGGTACGGCGTCTCGGTTGCAGCAATGGATCTGTCTTTGGCGGTCCATGCGAGGCAGTGGCTACGGGTGCTGGTCTTGGGAGATCAAAGGTTTCAAGCAGCAGGTTGAGATCTAATAAACGTTCTTCTGCCTTTGAGATCGGGCACTCAGTCGGCCGTAATTGATTGACATGTCGTTTCCATATCAATGGTCCCACCTGGACGTTGTAAATCACCTGACCGATTCTTTTGAGGACGACTCCAACAGTCCATCTTCGGTGCCCAGGGCGATAGTCCCTGACAAGCACACGGTTGCCAGGCCGGAATGTTGGCTTTCCTCTTGTCGGTGTTGATGAACATAAGTTTTCGATCGGCATTGTTGAAAGATGCAAGCGATCTATCCAGTCTATGCCCAGGAGATTAAGCTCACAAGCAGCAAGATAGACAATACCACAATCACGATGGCCTGCTATCTCCATCTCACAATCAAATTCACCAAGTAGTTGAAGCTTACCACCTGAAGCATTTCTGGCAGTGTTCATTGTCGGTCTGAGTTCCGGTGATCCGATCTTTCTCCAGGTGCGCCGGGAAACAATCGTAATATCGGAAGCCGTGTCGAGCTGCAATCGAATTGTGCTTCCGTTTGCTCTGATTGTAACGTACTTGCGATGAGCATCGATCTGGTTATCAAATGTTGCAAGTATTGCGTTAAAACGGGGTTCTGATTGGCTCCGTTTGCTTCGTGACCTCGGGGTTTGACTGCGTCTTTGGCTAGCTTTCCGCGTCCGGCACTGGCTTTCCTTGTGCCCACGTCGATTGCACACTGAACATTTGTGCTTTTTATACGGACACAACCGCACAAAATGCCATTCGCCGCATTGCCAGCATGCTGAAGGGGGCTTTGCTCCGTTCGAATTTGCCACCACGGTAGGTTGCCTCGATGTCGTCTTGGCAATGTTGAAAGCAGGGTTGGATAAGGGCCTCTCCAACATGGCCGTGTCGTGTTTAAGATTTAAAAGGCGCTGGCACTCATGGGTAATGGACTGCAGCGTTATCTCGGGAGTTTGTTCAATCTTGTTCAATAGTCTCGTCCTGATATCACTGTCTGAATGCGACTGAAGACCACAAATGAAAATAAGACACTTGAACTGGTCTTCTGTCATGGTAGATAACTTGAATTGTTCGCATTCAAGGTTGACTCTACCGGCATAAGTGATGTAGTCCTCAGATTCTTTTTCGCCAGTTTCATACATTGGTAGCGAATATTAAACAAAGACGAACGCTCACCGAAAATCATTGAAAGTTGCTGCACGGTTTTGTCAAAACTGAGATCTCGCGTGTTCTTAGGCAGATAAAGTTGGAATACCGTGTGTTCCGTTGTGCCCAGCTTTCTGAGCAATAAGCGTACTCTCCAGGCATCATCTTTGTGCTTCAGTTCGACTTGGAAAACATCTTCGTAACGTCTGAACCACGAATCGAAGGTTAGGCCGGCATCAGGGTCATAATGGAACTCCGTAATGCTGTTGGCGATCGAGTCGACTGAATTTGTATCTGGAGCGGAATTTGGTGGTTGAATTTGAAGTTGCTGCGTCAATGTTTCCACCAAACGTAATTGCGCCGCTTCAAACTGGTTTGTTGTTGCAGCAGAATTTCTTTCAACGCTTCAGCAGTTATTGTCATGATCCAGTGGGTTCGGGCGTCGCCAATCTGTTATGTCTGCTGATTCGCTAATCTGCTGTATCTGACTGCTGACCCGCTCCAGTGCCTAATGCCGGGAAAAAGACTCACAGAAGGGAACACAACAGCTATATTCCGAACAAGCGAGTGCGAAAGTACAACGGCCTCAAGCTATTTATTGGAGGACACTGTCTGAACTTGGTCCAACGCTGACGCACACTGTCTGGCTTGTACGGAGCTGTGACGCGCTGCATATTGCGTTGTCTGACCTTGATCAACGCTGACTCGCGCTGTCTGGGTTTGATACTAGGCTGTCAGGGCTGTATATTGAGGGGGCGTTGTCTGTCTGGTCAGCATCTAGCTGGGCTGAGGGTCTCAGTAGATTTCGGGCATTCAGGTTGCTCTCAGGAATCTGACCTTCCTGATATCATCATCAGCTGTAAAAACCGCGTACCTGTCGTACAGTATTTATGCTGGCATATCGCAAGCATTCTGAGGTGCCAACACCTCCAAACGCTCTACCAGACAACCCGGAAAGAAACTGACAGCACGAATGCCACTAAAACCGACCAGCCACCATTCTCGCAGTGCCTCCAGCCAAGCGCAGGAGGAGCAGGGGAACCCCATTCTGGAAGGCGCACCGCAACAAAACACCTAAAGCCTTCGTGCCTTCAGCCAATCAATACAGTGTCCAGCTCACGGTTTGCGAAATTCTGAAGGAGGCACGGAGAGCAACACTAGTCTCGCTCTTGACCAGTGCACTTCTTGATGTGATATTAATTGCAGTATCGATGAAAACTCATGAAGCGACACCCCCAGGTCTAGTTTGTCTGCGTGCCTTGGTGTCGACGTACAGGATAAGGTTGATGGGCTTATCTGGTGGGCATAAAAAGTACTACTGTTTTTGGACGTTCCGAAATTTTCCATCAACCTAGTAAGTAGTCGCTGTCCGCACTGTTTTGCTGAAGACCTACGACAGTCTTCCCATCCCCGTTGTGAGACTGACGGAACACATAAGTGGTTAGAGGCAGTGTCAGACGTGGCCCAGCTACGCTCAGTGGCGCTCATTCATTCGAGATTTCGCCTTCAATGAATACCCCCCGATCTCCCCATTTAGAAGTCCTATGAAACCCTGTATTTACGCATTAGCTATCATCTCCAATGCGTAGCTATTTTAGCCCACCTCCCCAAATCACCAGCGAACGAAACTGTGCAGCTATAACCACTGTACGGCGAATATCCGGGTTTTGCAGCTGATGATGACTGGATAGTCTTAATAGCCAGCATTCATTCACTTCAGAACAGCGTCTGAGAACAAAGACGGAGTGGTATCAGCACCATTTTGGTCGCAATCTGTTGCTGGTAGTAGTGTCCAGTAACATAATACCTACAACTAAGAACTGCAGCAAATGTCGGCAAAATTTACCAGCTTTATGCAGACTGTAATTTAACGGCATCGTGCGCTCCTACAGAAAAGCCAGTAAGTCACCAGCTGCCATAATCCGATTAGCGCAACAATTACATGCGGGATTAAGGTGCCGTGCAAGGCTTCAGTGAAAAAGATCTATCCGGACCACGACGTGGAATGGAAAGTTAACTAGCGACCTACACCTTGAAACACTGTAGCTGCCGGTTTAATTCGCAACAAGCAATCTGACATTCCGTAAAACATCTTCATCTTTTCAATGTGAAGGATCAATCTTGGAGATACATCGTAACACAGCAAGAAAACAGGCTGCAGAACTTCACATTCCGTTTCTTTATCCTACCGACGATATGCTGAGGACAACTTAGCAACTTAAATTGACTAAAACAACAAACCAGCATGTGTAAATCTCCAGACTATTTGCACTTGTCAAAGTCTTTTATGTTTGGCCGATGGTCATTAATTATCACTGCATCGTTGAAGACCAATAAGTTGGAGTTAGAGTTAGATTGTAAACGATGTTTCGAGGTCAAACTGGTGAATATGCTTTTGCGGTCGATAAGACCGGCTTTCGGGCTTGGCTTCCAATTCCGATCGATTTTTCGGTCAGCTCACTCATGGAAGCTCCGGTATGTCCTGCTGACGTGAATTTCGCTAGAAGTGCAGGCGAACTAATAGACGATAAAAAAAGGTGCAGATGTTGGGTGCGTTCCGGTCCTCAGGGTGGTTTGCCGAAAATCTCTATGGTTGAAACGCAAAACTTCGATTCGGAAGTGTATTTCTCCTTCCTACCTTGCTTACTTTTCGGAATGCTTGATGGCATTGGTATCTGCTCTAGTCGGCACCTTGAATGATGACTTCACCTACAGAGAGAATAGTGACACTGAAACGACCCAACAAATGGTCATTGGCTAGAATCCATCAATATCTCGGTTAGACTGCAAGCACACTGCTGAATTTATGACTGACGTATCGAACAGTCCCAGTCCAAGTAAGGTCAAATACTATCAAATTTGGAATTCCGGGGTCCTACAGATTACGTAAAAACCGCAGGATATCAAACTAAAGGGCCTGAAATTGATGGTCGCCACAGTCCGCGCTGCCCTCAACACGGGGTGACATGCTTAGGACAAGCCTGAAACCCGGTTAAGCTAACAGGAGTGCAGACCAGTGATTTAAGAATGTTAAGGTCCTCCGCAGAGTGTAAGGCATTAGGGGATTTTCAATAAAGAATTCGTTTTGTAAGTGAAGCCAGTTTAGGCTGAAAAGATGAGAAGCACCCTACAGCCTTTTTATCTTCAACGAAAATCACCAGCAGTCCACATCTCATGAAATTCCAGGAGGCTCGAACCCGCGACCACCCGGACAACAGTTGAGTACAACCGTTCGGCCACCAGCGGATGAACAGCAGTGCGATCGGCTCGCTTAGAGGGGATATAGCGCCACTCATCCTTCAATTACACTCATCACGTGGTCACGTACTGACTGGCTCTCCGAATAAAGATCTCAGATGGAAAGTTCACTGGTCAGATTGACGACTACCAGCTAAACTAATCACCAGTACGCGTAAGAACCAGGAAATTCCGCTGAGCTAAGCTGACCAGCTTATGATCCAGAAAAACTTTATAACCGGTGATACGGGGAAGGTAGAAGTCACATAGCAGAATTTTCTGCAACATTCACAGATCGAATTATTTAAAGTAGAAAACGGACAGCTATAGTCAAAGCGCTCCAGGTTCACTATCCATCAGTAATCAAGATTCTCAAACTGTCACACTGTGTTCAGTAGTCATTCAAAAAATATGACAGGGAAATGTGCCTTCTGCTAGAGGCGAATTATCATCTAGGGATTGTACACCAATTCGTATGGGGACCGAGAACGGTAGTGTAGATTCTCAAGCACGAAGTTCGTTGTGTAAACAGCTACCTCTTGCGCGATTAAGTTAGTGAACTTCTTCATCCAGATGAGCAACAATACTGTGCATAGAGGATGAGATTTCTCTATCACTGATCGACCATATGTCTGGGACTTGGTTAATACATCCGCCCACCATCCCATACCTTATCTTTCCACATTACCCATCAATAGAAGAAGAAACAAATTTCAATAATCTGAGAAGCCCATTAACCAAGGTAGCGTTATCCAGATTAGGATTGTATCAACCGCGACCACGCCATACCTAAGTCACTCTCACCTGCCATTCGAAATTAAGGTAAAAGTCCATGGTTTTTTAAATTAGCGTAATCGTGGGTGTTGAAAGAGGGAGAGAGAGAAAGAAAAATAGTGTTCAACAAGGGCATCATACACTGATTGGGCAATCTCGTCTCAGGCGGGAAGGAGCTTACCTCCAGAAGTTGTGTAGTGAACGAAATAATAGAACATTTGCGTGTGTGCACGGGAAGGATGTAACTGTAGGCGTTTTCGGGGTTGCCAGTTGCGGTGAAAGGAGGTAGCATGGACGCGGCCCACAGCTGACAGTGAATGGTGGTAGTGCACAAGCCCATGCAAGACTTTTGAAAGAGTGAGAGTGAATAGCTAAGGCACTGATCAATAAAGTATCCATAAATCAAATCGTCGTGGGATCAATCTGTAAACCTGAATCCTTCGCGTAGTTACATAGAAAAAGGAATGACTAATATAAACAAATTTAGGCCGGCATTACGGTCCGCATTGGAAAGCCACGCATGTGCAAGTACTCGCAAGTACGCCAGTAATTCGAACCCGAATAAATACCCGTTTTAGGTTTCCCAATCGTCATCTGAACCTCCGTCCGAAGGACTGTTGGAATCTGCATCGCTATCCCGGTTACGCATATGTGCGCGCCGCATTTCTAATGCGTTGGCCAAAGACTGAAGTAGGTTCATACCCCCTGCGCCACCACCGGATGGTGCAATCGGTGGGGATCCGCCCGGGACACCCTCTCCGGGATTGACCTGAAAAAAGTAAGGATGGAATGATGAGGAATGGTAGCAAAGAGACATAAGCTACAGGTCACGACACATTACGCTATACTGTCTCTCATACGAAGGTGGACATTGAAAATAGGATATGTGAGAACCTATATAAACAGGCAAAGAAAATATGTACAGATAGGACGGAGAATGTGGAAGAACAAAATCCAACCCACCTTGCGAAGGTTACCCTTTTGGAATGCCGTGATTTGCGATTGAAGGTCAGGCCCAAGTGCGGCAACCGGTTTCGCCGCTGCAGGTGCGGAAGGGATTTTCGGTTCCGGCGTGGCTGGTGTCTCAAAACTGAGTACTGGAGGCGGTGGTGGGATGTTGCCACCGCTGGGCACTGGTGGAGGTGGACGAACACTCTCGTTAGCTGGAGATGTACATGGGGGAGGAGGTGGAGGAGGAGGTGGTGGTGGTGCTACAGCTGGTCGCTGAAAGCCACCAGGAACGGGTGGAGGCGGTGGATGCGAGGGAGGCGGTGGTGGTGGTCGACGGGCTGCGGGTCGAGCGGCCGATGGAGCTTCAGCTAGACCACCCTCACGTTTTGCAGTAGACAGTTGTCGTTTTGCCTGAAATCGTGTGCAGGCAGAGAAGTTAAGGGAAACCTCGAACATGCGACAAAATTAGTGATCAGGCGCAGTGAACCACAACTACTGAAGTAAAATTTAAGTTGTGTTTTATTGGAAACGGAAATTTTTGCCAAATGAGTTACAAATAGAGAAAAGAAATAAGGTATTGGTCTGCTGGCTCTTTGCTTTGAGGAAAGGACAGAAATGGAAATGACAAAACAGCGACAAGCTTACCTCGTCCCAACCGAAGCTGCGTACAAAATCGACGACGAATTCCCGCTCACCGGGCACATTGAGGCAGTCCTCCTGCCCCAGCATCCGCAACATTTCACGCAGCATTTCGTTCTGTTCTGACGAGACATCAAATTTCTTCGTATCCTTATCGTAACCGACATGTTGCAAATGGCGAAAATCAGACGGAGCACTGATATCGCCGGAAGTCAATTTGGCCTGGAAACAGCAAAGACCACAACAACATGAGGATTTGAAAAAGTGACAGGTAACTCGCAAGGTTGGCAAAACTTATTAACTTGTCCTAAAATAACACCACACCACACACACACACACACATACAACTGACGTAGTCCTGGTGTGCGGACATCTGGGTCATTCAGTAGCTGGTGTGGAACAGTATCGAAAAAGTTTGTTTTGGATGACTGTTTGTTTGTTTTGGATAGGCTGATATGCTACTGGGATGAGACCTGAAGAGAAAAGCTAGAAGCCCAAGATTGACCTTATGGCGATGGTTCTGTAATGGTATGGGCGTTTTCGCAGAAGTGGACATTTGCTTAAAGATTTTGAAGAGAGGGGAGACAGTTAATTCACACAATGGGCTATTGAGTGACTGCCTGCTTCCTTCGATCCTCGGGAAACGGCTGGGATCCACGATCTCCTCGAATCATAATGCGGTGGTACACAGCTTATCTCGCTGTACCATCAAGGCCATGAACTGGCCACTCACAGTTAGGATTAGGGCAAGACCAGAACGGTCTGCGTCTGCTATTGCGGAGAATGTTGTTGACACAACAACTGGCCCGTCGCAACACTCCACTGCGCTTCCGAACAAAGCACTAATGATGTCACTTCGATTAGCGATGAAAAATTTGCAAGCAAATTGTCCAGCTCCACGAACTGATGTCACTTCGATTAGTGATGAAACATTTGCAAGCAAATTGTCCAGCTCCACGAATAAGCCAAAGGACACCGGTTGTGTTAATACGAAGGCTTAATAAGCATGGTCGTGCCTTGAGACCTAATTCATACCTTGAGAATAACGGGAATTTTCCAGTTCAACCTATGAGAAACTTGATCAAAACATGCCGAAGAGCGATTTGTCCATCATACCTAATAAAGATTGGTGAACCGATGGATCAGTGCTCGCTTTGATCAGTTCTCCAAGCTGGTTCTAACAGCACCTTACACCTCTTGGATACATTAGTCATGATAGGCTGATTTAACTGAGTCCAGGTTCGAACCAAATGGAGAGTTCAAACACCATCGTGTCACAGTTCACTGTGCAAATTTACTACTGCACCCGAGAGAAACATTCTGTTTCTTATACCATCTAAGCTTTCATTCCAATTACCATGGAAATTTTCGGTGGCTGATACGGAATAAGAGGAAATGTTATTTACTGTACGTTGTCCCACTGATACTGTTAGGTTTTGTTTTGAATTTCTTGGAAGTAGGTGGAAACAGTTCAGGCTAGTTAAACAGTCACAAGAGGAAACATTTCCTCCAAGAGTACACTTCGGCTTGGGTGGAGGTAGTAAGATGAAACGAAAGCACTTATGTTAATTTGTTTCAGTCCGAAACCAAGCAAGAGAAACTAGAGGAAGTGACCAGGTAGGTTGTGCACTGTCAGTGTTTTCAGCTGAAAGATTCAACAGATAGAAATGGGATGTCTCGGATCATACAGGGGGGGAATTCAAAGCGTGCAAGACTCGTTTTACGACATCGATCACAAATTAAAAGGTGCGTAAAAATGTCACCTGTGCTTTGTGTGATACCATGAACGCCTGCATGAACGTAAGGATTGTTGCAGGAGGGGAACGAGCATAAGAGAAGTAGAACGTAAACTGTCTACACATATACATTCATACACACTGATCATGCAGACCAGTCAACTCCACATATAGAAACCAACAATTGAAAAACTTTCAACCACACTTCAGGGACTAATGGGGAGTGAGATTAACCTTGACGGTTCGTGCAGAGATCGGTGCCCAGCTGTCACGCTGTTTGAACGAAGCTGGGGAAGGGAAGGTTGCCCACAACTAAGAAAACAACAACAGGAAATAGTAGATCACTCAGCCGGTAATTCACACACTAACAGTTCAGCTGGTTCGGGTAGTGCTGGTTTTTCCTTCAATCCAAAGAGACGTGGTCGAGTACAGCGTTACCTTATGTGCACATTACAGTAACTACATTTTTGCCTGAAGCCCTGAAAGTAGATGCAAGAACCTCAAGTTAATGGACCAACCAGACTGACCGCCAAGAACAATCAAAAAGGCGTTGTTGAGAAAGAGTCTATCAGAGGGACGGCCGCGAAGAATCAAAAAGCATCATGTCGTTCGTACGGCCGTGTGGAAGCAGGATGATAACTAGAGGATAAGCTCTGAGTAATGTCCACTCAGGATCAAGTTTTCTGAGCCCGGTTACGAAGAATTGAACGTGATTTTTTGCGCCTAAGCGTTTGATTGTTATATAAATACGGTTTTGGTAATCTTACTGCTCCACAGCGACCTTCAATATTTTTGGATATACAACAGTGGATAGAACAACATACCAACAACCCACAGTAAAAGTTGAGCGGCCACGTGATCCGCCAACGCATAATGCAAGAAAAATTAGACACCATGGCTGAGACTATTGTTTTTGCATTTCAGAACGAACGGTCCTCGCGCTGTGGAGCAGCTACGCTCGACAATTTAACCGATACCCACAAAAGTCACTGTTGAAAGCATCAGGAAAGACGTAACAACGATACAATGCTTCTCGGCTATCTTTTACACCTGCTTAACCAGTACAAAAATACACTACACTATTCCCATTTGGCGTGCCATGAACGCAACCGTAAAAAAATCGTGGTGAATAATAGAAGTCATGGGGAAACTGAACATACTCCCCATTTCTTGCAATATAATTGGACTAAACACCAGCTTTGTACAGCAGAATGATTTTGAGTCGAAAAAGCTAATATCAGACGTTTTTGTTCATGGAATGAGGCCGTTGCATAGTTTTTGGGGGGCCAATTTGCTCAGCACTACGGTCAGTCATTAATAGGTACTCATCTGCTTATGAATGGTATTTGAGCAAAAGCAATCAATAAAAGTAGCCTATCGATTTTTCTTCCACACACAAAACACTCACCTGAGCTAAGGTCACGTGGATAAACCAGGTTTGTAAGGCATTCGGTGATGCTAGGTAACGATAACAGCTGAGACAAACATTAGAGAATAACATGTGCATCCCCAGAGTTCACGTAAAGAAGAGAAACTCAGCTAAGCAATATCAACAAACTTTTTTTATCTGGTTTTCACAGGGTGAAGTAGCTGATGTTGATTAGCCTTGAGTACGCAGCTGATTTGTTCAATCTATATAACGGCAGTAAACGGCAGTTTTGCAGAACACTTCGGCGGACTTATTCTCTATATTAATAAAACTTCAACAAAGACTACTTAGAATCCTCTCATGCTGCAACTTTCATCTATTTTCTCTTCTGCTGTATCTGACAACCAAGGGGGAAAAACTTCCAGCTGGATCCGGTTGATATCCCCAGCAGGAGTTAGCAGACATTCAGATCTAATAGTTGCATGTCCAAGTGAGTCTGACAGGGCAACAGGTTACTATACTTAGCAGCGGTGGGTAAAGCGTTTCACGATCACTGGTACTTGCAGTTGCTTCCCACCAACCCATCGTCTGACAATATCAGCAACAGCAATAGAAATATGGGGGATCACAACTAATTTGACTAGATGAGGGGGTGGACCGAAAAGTGTTCGTCAACACATGTAGGCAGTAAATGGGGACCAGGAGTTAGAGCAGGAGACTAGGGTACAGCGGTCCCTTCAAGCAGAGATGTGGCAGGTCCAAAAGCAGCGCACACATCCTGCTGCGAAAAAACCACCGCTATAACTAATTTGGATGAAGAAAACACCCTATGACTTAAAAAGTTAATTTCCTCTACACAGAAGTTGCAAACTGTGGAATGAACAATAAGGGTCTAGTTTGACTCTCATATTTCTCTTCAAATCCGTCCGTACCATCCAGTTGGAAAACAAGTTTGAGAAGAGTTTCATAGAGGAAACAACTCACAAGGTTGCTGAAGACTCTTCGATGGTAGCCCGGGGACTGCGCCTACCTGACGGGCCCCAAGAAGGGCGAAAGCGGTCGAAGAGTTTTAGGCAACCTTGTCAGTAGTTTCCTCTATAAAAATATACTGCAATATCTCGAGTGTCGTAGCAACTGAAACATGAGGCGACCTTTGTGCAGCACATTTAGTTGAATACCATAAATAAGAGATTCAGTTAAGTCTCTCATCAAAACCAAATTGATATGCAAATGAGCTTAAAAATACTTTGCCGGTGAAGGACGGATACAACGGAAAGCTATATATCATTTATCTATTAAAACCAAAAGTTGTTTTCTTTTCTTTTCGTGCGCTCCGATGTCATACCAGACGAGCATCTGATATGCAAATGAGTGTATTTCGCAAAAGTTGTTTTCTTTTCTTTTCGTGCGCTCCGATGTCATACCAGACGAGCATCTGATATGCAAATGAGTGTATTTCGCAAAAGTTGTTTTCTTTTCTTTTCGTGCGCTCCGATGTCATACCAGACGAGCATCTCCACCAAACTCCCGTTCGCTTTAACCGATGAAATAGCAGGTTGAGCGGCAGTAAAACACTGGTGCTGTCTTATATGATGAAGATAGAACTGTTGCCTTAAAATGGGAATCCCTTTGACCCGTAACAAGAGAAGTTGGCTAACGCCTATGGATGGCCACACATACTTCGGAGGGAAGATTAGCGTTTCTGGTGTCACATTGCTGAAGCGAATTCCGACTCATCAGGACATAGAGGAGACAAACCATTAGATTTCAACTACTTTGTTTAATCAACTATGCAGAGCTGGCAAGAACAGATGACACAGTAACATAGTAGCAACAGGTAATGTTACTTGTTCAATAAACTTCGTCAGCGTCATGAAATATGCTTTAGTTTAATCAGACTGACTGAGCTTGAGTCCTCCGTTTACGCTCTCTCGGTTACCGCATGTCGATGAAAAAGGCTTCAAAGAATGCTGAAATAGTTCGGTTTCGGTCGTGCGCGCTATTTTGAGATCAACCGAATCATCCATTGTGACCAAGTACTTTTCGGTTGGTGACACAGGAGTACTGGTCTCACCGAACCACAGGTTTTCTCAGTCACTGTGCAGCCCGTTCAATCAGTTGTCGTACTCTCTTGTCTATGCAGACGTCAGTGCAACTACAAACTAACTGATAAACTACGCGAAAGACAATATTTTTCGCTAAATGAGTCTTATCATGTGACAAAACAACTGCTATAGCCGGCGAATGAAAATGGAGGTGGGCGGACAAATGGCTCCATGCTAATCCCGTTAGAAATGAACCACATACTGAACCAAATGGTTTATTATGTGGTCAAGAAACCTCCTTTGGAAGCGTCAGGCATCCGGTCAACTTTGGATTTCAACTTACGATTCACACTAACGAACCCCTCCCAATTGACAACTGAAGAGCTCGTCCTACTGGAGTCAGTCCTTCGAGCAGAAATTATTAGCACAGTAGGGCAGGATCTTCAAGAGTTCAAATTTGTGTGTAGTTGGCGGGAGAATTGAGAGACGTGGTTACGTTGTCCTACGACGGGCTGGACATTTCAGTATGCTGCTAGTAATGCAAACATCTACGAAGGGTAGGATATCGTCGGACTGCAACTCGCACGATAGAGAAAGGCTAAGATGAGTGCAATTGAATTCAGTGCGTAGCATATGAAAATGAACACCAAGAGGTAGGTGGGGAGAAATTTCATAAATACCGTCCCAGAAATTCTCTCTCAAAGATGCCTACAAAAGTCTCATAGTTGGCTCAATCTATGGCGACACCAAATTGCTTAAAAGGAACACCTTCAGAACAGAAGTGAACATTGACCGTAGATTAAAGGACATGTCCCTCTAAATATTCCGCAGGTAGACTGACAGACAACAAAATCACACAGTTAGTCTACTATTTTTCCAAAAAGAATAGTCGACGCCATTGAATACAGTTCATTGAAGAACCTCCAGGTCATTTTACGAGTTCGTATGAATTAAACTTTCTCGATTAGGGTTCTACCAGCCAGTGTGCAACCTTATGATTTACTGAGTTCCACAATACGAAGTCGAACGCAATAAAATTCCATTTTTGGTAAACTTCAGTGAGTTCTACTTCCTAGATGTCTGCATCATGATTGGTTTAAGTTGTGCCTAGTCTTCCTCCGCAACGGAATTTCCATATTCTTTTTTTCACGAGACTGAGGTTATGCAATTGCAATTTTGGAAATTCAATTTCCAGTTCAGGAATTGTATTCATTTTCCTCTTGTCTGGTATGATAACCAAACGTGAACCCTTGTGTGATTCGAATAACCTGAGTTGCCTAAATTCGCTAACATCAGTTTAGTATTATCTGACTAGCTAAAACCTCTGGTGGATAGATTTCGGCGAGTATTCGAGCCAAACGCGGTCTGCAGTCCTCAATAAAGTGTTTTTTTTTCGAGTATCCGTATCCACACAATGAAGTAGTGATTCCAAGAAAACCGCTCAGCACTAACACGTACTTATCCATCTAAACATCTCCGTTTACGTCTACCTCGGCTACTTAAGTGGGCTAGTTTAGAGAATCACAGGTCCTGTCAGTCGAATAACTGTCTCCCACCTGACGACATCTACATAAGTGGAGGAGGATGGCGATCCGTTCAGCGTGACGGGGGAACATGAACCAGTCAACTCGTTGAAAGGTACCCTTGCATCTGGCAGCTACTCGCTCTCTCTCTATCGAGCTGCCTATAAACAAAAACTCCCCATCCACCAACGACTGTACATTCACATCTCAGGGAAAGAGCGATAGCCTCTAATACTCAGCTACCAACACTGTGCTACTGAGGAAAGAACACTAACGGTTTGAGCCATTGCATAAGGTGTACACAGGTGCTAACAAACGACTGCACTGCCACAAAAACGTATCGAAAAAATCGAAGTTTCACTGATATCGAGGCAACAGCAGCAGCACGAATGGCAATATACTGAGCTCATAAGCAAACTTAAAGCACGGGCGAAAAGCCAGAGCGAAAAAGGATAACATGTATATTGTGCATATATATATATATGTTTATACTGAAGGGAAGGAGTAAGAATATTGGCCAGTGTGACAGAACAATAGAGCCTAGTCTACCGAAAGACAGAGAGAATGAAGTAAAGAACCTTTGGAATGAATTATAGCAGGCGCGTGAACGTGGGTCAGGTGAATGATACCGCCAAATCTCGAAATCCTAGTCTAAGAATGGCTATGAAATGTTTGAATAGGTACAACAGCCAAGAGAAAATGGAAGAAAATATGGTCATGTACTGAACCAAAAGAGCTAATTCAAAGGTACTCAGCAAAAAAAATATATCCGAAAAAGAGCAGGCGTCCATCTCAACGGAATCAGCACTGGCGATTCAATAGCTGAATCACGCCACCGAATGATTCCAGGCCTCCTAATCGCTTAGCTGTAGCACCTTTTCGGTGTCTACCTTCCATGTCACCAGAAAGAGGTATGAGGACTGGGATATTGCCAGGTTGCCCAAGCCTGGACAGGGGAAGTGGAGAGGCAGATGTCGGGTACGAACCACGGACCTTGCGGCCAGTAAATTCGCCCTTTAACCACTGAGCCATCTCACCCCTAACGCCTCAGCACGGTCGGGTGGAGTGTTTCGGGTATCGACCAGGGTCGTCCTTTGCCTGTCAACATGCAGCCTCTGTTGTGGAAGCCCCGTTCACTAGGTTCTCGTGGCGGGGCTGTTTTGACAAAAGTGGAAGGTTAAACGCAGCTGTTCCACACCACAAAGGCGCCGACGTTTCACTATTTATGTCTAGGACATTCGACTAAACTCTGGTTTCAAACCAACAACGCACCGTGTGGAACCAGGTCCGACGGATTGGGTGGACGAAATCAGCTCTGGTTTGATGGTCAGAGCCCTGCTCAATAGCCCTCTGCACACTACTGTCTGGCGGTGTGCTCTAGGTCATGCAAAGGATACAGACCCACCTTCGAACAAAAGCCGAATGACGTTGGGGACGCAACCCGTAATGTCTTCCCAAGAAACTTCACGATGTATTTTATCAACTAATCTTCTCATGCTCCAGCGTCTCCGTTAGTCGAGGTAAATCAGTAGAGGCTGCGCTGACCAGGAAGCAAGTTGGGAAACTCGATTTTCAAAAAACTCGTTTAGGTGGTATGCTGGAATATGAGGACCCTCTTGTTTGTTGGCGCTCAGTCATTACGACGCATTTCCCTTAGAATTAAGTGATCGATTTAAAATGTTTATCCAAAATCTGAAGGGATACCTCGGAAACTCAAGTCCATGGGATAGATAGCTTCTTCTGGCTCTACCACAATGATCCACAAAATTGTCTTGTTAATATAGTACAGCTTTCGGGCTCAAAATGCGCCGATCAATCCTGGAATCGCACTGAAAAGGTTCATTCAACATCACCCTCACAACCGTCTACGCACCGACACTTAGTCCCGAGCAGCACATCAAAGACGGGTTTTATGACGCGTCCCAAGCAGCTGTTGATAAAACGCCGAGGAGTTACGTGCTTAGCGTGGTTGCCTGCACCGGATCGACACGCCATATCCATGGAAAGTACAGTCTCAGCCCTCGCTGTTAACTTCACTGAATTCAACCGGTTGTGCGTTTCCAACACCCTAAGAAGCATCTGACAACCTAGCACTCAGACTAGGGGATCCAGATGGGCCTCCTCCACAGGAGCAAAAGCAAGGAATCAAGGGCACACTCTCGTATGAGCAAAGCTTCGGCTCCTCGAGATAACTCGTCAAAAAACTTGTCTTGTTAGGAAATACAGCGCCACTCTTCTCGACCGCTTGAATAAGCGACAAGCGTTATTTGAAGCCATCCGCGTAAAATTCGATGCACATTCTGTAATTCTCGATGATTTCAATACAGAATTGTTGCCACCTAGGAATGCACCATGCGGTCGTCAAGCAAGGCTAAAGATACTCGATTGCCAAAAGCGCCAAACTACGGCACATTCCGCCGCCAAACGACCCAGTCTGCAAGGAACGACCGAAATCACTACTGGATTGCACGGTGACCGCTATGAAAACCTGCGTCAAACGGCACTGACTGTGCGAAGCTATGCCAGCCGTTGCGACCAGCCTCCGGAAAACGATTGCCTGCTCCGTCCAACCTGAGCGATGAATCCCACGAAATCAGTTCCGACACCACAGGTAAATCTCCCAGATGGGCAGAAGATTCTAAACAACGCTTCAACCGAATGCATCAGTATTCGTACCCATTCACCACCTACTTCGTCGTGCGATGCAGACTGTGGCGCTTCAGTTGACCACGGCGGACGTTACTTGAATTTCATTCTGACAAATAGATATCATTAAAGTCACTCAAACTTATCAGTCTCACGATTCTAGAGATTCCCAGGATGCTGGCTGCTTCGAATTCGCCGCAGAACAAAGCTCTATTGAATAGATTCCAACTGGGCATGAGCAGTACATATTGCCACGTTTCTGCAGTTTTCAAGGCGAAATACACTATCCCATGTGAAGCACATGGTTCGTAACCAAACGCTCGGTATTCATCCATCACGTTGAGCATCCACTGAAATTCGTGTGTATTAGCTATGATTGACGGCCGTTCGCCTCTAGCTACAATAAAATAAATCACCCTGCATCGTAAGTTCACTCAATGTACAAGATGCTATTGAAATTGCGCACTTTCTCTGGAATTTCCCGCTCCCCACCTAAATACAAATCCAGCCTAATGCAGCTGCTAACTGACGTTATGACTCATGAAATTTTTTCGTGATGAAGAGTTGAAGATTCTAAGTGAGGTCACTCAACCAGCCCAACCGGTTCCAGGCATTGAGCTTCACTGAACATATCAGATGCTCACAACGTCACGAGTTCAGTATTCTCGATCACATGGATCACTGAATCACGTGCTGTGTTCGTGAGTTGACGAAAGCCACAAATCAGATGGATAAATCAGAGCATCATACGTAGACGACTGCTGTCCGCGACAGACAAAAGAAACAGTTCTGACCAGTGGGAAGATCGTATTAAGCACCCAATACACTGCAGTGAAACTGAAAAAGGCTAAAAACACTTGTGCATAAACTTTAGCCAAGCCATCTGGATGTGTTCCCAAGGAAACGATGAACTAAATGTAAAAAACTGCTGGTGCGAGTCGGTCGAGAGTTCCCGAGGACCACAACCAACGTGACGCTTAATGGGTCCCTCTACATTTGGATTTGAATGTTACGCTTGGTCGACAACTGCTTCGAAGAACAACTAAAAAGAAGGGGAACGCCTTTCACTGACTAGGATGCCTGATCAGCCCATAGTCAATTTGACAGAATAGTGGACGTTATGGAATCTCCCACTTAAAGAAAAAGTCGTTCAGCTGTAGTGCCCTTTCGGTAACACTCGAGAGAAGCACGAGGGCTAGGATACCGCCAAATTGCCCAAACCTAGACAGGGGCAGTGGACAGGCAGAGGTCGGATTCGAACCACGGACCTTCCGGTCAGCAAATTCGCGCTGTAACCATTGTTCAATGATGAAAAAGCTCGTTTTCAAAGCACCACGCTGGTTGTGACGAGACCTAAAAAATTAAAAGCAGACTCCCAACAACCTGAGTCTGAACGGATGACTATTTATCGGTTGGTTGGTCAATCCTCCACCACTTTAACATCGCAGACTTTCGCGAACGGAGGAATCATGAACGGTTTCCGATCAGGATATGTTCCGATCAACTACTTCCATCTTTATGTGAGTGACGAATCAGAAGAATGATATCTCAAAACTGAATTGAACTGAAGACAGTAATCTCCCGATGCACAAACGAAGAAGGATGAAAAAAACAGGGGAAAACTTGATCAAAAGTAAGCCAAAATACACTTCCTGTGAGTAGTAACAACAGAAACTGTGGACCCCGAAATATAATTATCTTCACACCTAATCGCGAGTGGCCGTGGAAGCGTTTCACAACCTCTAAGTGTGTAGAGTGGATTCCACCCGCAGTGAATCGAAAGAGGCCAAACATTTAGTGAATTAATGTGTTCACGCTCCACATTGATTGAAAGCAGGAAAAATCGAGTAGATTAGTGAGTATACAATCGAAAGCTTCAAACCCTTATCACTTCCGACAAATATTGCTGGTTCTAAATTTTGCGAGTTATGCATCTCCTTCATATGTAACAACCTTTAGCAACTGCAGTAAAGGCGTTCAGGGGATAGTGAACACACGTTCTTAGCGACAGAAAAATGATCCCAGAAGAGTGCATTGAATGAACGTAGGACGGACGACGAAACGAAAAAGACTGAAT
The DNA here is from genome assembly GCA_003604175.2 of Clonorchis sinensis. NCBI lineage: Eukaryota > Metazoa > Platyhelminthes > Trematoda > Opisthorchiida > Opisthorchiidae > Clonorchis > Clonorchis sinensis. The sequence continues at coordinate 179,574,295 of CM030369.1, read as the reverse complement.
TGCTAAACTGGGCAGAGGAGAAAACAAACTTCGACCCAGCTAATTGGAACTATCAGACCGGATTAAATGTAAACTAACGGAGAACGAGAGTGAAACATTCAGCTACCATCAAACACACTGGCTAGTAGCGGTGAGCGGAAGCACAAATATCCGGGAGGAGGGGGTGCAAACACTCATGTGCTCATGCTGAAGTTCGATGAAGTTATATTACACGAAAAGCTACATGCTGGAGGAGTATATGGAATACGGAACACCACACATGCCTTGGAGTGCCACAAACTTCGCTCACCTGCTGTGGTTCCCCAAGAAGAACTCTTAAAAGCTAATAGGGAGCACGGGAATCGATGGACAAATAGGGGTGATGCGTGAGCTCCGCTAAGAACTGAGTGGGAGTTTGTCCGAGAACAGAAGTGGATGATAACTGGATTAATCGGAAGGAAATCGGACGTCACAAAGATGGGAATAAACCGTGATTTGTATTTTGCACGGAAGCAACTCATCGTGAAGACAAATTATGCATAGACAAGGGTTAAAAGGAAAAACCTCTTGGAGATCGTACTAAGGCGGCATCAATAATGGGGAGACGTGGGGCCTGAAAACTATTTAGTGCATAGGCGTGCGTGAGTTTCGTCAGGCATCTTCAAAGGAATATATTTCACGGTGGACACCTTTCTATTTCCCCGAGTTACTTGACAATTGTTGTTGCTGTTATGGTTGTGCTTAGTCGTCATGGCTTCACCAATAATTTCAAACCATATCTCCACCGCCGCGACAGTTGGCATAACGTTCGATGCATCAGACTAAAAACCGGTAACACTATCAGAAATGCTCTGCGAAAGAACAGCGAACCAAGACCCGATCAAACGATGCAGCACAATGATCGACATGGACCGGACATGGGAAAAGTTTGATCTTCGTAGGCGCATGTGTCTGAGTAAATAAAATATGAGCTATGTAACTTGTCTCAACACTTATTTCATCACACTAGCTGGCGACGGGCGAGAAGGACCGCGTCTGACTGCGTGTGTCACTTTCCCAAGCCAACATACCAATTTAAATAACTGATAGGTTTGAAATACATTGGTAGGACGCCTACTGTATAGGGACCATCGCCGTACTGGACTGACTCATCAGTGAAAAAATCTAAGAAAATTCTGTCATAAGGACCAGTAGGGCGCCTACTGTAGAGGGACCATAGTCGTAATGGACTGACTCATCAGTGAAAAATCTAAGAAAATTCTGTCATAAGGACTGGAAGAGAAACTCTAACAAAATGACTGGAAATGCTACAAGGTACCAAAAACAGCAAGCTTTACAAAGCTTTACCGATGTACCTTTTTCCCTTTTCCTTTTGTCTTTTTCTGTGGCGGAATCGACACCTGGTATGTGGGAATGGGCCGATTCAGCTCATATATTCCAGGTTGGATGCCATTATTTGAGGCGACTGTGGAGACTGGAGCAGTTGGCGACGGCTCTGCTGACTGACTGGCCTGAACCCGAGCCAAGCGCCTCTCAATCTGTTCTAGCACCGCGTCACCAAACAACTTAGCCTCTTCAACCGATGCAAATGAGATTCCCATCGGGCCGGCGTCTGACTGCATGATATGAAATCGAGGGAGCGGTCGGGTGTATTGCATTTCCAGATACAACTCTTGTCCGAATAGTTCCTGTTGGGACTAAAATTACAAAGTGAGGCGCTCAGATGCCCGAGGACATACAAGACTTACATCGAGGTCATACACGCGGATAAAGTGGGCGCGTTCCTGTTTATCACGGACGTAACAGGCCACACCATAACATTTGTGTACCCACTGATGAGCACCCTTTACCAGATAGAGCCGCACGACCGCTGTCGCTCGTGAACGACAGTTAGGTCCCAAAAGCGAATGGAGTGTGGCATTTTCTGCATCCGTCAGTAATTCTGATCGCGCATTCTGCGGACAAGAAAGCAAACGGAGGTGTAAATAATAATAATAGGGATCTGAGCTACCCACCAAGAACAACCTTCCCTACCAATCGAGATCCGAAACAGAATGGAGAAGACACGTCTTAAAAAATAGGAAGGAAATGAGCGGTGGTCCGAACGCAGTAAGTGTTGGTCGGATATGGCACTTATACCACAAATCGTGGATTAATCACCATTATCATCAGGGACTAATGATACATAAATCTAACTTGGACAACAAACCCATTCCGGGATAAACCATACAACAGTTCCTGCAGTCTGGGACCTATCACACTTGTGGTCGTACAAATTACTAAGTTCATCCCACGTACTTAAAACACTGGGTTCTCTTGACCAGTGTCAACAATGCAGAGGGGGCTACCGATGTGCGGGCTGACACCAGTTAGCACACTCTATAGTCTCATACGAGCAGATTGAAGTGGAATCACACAAACAGCTAAACAATAATAATATTAATCGTTCAGTTGTGACAACCTTGCGGGATTCAGCTTCCATGCCACACGAAGAAAACACAAGAAAATATACACCAGGTTGCCCAAACGTAGACAGGAGCAGTCGAGATTCCACGGCTGAGGTCGAACCAAGGACTTTTCGGTCAGCAGACTCGCGCCCTAACCATTGAACTATTTCGAGCTAAGAATCACAAGAAACACCACAACTTAAGTGTAACTTACGTTTTACGGCCATGGCAACCTTAAGAGTCTTATTGAGTGGCTTAAGGCGACTGAATCAATCAACTCAATTTAGCAGCTATCGATCGTGTGCCATAGGCAGTGGTTCCAGCTGCTACAGCTTCGAGCATCGGAAAACGGGAATGTGGAACGTACAACCAAGCCCTGGAGGCGAAGACAGGTCAGTTTAGCGAAACACACTCATTTGCAAATCAATTTGGTATTGAGAGGGACTCGCCTGTGATGTTTCCAGGCGACTGAATGTGCTGCACCAGGCCGCCTCATGTTCCAGTTGATACGATATTAGAGATATCGCGATACATGTATATTCGTAATGCACTACTCATAAGGCTGCTGAAAATTCTTCGACAGCCCACGACCGGTTTCGGCCTTTTTGGGGCTCATCAGGTAGGCGCAGTCCCCGAGTTTTCGTCATTCTTATGTTCGACTTGAGATCAAATTGCAAGAAATTAGCAAAATACACTCAGTATGATTAGTGCATCACGTCTCTGTCTGTCTCTGTCTCTCTCTCTCTCTCTCTCTATATATATATATATAATATATATATATATATAGCGATATCTCGAAGATCAGCCGGAACATGAGGCGGCCTGGTGAAGCACATTCAGTTGTCTGGAAACATCACAAACGAGAGATTCAGTTGGGTTTCAGGTGAGTCTCTCGCAAAACCAGAATGATTTGCAAATGAGTGAATTTCGCTAATTCCGTACAATTTGATCTCAAGTCGAACATAAGGTTGACGGAAACTCAATGACTGCGTCTACCTGATGAGCCCAAAAAATGGCGAAACCGGTCGTGGGTTGTCGAAGAATTTTCAGCAACCTTATGAGTAGTCCATTACGAATATACATGTTCACTTTGTTCTGAAATGGGGTAGCTACGCATTGAATGCAATAGCTTTGATGCATGAGCGCCACTGACTGCGCGATTGGGCCATTTCTGCCAACGTCTTGAATCACTGGTGAGTTGAGTCTTCGGGCCCCATCAACGGAGGCGGCAGTTGCCCACCCGACTAAGTTTTCTGGTTAGTGTTTTCGTACTTCTTTGCCAGACCACACTGCCCACCTCTCGGTCGCTTCCACTGAGCACACGGCTGGGAAAAAAGAGCTCTGTGAGGCAGACGGTCTTCCTGAAGGGTTCTTTTCGCACAACCACGTGAAGGGTGGAAACGAGCCAGAGTCGGTCAAACAATGACTTGGCAGCGAAGTATAAAAGTCATTACCAGCAAACTCAGCTGCGCTGGTCACTGCCGTCTTCATGGATGGCGACTCCGAGACGGACCACATCAATGGTTAGAGACATTGTTAGACATGGCCCAGTCGCGCCCTCAATGGCACTCGTGCATCCAAGCTATTGCCTTCAATGCGTAGCTCCCTTCCCATTTCCCCATTTAACAGTCCATTGACAGAGGTGTATTTACGCACCAATTTATTAGCTCCGCCTCCAATGCGCAGCTACCTACTTCACCTCCCCAAATCATCGGCGAACGAAACTGTGGCCGCTACAACCACTGCACGACAAGTACACGGTCCTTACAGCTGACGGTGATGATGATGATGATGACAAGTCCTAACCAGCGCAGCCTACGAAGCGTGAGTAATTCATCTATCGTGGGAGAGTTCCTTGTTCCTAAGACCATCTGGGGTATCTCAGCATTACTAATCCGATGTTCCCACCAGACCTGACTAATGCTTCAGAGACACCGATGATCAAACACTGACATCTTCTGTATGTCCTCTGCGCGTAGGGGCCAAGGTTCTGATCCATAAAGCAGTATGGATCGCACCACCGCAGTGTAAACACTGTCCTTGACAGACAAACTCACGTCACGTCGCCGCCATAGGTATAGGAGGCTGCCAAAGCTGCCTTAGCCTTTCTGATTCGAGAAATAATCTCATCTCCAGCCAGTCCAGCGGAACCTATATAGCTGCCCAGGTAAACAAATTTATCTACCACGTCAACTGGCTCGCCTACAAGCATGAGGTGTGGGTTTGATCCCACCCAGTCTTGTAGCAGCACTTTACATTTTGCAGGTGTGAGGCGCATGCCAAACCGTGCGGCAGAGTTATTTAGGTTATTTAAAATCGTTTGCATTTGGGAAGGATTTGAACCAAGGAGAGCAATATCGTCTGCATACCCAATATCTGTGAGGGAACGTTCCAAGGGTATTTCGACTCCCGAGGTTTCAGAGGCAGGCAAAGAAATTTCAAGCAGCATATCAATAACAAAGTTGAAAGGAAGGGGAAAGAGGACAGTCTTGTCTTACACCACTGGACGTGGTGAACTCAGGCGAGAGCTTCCTGTATATTCGTACGAGCCCGAGGAGTTCGCACGCAGTGCCCTCAGGAGGGAGAGGAATTTGGAAGAGACACCTTTGATCACCAGACACTGCCAGTTGCTGACGATCGACAGAGTCAAAGCGGCTTTCAAATTCAGAAAAACGACAACCAGAGATGTCCGAAGGAGTGGCGCTGTTCAAGAATTTGTCTCAAGATGAAGATATAGTCGATGCATCCTCAACCATGGTGAAGCCCAGCCTGATTCTCACGAATCTGTCTCCCCGATAATCCATCAACCTGCGCAAAATAATGCCAGAGAGCACCTTAGATGCGACGGATACCAGACTGATACCACGATGGTTTTCACATGACGTTCTTGATGCCTTTTCGAAAACTTGGATGACGGTCGAAGAGCTCCATTCGGCTATTATTCTGTTTTCGTTTCAAATCTTCTGCAGTATGGTTGTCCGACTGTTCACCAGAGCCTCGCCACCTTTTTTGAAGAGCGCGGAGTGTAGCCCATTTGGGCCATGTGGCTTGTCGCGCTTCAGGATTGAAATCTCACGTTGGATTTCGGTTGCTGATGGTGTGTTGGTGTAGATGTTTCATTCGGGCTCGCTTGGTTCTTCCAGCGGTTAGTTTGAAGGAGACCAGGTGAACTGTGAACTGCTCAGCCCACCGGTCAAGACGGCGATTGAGGGAGTGAACTGCTTCCCGCCTTTTCGCATATTGTCTCACTGACACCTGCCTTCTTTTGACCCGTTGGGTGAATCAGCTGAAACAGGGCGAGCCTGTTGCCTGCAGCGAAAGCCTTCTCCATCTCCAGCCTTCGAAATCCACCAGCGTTCTCTGTCATTCTTCAAGTTCCTGATATCCGGTGTTTGAGGGATCTGCATGCGCCATCATAGTCGCTAGTTACTGGTATGGCCTTTCTGGCAGCAATAACATCTGCTGACCTCGAAGATATCCAGTCTTCATTGAGTCGAATCGGATGGGCTGGACAAACAGTTCTGAGAGCTGAGACCATTGCTTTTAACTACCTTTATTCATCCTCCAAGCAATCTTCGTCGTCCACTGTGCGTTTCTAGTAGCTTTCTAGCCAGATCAGCTCGATACTCTTCAGCTACTGAAACTTGTCGAAATTGATGAACGGAGCTGCTCTATTTCGGCACGCGTAGTGCTGGCGGAAAGCGAATTGCTAAGCGGGCCTGCACGATGGCGTGATCAGTCCAGCTGCGTACCCCAGAAGGAACGACAATCCTTAACTGAGGCTCTCCATCGGTAATTGATAACCATATGGTCCAATCGAGTCCACAACTGTCTTGTGGTAGGTGGCCTCCAAGTAACTCGGTGTGAGCGTTTGTGTTGAAAGTTCGTACTGGCCAGGAACAGTAGATGATCTGCGCACAACTGCAGAAGCCGCTATCCATTATTCATACACTCAGCATCTACTCCAAATCTAACACCTGACTGTGCTGCTTCCAGACTTAGTCGTCCAACTTGGGCATTCATATCACCCGCCAGGATTACCACATCCGTCCTCCTTGCCGATCGAAGCAGTCGTGACAGATCTTGATAAAACCCGTCCTTCTCAATCTCAGAGTTTCTGTCTGTTGGGGCGTATGGAGATACGACAAACAAACACCGTTTACCTCATCGACCTACGTTAATCTTAATTGAGCCAGACAACCGCACAGCGCAAAGGCGACTGTTCACTGGGATCCAGTCCAGTAAGGCGCTTTCAGCCTTGGGGCTGAGTGCAAGCTCCACACCGTAGATACCAGCAGCCATTGCGTTAAGATCGCCGGATACCCGAAGATTGAAATGTGGAGTATGTGGGCCCGTCCTAAGCGGTTTGAGGAGCACAAGTGAGGTCTTCTTGTATACGTGTTTCGGAGACACAACATACATCGATAAAAGAATGCAAGGTTTCAGCAAGAGATGCCTGTTTTCCAATTCGACAAAGAGTACGGACATTAAGGGCTGCAACGTAGATCAGATCTTTTGAGGTTAGTAAGTGATTATTTTGGTTTATTTTCTGGGAGAATGTTTAGACACGGAACATTGGCTAGGGGTTGGCAGATGGGATGATTGGACTGCATTGTACGATGGGTGGAGAGGGAGTGTGGGAGATGGTCGGTGAGCGAAGAGCTGCAAGGGTAAATGATACTTCCCGTTTGCCCAGACCAAAGAAGGGGTTTAGTTGGGGTAACCCATCTTGAGCCTTTGACTCAAAAGTCTAACCCACAAGGCAGTGGGAGGATGTTTGTTTGGGAACCCCGCCCTAGCTTCTGACTCAAGAGTCTGGACTGCGAGACAATGGTTATTAGGGTTTTCTCGGGAGACCATTCTCAGAGCCAATCATTCAATAGTCTGACCTACTTAGCTGTAAGGGGCCGGCTTGACCCGAGGGCGCGGGTGCAGGGCATTATTGTCTCACTCTTGATGGCGGCTGGCAAGGTGGTGCTTTGGGAAGCACCGGGCTCTTTGGTTTAAAAGTATTTCAACCATATTGAATAATGCGTCGGCGGTCCGGTCAACCGTTGGGCGATCGGAGTGTGCGGGTTTTGGGGCCGACCTTTTCTAACCCGTCCTTTCTCGGAGGAAGGTAGCATCGCTACTTCCATAAACATGGACATGCTGGTTGCCTGGGGGAAACGCCTTACTGCCTTCACACTCCTACTGCGGAGGACTGGAGGAATTTACCTCCAGACCGCCTCGTAATACGATTACTCGCAGTACGGAGACCTGCTGTTCTTTGTCGGGCTGCTCCCCGTTGGCCTTCTTGGCACGTTTGAACTTTTAGGACCTCAGTTACAGTCAGTATAGTCAGCAGGATCATTGCAGCACAGAAGCCCGACCCCACGACAAGGTGACAGCTTTGGGTCGGGGCTCAGGGTGACTGCACAATAGGGATTCCAGAAGCATGAGCCGCCTTGGTTGACCCACTCTCACAATCAGCTTAAACCATGACTGCATCTCAGTCAACTCCAAGGACACATTATCAGTAATGGGGCAAGTGGTTAGGACAATGTGCACAAAGCTGAGTTATTGTCATGATTTTTGTGTGCTTATTTTTATACTTACCATATATACTCGTACTGAACCTTTGTATGTACATTTCAGCTCATGCACGCTTGTTCTTAGATAAGTAAAACGTTGCTTATCCTCGAAAACCCGGACTCTGTTCTAACTCGTTCTCGGACACATTCTAAACGTCTCAGTTTACTTGTACTCACCGTTTGAAGTGGTTACGAGATGTAACCAACTAAAGCATTAGTGACTGATCGGCGCAATCCGACGTGGGATGCTCGAAGGGCAGAACCAGAGTGCCACGGTTTTGTTTAGGCGAACGACCAGTAAACGGAAATTTCATGCTGTTGATGATGTTGACGACGACGTAAGGGGTTTGCGAACAGATACCATTCCACCAGTACGCTGTCCACAATGCTAAAACTGCGTATATTAGTGACTGGACTATTCCTACGCGACCCTGACTGGATCACCCAGATGGACGATAATAGTGTGATGCATATGAGACACCTCAAAACACAGTTGCCTGTTTGGAGGTTTTTCCAAGTTTTTTTATTTTGTCTTCAGGTTTCATTTTTGAGACCACTTTCGGAGAAGTAATCGAATATGCCGAAATTTAGACGACTTACACCCTGAGAAAGAATTGCATGAACACCCTTAACTTCCGTAACTCGAAAGACTGAAGCTATTCACGATAGTTTGGTTCTAGTCTGAGTTGTTCAGAACTGGTAGTGGAATAGGTCCAAACAACTGGCACGGATTACAGTGAGATGGAAGATGTTGTGATAGGAACCAGAAGCAGTGGTGTTTTTGCGCACATAGTCCAAAATTAGAAAATACACGGGTAACAAACAGTCGATCAGAACGCTAAGGTAGACGGGCAAAATCTGATTGCAAGGCCAAATAGCGCAGAGGCTGGCAGCAAATTGACCAAGCGCGTGGGGTGGAGAGCACGTGAGCGGTGCGGGCACGTGAGCAGATTGGAAACGGAAGACAAAAGCGACTAGGCTCACTGGTAATGCGTTGTCACACTTGCTGGGTATTCAAGCACTGCAAAACTACACCAACATGCTAATTTTGATATCCGAAAACTAACGCGATGGAGTGTAATGAAACAGAAACAGAAAAATGACCACGACCGTGATGATCGTGACGCTTGAACTCAGGTATGATTTCTGACAGGACGAAGACTTTTACTTTTCGTGTGAATAGTGCACATTCAACTGGAAGCAGATTACAAATAGGGCATATTTGTCGTCCATTAAATACATAATCTTAACGAGACCTTGGCACCATCGCATCGACCTTGTCACTTGTTCCTCTTAATAATCAGGTACGATGAAAGTCCTCGTTTCAGGATCTAAACACCACTAAGGTCAGCTATACTTCTTTTTGTTCTGACACTAAGCGGGCTAACCAATGTTTGTCAGTCCGAGCCGAGATCTGTTGTGTGTGTCCAAATTCCTCATCTCAAGTATTGTGTTAGATGCCACTTGATCTTTAGACCCTCTATATCATTCCTGAACTAACAGGGTTCTCCCTCCTTTTGTTGGATAGTCTCGTCTCACGAAGCACACTGTGCGGAAGATAGAAGCTTACAATATTTGGATCCGTTGACTAAAGTCAACATCGAGGCTGAGCGACCATCGCAAACGTCATCACCCATACCGTCCAACAAAGAGCAAGAGCAAAATAAAATGCCCCCAGTGTCCATAGGTCCGATTTCTAACCTTCAAATCGTGAGAGTCCCGTCCTGAACATATCAGTTAAGACGCACCAATAATGCACAGGAATGCTATGATCGAACCCATCGGCGCCTTCAAACAAAAAAAGTCACCCACAACATCACAGTTCTCGACAAAATATGTGAAGGCTTAGCTTATTTAACTGATAATCCATTAAAACGAACTAACGGTGGAAGAAAACAAACGGGCACCAAGAGGACTCCGGCGAGTGTAAGATTCAGCGAAAACAACGGCTTGCCCACATTTTAAAAAGACGGCACCAGAATTACTGGGTTCAACACTTTCAACAACAATCCAACTAGCCACCTATGGTTGCTTTGCCGGATTCTCGACCACAACGCAGCCCCCCCGGTGAAACCGAAACACCCGACGGCTTTAGAAATAACCTAATTAATTATTTCTCTCGCCACTGAGTTCCTGATACTAACGAACTCACATCCGCTGTTCAAAGATGGATGCAAAATCCCCAGCGGGTATTTGCTTAACGTATTTGCCTCTATCTGGGCGAAAGAGTCAGTCCTAACCAACTGGAGTGAGTCGACAGTGGCGCCCATTTTCTAAATGGGTGCTCAATTGAGTGTGGTAATTAGTAACTCTCGTTGTAACCGTACTCTGCATCGCTTACGAAAAAGCATGAAGATGGGACCCGGAAACATCAAGCAGGATTTCGCCTAGGAAGGCGCCATGTGGACTACATCTTTACACTCCGTCAAAAGTTAGAGTAAAGACATGCGCATAGACGCTCTACAATCTCAGTGTTCCCTGACTTCAAGCGTGCGTTCGATTATGTTGACCGGTTAGTTCTTCCCAACACACTTGCGCAACAGAGCATGTCTCAGAAGTTCGTGAATATCATAAGCTATTTGTATTCACATACTTGTGACAGTCTGTATGAGGAGCTTTCCAGAAGCTTTCCTACAAGCAGTGATGTCTACTCTCTTCATGTTTGTTTACTTTCGGTCTTGATGAGGTAATGGGTCGAACAGTGGAAGGTTTGCGAAATCCCGGTGTTCAGATCTTTTCGAGTGAGAACCCTGTCAACCTGGAATAAGCAGACGACAAAGTTCCCATGTTTTCAGAAGTGCGCAAGGTGCAAGCATTGTTAGAAAAAACTGACCAAGTTCATCCAGTTCTTCGACACGCGCTTCGCGCACACAAAGTGCATATACCTACTGCGTGTGTACGGTCTTTGAACATGCCTATAGGAAGTCAGTGACGCTGGAAGTTGTGGAACACTATATGCTACTCGAAAGTTGCACTAACTCCGGCGGTAGTGTGGCAGTGTCTCGAAGACCAGAATTACATTGGCCTATTTTCGCCACCTGTGTGATCAACAGGACATATTCCTGGGTCTCAAAGGATGCCCATATTGAACCGTAATGCGGACTGTATTGTCCTGCGACCACGAGACTTCGCCATATTCATGTTCATATCTAGGACCACCGGATTTCCTGAGCTATGGTTGGAGTTGGTTGGAACCAACGAAATCGGAATGAGGTGATCAGGAGAGGGTTTTTGCTGGAGTGGACGGTACTTTATCCGAAGAACGCATCCAGATTTGCAAGCTAAGTTGGTCAAGTTTTACGTATGACGAGTTACCACCCGGCGAGACAAGCGTTTTTTCCGCGCCTAATCTAGAATGGCGAAAATTTGATGTGGCGAAATAGGGGGTGAAAGATGTTATGAAAAGTTCGGGCGCTGTTGGTGATATTCACATCCCAGGATGGGGTTCTGTGCTTAGCTGGAGATACTGAATAATATGGCGGCTACTCGCTGTCAGTGGAGTCAATGCTGTTAGTTTCTATTCGGACTACCTGAATGAGTGTGGATGTGTAGGCAAGTCGGATGTTTGTTGTAGGTTGGCTCTAGGACCCTATCCCTGTCCCACTTTTCCTTCTTTCCATTGTACGGCACCTTTCAAGCAAAATTGACATGGTTGTATGGCATCTGGTGTTGCTGTCAATGATGACGACGATCGAACGGAAGTGTCTCTAATTGGCTAAATACCTGCTGATAGTCGCTTCTGCCTAGTTCTTTTGGCAACACCGATGGAAGAATCTCGAGAAAGTGGGGTACATCTATCTTTGTTTACTTTCTGCTTATTCCCCGACAAACTGTGGTTCAGAATCTGCCAAGGAAACTTCCTATAATACTCTAGGTGTTCTTTTACAACAGACTGAAATCCCAGGCATCTTTGTGGTTGCTGGTGATGAGAACTTTTAGTTAGGCGGATCAGGCACAACTGAGACCCAATTTGGGGGTCGTCTTGGTAGAGAAACGAGACGTCCGAGCAACGCAGAGGGCCGACTGCCAAAACGCTCTGTGCCAAACGCAGACTGTTCCTTTGTTGTACCTAATTCCGTAAGAGCGGAAATCGTTTGACAACATGTTGACCATCAACGAACTAGCATCGAATCACATAGATTAGATTACCATCGGTTACCGGTGTCGATGGTTGATCACTTTCTGACGCTTCTGGAATACTCACGTGGACACTGAGGATTCAACTGTCCACTGCTGCTTTTCAATGCGCTTTTAAGTTCACGCGGAACGCGCACACTCCGCAGAATCACTCGGGATAACGAAACTATCAGAACTGTCTCCTTCAAGTCCTGACGCCGTCTGGTCCGATTCTGGATGTCAACAGCCACTGGAAACAGATATCCAAGCGCTAGATCTCTAATAAAACCTAGAGGTTCGACGACAGACCCCTCCCCATGGCAAACACGACTCAACTCAGCACATAATCAGACGACGTGAAGCTGATTGTTCATACAGAACGGGGAGCTTGTTAGATCCAAAGGGTCAAGGAAATGGAATGTGGAGATATTCTGGAAACGTCTTCAAGTTGTTCCACTTGACTCGCTCGGTTGGTTCTCTGAGGCCTCTTGTTAGAGATATTATCAAGCACTAAAACGGCTCTCTGATATCCAGCAATGGAGAACTTCTGGACCGTTGGGCACAATTCTTCGAACAATTCAGTTAGTCACCTTCTACCTCCATTCCGGACGGCCGAACTTCAACAGAATGGTGGACTGTGCATATGGAGCCCTATTAACCTCAGAACTGTCCAAGTGTATATCTGTACTCAAGCATCATTGTGTCCCTGGTCCAGATGACCTTCCAATTGCCCTGTTCAAGGGTGTGGGTGAATACTTCAGCCAGTGCTTGTCTACCCTATCTGTGCCTCCCTTGGAGAGGACGTCTGAACTAGGGTGACACGACAATAGTACCCATCTCTAGAAGAGGTACTCAGAGTGAATGTACTAACCACAGGGTTCATTTTGACTACCGCTACAAAAGTTTGGCGTCACTGATTCTTTACCGTCTTACAGCGGCACGTGAAACCTTGACCAGTGAGCAGCAAGCGGGACTTCGACCGGGTAGAGGTCCAAGTTTCCAAGGTCTATGAGGAATTGTGGAAATGGCATCGGCGTCGTGTCATTTCGCACATCCTATCCAGGTTTCGTTGAAACTTTAGAACACCGCAAAAAACTAAAGGTGTATACGAGATGAATGTATGGTTATTTATTTCTCTACCTAATAGCAAATACAAAAATGATGAAAAAACAACTCACGGGCATTTTGCAGGAATTCTAAATATTCCGCCAAACTGGCAGCGTCACTCTCACCTGGTGACCTTCAAGGGCGCTTAAGCTTCCGCGGTGGAGTGGATCACTGGCGTTATAAGAGAAGACACTTATTTCTTGCGGATCCAATGATCCGGACTGGGCAGTGGAAAGTCGTGTCATTAATAATGATCGGTGGCTGGTGCTGGCGTCCCTTTGGGACTATGGAATCTAGGGCAGTAGGGGCCTATGTCAGACCGCTCACGGATTCACGGATTGACGGATTGATACACAGGAGCGAGGCTTTTGCCCAAGTTTCCCGGGTCGGTTTTGTTCTTGTCGTTCAGCAGCTGTCGTTCACCTGAAAGGCACAAGTGAAAAAAGGGTGTAGCACTGCTCTTTAAGTTCTCAGCGCGGGGCAGTATGTTTGCCAGCGCGAGGACTCGCGTAAATAAGTGTCTAATAGTGTTTTGAACTGAGTTCTAGAGGGAGCGTGGACAACCGTCTCAGGAAGGTTATTCCACGCAACAACTACAAGCTCAGAGCGCACACCTTCATTAGGCAAACTTTTTCTCATTTCGGGTAGTTGCTGCGTGGAATAACCTCCTCAGACGGTTGTCCACGCTCCCTCTAGAACTCAGTTCAAAACACTATTAGACACTTATTTACGCGAGTCCTCGCGCTGGCAAACATACTGCCCCGCGCTGAGAACTTAAAGAGCAGTGCTACACCCTTTTTTCACTTGTGCCTTTCAGGTGAACGACAGCTGCTGAACAACAAGAGCAAAACCGACCCTGGAAACATGAGCGAAAGCCTCGATCCTGTGTATCAATCCGTGAATCCGTGACTTAGCTCACAAAAGGTACATTACACTTCCTAAAAGTAGGGGTCGGTGATGGATGTGCGGATCGGAAAAATACACCCGACTTTTCTTTTTAATTCCTCTTCTTTATTCACCTTCAATGCCCTTTTCACCTTTCTTAGTTATCTTCTTTTCTTTGCGTTGTTACCTATAAAAATGGTCGCATGGGTGAAGAAGAATATAAAAAAGGCATTCCAATTTTTCTCATTACTTTTGCTCCTCTCAATGGTGTTATTGGTGAAACCAATCATGAAATGATGAAACAAAACAAATAAACAAAAACTCGTATGCATCGGTGGTCTGCGGCAGCTGTACACCGCCTAGGACATTTTCCAACATCCAGGGGGAACAGTGGGACGTAGGGTAGGATGTGCCATGAAGAAACGTTTCTTATTACCAGATAAATTGAAGTATACCACATGAAGTTGATATTGTAAAACTGCATCTATGAGCGTGGGGGTTTGCCTCCTAAGTGTGTACGAGAGTTGCCATTTTCCGCGCTTCGGGATAAGTTCTTCACGAAGCCTGTGATACACAAGGCTCTGAAGGTTCAAGCTTTTGTCCAAGCGATGCTGGGCATTTAGTGTTTTAGTTTGCTTGAATGCCTAGTCCTCGATAATTTGAACCAGCTTGACGAGTGGATCACGATCCTGGATGTTGATACTAGTGGTACCTAATAGTTATGCGGTTATGCGATCGAAAGCTGCTCAATCAGAATCAATCTAGGTTCCATCCCGAAAAATTAATGTCACTGACAGGCGTCTGTGCTTATCTTATTCATGCTCACCAGGTTGTATCAACGAGGCGTGAAGGACCAGTGACAAATACGTTTAGGAGATGGCTTAGATAGTGAAGATAGTAGAGCACTATAAAAAGTGAAGTTCACAGTAGTTATTCACAAAATAAATGGAATTCGGACTCGGTAAACTTCCACTCATACTGGCTGTGAATGTACTTTTCGGGGGATAGCTGTGAGACGATCGATGTGATGATATCCCTACAGACTCTAAATTGCCCAAAATCAAGCGGCGCGTACCTTACCGGGTGGTTTTGTAAAATCAAGGTATACGGTGACGAAACTACCATACGCGTTGTCCTATTGCTAGCCATATTTGGCAGATTCATCGGACAAATGGGACCACTACCGAAATCCAACCGGTTTTTTGTGGTACTTGCCGAGAACGTGCCTAATGATCTTGAAACTGGACTTTTATTTAGGTGATTTGATGGCATGGTGATCGGTCTACAATACTCTGGTAGGGACCTATTCTCATGGTCAGTTATGAACCAGACTTTGATGTTTCTACCATGTTATTATTCATCAGGTATCTCGAAGTAAGGGCTTCCATGTTGTGAACTTGTTGTGAGACTTCGGTCTGTTGAGCGCGCATGTTTATACTGCGAGATTTGCTAAACGAGGACAAAGTTCTCGTTGAGGCTTCTATGTTTACGCACTGCAGAGTAAAGGAACAGGCTGTATTTGAATAGTAAGGGTCCGCGGCTATGGACGATATGGGTGGGTGAAGCACTAGCCTAAGCGGGACCTTTTCCTGTACCGTTCCATTGCATTTGAGCCAGAAAATCCAACACTCCCGAATTTTTTGAGGGAGGTGGAAGAAACTTGGAGTAAACCAAGTTGAAATGAAGAGATAAGAAAAACGGTGCTGATGGTTGGTCAGGTAGGCCTAATTCATGGCATTTTCTTTTGCGAGTTATCAGGGAATATAGACAATGAAGCCTGCATGAGTAATCTGTTACCAGACAGAAATCATGAACTGCGCGCGAGTCAATTTTTCGTTGATAGCAGCGCACTTCCCAGCTACTTCTGTTTCCTGGTCCTTAGGATGATAGGCCTAGTGCCTATGGCTTATCGCAGCAGGATTTCAACGTACACCTCCTAATCAGGCAACAATCATAACTGAATTTGTACGTAAGCTGCTTACCCACCGGTGCGTTAACAACTGTTTTGGTGTACATATATCGTTGTTAACATCTGCCACTTTTATAGCGCTGGACCCCTCGGAGAATATCAATTTGATTCTTAACGACGGCGTTATGCTGCGCGCTTAAAAATGGCTTATGAATGTGCGTGTTAGCCTACCACGAACGGATCACGTATGGCGTTCCAAGACTAAGCTCTCTTGTAGTTACCCATCGCTGGTTGCAAATTCGTTTAACTTGTACTCTCATCTTTGACCTGTCCCCTTTCACATCAATTTGTAAGTGAGCCATAAATGCATTCAGATTGGTTCGCCATACCGCTTCGTTTCGGGACGGTGGATGTATTTGTTTTGAAAACCGTTTTTACCTCGTTTTGGCTCAATGGTTCGGCTGGATGTACCAATAGCCAGAGCATGCCTACATGGTCCTGTTAAGCAGCTGTTTTTACGCTAATCAGTTTCATCATGGCACCTCTTTCTTAGCAAGATTGCGACATTCCTATCAGATCCCGTATCAATTGACTTTTTATCATTCATATAGGGAGACAATTCAACTTACGTTGATGCGTTGTCGTCCACGATGAAGCACTTGTCGTGGAGCCCTCTATAGAGGAAGAAGTTTGGGAACGCACTGAGATAGCCGGCTTCAAAGAGAGTAAGGTTGATAAGCAAAATGATCTGAGGATTACCCTGCGGGCGTGAGAGGTCCATCTAGAAGATGATGTAAAGCGATATGGGTGGCTCAAGTCGACTCAGTTTAAAGACGTGAACGACAGGATGCGCACAATCCTGAACAACCGAATGCTTTGACCCAGTGTGGAAAGACACTATTCAAAAACGAGGTTAGAATATGAGGTATAATCTTATTCCCAAGACTAGATATTCGGCCCCAAAGTCCCCGTAAAGCCGTAAGCCATTCTGCCTAATCCCCATTTCGGTCCACATGGATCTCCCAATGGAGCGAAATTATCTGCGATTCTATATAGATTTTAATCTCCCTGTATTGATCCCCTACGTCAACCCAAACCCCGATGCCTTCGAGAACGCGGGTCTCTTATTTGATCAACACAACCACGGTGTCCGTAAAGGGCCTGTCCAGAAAACTGGAGTATGTCAGTGCAAAAATGACACGGCACTATCACTTTCGGTTTGACCTCACCCCTGAAACTGTCCTCTCTACTACTATCGCTGTGCCCTCTCGTCTTTTTGGATGTCTACTCGCAACTACGAGCACAATGTTAAACTAATTCATACCACTTCGTAGGCGAATTTGTCCTAATGCGCTAAATCCTTCGCTCGGATTTAACCAGCTTTCTGCCCCACTGCATATTTATTTTGCCTCGTCCACAATTTCATTGATTTTACTTGGGGTGATTTTTGGCTACTACCCATTATCACAACTTCTCTCTTCCTAAACCTGACTTCACTCCGTATGCGATTCCGGTAAGTTTGTGCAGTTTATACTCAAACCAAACTTCTGAGACGCAACTTGCCACTTACCCCCAATGCGACTTATCCCCAATGCGAAATTGCCCACCTCATAATCACTTACACTTTTCGTGACCCAAGATAATAACTCGAATGTCCAAGCTGACCCGGAATCAGTAACGGTTCTCAGTTTTAGTTCAAATCAACAGGCTTCATCATCGTTGTAGCTTCCACCTCATTGTTCTAGTTTTTTGTTTTCCGCTCGGTACAACTGCTTATTACGCGGTAAGTATGCACCTTAGTTTAAGCTTTGAAGCTGGTCAGCCATGTTGTGCAGGGCAGTGCTTATCATAGCTTACCATTTTGCTTAAATTCTAGGTGAGACTTGAAAACAAACACAAGTTTGAAGCAAGCTGTGTGTTATATGGGTTTTCAGTTGAACTCTGCCATTAAAGACGAGGCATAATTGATGAGTGTTCATCATGGCCATTGTGTGTGGAGTAAGATTCCCGATTTGTATTTCACAGTTCCGTTTGGGGTTAGCCTGTTCGTTTGTTGCAGAAGGTAATATTTTATCTCCGGAAGCTGGTGGGACTAAAAAAACACATCCGGGCATATTGACGGTAGACCATCGGCCAGGATCTCCACGCCAAAATTCGTGTAAGTAGCCATAAATTCGGCAACTGAGATAGCCAGCAGGACTGCCAGCGCTATGTGCTTTCCCTAGATGAAAACCGGTGCTATTTCTCTTCTTGTTTTTTTTCTGAAGAACCGGGAGAGAGACGATACGGATGATGTATCCTCGATTGGTGATGAACCATTTGCAATCAAACTGCTCAGGTCAGCGAACAAATCAATGACCGGACCCACTGTTAGTTTTGTTTTCATCTAACTCATATCTTCTTCTGACTTGAATTTTGAAGTGTACTCACTTTATTCCAGTACTCAGACTGATTAAGCGCGACCAATTACTAGATTATACGGTCACCATGCCTATCCAGTAGAGTTCGGTGATTATAAGGAAACGAAAATAACAGACCTACATCCTAGCATTTTACAACATCCACCAAGCTGAGCCAAACATTTTTGGCGCGTTCGGTCGCACAAAATCGATTCGGACCGGTCGATAAAAATGCCGGATAAATTTTAGTGTAGTGGAAGTAGATGTGCATCCTTGGAGTGAAGTGGAATCTTTCATGTCATATGTGGTCAATATGGCGCCCAATTCCCGTGTGTGGTGACACAGATGGACTCGCTATTTATTCGTCCTGTGGTAAAAGGTTTCCAAATGCCAAAAATCGCTACATCTGTTCTTAGCTCAGGTACAACACGCAACCTATCCTTTCTAGAAAACGTGCCAATTCTTTGAAGCACCCTTTCGTCCGAGATTTTTCCGCACCCTTTATATGATACCAGAGCCCTAGTTCACAGTGCCATTTAACGTATTCCACTTGAGTGAGCAAAGAACCGCCACAGTAACTGCATGTGGCACGCGGGAATCCACACCTCCTTAAGACATAGCCATCTGGTTGCTGTCTGACACTCCCGCACTGGACGAATACGCTATCGACCGGCTTCCAGCACCACCAGCAGTGCTAACTTCTACCCACAAAACTAAAAATTGAGCTTCAAACCATGCGTAAGCACCTTCAAAGGAAAAATCCTTATAATATCACCTACTAACCTCCAATGTCTGGTACTCAATGCTACAAAAATGAACTCGCTCGCTCTCTGCAATGTAACCAGTTCAAGTGCTGTCATACTCTGTAGCCCCGGACAGTCTCTGTCCAAACACTCCCAATTGCCGGAATGCTGCAATGGCTTACGAGTGTAGCATCTTGCAAATCTGAGTCTTAAACTGCCTTCTGAACCCTCTCAGAAATCGTAGCCATTACGCTGTTAGTTACAACCCCGTGGGGACTCTATCCACCTCTCCCAACGCTGGGGTCGATATGATATCCCCAAATTCTCAGTACTGTAACACTGATTTCCAACTAAATTTTTAGCTCCCAGAATAGATTCCCGGCCAAATCCTCGATAATCTGGCCTGCTGCACACCCTAGCGCCACACAAACCTACCAGTCGGTTTCAAAGCCCACTTCCTCTACCAAAAGCTTTAAAACTATCTTCGATCCTGCCCTCCGCCTATCTAGGTACCTTCTGACGACACTAAAGGCACTAACAATTCCAATAAACTGCAGTGCTGATATAAAGAATGTGACATCGTGCTATCCCCGAACCGATGTTGATAGCATTAGATCTTGACCTAAATCCCTCGGGGAAATAACAATCAGTGTCTTCCACTCCTCCGTACCCAAATTTCTGTTGACGAGTTTTCGCAGTTCCTTTCTCCATCCTCACCCCTGAACCCCTTCTCCAAATTCTGTATCTACGAGAATGGGCGTTCTGCCACTTCCGCATAAGTACACCACCGGTACCTATGGCCATGCAGGCTAAGCATTTGGTGAGAGCCAAAACTTGCGCCTACCACTAACAGATTTACAACCTAATTGGCTCCACTTCTGGCTACCCACCTACCATTCGCCTGGGTTCACGTTGCGAGAGTTACGCAATCCTCTATATCCTTCCGATAGTTTAAAGCGACCTGCAGCTCCGCAGCCACCGCATTTGCTGTATGCAATTTCCACATTTCAGCTCGACCCCTGCACCTATCCTGCTTCTTCCCGCTATTCTCGCCCCTTCACACAGAAGGATTCTTCAAAATCTGCCCCTCCGTCGCACACTGCTCTATAACCAGTCATCTTGCATCTCTTGCTGTGAGCCTCATATCATCTCTAGGTTCCAATTTTGCCTTCAACCACCCCATCCCAATTTGTGCTGTAAAAGGCCGCGTCGGAACCGTCCCGCCAACCGCTTTCAAATAAAATTTCAACCATATCCGTCATGAATACAGATCGCATACTCAGGCTCTGCATCATCCTACCGTATTTCGACCTCGCTCCGGCTGCAGTATGCTGCCCTATGCTCCTATGCCAGTGACACAGACTTAAAATGGCTTGCCTAGTCCAACCTACGATTGTTCATCACTCACGTTCACCGGCGATATGCTGCCCAAAAGTCCTTCACTTTGCCCACCGCCACCCATATGTTGCCCCTGTGTTCATCATTGCACACCTCAGCACAACATGGCTACAAATCACTCATTTCTACCTAGTCCATCAACTGCATACTTCAGATGCCTTCGTTGTTTCTACATTCCTTATCGACCTCCCTTTGCCTAAAATTTTTTTACTGGGCGCAATCCTTACCCGTTCTGTTTCCTCTATTACTTCTATTGTTTCATAAAACGGCCGCTGTCTTTTTCTAAATTGTACTAAATCTAAGCTGCCTGGCCCATAGCTTGTCAAATGAAGATGTGGCTCTGTTTTAGTAGTTTTGAGACCATAATATCCGTTCTGAATACACAAAACCGTCACGGTCGACCTCAGCACCGCGTGGTGGGGACTGCCCAAGTTTACCTCGCTCTATCGACGAACGCTTATCTGCCGGTGCTCTAGATTAACTATCCGCCTCCTTGTTCACTCAACCGTTCATTCCCAAGAGTTTGCATATGCACCTGCCCACGCATTGGCGGTTCGCGCCACCAAACCTCCACGCGTCTTTCTAACGTTCAAGCTCTTTGTCAACCGTCTAAGTTAGTTTTTGGCGATCTCAACCCTTTTAAGATATGCTAGTACCGATATGCTCCCCACTTTCGTCTCTGCTGGACCGGCTTTGTGTTGAAGGCTGGTTCCAGCGTACTGAGCACTCCACACGCGGTTACGACCCCCACATCATTGTCAGTGCTTCCAGAACCACCTGGCAGCGACCTCTGAGTTACCAGTGGCGGCTGGGTAGGTACCCCATTTACCCTTACTATTCTTACTACTACTACTAATATGGATGGCGGGAGTGACAGGTTGTTGCCGGGTTATCATAATAGTCTGTACATGTGGCGCTTGCATCCTTCAGAACGGTCTCGTTGTGTAAACTGGGGAAAGTGGACTGAAATTCGATGGCGGAATAGTGTGGTTGTCGTTTAGAATGAGTGAGGTTAGAAACAACAGCGGTTGCATATTAAAAGCGCTGCAACTAGCATACTGTGGAGGAACATTAGGTATTATGAGAAAGTTTGCTATCGAGAAGCAGGCCTGCGGGTCACTGTAGTGCTTGGGTTGGTCCGTTCTGGTTATGCTCTGAGATTCCGCAAAGTCCGCATGGGAAGACGTTAAGTTTGCATAGCCATCAAAGGAGTTGGACGGAAGCTAGCAGCGTGAAACATAAATATGCACGATAGTAGGGTCGAGGACGGTCATATTTTGCCTGCCAGCTTTGGTGGTGGAAAAATTTCGTCGGCGCCTAGAATTTTGAGCCACGCGGGTAGTCAGGTGACTAGCTTGGTTTAAATAAAGTTACAGAACGGAATATGAGTGGTTTATTCTACCAATAGATTTGGTCAAATGGACCTAGAATGGGACAATGAACGAAAAAGCTGGTATATATAAAGGCAGCAAAGTTGGGAAAGTAATTGAAAAGTATGGGTTTAGGAATTTTACGATAACGATGGGGAGATACCAACGAATATTGGCTAAGGCAGAAGATTACTGAAGCGCTTTGGGAGGAATTTTATCGGCGGCAAACCCGCTCACAGGTTTCATTAATGAGAATAATTTGGGGAGGTATATGTTTTGTGGAACAGTCTACAAAGCCTTAGTTCCTCGCCGGGAACATATACCCTTTGCGGTACGGTGGCCTAAACACGAGAAGCTCGTAAGTAACCAGCCAGAAAATAATACATGACAGCAAAAGTCTTGGCTACATTTGAGAGAACAAAGGGGACACACACTTCTGAGGTTTCGGGGTAAACGGATTGTCAGGGCTTCAGTAGTGTCAGAGAAAAGAGTAAAGGAGCTCAGAACGGTTAGTAAGGAGAAATGGGGTACCTACCCAGCCGCCACTGGTAACTCAGAGGTCGCTGCCAGGTGGTTCTGGAAGCACTGACAATGATGTGGGGTCGTAACCGCGTGTGGAGTGCTCAGTACGCTGGAACCAGCCTTCAACACAAAGCCGGTCCAGCAGAGACGAAAGTGGGGGAGCATATCGGTACTAGCATATCTTAAAAGGGTTGAGATCGCCAAAAACTAACTTAGACGGTTGACAAAGAGCTTGAACGTTAGAAAGACGCGTGGAGGTTTGGTGGCGCGAACCGCCAATGCGTGGGCAGGTGCATATGCAAACTCTTGGGAATGAACGGTTGAGTGAACAAGGAGGCGGATAGTTAATCTAGAGCACCGGCAGATAAGCGTTCGTCGATAGAGCGAGGTAAACTTGGGCAGTCCCCACCACGCGGTGCTGAGGTCGACCGTGACGGTTTTGTGTATTCCAGAACGGATATTATGGTCTCAAAATTACTAAAACAGGGCCACATTTTCATTTAGCAAGCTATGGGCCAGGCAGCTTAGATTTAGTACAATTTAGAAAAAAGACAGCGGCCGTTTTATGAAACAGTAGAAGTAATAATAGAGGAAACAGAACGGGTAAGGATTGCGCCCAGTAAAAAAAATTTTGGGCAAAGGGAGGTCGATAAGGAATGTAGAAACAACGAAGACATCTGAAGTATGCAGTTGATGGACCAGGTAGAAATGAGTGATTTGTAGCCATGTTGTGCTGAGGTGTGCTATGATGAACACAGGGGCAACATATGGGTGGCGGTGGGCGAAGTGAAGGACTTTTGGGCGGCAGCGCGTATCGCCGGTGAACGTGAGTGGTGAACAAATCGTAGGTTGGACTAGGCAAGCCATTTTAAGTCTGTGTCACTGGCATAGGAGCATAGGGCAGCATACTGCAGCCGGAGCGAGGTCATGAAATACGGTAGGATGACGCAGAGCCTGAGTATGGGGCGATCTGTAATCATGACGGATATGGGAGTAATGTTATTTGAAAGCGATTAGCGGGACGGTTCCGACGCGGCCTTTTGCAGCACAAAGTGGGATGCGCGTTGGTTGAAGGCAAAATTGGAAACCTGGAGTTGATATGAGGCTATGAGCAAGAGATGCAAGATAACGGGATATTGAGCAGTGTGCGACGGAGGGGCAGATTTTGAAGAATCCTTCTGTGTGAAGGGGCGAGAGTAGCGGGAAGAAGCAGGATAGGTGCAGGGGGTCGAGCTGAAATGTGGAAATTGCATACAGCAAATGCGGTGGCTGCGGAGCTGCAGGTCGCTTTAAACTATCGGAAGGATATAGAGGATTGCGTAACTCTCGCAACGTGAACCCAGGCGAATGGTAGGTGGGTAGCCAGCTAAGTGGAGCCAATTACGTTGTAAATCTGTTAGTGGTAGGCGCAAGTCTTGTTTCTCACTAAATACTTAGCCTGCATGGCCATAGGTACTGGTGGTGTACTTTTTGCATTGCGTTTGGAAATAATCTCGAAACGACAAGGACAATAATTTCGCCCTCTCTTTGCCGAAAACTCCAAATTGAGCAGCTTTTAATGACCTGTGTATGAAAAAGTCTCCTATCATTGTGACAGGTGTCCTGCAAAACCAAGTCAAGGAATTCGTCACAGCTAGTAAATTTTTGTTTTTTATGATGGTCAGTACATGCTATATCAGGCACAAGGCTATACCGAAACATCGATAGTGATGTTGGTAGAATTAGTGTGTTTATGGGCAGAACAAGCATACAGCACAATAAGGTGCCCAGCGCTTTCAAGTCCTGGTACAAATTAAACGGATTGAGGCGGTCTTGTGGGTGCACGTAACACCCTCATCCGGTAAATATTGTGGATATGGTGAGCTACGGGCAATCCATCACACTGGGTACGGTAGTCGCGGTACCGTCATTGCAACGCCGTACTTGGGTTCGTGGACAGCCCCGTACATGAACATCTTGGGTGAGTAGTTTAGGGTTGTTATTGTAGTTACGATTCGCCAAGGAATCGTCACAAATTGAGACCGGCAAGGATTAAGGGTATTCTCGGGTCCATTGAGGGCGCACGGTGGTTCATTTCTGTCATTCAAGGCAATAAGACAGCCGTGTCTACATCCGGCACACAAAATAGGAAAGACTAAGAAAGACTTCTAGAAGGCACCATGATGTGAGTTAGACTGCAGCCCGAAATAACAAGTGCCAAAAGTGGTCACAATTCCTGACTAACTAACATTTTCTGGACCCCGGTTTTCAAATAGCTGACGAAAACCTTGTCAATATGGAGCATGCAGACGTCGTTCCCATCTTCAAAGGGGAGGAAAAGGTGCAGTTTTTTAATGGTATGCACCCTGCACTCACAGTGTAAGGTAATAATAATAATGTTTAGTCACAACTGGTGGGTGGCGTGATCATAAGATTACATTCAGAATGATTCATGAGTTTGTTCGTAGTTGTAGCTAATGGGCAGAGTTGGCGAGAGGGTATAGTCAAGAGCACGAAGGGTTTAGTTGCGGGTGTGCTATCAAACTGGGTGACAGTGCCGTGCCATCATTGCACTGCCGTACTTCGGTTTCTGGACAGCCCCGTAACGGACGTCATCTTTGAGATGATTGAGCTGAGATGTGCAATTCTGTGAGCAGCGGGGTTTTGAGTTGGCCAAGTGAATTTGCAGAGGTAGGACGAGGCTAATGTAAGGTCGCGGGTATTTTTCTGGTCCTTCTGGGGATCTCTGGGAATGTAAATCACTGACCACGTGGAGTGGATAACAGCAAAAGGGCGTCCAAACCGGGTATTGCCGGGTATTGAGCAGACTTGACACCAAGTACCCGCCCACAATAGGTCTTCGTTACCCCTGTATCCATGGGTGCACGTATGACGACGCACGTGTTCCTTGGATCCCAAGGCTCACGTCTATACCACTTGGTCTACGGCTGACACATATACACCCCTCTTTAGCTTTAACTTCGCTGCGCTAATAATGCATATGGTTGCCGAATCCCGCCATTGAATAATTGATGTACACACTGGACTATTTGAGCAAGTAGTGGGTTTACTCTTACAACAGTAAGACTGCAGCTTCAGCGTGGACACCCAGTTGGAATTGTGGACAAAGGGGTTTAGTAGGCACCTGGTGAGTTGGCCACTACAACTTTGTTTAATTATATGTTATAAGGGTGTGTACGGAGTGTGTACGAGTTGTAATTGATTATACGTTTTTCCTTTCGGAAATGCTGGATACAACCAATAAACAGAAACATGATTTTTTAAAGGTGGTTGTGTATTTTTAGGCATGGGGTTGGCACACGGATGAAATGTATGGATATGAACGACCGCAGTTGGTCATTGGATTGGTCTATTATGTATAGTTGGGGCATTGGTCAGCTACGAGCGTGTGTACGGGCCCTTCATCTACTACAAGTAGCCACGGTAGGCGACGTCGAGTACCGTTCTAAACGTGACGGGCCGTCGTTGGCCAATGGTTTAGGCTGCTGAGCCTAGTTGAGGCCTCATATTCGGCGTTGCATATGGACAGGCCTAGCAATTACGATAAGTAGCCAAGGTAGGCGATATCGACTGCAGTTATGAGTATGACAGACCCACGTTGGGCGTTAGATTAGGATACCACGCACAATTGAGGCCTTATTTTCACCGGCCCACATATATTCTGGCCTGGTAGCAGAGATAAGTGACCTCGCGTACAGGTGTGCGTGAGAGACAATCGTTGGTCATTGAATTAGGTTACTGTACATAGGTGAGGCCTCATAAGCAGCGTCGCACATAGAAGTGGGCCTAGCAGTTACAACAAGTATTCAACAAGTAATTCAAGTATTCAACAAGATGATTGAAAACGCGTACAGTTATGATTATGAAAACCGTCATTGGCCATTAAATTAGGTTGCCGTGTAGGTGAGGCGTCGTAATCAGCGTCACACGGACACGGGCCTAGCAGTTACGATACTTAGCGAAGGTAGGTGATATTGAATACAGTTATGAGTATGACGGGTCGTCATTAGCCGTTGGATAAGGTTATCGTGTATGGGTGGGGCCTCATAATCAGCGCCACACATTGATACGGGGCTAGCATGCTGCAGTCACGATAAGTAGTCGAGGTGAGTGACAACGATTACCGTTATCATGATGACCGCTTTGTGACGTATTCCACATATGGTGAGTCATTCCTAATATAAATGATACCATAGTGTTGGTAAGTTACCTAAGGTTACTCCTGATGCTGTATTCTCCACAGGCTAGTTATGCATAGCTGGGAAATGCAAGCAGCCACAGAGATGGCCCTCGCATCTCCATTGCACAATTTGTGCTGGTTTTGACAATGTTATACCTAATGGAAGCTGAGCTTCATAAGAAAAAGTGTTGTGATGAAGTTTCGCTGGGGGCGTATAAAGCAAACAAACGTTGATGACCGATTTTCCTGGATGGAATTTGCATTGGACATTCCATAGGTGTTACTTTATTTTTAAAGAACGCCAAAATATGGTGAAGTGCGAAATCGTCCTTTATCTCTCGTAAACCGGTAGCACAATGCGAATAGGTGATGGTTCGTGACCTTGAAATTTCGCTCACTTAAACAAAATGCTATGAGCAACATACCAATTACAAGTGTAAATGGATTAGACTAACTCCCGTCAACGTCACAACCTCAAAACCCTATAGTTCCGGCGAAAATAATTTGGGTGTGCTTCTAGTGAGCGGCTACCAGAAGCCATAAATATTAACCCACCAGATCGTTCATATTTTCAAACGGAATTGGATTCAGATTGACAAATTATTAATAATTCTAAGCTCCCTCGACTTCCGGCCTTACTGGTTAAGC
Source organism: Clonorchis sinensis (assembly GCA_003604175.2). Taxonomy (NCBI): domain Eukaryota; kingdom Metazoa; phylum Platyhelminthes; class Trematoda; order Opisthorchiida; family Opisthorchiidae; genus Clonorchis; species Clonorchis sinensis. The sequence goes on along the minus strand of CM030369.1, from coordinate 179,547,019 downwards.
GGATTGCCGTCTGCTTGTACCACAATTGGGCGCAGAAGACGCCAATCCTTAAACACAACTCAAATATCTCTTAAACCATGGCCTGAACGGAGGAAACTTTATGTGAGGTTGCAGCATTTGACCGTATTTACTTGAACGTTAAAAATCTCTAGAAAGTGTTAGTTTTACCAAAATTTGTTTGGGCGTATCCAAGGAATACTTTGGGCACGGAGTTCATGTTTTTAGTAACTTCTATTGCTCAGCGTGAAGTCTGGTTGAAGGCGATGAGGAATTTTTGGAAAAGTTCGTTTATTCAAGTGATTTCTCCTGTATCGGATTTGAAAACATTCTGTATGTGTGCATGAACAATATTAAGTTTTGTCTGTCTGCACAAACACAAAGTGGAACAGCCATTCGCGACTTATGTTTAAAGGAATTTCCTCTCGTTACAGCAGGCGTCCCACCAAACAAGGCCAGGGGATCCGTCGTAGCTATTAAGTTTGGTGGATCTTTTTGATAGTCAGTACACAATGTATTTGATGCATGACAAGGTTTTATCTTCACCCGTGTACTGCCCCTTCGATAGTGTCATGAGCTTATCAAGTTGGTTGGTGGGTAGTACAAGCTAAATGTATAATAGGCCGGTCCGAGGTTTGGAAAAATTTCAGCCAAGTGAGTGGGTCTTTTGGGCGGATGTGACATGTTCAGTGGGGAAATCCTAAGGGTCTATTGAACTACTGGCAGGCCATCCAATTGGGTATGGCAGTCGCGGTTCCGTCATCGCCGTTTCCTATCTGGGTTTGTGGACGCACCCGCACATACACACTTTGTGTAAGTCATTTGAGGTTGCCAGGACAGTTGGGTTTCACGAGGAAATCGTGAGAGATTAAGACTAACATGGAGCATAAATAGTCCGGGCGCGCAAGGGGGTTCTTTGCTGCCGTACTAACAGGCAGCTGAGAGTGGCTACAATTTCAAGGTACCGTAGTCAAGCCAACTTTAAATATGGTTATCAACTTTGTGGTGGAAATAGTGGGAAATAGCGGCATTTGGCCGATGCAAACCGGTCTGACCGCATACGAATTCGAGGGGCATTTATTAGTCACATTTAGCGCCACTAGGTTCACTGCTGGTTATGTAATTGTTCATGAAGCTGGGTATGAAAAATAGATGGTTCCCAAACTTGTGGTTGAAACTTACGTAGGTTTGTAGCGGCCTCGCGCTACCAAGCATTTAGCTTGCAGGCATCCGGGAGGGGGTAATATTTTTATGTACTTGAGGGTAATAGGGTAAGATGGGTTAGAAACCCATCACAAACAGTTTGTAGAAAGGTTTAGTAACATCCATTTGGAAATTAATAATAATTATTATTCTCAACCGATGCGTGGCATGCCGTCAGGCGTGGTCATAATGTTACGGGGTCAGAATAAAAGCAAGACTGGCGGGACGGTGTCATAAACAGTGGACATTATCCGATGTATACGTTAAGATTCGAAGGTGGCGGGCAAAAACAAAATGAGGGAGGGCGAAACATGAAGCGTCCTTCCTGACACATGACAAGAAAACTTCAAAGTTTGGCAAATGAGAAACCAGAAAAACGGTTTTGGTGAAGCTGCAGAGTTGGCGTAATCCAGTCGGTCATTTTGAACTAAAACATAAAACTGGACTTTTGGGCCCATGGCCAGGGTCACGAAAAACGTAAGTGGGGATGATGCAGTGGAGGGATTAGCAGTGCGGATAAATGGTGGCCGGAAACTCAGAAGCATGGTGTACAGTGAAATTGTAGAGATTCACTAATTTTGCTGTTACAGTGGAGTCGGGCGTAAAAGTTCCTTGGAAGAATAAGTTGACGACAATGCACAAGCAGGAACTCGTACTGTACAGAAAATTATTGACATTGTGGACTGAAAGTCTGTAAGACTGAAAATCCATGGAAATGGCTAAATCCAAAAGAAAGGTTCAGCAGATTTGAACGAACGCTTTCTGGAGATGGCTGGAACTAGACGAAGGGTTTGTTCCTATTTACAGTTAGTTGAATTAGTAGGCAAGAGTTACAGTGAAGAGTAGGAATAGTATAGTTGCGGTTGTGCTTTCAAACTGGGCGTGGCAGCGCCGTGTAATCATTCGTCGGACACTTCGTTTCTTGAACAGCCCCGTATCGGAGTTCACATTTAAGTTCAGTGGGCTGGAATGTGCAATACTTACGCACGAGGAGTTTCTTCAGGTTTTTCGTATTCAAACAAACAACGTTTATGCAATTGACAAAATATGTAAAGTTATAATGGAAGCAAAAGAAAGATACAAAACACCACACCCTTCAGATGTAAAGCAGAGGTAACGTGGAGTGGATAAAAGCAAAACAGAGTGTCCGAAGCAGGCGTTGCCGAAGGTCGAAGCTTAGGAAGAAAAGGGAATGGGGTGAGATCAGTACAGCATCGGACAGGATAACGTGCAATAACATATAGAGAAAAAACGTTTACCAAAATATGGATGGTGACAACAAGTGAATAAATGAGATAGGATAGGGATGAATTTGTGCTTAGTAGAATGGTGAGCAAGCAGAGGTTGAGTTTGCTAACATATGTTGTTAACGTACAAGAGATCTAGAGCAAACCGATATAAGCACGCAGAGAAGTGATGTACTCAGGAAAATGGGACGTATAAAGGCCAACTGGAGTGGACTTCAAAGATGATGGACTAGTTTATCTGAAATTTATCGTGTGGGTTGGACAGTACCATAACCTGGGGAACTGCAAATGAACACAAGTTGACAGGTTGAGGTCAGTAAAAAGTAGAAAACTGACTGGGGATAGGCGTGGTATTACCTGCATTGAGCAAAGAAGTGCAAGAAAGTCCTGAAAATTGGGTAGTCAAGTTGTGTTAATATTTCAAGGCTTGCAGGAACAAACGACCTGGGAATAAATCCTGAAGGTCCTGGTAGTGTTGCACGATGTGTTGACCTCAGTATGTCGCACATACAACCCGGAGAACAAACTGCCCCAAGGGTGTTACGCCGCGTGCATCTTGTGAGATTCTGGCAACGTAAACGCGGGACAGCAATTGTGGCCAATTGATATTTTGGATGCATAAGACATCGGACAGTTTCCCTTCAGTTTTCCCCGAATGCTGTTGAAATCCTTGAGAGTTTCAATGGCGAACCAACCTTCCTAATTGGGAAGTTGATCAAATCGTCCTTGCTGTGTTTTAGCACTACGAAAATGTAGGAAAAAGAGCGGTGGCACATTATTAGAGCTAACTAGGAGTGTGTTCAGAGTCAGTCGAGGTGTATAGGCCGCTGTAAGTAAAGTGGTGAATAGAGGTAAACAAAAATCTTAAACCATGGCAGAGGGTGGACTACGAGACTCAACACGGCGTTAAGAGGGTCTTCGGAAGGATGACATGCCTTTGAAGAGAGGGTTGTCAACCGCGCGGCCCTAAGCACCATTGGAGTCAGGGTTTGTGGAAGTGGAGGAAATCGTACAGAAAGGTTTAGTGAATGTTTAGGGATGGATAGTGGATAGCGGACAGCAGTAGGCTGACCAGGTGGAACAAATGTGGATGGGAAGTCCATATGCATTGGTGAAGGTGTCATGGAAAGTCGTGGTCCGTTGGCTGCCTAGAGAAGGAAGACTGGAGTGGTGGCGTTATGGTGCTGTATGACAGCTGGGTGTCAATCAAATGATATGTGCTCCTGGGGCAATGAATTTGATTGAATCTTGCAGCCCACAGTTAGGTCACATTGAGAGTATCTGTCTTAGTCGCTTATATGTAATCGGAAATTTCTGATATGATTTAGGGAATAAAGATGAGTGGCATTACCTTGGCATAAATGATAACTTAGATTAGCCCCAAACCCAGAGGATATACATTGGAAGGAGGCTAAGGATAGCCCGAAATAGCATGTGGCTTTAAGCATGTTAGTCGTGTCTGAGATGTAAAAGATTTTTGGCCATAACCGGATGCTAAATATCACAAGATCCGGTTTACAAACGTAAGGCCCGGAGCGGATAAGCGGTGTCCAAGAACTGATCCCCGAGTCAGTGAGAGTGCTACTGGGGTTGATTATGGGGTGTCTGCGAGTTGTGTTGAAGACGACAGGGCTGTTGTTTTTATTGCGTCACGGGATGTAATTGACCTTGAGCAGAAGTGAAGAGGTATTTGAATTTATCGCTCTTAAGTAATGGAGTTGATATCAAGTGTCCACTGACTCACTACATAGTCGCTACATGCGTGTTTGCAAGATTGAAGACGCACGAAGTCCTCGAATTCTAAAGAACCATCCTATACCACTCTAGCTTCCCACGGTCTTGTATATCTTCTCTATAGGAGCAAACTTGGCTGCTTCCAATAATACGTATGGTCACTGCATCCTGACGTCAAAATATCCGTGCACCCACGGATCTTACAGTATCGACAATGTAACTAACCGAGCAATTGGTAAATTCGTCTTTATGACGGTATAATATGTGAACAATTTTGCCATGGATAAGCAACTGAGTATACGTATGTCCTTTCAGTACTTGGATGACTACCCATGACGTTCCTACGGATGCGACCAATTATTAAAAAACGGATTTTGCCAGTTGTGGCTGTGTGTTTTCCAGGCGCAAGGATGGCGGCCAGACACGGGTGAGTATAATGGGCTTTCGTTGGCCTGGTTTAGGCTAACATGCGTAAGTGAAGTCTCATAACCAGTGTTGGGCGTAGGTATGAACCTAGCAGTTGCCATAAGTAGCCAAGGTAAACGACAACACATACACTTGTGAGAATGACGGGCTGTCGTCGGCCATTAGATCAGGCTATCACCCATAGTTGGGGCCTCGTATTTATTGGCACGCATAGACACTTGCCTGTTTTTTACTCCGAGTATCAAAGATTAGCGGCAGCCCGCATAGCTATGAGTATGCAGGACCGTCGTTGGCCATTGGATTAGGCTACCGTGCATAGTTGTGGCCTCATAATCGGTTACGCGCACTGACACGAGCCCAGCGGGTGAAATAAGCTGTCAAGGCGGGCGAACTCACGTGCATCCATCAAGAGGACAGGCAATGGTTGGTCCTAGTTCCCGGTAATGTATCTGGACTTTATGACGTATTACAGTTAAGGAGCGTGATTATTTCTAACGGGCAAGGTGTTATTGTTTCGGTAGTTGACATGCGTCTATCTCATAACGCTGAGTCTTATGACTATTCGTGCATACCTGGGAATGGGGAACATCCACAGCAATCTCAATTGCATCACTGCCGCAACATACATCAAGTTGTATTGCAATGTTATACTGGATGAGGGCGATCTTTCTAATAATTGTGTTCAATAAAAGAACGCATTCAATTTGTTACCTCTAAGAAGTATGAAGCGTGCAAACGGCATTAACCTATTTACGTGGGTGAAGTTTGCATTGGATATCCTGTACATGTTATTTCAGTTTCAAAGAGCATCGCAGAATTTTAAAGTATGCCAAAGTTTGCTTTCGTAATTTGTCTCGTAAACTGGTAATGAAATGCGAAGACGTGGTGGTCGGTGACCCGAAATTGTGCTCATTTAAACAAAATGCTAGGGCCAACATATCACCGAAACGTGCAAACGTATTAGGCCAACTCCACGCAAAATTAGCATTTTTGAGAACCCTATTGTTTCGGCGAAAATAATTTTGGTTTACTTCTACCGGTCGTCAATGTTGATGCCATGCATCGCACGCGTTAAATCATCCGAATGTCTTATAATAATAATGTTCGTTCTGTGCTGGTGGGTGGCATAAAGTGAGACACGAGCATCATGGTACGGTCAAAATGAAAGCATGAGAGAAGGGATTTGTGGGTATCCGTAATTGCAAGGAAACGGGACAATGACACAGTTACTGGGCATATCTGATTTAGACGCGGTCATGCGTAAACCAGTATGATCTAAACGCAGTGTACCAAGAGGGTAGGAAAGCACCGTTACTAGGGTTTTTCTACATTTTGGGGAATATATCAGGATAGATCTTGATCAGACCGTCATAATGTGAAGATTGTGGAAAAAATGGGGGAAGGTTTGCCTGGCACCTGATGAGTAAAGTGTAACTTATGGGAATGAGGAAACGAAACGGCAGTGTTTCAGTAATTCATCAATCGATTTGAAAACTATTAGTGGGGTCTGTGACCTTGGATAGTCAGGCTTGAGGCTAAGTGGTGATAATGAAGAGGCATACTTAGCAAATCTGACAAATGGTAGCTGGAATCTCAACATGACGTTTCGCGGTGAAATTGTATAGACCGACTGATGCAGTTCTTGGGGGGGGGGGTGGGGACCAAAAGTTCATTGGGAGGGCAGGTTGGTGCTAAAGCACAGGACACAATGCAAACTGTGTCGAAAATTATCGACTTTGTGAGGAACAGAAACTAAAAGTTCACCGGGATATTTAGATCCAGAAGGATGGTTCAATGGGTTTTAACGAGGTCGTCCCAGATGTGGCTGCGGCCACATGAAGAATTTGTCCATAAATGCAGGTATGTGAACGAGTGAGCGAAAGGGCAAAGTTAAGGGTAGGAAATGAACAGCCGTGTGTACGCCACCAGGCTTAGTACGGCAGTCTTGTGCCATCATTGCACTAAAATACTTATAGAATATTTCCAGCAATCTGCTGGACCACGTTGAGTTATGCGCAAAACCATACGACACAAATCGTTCAAATGGAAGTTCATCTACACAGCGGTACTATAAATGCAATGATAAAATAATAAAACTATACAAATCGTGGAATTACGCCGGCTTCTATACACTGGTTTATGAGCTGCTGATTCCTAACGGATCCCAAAGTCCACACCGACTCAAAGCCACGTGTTAACAACATAGCAAAACCACGTGTTGACTTAAACAACACGTCCGGTTACGAGGCCAGAGATTTATGTTCAGGTCAAAAACAAAAATGGTGGTATTAGCGCAAAGCCAAAATAACAAAATGGGGAATGGAATTGTACAACATAAAAAATAGAAGAAAGGAATCAGCACCGCCCCAAAAGTCAGCATGACTTTCCCTAATCTGCCAACTCAATCCATCGCATGCAAGAAAGAAATCAACGAAAATTGTACAACTTCTCTGGACACGAACTCCCCTCTCAATCTGCGGCATGCGCCCAGAAGTGTCAGCAACCAGCCGCTTGCTACTCCCTCCTGCAGGTAGTCGTGATGAATATCTTGCCTTAATTTACCCGAATCAGTCCTTACTAACATCCCCCTAATATGGCCATCATTTCCGGGCTTGGAATCTACTATGATGTCTTTCTCCAAATGTCCGCGACCTGGATTTTTGCCGCTGAATAATGTGGAGGCTCTGGCCCGAGAATCTCGACGGTCTTGCACTCAGTATTCGGCGGATAGATCGTATCTGACGCTCCCATACTTCGCTGCGGTGACCGCCATAGGGTGAATTTAAGTGCCATTCAATCCTGTGGGTTAGCAGTCTCTTATTAGCGGGATCGCAAACTAGCGGTTTCAGAAATTGCTGAAGTTCTGGTTCGGCTCCAATGAACTTTCTTCCTTCCTCACTGCGCATTTCTTTTGGTGAGCCACAGCGGTAAACAAAACGGAAAAGTGCCACAAGAAAGAAGGCAATCGATACGGAATGAGCTACCTCGGTTTGAAGTGCACGCGTCTTCAAACAGGAGAAGACACATCCGTATCGCTTCCTCGACTCTCTTCTGTTGCTTGCAAAAAGGGACCGAAATAGTCCACACCAGTGGCGGCAAAAGTGTAATCAGGTTCAACTCTGTAGGGTGGTAACGGTGCCATCAACTGTTCCGCTGGCTTCATCGATTTTGCCTTACATGGCAAACCTACTCACAAGCCTTTTAACTGCGACTGCCATCTTGAAAACCCAAAATTGCTGACGCATGACAGCTAGAACATGCGTCATGCTCATGTGTCTTTCTAACTCATGGTAGTGTCTAATCAAGCAATGTGTCATGTGATGTCGGCTAGGAAGTACGATGAAACATTTGCGTGATTGGGACAAACCACTACTCTGCGGTCTTCCGCGCACAAAGTCAGTCCTTCAAGGAGCATTGGAAAGAGCTTACATAACGGGTTAGCCGAGTTCCCATTATAGGTTTCATCGGGACGTAATTTCCAGTAAGAGAATTATATAAATTGTGACAGGCGTGCTGTTGCACGTAATGCAATAGTGAGCATTCCGCTGCTCTTATTTTATCGGACTGTGGAGCGCCAAGTGAAAGCACAAACCACTCTTCTTTGTATAACGTTGAGCTGAGGTAAAATTTCAATGGCGTAATCCATAATATGGCTCATTTCAGGCTAGTCCACGAAGCATGGTAATAGAGCAGTTTGTCAAATGATAGTTCTTCCAAGACAGTAGTGTTCAGAATGTTGAACGTATTGAGTTCAAGGTTCGGCCAGACATCTTACATCCATATCTGACAACATGTGCTGTGGGCTTCGTAGAAAGGCTGGGCCATACAACTGTGCGTATAGAACACTCGTGTCTCTTATTAGCGGGATCGCAAACTAGCGGTTTCAGAAATTGCTGAAGTTCTGGTTCGGCTCCAATGAACTTTCTTCCTTCCTCACTGCGCTTTTCTTTTGGTGAGCCACAGCGGTTAACAAAACGGAAAAGTGCCACAAGAAAGAAGGCAATCGATACGGAATGAGCTACCTCGGTTTGAAGTGCACGCGTCTTCAAACAGGAGAAGACACATCCGTATCGCTTCCTCGACTCTCTTCTGTTGCTTGCAAAAAGGGACCGAAACAGTCCACACCAGTGGCGGCAAAAGTGTAATCGGGTTCAACTCTGTAGGGTGGTAACGGTGCCATCAACTGTTCCGCTGGCTTCATCGATTTTGCCTTACATGGCAAACCTACTCACAAGCCTTTTAACTGCGACTGCCATCTTGAAAACCCAAAATTTCTGACGCATGACAGCTAGAACATGCGTCATGCTCATGTGTCTTTCTAACTCATGGTAGTGTCTAATCAAGCAATGTGTCATGTGATGTCGGCTAGGAAGTACGATGAAACATTTGCGTGATTGGGACAAACCACTACTCTGCGGTCTTCCGCGCACAAAGTCAGTCCTTCAAGGAGCATTGGAAAGAGCTTACATAACGGGTTAGCCGAGTTCCCATTATAGGTTTCATCGGGACGTAATTTCCAGTAAGGGAATTATATAAATTGTGACAGGCGTGCTGTTGCACGTAATGCAATAGTGAGCATTCCGCTGCTCTTATTTTATCGGACTGTGGAGCGCCAAGTGAAAGCACAAACCACTCTTCTTTGTATAACGTTGAGCTGAGGTAAAATTTCAATGGCGTAATCCATAATATGGCTCATTTCAGGCTAGTCCACGAAGCATGGTAATAGAGCAGTTTGTCAAATGATAGTTCTTCCAAGACAGTAGTGTTCAGAATGTTGAACGTATTGAGTTCAAGGTTCGGCCAGACATCTTACATCCATATCTGACAACATGTGCTGTGGGCTTCGTAGAAAGGCTGGGCCATACAACTGTGCGTATAGAACACTCGTGCGGCCACCAGCGACTTCTTCTCCTCATGAAACCGCTATCGTGGCTTCCACAATTGGGGCAACCACAACCTCTGCCACTGAAGCCTGTGTCCCTTTGAGGAGAAAAGCCCCGTCCCCCTTTCCAGTTTGAAACAGGATATCTTCTGGCTTAACTTCTGAGCTGGTTTATGGGACGGACTGGAGTCGCCCTTTCCTCGCTTCTCTCTTGATAGTGTCTTCTTTTCGCTGGTATCCAAAGGTCTGCCCCAAAGTTCTCATCAACTTCATCGTCATCCTCCCTATCCTACTCCTCGTCGTCCTCACTGGTAAAGACATCCTTCTTCGTCACATCTTCGGTTTTACCTATTTCAGATTTCCATAGCGCTTGGATGTCAGCATCTGGCTCTTCGAGGTCACCTTCGCCACCCTTTGAGAACCACTACCAACTTGAGAGGGAGCTTCTGGATATTCGGATGTTTTTGGTGTTGTTTGGCTAACTTTAGTTGGTTTTCTGGCAGTGATGTATTTTTCATGCAAATTTCTACAATAAGCTGACTCCAAGGTAGTCCCACCCTTCAGTGTCACACACTTCTGCAAAGCTGAGTTGGCAGAGGTAAAAGATGGAAACTCGATAATCGCAGACCCTTCTCAGACGCTGTCATGCCTTCGGTGCACATTGATTTTCGACGTTTCCGGACAAGTCTTGCGAAAGTCAGGTTCCAACACATAAAATGTTATGGTTCTCGTCAGATACACACTGCCTTCGATACTACCGGAAACACTTAGTCGCAGAACAATTTTTCAAAGTCTCTGCCGTCTAACTCTGGCCTCACACAGTGTGAATTCCTTAGCAACTTCGGAAAAGTCCCGTTGAAAACAGTGCTCTGATATCTTTTGAGTCCACGGGGCCTGGAGAACGCACAAAAGCGCAGTTTCTGCCGTCTAACTCTGGCCTCAGACAGTGTGAGTTCCTTAGCAACTTCGGAAACGTCCCGTTGAAAACAGTGCTTTGATATCTTTTGAGTCCACAGGGCCTGGCGAACGCACAAAAGCATGTTACTATTATCAAACAGTTGATCAGGAATGCTCAATTGAGAGGTTTTCATAAGCTCCAAGAATCCTATAAGATTATGGTCAAACATATCCATGTTTATTTTCGGCGATACACCAGCGGCCGCCGTGGAGTACTGGTCAACCCACAGACCAGCCGCGGTTCGAATTCCGGCGGCAGCACCCGTTTTACACAAATTCGTAGACAGTTGTGGGCATTCTGCTACCTCTGTATTGACTTCTGCAATAAAATTCTGGACATTCTGTAGACTGCTACAGTCGCCTGCCACTGACCTTTTGCTGGCAGAGAACTCCCAATCAAACTGCATCTTCTTTGGTGCCGCCAGTCTCTGCCCTCTAATTTCTAATTCCTGCACTTCTGTTGCGATCTCTTCCTCCAGAACCTTATTTACTAAAGTAATTCTGCCAAAAGCTCTACCCGTGTACTGCTGGACCTTACACTACCAGCTACGCTTGGCCTAGGGGACTGAGAAGCACAAATATCACGGTCAACAACGTTATCAGAGTTATCGTTCAAAAAGTTAGAAAGTTCTGGGTTCAACAAGGTTTGTGGTAACTTGACGCTTCGTGCTCTGTGCACATCGGTTTCAACGTTCCGAAATTCCAATTCGGGTGAACGGCCTAGATCCACGAGATACTTGAGTTCTAAGGTTTGAGCACTATAGATTGCGTTCTCGGACGGTTGAGAGTTCGACTGGTATGTGCAAGCGAGCCTTGTCAATCCACGTGTGTCTTGCGTGCATTTGATTTTGGTTATACGTGCCCACTCGTTCCCCACACTTAGTTAAATTTTCACATATGCACTACATGGGTCTGTCATTTATCAATTTGGCTGGTAGAATGCAGTCCACCAGAGCAAGGTATAGATCCACGTTTGAGTCCGAAACTACAGCTGTAACGTCAGGGGTGCTTAGGCAACATGAACACATGTTTGGCAGAGTAAAGACAAGTAAAGCAACAAGCTGCATGGAGCATCTAATCGTGCAGACAGCTGATATAACGCTGCCATCCGACCACTGGTCTCGAAAGCCAATCGTGCGTTGAAGGAAAACTGTTCCTGTTTCGATAAGTACACACATTTGCAAGTCAATTTAGTTTTTGTGAAAGACTCAACTGGAACCCAGCTGGATCTCCCGTTTGTGATGTTTCCAGGCAACTGTCCCTAACCTAAATAGCAGCTTGTACTAACAGACTATATCTTTTATGGTTTTTGTGACCTACCGTCGAACTTCGCTGACCGCTGGTGTCCGCGGGATTGATTATCATGTCAAGAGTAATTCTGTGCTGTGAAGCCTTGTTCGCCCTGTGGGAATCCGCATGCACATTTTCTTCAGCGTTGTCAGTCCCAGTAAACGATAACCTCCTGTTACCAAGTGATCGATCTGAATGGCGCTCTAGGGCGCGGGTCCAGAGTGTGCTGGACCTTACACTACCAGCTACGCTTGGCCTAGGGGACTGAGAAGCACAAATATCACGGTCAACAACGTTATCAGAGTTATCGTTCAAAAAGTTAGAAAGTTCTGGGTTCAACAAGGTTTGTGGTAACTTGACGCTTCGTGCTCTGTGCACATCGGTTTCAACGTTCCGAAATTCCAATTCGGGTGAACGGCCTAGATCCACGAGATACTTGAGTTCTAAGGTTTGAGCACTATAGATTGCGTTCTCGGACGGTTGAGAGTTCGACTGGTATGTGCAAGCGAGCCTTGTCAATCCACGTGTGTCTTGCGTGCATTTGATTTTGGTTATACGTGCCCACTCGTTCCCCACACTTAGTTAAATTTTCACATATGCACTACATGGGTCTGTCATTTATCAATTTGGCTGGTAGAATGCAGTCCACCAGAGCAAGGTATAGATCCACGTTTGAGTCCGAAACTACAGCTGTAACGTCAGGGGTGCTTAGGCAACATGAACACATGTTTGGCAGAGTAAAGACAAGTAAAGCAACAAGCTGCATGGAGCATCTAATCGTGCAGACAGCTGATATAACGCTGCCATCCGACCACTGGTCTCGAAAGCCAATCGTGCGTTGAAGGAAAACTGTTCCTGTTTCGATAAGTACACACATTTGCAAGTCAATTTAGATTTTGTGAGAGACTCAACTGGAACCCAGCTGGATCTCCCGTTTGTGATGTTTCCAGGCAACTGTCCTTAACCTAAATAGCAGCTTGTACTAACAGACTATATCTTTTATGGTTTTTGTGACCTACCGTCGAACTTCGCTGACCGCTGGTGTCCGCGGGATTGATTATCATGTCAAGAGTAATTCTGTGCTGTGAAGCCTTGTTCGCCCTGTGGGAATCCGCATGCACATTTTCTTCAGCGTTGTCAGTCCCAGTAAACGATAACCTCCTGTTACCAAGTGATCGATCTGAATGGCGCTCCAGGGCGCGGGTCCAGAGTGACACATGAGCCCAGTAAGTACTGTACCACAAATTCGGCATTTCGCTCACTTGGCACCGGATTGAGGGTAGTACATTGAAGTCTAAACAAGTGTTCACAGGCGAAATGGATAAGTAACAATAGAACAGCCGAACTAGTGAAATTGGGGCACTCAACAGACCAGCGAGACGCAACTCCTGAATAACACTGTCTTTTATTCCCCAAATTTAGGGATTTAAGGACGTGTGACTGCTTCCTGTCTTATGCAAACCATGGATGTCTTGCCTCTGGGGTTTGGGGCCTAAAGTTCCGGTTGAGGAACCCGATCGTCCCCTGATGGCTTCAGACGAATGGTCCTACGGGCTGCACACAGCGAGGCAGGTAATCAAATCGTGTTATCACTGACGCCTCCAATCTACCTGTTTTTTTTCGTTTTCAACCTGCTGCCAGGAACGTCTCAGTAGCTCCATTCTTAAAGACTAGGAGATCTTTTAGCCCCTAAGTGCTGCTAGGTGAACTTCCACGGTCGCCGCGACCGTGGACACTTCAAAATTATCCCTCGAAAACCGACGCTCAGTTCATCCGGCGTCATCCATTGCTCTCCAGAGGTAAGGTATACAACAGGCTTTTACTTGCACGATGGTCTCGTTTTTCAATACTGTGTGCTATCCGCATAATACGAGGATTAAACACCCCATCGGTTTCTGCCCCCATCTAGTGGCGCAAATCTGGCAACCTAACAGCAACTGTGGCTTGTTCTGAGCCACCGAGAAGAGGAGCTTTGTTTGAGCATTGCCCGTTGATAGTTGCCTCCATGCGGTTTGTTCAGCGACCGCAACTCACAAACGCACAACTAACCTCAGCCTGCTCATTGTAGTTGCTCTTACATAAACAGACCGTATGTTTCACAGTCTTTATGACTCGTTGGACGCCTTGTCGCTGCCTGCCAAAAGCTTCGCTATTACTCTGATTGCTGGAAACTTACTGCGACGGACGCTCATTTGAACCTCCGTCTTGAACTGAAATTGGAATAGTAGCGAAGGCATGTTACATTTATTAGCCGACTACAGACTGCTCCTGAAGAATATTGCTTTCCAAAGCATTCCAGTTCAGTTCGTTTCTGGAACAAGCTCAGTCCCTGCATCCTAGCTAGCCTAGAACAAAGACAGGTCACACCGGCATTTGTTATAGGTAGCGTGGGCTCATTTACTTTCGAAGCTCGTTGTGGAACGCCCAGTTGACTCGGATCACGCACTTGTCTGTTTGTGCCTCTAGTTGCACCCTCCAGGGGTATGCAAGATTCGCACATCTAGCATGACCATCAAGGAGCTCTTGGTTTCCGATAATAACAAAGCCCGTAATATTGCTGTTTATTTTAAACGGTAAGCGGCAAGTCTTCAGCTATTATCCTAATATACAAAGCAGATATCAGGTGCGAGCGCCTAGCAACTCATGGGAGTTGATAAACATGTAAAAATGGACACTGTCCAACACAGGTAGGGTGTTGCCGAGGCTGGCACGATCGAAACGCGCCGGATATCAGGAACGGTGAATCACACTTGAAAGAAGCTTGTATGGTTGGAAGGTAGGGATGACAAAAAAGTGAACTTTGTGATTTCGAGAAATACAATAATTTGCAAATCAATTTGGTTTTGCGAGAGATTCACCTGGAACCCAGCTGAATCTCCCGTTTGTGATGTTTCCAGGCGACTGAATGTGCTGCATCAGGCCGCCTCATGTTCCAGTTGCTACGATATTCGAGATACCGCGATACATGTATATACGTAATGCACTACTCATAAGGTTGCTGAAAATTCTTCGACGAAGAATTCTCAGCAACCTTATGTGTAGTGAACTTTGTGATGATTGAAAAGGTATCTCCAAGACACGTTATAAATAAAACTTCACAGTCCTGAACTAAAACTATTGTAAGAGTAGATTGACCTTGGATTGTGTTAGCCCAGATAACAGCTAGCTCAGTGAAGACGGGCATGGTGGGGTAGAAAGAGTGCCTGAGAGGGTAACCTGGATGAAGGAAGAATGATTGGTGTATGTTGGTGTATATCAGTTTTGGTGAAATGTATGGTGTGGTTTTCCGGGCTTTTGTTCACGAGATTATTCGGCCGGACTTGTCATGCACCTCTGTCCCGTGGTGATTGCACACCATACCTACCACAGTGGACCGAAAAGAATTCAGTGGCCAGTGTAGACACATAGTGTAACGTACTCCGACCGGATCACCTTATGAGTTAATGGCCTCTCGATTTTGTTATGAAAAACCGAGACTTTGTACCGGGCTCCGTAATATGTCGCCAAAATTTCTGCTTCCTTCTCAGGAGGGTAGTGAAATGACGCGGGAATTGCACCCGGGTTAAAGATTTGGCATTGTGTCCCCATAAACTTTTGACTTTGTTTAGTCAGAGGAAAGAAGTTCGTTTGACGCTCCAGCCCTTCGACACAAACACAAATTCTAAACAGAATTCAAATGCATTTACTGGCTTCCCTCGCGCAGCTATTTTGCTTAGCAAAACTTTAAAAGTGCCTGCTTATTTGGAAAACTTTCTACCATTTCCTGATATAATATCTCAACAGACTTTTTCATCTCTCTCGTAGGAAGTTAAGAATAATCCGTGTTCAACAAATTTGTTTCCTCTCTGAAAAGTCCGCTTCCGTACATTTTTGCTCTTTCACTCCTCCGTGCATCTGTTGTATTAGTTTGAAATATGAGCTGTTGTCATTTTTCACAATTTAAGCTCGCGTACACGTGAGTTTGAAAGTTGGATTGTCCTAAAATTGTTCGACTTTGATCATTTGCCGTTCTGCACTTCAAATTTCGTCGTATTACTTCTGGAAACCTGAATACGGCCAAACTATTTTCACGAGTTCTGAAGTGAACGAGACAGACAATGGACTATTAAATGAAGGAAAATTATTTTTGAGTAATATGTGATAAAGAAAAAAATATACCAATGGGCGGCGTGAGTCATGGGGTCTGACTCGGTGAGGATTTGTGCGTCATATAATTTAAAAGTTGCAGTAAGTTCTCCCAACAGAATAGATATAAAGGTGGCTAATGGGCATATAATTTAAAAGTTGCAGTAAGTTCTCTCAACAGAATAGATATAAAGGTGGCTAATAGAGCCCCTCAGTTTGTCCCATCACGTGTCTGTTGAATCGGCAACCCATGTGACACGAAACCATCCTGGTAATCTTGCATAACTAACCATCTATAAAAAATATATATGATAAGTACCTGAAGATTATAAAATATTGTTAGATTTTTAACTCAGTTGTCGCAGCGGATTACCTTTTGTTCCCTGTAGAATATAGGTGAGATACAATGTGTGTGCTAGCAGCTCTGTGTGTGACCATTTTGGCTTGAATGTATGAGACCGGAGGACAAAGCAAATGTCAGGATCAGATACATCTAAAATCTAAAAGTGTCTCACAAACATCTACTCAGGTGAAACGACTTTTACAGGGGCTAATGAACCTCAACTTTCATTAGTCCATTCGAAAGAATAGCGAAGTAGTGGGGTGCTGTACAACTTGACATGATTAATGTAACATATAGAAATCGCAGAACTACCGTGTGCCCAGCGTTCTATTCTATAAGACTCCTAGGAAATAACCTGGCCAGATTGGTCTTCTTGGAAGTATTTTGTCTCCAGCTGAACTGGTTTAGCTGACCAAATATAATGTGTTTGCACTTACCAATGTCTTTGCTGCATGTACTTGTTGTTATCATCCTGAGCGGACAATGCGCGGAAAAAACAAATGTTAGTTTCATGACGAAGTCTTCATTCTTCACCTTGGCATGGTTGCGTATGGTATTTTCATCACAAAATTCGCGGGCCATCCCGAGCTGTTTAAAACTCTCACATGAAACCGATACGCCGATCCAAAATGTAACCGGCCCCGATCTGTTTAAAACTCTCACATGGAACAGATATGCCGATCCAAAATGTAACCGGGAGAAGTGCATTCAGAAAAAAAGAAACTAACGAATGCACTAAACCGTCGCAATATGTAGAGGAAATACTTCCCGATTTGGGTTAGCTCCTCACTCTCTTAGGAGCACTTTGTGACCCGTAGGGCAAGAGATTCCATTCTCTAATATTTGAGGGTCATCTCCTGTGTAAACTATTACATGTCCGCCTTCGAACGCACGTGCCTGAAAACACCTGTGCCTCTACAAACTTACGACGAACTGCGCCTATGTTTCACTGAACACAACGATTACGTGAGTACTAATTTGTCGACACCTTTAAGACACACTAATATGAATAGGAAAATGAAGGTCGACAAAATAACGTAGAGAGACTGTCCAGAGCCATCTTGGTAACATTAACGCTGAAGTAGTACTGACAACAACATTCACTTTGATTTTACTTTTTCTTACCTAATAATTGTTAAGCTTTTCCTATTCTCTCGTGTCCTCGAATGATGTAAAGAAACGTACCCTAAAAAGTGCTTGTTGGTATCGCCCCTCTGATTTCGTCAGCCAGGGTGTGCGAAAGTTGTCCGGCTGTTTCATCCATACCAGCATTTCACATAACGATTTAAATGATTGATGAGTTTCTATGAGTTTCTAGAAAAACCCACCGTCAGCTTACTGGGGTTTGGTGGGTAGCTATAAGTTTGGTCCCTCCAAAATGATCCACAGGTCGGAGACGTTCACGTGGCTTACTTGTGTTCTTTCTGAGAGGTATTCTGTGTATCCAGCATAGTACGCACACCTGCGGCGCCTTTCACCAGCTCAGCCCAATAGCAGACACCGGAGATCTCACAACCCTAATTAAGTTTGATCTAAATATTTCCTAGAACCTAAAACGGTAAAATAATAAAGTAATTTACATTTCGAAAGATTCAAAATTTTCCCTGATAAACGAAGCGGAACAAAGTTACAGTTTGATTATTCTGACAAGTACCTGGCTGAGACCTATGCATTTTTTCCTAGCATAGTTCATAGCACTCACATAAACAGCAAAATGATTTGCCATTATTATTACTATTACAAGTTCACGTAAGCTTGTTCGACGGGACGTGGTAGGACAGGATAAAGAAAAACTGGTGTAGTTGATATTTTACTTCATCTAGTGAAGGCAAAGTAATACACTTTTCTCTCTAACGATAGATATAGCTAGAATGTCACCAAAGACGAATGTCAGATAACGTGAACAAGCGCATATGAACATCAAACTGCACAGAAAGACATCAAAACCTGGTGAGACTTTTCCAAGGTCAGATCTCACAATGGTCGTATTCCAGTAAAAAAATAAATAAAAATTGTCCAGCTGTAACACACTTGCCGTGCCATCCGATGGGAGCACGAGGGCCGAGATACTGCTGGGTTGCCCGAGCCTAGACAGGACTAGTCGAAATGCATAGGTCCGGTTCGAACCATGACCTTCCGGTCAGTAAGTTCGCTCCCAAATCACTGAGCCAGTACGACAATATATTACAATATATTTCAAATTCCGTGTATAACAGGTATTTAAATTTCTAATTTTCGATTTTTGCCTTAGGTTTGTTCCTACGTAGATCACTAACATTTAAAATAAATTAGTGTTTTGTCTTCAAACAGTTGGTCAACACAAACCAATCGATGCTTGTATGTTCTGAGCGATGTTCTCAACGGTCAAAACTGATTATACAGACGGTTACATTAATGCTGCTCTTTTGTTGCGGCCCTTACAGAAAAATCTCTTACCTTCTAAAGAGTTCACAATGTTTCCTCTAAAATTTCTTGGACACAATACTTTCGCAAAGTTCGTTTTGAGGCGCTTCATTATACCGCTGTCAGTAAAATGAGTCCATGAGTCAAAAACCAATTATTCCACTGCTAAAAATATACTTTCCTCACAACCGGATTCTATATTTAATCATCGATGTTCTACCAGGATGTCAATTACATGAATTTTGATTTTATCTTTGTGGATTCGGCATCACATTCGAATCAGGAAATCATTCGGCCGACATTTTACGAAACATTAACTGTGAATTCTGATAAGGTGACAAGGCATGTTCCAGCGCATTTACACGGTGCACGGTAAACTTTCCGTGAACCACACTCATTTGCACACCAATTTGGCTTTAACTCAGGTGAACCCCAGCTGACTTTATTTTTATTGATGTTCTTAAACTGGTGGTGGGCAACTGAAGAGCTTTCAGTAACCTCAAGTAACTAGGATGCGTTATATCAAATATCAGGTATCAAGCGGAACATGCGGCCGTCATTGTGGAACACATTCAGCTAACAAATATCATAAATGGGAGATCCAGGTGGGATCCAGTTAAGTTGCCCAGTAAAACCAACCTGTTGGGCAAATGAATGTATTTTGCAGATTTCGTGCAATTTGGGTTCAAGCAGAAAAACAATTCCACGGAAATCTAGGTACAGCAATTACCCGCTCAAACGCGAGAATGGTAAAATCGGTCATGTGCTGTCAAAAAGTTTTCAACAACCTTATAAGTAGTGTGTTTTAACACGACAACTTTTATTTCCATGAACACTTGGTGGTCGCTGGATGTGTTGTTGAATTTCAGCGCCAAAATATCAGGAGAAATCTACGGAGAACTTTAACTCATCAACGACTCCGGGTGGAATTGTGTTTATACCTGCTGAATTTGAAAGAATATTAGTGAACCTGGTTTACTCATTGCCAGTTTTCTAAGTTGGTACAGTCTTCCTTGATGGTAATGAAACCAAGTAAACAAGGAACCAGTAGTGATTCTAAAAGAATGCTCATCACGTCTCCCATTACCTTTTCTAAAATGTTCACTCTTTGTTTCCTTGGTAGAAACCCACATCGTGCTAACAAATCAAGCACAGGGAACAAGTGATTGCTTTACGTATTTAGAGTTCTCTCGAGGTCGAGATGGCTCAGCGGTGAAAGCTCGAATTTACTGAGCGGAAGGTCGGTGGTTCGAATCTGACCTCACTGTCTTGACTGCTTTTGTTTAGGCTTGGGTAACCTGGTAGTGTCTCAGTCCTCGTAGTTTCATCGGGTGGCATGGTAGCTAACCACCAGAAATGTGTTACAGCTGAACGATTGTTATTCTTCTTATTTTTATACCCCCACAGCGATTGTATGCTCATCTAGTTGTGCGACAAGAGGAAGCAAAGCCCAGCTATGAGCAATAAGATTGCTTCAAACGTCGACCTGTTTGCAACAGTACCAACTATGCTCCATTCTCAGTGCCCGCAGGAACTTACCGTCAAGAAATATTAGTCAAATTTTAGACTAGTTCAATTATCTCGACACTGAAAACAACGGATATTCAACGAGTCTAACCTCAATCTTCTCGAACACGGATGGTTACCTTTCACATTGAGAAGGCGGTAGCGGGTAGCTTGCATTAAGTGACGACAATTGTTGATCCACAGAGCTTCGTGTTCTGTTATCATAGTGCTAAATGTTTATTCTGAAGGTTCGTAATACTGACCCACAGAGGAGACCTTCAGAAGTTAACAAATGCAACAAAAACCCCACAGAGAATATGGGTACGTTAGGTAGCTGTGGATGGATAGGCGGAAGGTTGCGGATAGTCCGCAACGTTTTGCGAAACAAGTACTAAAGAGAAAACTACAGGGCGTTCCGGAGTTTTTTTCGTTTATCAGAGACTGAAATGATAAAACTCTCGCCCCAGAAACCACCTTAATATCACTTAATTCCCGAAAACGTAAATGTTATCGCAATTCGGGATGAGTAATCTTCTTCCAGTCAAAGACAGATGTATATAAAACCCCGTAAGTGTTTTTGTGCAAACCAGGATTTCAAGCATTCTCAATCACATTTGTTCAATTTCTACTCAGTTTCATTAGCATCTGTGAATGTTTTCCACCGAAAGTGGCCTAGATTTACAGTAAAGCGTATGACTTGGACACAAGGAGTTCTCTAAGAGGTGAACTTTTGAACTCAAAGTGATTTCGTACTTTTGGTGACTGGAGAGCAGGGTGATCTATGAGGGCCGAAAGTTGTGACAAACTACTAGATGGCGCTTCCGTCTTTTAGAGGATTAAATTTATGAACAGAATTATCATATCTGGTACAAAAATGTCAAATCTTTTGGAATTGGAACCTTTTCAACCTTTTGTGAACCTATTAACTGATTACTGTTTATCAGTCGAGAAGATATTGGGCCGACTGGACCAATATTTGCACCACCCGGATTCGAAACCCACACTGACGTCTCCACCCACCGACCTGAAAACCTGCGTGATTATTGTTCCAGCAAAAACAGTTGAAAGAAATCCTTTTTTCTAACAATCAAATATAACTTTTATTATCGTGATAGCAATCCTCTGGTAATGCTGGAGCTGTGAGAAAAAGAACCTTACTTGGCACGTGGCACAATTTAACTTCCTTTCAACTTAACGGATTAACTGCTGCCAAACTGAGCAGTCTTGAAAAAGCTTTCCAAATGACATACATAGAGTGGGTAACATCGGGTAGCTAAACTAGTTTATCATGAACACAAGCGCACAACGAGTGAAGACGTTCTTGATGCTAAATTAACCAATTTATTCCACAACACAAAAATAAGAAGATAGATATCGGTGGCGATATCTACCGGATACTTCTGAGCAGTTTAACGGATTAATTCACAGATACTTTACATACGACAGGACGGATACGTTGCACATCTAGAAATCGGTAGACGGCACCACGGCCCGCCACATTTTTGGCACAATGACGTAATGCTCACTGGTTGAGAGCATTTGTTCATCAATCGGTGTGCAAAATCCAGTAACCAAGAAATCAGCCCCTAAAAGAGGGAGCACTGCTTTTAGGAAACAGTGTGTTACTTTCCATTAAGAAGCACACTGGAGAGAAAATAATAAATGTCACCCTTTTAAACACCTCACGTTGATGCTTTCCTGAGTTGAAAGCTGCTTTTGACTATGTTGACCGTCAGAAACTCTGGTGGTGTTGACGGTCGAAGACTTTCCTCCTAATTTGTATCCCTTATGAGGGTACTGTTTGCGAACAGCTGTGGGCGCATACCATTTTAAAACAAATTTTCGCCTGAGATGACCAGGTCCAATAATGTAGGACATGGCCACCTGTTCTCACCATTCCTCCTCATCTTTGTCACTGACGGACCGCTTGAAATTTATCAGGCTGCCTTTGAAACTTTGGGGATAGAGATGCTCACGGGGCATTCGCCAACAGACAATGAGTAGACGAACCAAGGCGTTCTTCTTGGTCCTATTACTTTTAATAAGAAAACCATTTTTAGCAAACTAAATTCTATCGCACGGTTTGGTGTAAAGTGCTTCTGCAAGCCTGGGATCAGATTAGAACGTCGCACATGCAGATGATCCAAACAGCGTATTGGGTAACTTTGCTTACCTTGGAAGTTGCATAGGTTCCGGTGGAGTTGCGTGAGACTATATAAAATACTTCTCGAATCTGGAAGGCCACGGAAGTTCTGCCAAACTAAGCAACTTATGGCGCTGATGTCAAGTTCAGAGTATACAGTGAGTTGTTGTGCTTTATGGATCAGGAAGGTGGCCTAAACGCGTGGCGGACGTAAGGCGGTTGTCGGTTTCTGACGAAGAACTGGTTTGTTCTGGTTGGAACATCGGATTGCCAGTTTCGAGATATTGGGTGATTTACGAAGTAAAATCTATCACATGAGCTTCGTAGGTTACGCTGGTTGGGACACGTACTTCACCTGCCAGAGCATCATCTGCCTCGGAAAGCTCTTTTTTCCAAGTATTCTGCTGAATGGAAGCGACCGAGAGTTAGACAGTTTATGGCCTGTCAACGCTAACCAATCAACTCAGTCGGGTCGATAATTGTCACCTTCCTAATTGGGGACCCCGAGACTCAACTCACCAATAGCTAATGACACTGAGCGACATGGTCCAATCACGCCTGTAATTCGTAGCTGCCCAGTTTCCTGATTTAGCCATCGCCTTCAATTTTCTTCTCTATCTCCCGCGCTGTCGCATCTCACAGTAACCTAAACTGTAGCGATTCGAACTGACGTACCCTATTACAGAGCTGAGTGAATAAGTGACCGATTCAGAAGGAATCTTGATCCAGCTGCCTCAAACAGAGGATTACCGTTGTTCAGGGGTTAATAACTGGATGAGTATGGCCGGACCATAGAACTCTATTCATATGTAGCCTTCGTTTTTTGTGAGTGATCATCAGTTGGGTGGCTGGCTCACTGTTTCAGACCCGGCATTGTTCATAAAGAATTCCTTCTGTGTATCCGGAGGCCAATAGTTCAGTCGTCGCTTTCCGTGTCTCCTCTTTGTTTTAGTCTATTTAATTCTTGTGAAAAGAACGGTTAAGAAAAAAACCTTGTAGTTGGTTTTTACCTAGATAGTTGGTTTTGTATATGAGTATCGATCAGCTTGAAATCATGTTGTTTTAATGATACACGAACTAGTTCATTGTTCAATTCGTCCCTTGAATGTCTGGCTTCTATTTGCCAGTCAGAGTTCTTTTGTTTGTAAAATTGGCAGTAACCTAGAGGCATTTCAGTGGTACACCCTTACATACAGTTATTGCACAGAAGGAGAGACTGATGCACACGGAATTTCTTTGTGGTCTCTAGCGTTGTGTAAAACGATAGTAAACGGGATTTTTTGTCTTACTTGAACTTGAAGTTCCACTAGATGAAAGCTTTCACACACTGCACCAAAATGGTACCTAACAAAACATCGCCAGATTAATAATAACGACAGAAAACGCAACTCACTGAACTAAATATCACGGTTGTGATGACTCTCAAACGGGAATTGTCCAACCTACATAAATAACCTACATAATAACCTACATAAATAACGTTCTTGCAAACGCTTCATTGCGCCTGACATCAACGGTCCGAGTCGTCAATCTTTAACGCCTTGAGGACAGGTGTCTCACATGATTACTAGTATGTGTGCTTCCCAGTGCTTTCGTCCGGCCAGATATACTAACCTTATTTTTAGGCAATAAGTCAGCAGAGTGCTTAAGAATTTATCGGTTTAGAAGAAGTTATCGGAGCAACCTTGGAATATCTTTCCGCCTAAAATCTCAAGTTTTATCGGAACAGTTTTTTCCACGTCATTGGTCGGATGTGACTTTATTGGAGTAATACACTGCACATAAGGTGGCTGCAAACTCTACGATAGCCCACGACCGGTTTCACTTTTCTTGAGGCTCTCCGGGTAGGCGCCGTCCCCGAGTTTCCGTCAACCTTATGTTCTACTTGAAACCAAATTGCATTCATTTGCATACCAATTTGGTTTTGCGGGAGACTCACCTGGAAACCAGCTGAAACTCCCATTGATGATCTTTTTAAGTAACTGACTGTGCCGCACCAGGCAGTCTCATGTTTCAGTTGGTAAGATATACGAGACATCACACATGAGACAATCTTCGAAAATAATAACCAGTTTTCAGTGGAGTGTGTAACTGCATTTTTGCGCAAACTAGTTTTCAGGTATGTTTTACGGATGATGGGAATACACCTGTCTGAGGAGCTCCAAAATGGGTGCAATCGGTTTATTTAGTTAACATAACTGCCTTGACGCGGAGGCCTGTACAAGTGAAGTGTCACGATTTTCTGAATAGGTGGGTCAGGTCCAGCATTTTCGTCCTACTTACCAGGGCCAGAAAAGGTTTTGACCGCTGAACTTCCGTCTTATTTTCGGAGACGTTTACCAATCAGGGCGGCTTGCATTGTATTGTTGGGGGTAATATTCAGCTAGTGGGGAAAAAGGCATTTGGAAATAAAAAGTCAAGTGTTATTTCTTGGAGTCTCTCAACACATAATAACCCCCGGCAGACGACGAACATTTTTTTATCGAATGGCACTGATTGCTGAGTGAGGGGGTGTATTTATGAACCTTGGAATTGTCCCAAATACTTGCTAAGTAATTTATGCCAGACCGATGACAAGACTTCCTCCATTGTTGCAAGCTTATCTCTGTTATTCTGTCACTGGTGACAAAGAACGAATTGCTTGAGCATATTTGGTAGGTTTAAACCACTAGATGATTCCAATTTTGAATGCAATCATTTTATAGAGCCCCTAGGATTTTCGAAATGCACTTTTATTTAGCTGAAATAAACTACAGACATGGAAGTGCATCTATGTTACCAGCAGTTCTTTCGATAAAGAATCTGCCAGCTATCTTTAAC
Organism: Clonorchis sinensis; assembly: GCA_003604175.2. Classification (NCBI taxonomy): domain Eukaryota; kingdom Metazoa; phylum Platyhelminthes; class Trematoda; order Opisthorchiida; family Opisthorchiidae; genus Clonorchis; species Clonorchis sinensis. The sequence goes on along the minus strand of CM030369.1, from coordinate 179,521,943 downwards.
ATAAACTTAATTCCTCTACCACCTTTTTGTTCATTTACCACAAGATATTTCATGTAATAATGTTTTACTCCTATAAAATTATATGAGGAACACTGAGGGGATCAAAGTTTCAACCCTAAAAGCTTGAACTAAAATGCTTCAACCCAGCTGTGGCATCTGTTCCTTGCCTGGCTTTCTTGCCACCTAGAGGAAGCACGAGGACTGAGATACTGCCAGGTTGTCCAAACCTAGACAGGAGCAGTCGAGTCGTACCACGTAGCTTCGGATCGTTAAGTGCACGCCTTAAGCATTGAGCCATCTCAGCCTACAAGTATACAGTTCCTTTGTTGTATTCTCTTATCCTTGATATCACATGATAAGGAGAAACTGTTCAGGCAGTCTGTGGTGTTGTTTCCGTAAAATACTTAGTAGAGACAATCGTCCATCCATCACGTGTATGTTTGCTACTACTTACCACCACATTCCAATGAAGTGGACACCAGCTGGTCTTCTTTGCGACTACCCCACACTGAGTTTTAAGGGTTATTTGATTGTCGGCCTGAAATATGGGGAAGTTGACTGACATACTCAGTCAGGTGAAATGATGTGCATGGCCGTGAAGTCTGAATCTGTACTTTTGCGCATTGTTTCCGCTCTGCTTATGTCTGTCATCTTTCCTAGACTGAAGGATAAGTCACAATAGAAAATAAGTAATTTATGACCAGTATAAACTTGAGCAATGAAAAATAAGTGTAGTTTAATCGACATTGCCATCGTAAACACTGATGGTGAACACGCATCTGGGCAGTGATTTTCATTCGTCCAGCCGCTAGGTGACCTTGGAGGGATTACGTAAATACGTTTGCGATGAAGCGCTTGCCAATTATTTGCATTCGTTGCCGTTGCAGCTTGAGTAAGTAATTCCGTTACTTATACTGAGCAGGTAAAAGTAGTCGGGCGTTTAAGAACCACAGTATTACGAGAGCATTTTAATGATATTGCCTTCACACATGTCAATTAGCATTATAATACGGGGATACTTGTTGATGGTGACCTTGATTGCGCCAACTTTTGTCATTGAAATGAGTTAATCATTTTAACGGTAACTTTATATATTTCAATCTGTTCACTAGCTGTGTCGGTTTCAACTACGAAAATAAATTTTGTTTTCGATAGTTTGGATAGAAATATGTTCACTATGAATGGTTATCTTCCGACGAACCAGTGCTCATAAAATTTGTTCGGTGCTCAACTAATGAACAATCATAATCGGAACTGGAAACATCACAAACAGAATGTTTTATCAGGTTGTTGAACTAAATAAAAAAATAATACTACAAAATTGCCACCAGGAAACGATGTGTAAAAGGAGAAATGCTAGAATGGGTGACCTCCTAACACAGATTCTCTCCGTATTGTGGAGGGATGCTTGCTGGGAGATATCACGCCTAAGGGCAACACTCATTCAGTCATGTCAGGAAACGTAACAGCTTTCACAAACAAGCCTTGCCACCTTACTTCATTACGAAGACTTTAATTACCTTGAGGGATATAACAACCCCAACTTAGTTGCTGCGGACTGCAGTCACATACGGATGGGCAAATTTGGTCCCATCTGGTCCGTAAGTTTGCTTTAAGGAAGACCTAATGAACATCTAGGTAAAATCAATTAGTCGAATGGCCAAGTCTTTCCAGATTGTCTTGTTAGCTTTACCCCTAAAGGTTGTACATCCTCTCTCGTTTATGGCAAGCTTGCCTCGCCGTCTAACTTGTCCCTCGCAATTCTCACACCATTTACAGGTCCGTATAATAAAACTAATGCGTAATTCTCCATATTTAATCCCCGTCAGGTGATAGCTATTTCATTGGAAAATATATTCAAACGATGTTTTGGAATACTGGTAGTTCAGGTGAGATAGTTGGTAGTTGATCAGGTGGCTGTTGATCTGTTCGCCGAGCTTGGCAATTGAGTTGCAAACGTTTCGTCACCATTCGAGGAGACATCTTCAGCGCAATGAGGACAATGCCCGCGGTGATGTAAACAGATACATCGTCCCAAATCCGGGTTATACTCAGTTATTAAGTGTAACTGAACTAGTACTTTGAAATAAACTACAATGTTTTTGCCTGTTATATCTGGAATAATAAAACACTGATATTCGGGTTATCATGCCACAGGAAAGCTGAATCAGTCTCCTTGCAACATATTTAGCTCGGGATACCATAAACAAGAGTCAGAGGTTGAAATCAGTTGACCTTTTCTCAGCGTAAACTAAATTAGCCCGATATGTTTGCATTCATTTACGTTCCTTTGGGAGTTCTATCAACGTAGTACTACCTTCTCCATTTCAAGAAGGAGGGAAATTGATAGCAAGAAATCTTCACCTTTTGAAGACTGACCCCGCGGAATCTAATGACTTGGGGACAATAATTTAAAACTTTTTATGCTGAGGTTTTCCGTTCCTGGTGTTAGTCAACCTTTCGGTAAAAATCCATTGTGCAGTGAGGTTTCCGTCAATTTCCCAAAAATTATTTAGTTCAAAATTCTGCAGTAAAACATCAAAATGCGTTGCTTCTTTCTTAGTCTGATCACTTATCCGCGATGTTTGATGAGTTTTGCGTTCAAAATTTTGCGGAGGCGTCTACAAGTTATTCACCAATGATTTAAAAATAATTGCTTACCATGCCGCTCTCTATCTGCGTGTTAATAAACTGACAATTTAATAGATGTTTCTGCATCGGCCGTTGGTTAAAGCCATTCAGAATCCAATGTGGGGTATGAGGCGATTTTTGCGGTTGATTTAAATCTAAACGCTTTGAACACAATGATTCCGTGGATAGAAATTCAGAAACGTCAATTAAAATTTAAGCTGATTTTTAATTGAATGTTTGGGGTCATGGCGACTAAAGACCTGAAGACAACTAACCCATCTACCGAAATTATATCTCACAACTATGCTACATTGCACCACGATTGCGTCAGACGAAGACGGATAAAATGTCTATCCCTTCCGGGCAGCAAATATTGTGGGAAACCATTTTGAGGGTTCGTTGTAGGCCTTCAAGAAGCTAACTAAATTTTAAGCTTCTTTCGACCTAACACTGTCCTCCGTGTAAGTTATTTTTCCTGCACGAAAGTTCCCCATACAGAACCGTCACAAATGAAAACCATCCTAAAACAAGCACAGTGCTGTGGCACAGATTAACTAGTTGCAGTAGTTCCCAAGGGGATAGTTCTGTTGAACAACACGAGTGATATTTTCACATGCCGGAAGTGACTGTTTTACGCCTCGCGAAGGAACATCAAAATTGGAAGTACCAGTAAGCAGCCGTGCGTTTTTGCTAACGACTGAAGTCCTACTGCCTTGACCTGATTCGAATTGACCGATACTGCTGCTGAAACGTGTCATTCACGGTTGAAGAAATAAAGTCAAGTGAAGAATGACATACTGATTTGATTACTCCAGATGCTTTGGTTTTTCAGTCGGACTAACTATTTATCACAGAAATATTTCCCACCCAATCACACTAACAGACCAAAACAGAAAGAGAAAGGGCAACGAAATCGGTAGTTTCTTTTGTTCCAAGTAGTTACTATTGTCGATGTTACACCCGCAATGTGGTACAGATCATCAATCGGATTTAGCGTCAAAAATTACTGTACGTTTGCAAAATGCTGTAAGGCGCACACTCGGGTATTTAAGCTCGTTAGTCAAGCACAGAATACTTTTCTCATTAAGAGCACACTCTGACTGGGATAATTTAGTGTTTATCCTAGATAATAACAGTGAATTATAATGAATCACTTCTGGACTTGCCTCGCAAGAATAGTTACCTTGTTAAATCCTAAGAATACAGTGCCTGTGGAACCTGAAAAAATTTTTTTTGCTTTCCTGAGAGAGATGTCAGATTATTCACTATTTGGAAGGGTCGGATTTGATCAGATTAGCGTGGATGGAGATGCAAACTTGAGCACAGATGAAGATAACTTTGGCCTCGTTTAGATTTGAGAATCCAGAGATAGGAGTAAGCAGATGGCAAAGGGGTGTGAGCTTCGTGGAAAGGAAGAATCGTCCTTTTGTTTTTTAAGACTGTGTTTGTGTCACGAAGAGAGCCAAATCCCAGTGGACCGAGAATCTAGCAATCTTGTACTGGCTTCAAATTTAATTCAGCTGACACCTGCTATCGTCATTCTCTAGTTCTGTGGCTGTCTCAATTAGAAAACGCCTTGACGAATATAATATGTCAGCCAGCGTTCAAAGTGTACGTAAACACCGATCACTTGATCCCGATTAAAGTAACGAATTGCATGTTGCGAGTGGAAACTGAAAAAAACAGAGGACAAAACCGAACGCTATATTTAGGAGCAGAACTATTGAAGAAGCAAGAAAATTTTGAGTAAATGCTTTGGACTTGGAAATGCTTAAGTCCGGACCAAGAAGCGATGCACCCTTTTGCAAATTATCTTGATGTCAGCAAGAGACTCACAAATATTCATCGGAACTCTTGTTTATAACCTGCGACCAAATGTGGTGCATGAAGTTTGCCTAAAACAGCAGGAGATCAGTGCGGTAGCCCATGCTGTAGTTGTGCTTAGTCCTGATGTTTATGGTTTAGATGATGAATGCCGGAAAGCAACGGACGACCTGGATCACACAATGTCCTAGCCGAACTTGTTATGTGCGAACGCGCAGGGTTGCCTCTGTGGTCGGTACTAGTATAGTGGAAGAGGACAGTGGTTGGGTTATTAAAATAATCTGCTCGTGGTGAGGTAGCGAGCTCTCCTAATCTGGCATTGCGAAGAAGAGAGAAGATGCGGAGATTGAGAAGCAGTGGTTGTTCATTGGGTACGTACATCACGTAGGCCATCGAAGTACAGTTTGGACGCTTAGAAATATTGGGTGAAATCATAAAGCAATGTCAGGGGCATAAAAACCGGCAGCAAGAGAATCGCTTGTACGGGGTGAATGGAATACGCACACAAATAGAATGGAAATGTACCCGGTGCGAAAGTGTAGAATATGTCTAACACGAACGGTGCGCAACATTGTCCAGGCTCACACAATGGGAGTAGATTATCGCTGTGTACTTGCGGAAGAGACCGTCATAATTAGCCAACGTCAAACAGGAGAGAAATGCACCATCATTCTTCTGCACTAACGGAGTGCGTTTAAAAGAAGCATGATGGCCCAAACGACAGGCCACAAGCAGGAGTTTTCGAATTTGGTCGGCCAACAACGAAACGAAAGGGTGCTGTTACGTCAACTAGTTTATGCAGGTTGACTAATCGGAATTCCGGGGCACAAAATGTGTCTAAGCGGAGTGAACATGGTCTCCCCCATTGGAAGGGGGTAGTATCCCGAAACTATTTGACAAATTGAAATAACTCAAGATCAACGATTAGAACTGAAGTATATGAGAAAGGACGTAGCAAGTGCTGGTTACATCGAAACTGCACGTACTCTTAGGCCTTTGAACCACATGATCTATTACGAACGATTCAACACTTGAAGTCCATTTAGGAACAACTAACAAAGGATTGCGGGCTTTTCACTTCAGTGTAACAAGACAAATTGTGCTTCCTAGATGTTAAAAACGGTGGTTTAAGCTCAGTGATTTGGGCCGCAACTGGGGTCCAACTACACGAAAAAAAGGAAGTTTTTCCAGTAGGATTTTCTAGCTTTCAAAAATAGTTCCATCTGAATATGAATAATAAGTTCAATTGGGATTATTAGTACAGGTTTCAAAACTGATGGACTCTGGTGGTTTATCCTGGAGAAAGCAGCATAGTACCGGCTTATTTTCCTGATATAACATATTACCTATAAAGTGGCCTCTGACAGCCCAATTTGAGACTTGTTAGGAAGTTGTAGGCTGGCCGTAGGTTTTCGGCAACCCTAAGTTCCACTTGAACGTCAACGTGTACACTTGAAACTTTTGGTTCAAATGAAAGATTCAACTTAATCTCTCGTCCATGATATTCCGACGAGCCTTAAGCAGAGTTAAACTGGCAGAAGTAATTATGCGGGCAGTGTGTTATCTAACGAAAATATAGCTTGATACCTTGACTGTTGTGCCAAGTGAAACATTAGACTGTCTTCATGCAGCACATTTAACCGGAGAATGGTAAAAATGAATTACTCAAATGAGTTTTTAGTTAACAACAATAGATTTTGCAACCGACTACATTTTCTCAAAATCGAGTGTATTTTTTCACCATATCATCTCATGGATTTAGATTAACGTAGTTGCCCGAATTATATCGGTTTTCAACCTAGTGTTACGACCTAAGGGGCGCGATTGATAAGTATGAAACCTTTACTGCTATCCTCATTCAGCTGTGGCACCCTTTCGGTGCCTAGCTGTTACGTCACCCAAAATAATCACGAGGGCTGAGATACTACCAGGTTGCCCTGGACAGGGGAAGTCGAGATACAGAGGTCGGGTTCGAAATATGGACCTTCCCGTCAGGAAATTCGCACTCAAAACACTGAACCATCTCACCCATCATAATCTATGCATATTCTAGGAAGGCTTTATTCAGGCTGAAACCCTTCATTGATATTGTCCAAATGAGGGACTATCATGCATACATTATTAGGGCTAATTTAATCGATAATACAAGATCTAATTCCAAACCGGAATTTTTACAGGTAATGACGAATATCAGTGTACATTTCGCCTTAAGCCATCAGCAACTCATCAGCAATCAAGATACAATTAGGCTGACAAACTGTTTAAACTAAACTCAAATTAAACTTTTCGGTTTTTTCTGGTCAGACACATGTAACGTTTGATCCAGACGAAATTTCCCTCGGGGCAGAGCTCCGCCAAAGACCCCCTTGTAGACATCCAAACTAGGCTGACAATCTATAATAATGCTTTGACTTTGAATTCTTTTGGTGCAATACAACTAGACGATGGATCAGAGATATTGAGGCCAAACATTCCATTATGCCGTACTCGTAGGCCAAAGCAGAATAGTTTGCACTGGATGTGCACGACCTTCAATTTGAAACAGATTATATCCTTATGCATCAGTGTGAAGGAAAAAAGACATACACTGCTGATAACCCAATAAGTACAAACGACCCACACTTTTAGTATTCCCGGATTTCCAAGGCGCATTCGACCCCATTGACCAATCTGTTCTCCTTGGCTCGCTTACTCATCAAGAAATGCATCGAAAGTATGTGAACGTAATACGTTCTCTGTATTCTCGGACTTCCAAAGGTGTGGCAGTAAATAGCGAGCTCTCAAAATGCTTCCGTACACAGAGCGGTGTCTATCAGATTTGTTTACTCTCTCCATTCCCATTTAATTTCATTATCGATGAAATAATGAGAACGCTGGAAGGTCCTTAAATCCATGGTTCTCAAAAAAAACCTTGTCGATCTGAAAAAATGCAGACAAATTCGTTCTCGTTTTCGAAGAGGAGAAGAAGGCGCAGATGTTTTTGGCTGAACTAACCAAAGTCATCCGATCTTTTGGTATGCACTTCGCCTCAACAAAGTGTCAGATCATGCTGTTGGACATACGGTCACTAAACGCGCCACTCACAACTCAGTAAGGCACAGTCGAAGTTGTGGAGCATTTTACGTATCTTGGAAGTCATACTGGTTCTGATTGTAGTGTGACAGAGGAGGTCAACGAACGGATTTGAAAGGCTCGGGTAGAGCTTCCTAATTTGAGACACCTATGGCATCAAAGCGGTATATCTCTGAATCTCAAGGGAGATGTGTATTATCAGGCTACAGCGTATTTTACCAGGTGCGTATTAGCAGTTTGCGAAAATCTGGGACTGTACTTAATTGATGATCCGCAGGAAGAATGAAGCCGGTCACTGACTGTCAAGGAGTTTTCAGCAACCTTATGAGTAGAATGTTCCATCGAGATTCTAATCACTCACTTCTCATGCCACAGCGGTACATCAGGCTGCTCCGTGCACCCTAATCCTGTTTTTTATGAAGCCATGTGTTCAAACAGCCATCTCTACCTGAAACAGAAGATGCAAACAGCTCGGGACTCTTGACTTGCCCATGCTTTTGATGTCAACACCGGCGACAGTTTTGAGTTTATGCTGAAATCAAGAATTATAAACCAGAAAATTACAAGTGCGTTTCCACTGCGGTGTCAGCATTGCTTGTTTAAAGCAGATATGGACAGAAGCAGCAACGTAGTCGTTGCAAGCAAGCTCAAAAACCTATAACCAAACAAACGACTGCGATGATGGAATTCGACAAGTGGAGGACAAACATCATGGGGAGAAAATTCTCCGTTTTATCTCCAAAAAGGCGAGGGAGTAGAATTGTTGGGAGGTAATAAGATCTTAATTCCTATCATGAGTGTTCAGGCCGGTTTAAGTTAGTCAAGATGCGGATCGTGATGCAGCAACCAAGAAGACAAAGGCCCATGTTAATCTCAACGTATCAACATAATCTTGGCGGAAAACAACGAATTGAAATTACGTTGGGGCTAAAGAGAGCCTCTTCTAAATTGCACCTGAATTCCTCGTTTAGCATATTCGTCAAGTGAATGTGTTGCACAAAGGCCGCCTTACGTCTCACTTTCTTTTTGGTACCTGGAATATTTTAGTCAACCTAAGGAGTATTCGTCTTGTGTGGACTAGAATCGATTCATTTATAAGAGCTTGAATTCACCACTAGCCTTTCTTCCCATGGTCGTGTCAGTAATAATGGCGCTCACACGTTCAGTGTGACCCTGATTCCATTTGTGACCTTATGTGTTCACTTGACTACAAACGTGTTGTTCTCCTTACCTTATTCTCCAGGTTGATAATACGTACACACCTGTAGTTCGTCCAACCCTAATTCCTATCGCACTTACGGGATTTCTGATCAACTACTTCCGTTGGAGTATCTCAAGGATCACTATCGTAATGTTGAATTATGATGTCGTTCTGGTTTCCTAATTTTTACTGGAGGGGTGGAAGAGGTCCGTAGGCTTTACTGGGTTACCAGGTACTCGTTTATTCACGTGGATCGCAGTTTCAAAAGTCATGCATTTTTGATGAAATCGTGAAGCGTGTGACAAATGTGATTCAAATAAAAAAAGCTTCAATGGAATTGTAAACAATCCCTCGAACCACTATTACCGTAGGGAATACAATTGTTTTGTACAGTGTTTCCGCGTAGCCTGTTCACGATACCGCGAATTCGTGTCCCACTCCTGGCTACACAAAAACTCTGACGAGGATGACTGATTACAGATCGCCAACAGAAACATACGTAATTAAAACACACGATCTGGTGCACATCCAGATTGTTTAACCAGTGACTAATCTGCGCTCATGCATTGCCAATTTATCGAAGTTATCTGACTAGATTTAATTCCTTTTGCACGCTCATGCATTGCCAATTTATCGAAGTTATTTGACTAGATTTAATTCATTTTGCATCTCTCGGCTGTTAAAACTACGGACAAGAGTAATTACGAACAACGATTAGGGTTACGTAATTGTTTGTAGGCTCACTCAGCTGTTAAAAGAATTACAATGCAAACCAGGATTTAAAAATCGGAACCTGGCTAAAGTCAGTGTCAAACAGGCAAATACTCATCGGTTGGCCAGATCACGAACGTTCAAGTTTAGTTCTGAAGGCAAAACTCTGTATGTCGCAATCCAGATGTAGCAGTCTGTCTGACCGTAGGAAGGCGCAACTGCTGTCAAAATACAGCTGTTCACACAAGTTCGACCGAACCCATCGATCGGGATTAACAGCGCTTATTAGTTTCGTTGCGGGATTTGCGGAATTTGCATCCACATCGTTAGTGTTTGGAAATCTCTTCTTCTTAGCTAGCGCATTTATTCTCTTGAGACCACACCGAGGAGGGAGATGCACTAGAGTTTCGCCTTTGTTAGAACTCATCAGCAGTGTCGGAGTTTAAACTACCCACATCTAACATGCAAGGCGGGCGCGTTAGCACTATTGCATCAAGGCAGGCTGGAGGTACCTAAAGAATCACTTCACAGCAGGCAAATGGGTTCACGCTTAGCGACGTGATTGGTTTACTCGTTGCCTCCAATAAGGAGCCATTGTACTGTGTCTCTGAGTTCATCTTTGAGCCAGGTAGAAGGTGCGCAAGCGAACTTTCAGTAGGCTTTGATCAATTCACCGATCTACGTGTTCTGATATCTGGGTGGACGACTGCCATTCCTAATGCTGGTTACATGTAATTACACTAGAAGCATTATGTAGGAGGGGAGATGAAGCACCGCACGCTTCATGGAGGTGAACCGCATATTAACTTGGTAAGCGAAAACAGTTCACATGGAAGAGGCCAAGAATAGAAAGAAACAAAAAAAGGCGAAACCGGACATCAAGTATCGGCACCGAAAAACACGCCGTTCTAGTTGATTCTTTGTCAAGTTTATTAAATCCACAAATTTTATCACGAAAATATATCTTCACTGTTGAGGGTGATAGTTTTCTGAACAGGCGCTATCTTTTGAACAGATTTGTCAACAGGCCATAGCAAAAAATGAAAAAGTGAGTAGTTGGAAAGCAATCGGAATCGGATTACAACCAAACAAACTACAGGGGCTGAGGAAGGATAGAGGTTTGTTCGCTTGTCAAGGTCATGTCTGTCTGTTACAGTAGTTCTGTTTGCCTCTCATCTTTGTGATATTAGCATGGTGCATGCGCACTAGCTGAGACCAGGATGACAGCAGACCCTGAAGGGATTTTTTATTACATATTGCGGGTCGGGACAAAGGTGTACACATGGCCTTAGCCTCCATTAGCACCCATTGACTTCATCCTTTGAAATGGTATGGCGACAGATGAAGGATCGATGTGCTTACGAGTCCAACCAGTGAACTGGTATGAGACTGAGGTTTGTAAGCCAGAGATTAGTAGGTATTGATGTTGAGAAATACCTTTGCGTTCAACTTAGATGCTCCGAACCACACGTGCAGGAGTCCGTTCAGTAAAAGTGGTTTGTCTTTGAATCTGTGAGTATAGACGTGTCGGTTGGTAAATATTTTTCTGAGCTCGAACCACGAGACGCTTCAACCCTGAGCATAGAATATCTACGAATTGTTCACCAGCACAGCGTAGTTGCACTAAAAGTAGCTTCTAGTTGGCAGCAGATAAAAGTGTTCTGGGTTGACGTTTTGTGGTGCGACACTCTACAAACTTTGGCGACTTTCCAGTCCCAAGCAGAGTCAACTTCAAGTCATTCAATCCTTTTTCGGTCGTTTTTTGAGGGCTGATTCTTGTCCCTTTGTTCGCAAGTGTGCGCGCTACGTTACATGTTATGCCAGTGGACCAAAATGTACGAAGCAGGTTACGTGGTATTATTTTGACTGAAACGCCTGAGGAGAATGGAAATGGCAAGACTGATTTCTACCAGCGTTCATTCAATTGCAGCAAAAGATGTTACAATTGCCTGAATATCCACTTCATCCTCAGAATCGTGGTAACGTTATAATTATGTTACAGTAAAACTGGCTGCATGCTGGATAACGCAATAAGACATGTCAGCTAGAACCTTATGACTTACATCGAGCTTACTAGGATTGTCATCAGCTACGTGAAGAAAGAATGTGGGCCTTCGAAGTGTGTGTCGTATGAAGTCCGCTCATTAAGAGAAAACGGTTTAATTTTTTAGTCTATCGTCCGATTACTGGCAACTGTCGATCGTCTCAGCGATAGCTGGCGATGAACACTAGATGAACACACTAGATGAACACTAGTCACTTTTCAGTTTGATCCACTTCGTCTCAGATAGGTGGTAATGAGTAGCTGTACCGGCAGAAATGTGTCCAGAGAGCCCCATAAATGAGCATCCCCATTTTGGGGACCCTTTGATGCTTAGTCAGTGTGCTCCTTATTGGGCTTTATCTGCCATGAATATGCGCTAGCTTTCAACTAGACTTATGGGTCTTTACGCATCCGTCTTTTCTACCAAATTTATAGCATGTTAGTATCAAAACCATTTTTGGCTCTGCAGTTTGGTTAACTCCTTAGTTTTCCGGCGTGTACTGATGAGCAGGCATCAGGTTGCATCCAGTATTGCGTTACAATGAGTAGATTCTACTCGGATTTCTAAAATGCTGCATTTGTACAACCATGAGATTAGCAAGTTCGGACACAGTACAACAATTCTACACGTGCCGCATTAACCGGCTCTTGTCACGTCGCCCATGGCAGATTTATTACTTGAACGGCGCATTTTTCTGGTTCATTATAGCATGTTATTTTACGTTTTCTTGGGGCTTCTTCTATGCTACCTACCGAACAATGGATACAACCTTTATTACGAGCCGGACTTTTACGGAAAGGAGGAAAGTTCGATGCTGACTAGAAGGCAAGCAAAACGTCCAGTGTACAACCCGTTCAACACGGCGTGGGAAAACGTCATAAGGAACTTACGGGGTCGGGAAACAGGAAGGCGAACAAGGCAAAGTAATCGACCAGACTTCATAGAAGACGTTTAACGCATATTTTGCCATGTGAAAGTGTGTATACAATCCTGTTCAAATTGTTCATTATGATTAATCAAAACGAAATTTGTCTAAATGTGCTATTTTGCTCCGGGCAAATTCAGCTACTGATACCCACTATGAATTTTTGATCAAACCATCTTTGCAATTCCACTAAACACTCGGAGACATGCATGTTTATTTGGAGATGTCGGGGTCTACAGATAATTTAACGAAAGTCGTATTAGATAATCAATATACCTATCAAACCACTTTGCGGAAGTATTCTCACCGATTTTGACAGCGTTTCTTGCCTTATAATCCATCGCGTCAAATGCATTCACCATTTGTAGGTATCCGTCAAAATAATCAGTTTCCTGTTCGATTCCCAATGTATAAACCTGTACATAGTGTTAATCATATATTCATCAGGTTACAAACCACATTAGCGAACAGGACGCCTTACACTGAGTGCATTCCATCCAACTTACCACTATTTGGGGTCAAGGTCGTGAATTTTCATGTTTATTGAATCAGAACAGAACAGTCCTCCAAGTAATTCCTTTTTTATAAAAAACGATGAATCATTCATTTCAGCACCCCTCGCCCTAATGTTTATATGTTTCGGAGGTATTTTTGGTATTTTATTCGGGTGGATAAATTTCAACTCAACTTCTACACTCCTTTGGAAACCAATTAGGTTTTTGAAGGGAGACCCATCTGGAAGCCAGCTGCATCTCTCGTTTTATGATGTTATTAAGTAAGCAAACGTGCTCCAATAAGCCGACTTATGTTTCATTTGATACGATATTTAAGATATTGCAATACATTTTTAGACGTAATACACTACTCATAAGGTTGCTGCAACCTCATCGACAACTCACGACCGATTTCGCCCTTCTTGAGGCAGCCGTATAGTTCGAAGTGCGTTCAACTTGGGTTCATCTAGAACATACGGTTGACGGGAGCTCGGGGGCTGCGCGTAGATGATGACCCCCATAAAGGATGAAACCGTTCGTGGGCGGTCCAAATTTCTCGGCAACCTTGTGAGTAGTGTGTTACATATGTAAACAGATTCGTCCCGATAAGGTGGACCATCTTAGTGCCCTGTAACGTCTGGAGATTCGCCATTCACGACTACCTTATAGAGAGACCAAAAGAAGGGAAGCTTCGCTCACAATAATGCATAAGTTAAGCACTCGATTGTACCAGCTAACTCAGAGTGTTTAGACCAAACTGGAAAGAGATGGACAAACCTGCATTATACAAATTTAGTACATTCCTGCAAATATTGTGTTACACTCCCAGAAGAAGGAGCTACGGACATCAAGGATGACAAAAACACTTCCATAAATAAAAATCGGGGGCTTTTACGTTTGAACTAGATGTACTCAGTACCAAAACATGCCTTCAGCGGATTACGTACGTATTTCACACAATCTTGATGTTCGGAGAATTCGAGTAATAGGCTTTAATTCGAATGTGACTACTACAATTTATAGTGTCTCCCGAATGCTTGGACGGAGATAGGTATCATAGGGAAACAATGCCAGAAAGTCACGGTAATCAGTTTTACAATGGTGCTTGTTTCGAAATTCTATGGAAGGCTCCTACAACTTACTAATTTTTCAGCCACGCTATAGATGTCACAGTTGAGTTCACTGCGATATTTTTGTATCTGTGTTTAGTTCGTTGAAATAGTACCTGCGTTGTTCGTCCCCCAACTATTAAAAATCATTCCAACCGATGTGCATTCTAATTGAGACTGATGCTGCAAAACGTTCCAGGCTTAATGAAAACTATATGGGGAGCGCACAACAACCAGCCGAAAACGTGCCTTCCTTGAGAGCGCTCTTCCTCGACGGCCACAAGCTTTGAGATGCAATTCCGAGACAGTCTTCTATCCATCAAGATAAACAGCAACTAATGCATGAAATGTGTACAAATTGAGTAACAAGGCAATGGGGAGAAACCACTAGAAAAACGATCAAATATCTCATCGATTGTTTATTGGATATTTTCACTGTACCTGCATCTAACCCTTGTGAAAAAAATTAAACAAATTCAGGGAATGAAGAAAACAGGACGATTACGAATTGCGCTCTTGCTCGGGCGACTGACAGATCTAGGATACTTTGGATTCCGCTTTCCTCTCCAGCGAAATGTCTAGTTCAATGTTCGCTTCCATGCAATCCGCACCGCTGTTTAGTACGCAAACTGATGAAATTAAAATGTGTTTATAATTTAAACCTTTGCCGAAGCAGTCACAAAATTCTCAGAATTACCTTCTGCTAATACTGAGTCTGATGTGCGTTGGTACTTGAAGAAAGGCTTATTACCTAAAGTAATTTCATGCTGCTGAGTGTGACCACCCCCCTTAGCTGTCAAACTAAAACCTGCGTCTACTACTGTTTTGACTATGAAGAGTGCAGATGAATTGCAGTGTTTCGTCAACCAAATTAATATTGATCACATTGGTTAGTTTAATTGTCGAGAGGGGGACGTAAACTTATGAGCGGCATTTTATCCCAGGGAGTTCGGGTTATACCGGGGAACCTCCACCAGGAGCGAAGTACTCGTTATCTAATAGACAAGAGGTCACGTGCTAGTGTGTATTGACACTGAGACACACAGCATTCTGTGCAATAATCTGGCCAGTCAGTTACATGTTTGAGAATGCGGCTTGCGTTGAAGATGAGAGGCTTTATATATAGTGTCAGTTTTTCTACCTGGGATTATTTCTTACGAACGGCAGATGGTTGTTGGCAGTCGGTTCGGTTGACTAATTCTCAGCGATGATGAATTGCTATAGCTACTACCCAGCGCGATCACTGCCGTTATTTTGATTGCGTTCGCTTAATGCTTACGTGGCTTACGAGCTAATTTTACCGAATAGCATTTGCCATGCATTCGCGAAACCGACATATCAAACAAGACAGACGTCCTACGAAATTTGGCGTGAAGTTCAACGAAAAATTGGCATTTATCTGTAGACGATTTCCAGTCAGCCAGGCAAACCAAAACCAACAAACTCGTCATGAATCCTGTCATTAAGTCAATACTTATCTCATAATTAAACCATAAAGTAACAACGCTGGCTGTGATTTGTCCGACACGATAGCCAGGTTTTTAGGACAACCACCTGACTGGTAGCCCGAAAGGTCAACTGATTGGACGCCCCATGTGACTAGTGGGCGAGTTTGTCAAGTGGTACTTGCTATGAGACCACGGCTAGCCGAGACGATGGAAATCACCAGGCATCGCAGAGTGAGTAGAACAGAGGGCGTGGAACTGGCTAGCATATGGAGTACGTTCCTAGATAAGCGGAGTTGATACGTGACGGTGTGGGGTTGTCAGCATAGGTAGAATCACTAAAAAGGAGTGGAAATACACCAACCCAACAAAAGTTAACACAATCCCTTTCCCTTACACAATTGTCATAGCAATAGCTCATGCACACAGATGGACAAAAAGTATAAACAACGTTGAAGGGGAATCATCACGTGAAGAGAGCCGAAAGAGTTAGCCCCTGAGCTGGACCCAAATTGCTGAAGGTTCCTCATCGATCTTAATACTTGCTGACCCAGCCTCACAAGCAAAATCTCTTAGCAAACACCTAACGCTGATTTAGCCTGATGTAGCTGAATGGTTCTCCTTCCACCTTAAATCTCGACCAACCTCGTAACCTAGTCACTTGGCCTGAAAAGTCTTTTGTGTAAAAAGCGAAACGATTGTTTCCTGAAAGTTTCCGAAAAAATGATTGAATATTCATGTTCTGGCTGTTGAAATAGCAGAATGCCCTGGGCGAACGACTTAATCGAAGAAAGGATTAAGAATGCATAGTTTTTCTGTGTTTACCAGCGAAATCCCCAGGTCAGTCGGAATTGCCGTCTCCGATAGTCAAGTCGACAAAGACCATAGTGTCAACTTTATCGAAGCACATGAAGGCAATGAAATGGTAATACGTGACAGAGCTAATCACTAGAAGAACATTCTTGAGCATTTCAGTGAGATACTCTGTGAACCACTACCCTCATAGGACATAAACGGCGTACGCAATAAAGTATATTCACGGGTGAGTGCGGACATTCGCGCAGTTGGTCAGTCTACTTCGCTTTCAGTGAATCCGAAAATAAGAGTCAGTGTGCTTTAGTGGACTTCCAGAAGCAGTGGGGAAATGCGGACGTGATCACCCTTGAAGTATGCTCAACCTCTTAACTATCATCCTGGGTGATATCTAAATCCAAGTAACAAGCCATCACAAAAGAATATGCTTCACACAGCCAAAATATGGAGCAATATTACTCTGTTCAGGACGGTTGAAGTAGTTTTGCTGCATTAGACTACTCAGTACACTACGCAGCGCGCAAACTACCTGATTATTCGCAATCTTAACCATACTCTGATGCACTTTTGTGCATGTCGGTTTTAGGGTATGAATGATCCCTGTCTCCAAACATTACACTACGTGGGTCTTAATTTCAAATGCATCTTGCATTAGTCCGATGGATTTAGTTGCATTTTTGGTATCCAACTTAACGGTTAAAAAAAGCCGGTAGTGTTATATCCACGGAAGTTGTTTTTCAACTGGGGTAACCAAGTCTCTCTGTTCTTAGAAGACAGTATGTCTCAGTTAATATAAAGCAGTCGGGACTGAGCCATCTCCCACCCTTCTTGAGAAGGCACCTTTGAAGACCCTCTCTCGAGCGGCCGCACAATGTGTCCGGTTTAATTCAGTTTCTCTAGCTAAACCTCAAGTATTGAGACCGCCGAATCAGGGATTGCTATTCGTCTGAAGTCGATTTATCCTCGTGCTTCAACCTGACGAAGGTAGCTAAACTCAGCAGTACGGTCGATGGTACATTGACCAAATTTGACTTTGTCCTAGAGCTAAACTCAGCAGTACGGTCGATGGTACACAGACCAAATTTGACTTTGTCCTAGGCTCTGGATACACATATCAGTTTTATATTAGGCCTTGTTTTTAATGTAATATTATCAACAATACATTTTTTGTCGGGTGGAAATCTCAAACAACTAAGGAATGGGTCCGAAGAGTTGAACCATTCAGATGCATGACGTAATCCACTGTAGTTGAATGAAATAGTCGAAGCTCCTGAAAGATAGTTTGTAGGGATTTGATCGTTTATTGCATCCATCTTCTACGAAGCCATATCGGAACAGCTGTGTCTGTGTATGTTACCATGGACTGCCAGGTACTGCATAAGACCAGTTGCTTGAGGGGCAGACATGGTACACATTCCCTCTAAAATGTGTTCCCACCTAACGGAGGACAAAATGACGGTGGTTGGTAGGTTCTCGTTGACTGATGTTCTTTTTTCATCAAGAAGACACTGGACCATGAGCAGGTTCATAGCAATTTGAGAATTCCTTGGGATTTTCTGCGGAGTCCGTCATACCAGGCTGGACAGAATTCTGTCGAAGATTTGTAGTGATCATCTCCTCAAAAGTAAGACTAGACCTGATCACCGTGGCCCCGTGGTCAGGCATTTTCGCCCATAATCATTTCTGGCTCGAGCGTATAGTACGGCAGGTTCTCAAAGTGATCAGGCAGTAGATATGTGCTGAGGCACCAACTACTTTAAAACTGAAGTGCACGCTGGCCAGGAGGCTGCTGTGGCTCCAGCACGTGTTACCTATGCTGATTTATTACTTACCGACAAAGTTGAATTTAGAATGTACAACATACCACAACTTACCACTGCGAAATCTGCTAACAACTGATCGATACTCATACCAAGTATCCATGTTAATGATTGAAGGATTCGATTCGTAGGCAACTCGGTTGCTTGAAGTGATCTAACCAAATTCTCCTTTCACCTTCTCTGCCTGCGTGATTATTCTCACTTTGGGTAGAAATCGAACCAGTTCACGTCTGGACTAATCCCGTTTGTTTAAACAGGACTAGACGCATATTTTCGAGTTGGTGCCCTGCACCTAAAACTGTTCTGTTCTTTATGATTCGAGGATATCGTCGAAATCAAGCTATCCTAGATTGCTAGTCTTAGTAGCACGTAAGTGCTGGTAGTTGACAATGTGTTTTCCGCAGACATCGAACTTGGACAGGGAGCAATGCAATTCATCTTTTTTATTGTAGCTGGTCAAAGTACAAACAAAAACAAAGCAAGTAAACCGACAAGGAACTGTAATGCTGAAACGCAGGAAGAGCGAGGCTGGACGAAGTTAGATCACATGTTTTAGTGATTTGATGGATGAAATGCATTGGGCCACAGCTAAAAATAAAATGGGGTGAGTGATGTAAGTGCTAAAGACAACTAGAAAAATAACCAAGGAGAAAAATAAATCAAATGGGTGAAAACCAGAGAATAAACTGTCGGAAACTCAAAAAATGAATATGAGGAAAGTACAACATGGAGTTCTGGATTTATCTGGAAGTAATCCCACCACGGTTGAAGTAGTAGAATAAAACGTAGGATATTTTTTACTGCCTTCCTTGAAACTGACGTTAGCAGAGTATTCCAAAATGATGACGACAGAGGAGCCCATGGAACCTATCCACGAAGAAGCATGATGCTGAATGCGAGCCCAGTAGCCTGTAGGGAAAAGTATCGATAAGTGATAGAGCACCTTAGACAACTTCTCACCCAAAAAATTGCTTGTCTATTATCCTGGAGAATTAATTATTGATTTGTCCAGCTGGGTCCTAAATTTTATTGAAAATGTTTTCTCGCTAACTGGGTGTTATTGATATTGAGCGACCTCCATCACTGTTTATTTTTGGATCATTTACCAAGATAGCAAGGCACAATGAAACCTGTCAGCACCGTCTTTCTCTCTATGGTTTTAAACCCTAAATAGTGAAGGATTTTATTTGGTCATTTTGATTCTTCATCTGAAATATAAACTGAAGTTCCTAGATTCTAGAAGCAATAATCGGGCAAAATTCTCCTGCTTTCATCAGCCGCGTTGGTATTCGTCAAAACTAATAAAAAAGAAACTAACCGTGATGTAAGATACCTTTTGTTTTCATCGAAAAACACACGGTTTTGCGTGGTAGCCTTCCCATGTTACGTTAAGCGTTTCTGCTCCAGTTACATTGGTGAATAATTTCGCGACATATCGCGGGGGCGTGTGCGTCAGCAACAAGAACTTGTGTCAGACAGTGGTAGAATACGATTCATGCCGCAGAAGCCTCTATTATATTCACTTATCCGCCTCGTTCGCGGTTGAAACCGGGTGAAGTTTGAAACGCTAAGAACTGTTTTATTAAAGTTGTATCAAACGAAGTGCAGCGAACGCAGCGAAGAAATAAAGCAACATGCATCCCAAAAAAGACCACTCCTGAAAACCACCTGCTTGTCTCAGTTGTGGGGGATGGGTCTCTCTGGGGAGGTACGCCCTCTATCAAAGATACCAGCAAGTAATAATGTACGTACCTCAGACCTAGATAATAATACACACTGGGGGTAGGATAATAATATTATGACACTTGCATATAACAAAACCCCCTGAAAACAACTTCCATTATCGTCCAACGATAAAGGCAAATTCATGCTGCGGGACGTAAAGTCTTTGAATATGTCTCTAAAAATCAAGGCGTGACACTGAAGGTTTTAAAGGAAGTTTTAAAGGAAGTTGAATTAGCTCTGATGGGATTGTGTTTCGCTGCTTAAGTAGCCAGAAGTGAATATCAGAATCTAATATGAAACCGGTGTTCCAGGGTGTCCCGTCTTTCACACAATCCCTATGAATTCAAAGAAATAACTGATTTACATCTATTTTATCCGGCGGATTAGAAGTTCATTTTTTACTCAATAAAGAGCTATTGAGCAGTGTTGTGTGGTTAGTTGGATGGCGAATCTAACTGAAACTTCTTCAACTAGGTGTTTTTTTCAAAAAAAACCTATGCTTAGCCTCTATGATTAATCCAAGTTGAATAATATCTTTCCAGGGAATGATTTTCAGCCCTGATAATCTGATAAAACTATTGCTTCAGCAGTAAGCCCCCACAAATGTCGTAAGCAAAGTATGTATCTTTGTATACGAACATACTGGAGCACTCCCAGATAGTCGGAGTGGATGGGTAGCGGACTGCTACGATCTTAAATGAAGTTCACCAACAACACTTGTAGCAACCTGGATGTTTGAGGCTTGACAAGTCGCAAGGATCAACAAGGCCAAAGATATCGCTGGCCAATGTGCTCCTGGGTTGAATAACCTGCGTCACCTTAACGAACATTGAGTCTAATCCGTTTGCCTTTCTACCTACTCACGAGTAGCACAAAACATGTGAATTACTGATCAACACTGCTGGAAAGTGGTTCATACATGGGAGATTATCGAAAAGTGCACACAATCTTCTCCAAAAACCCTCCTAGCACTATCTGTGTGATGTACTCCATGGTATTTCTGTCACTCACGAAGGTAGTCTGCGAAATGACCAATTATAATTGTGGCTTGTAAAATGGAGTATTAGAAGCCAACGCAACATGATTATTTTACTCACCAACTCTGTAGAGGTCACAGTGTATTGGTCTATGCCAAGTCAACCTACGTGTTTCGTAAGGTGTTCCGGCCTCGTAAGAAATCTGCATCCAAGCGACATCTAAAAGAAAGAATTTATTCCCAATTCCGTCTACATGGTGGATGGCTGTTACCCCTTATATTAAAAACCTATCCTCCTCCTCCTCCTCATCATCATCATCATCATCTTCATCATCATGTGAACCCTGTACACGTGCCAGATCCACAAGAAATCCAAAGTGAAAGAACTAGCACAAACCAAGCGGTCGCTACATCTACATTGTCTCTTGTGACCTTGAGTGTATCCAACCAATACCTTTTAAAACAAGTCATAACGTGAAAAGTACTAGTTGCTGTCTAGGCACAGGTCACATCGGTTGTTCACGTCTTGAAACTAATACTAATACCTTCCTCACGGAACCGTCTATCTTACACTGAGAAGATCCAGGTCGTTCATTCAGTAAAACAGCAGAAAGCAAAGTTTACACATTACCCGATTTGATGAATGGAGAATACATCCTAAGCTAAAGGAAAAAGGACTCGGGCACCCCAACGGTGAACGGTTCAAGTAGCGTAATGCCTTTTTCGGGAAAAAGGCCACAATTTCACCAGCCTACTTTATCACCCTAAATTTAATGGCTGGTAAAAACCACTAAACCTAATATATTTTCTGAATGCAGTCCACAGAGGAGGCCGGGAGCATCCGGTTAACACATAAGTTAAAATTTATCTTGCGACTTTCCCCCTGAGAAACACAACATGTGAACGACCTGATGCTTTTACCGATCCCACTTCATAGAGGAAAAATAGTGAGAAACCAAAATGTTTGCTTACCAGGAAACCCAGAAGGACCAGTGGTACAACCACAAAGAGAACGAGGAAATTCTGGAAGAATTCAGCCAGAGCCGTTGAGCAGCCCTGCGTATGGACAAAAACAAGAAATACTACGCTACTTTCATCGGATTCGGGTGCCAGGATCACCCCATGTTAAAAACCTATAATTTTCAGATCACAAGACCCTAACGCGACGACTTACAAGACAGTGAGTTTATCATTGCCGTACGGTACATATTTGTTGGTTTATATCACATTGGCTTGATGGTTTGATGAGCGTGTTTAGTTTGTGCATGTTCTAACGGCATATGATCACTTTCAGTGTAATATGGTAAGCTGAAACAACATTGACAGATAGCTTGTTGGTAAGTTATTCGAATTTTAATGAACCTTGGTAATAGTTTCCTGCCCAACCAGAAACATACTTGGATGAATTATACTTGTGGTAATTCTTTTAGGAAGAGGTGACCTTCACCATGGACATGAGGCATCGCATTCACCTGAACTCATCACTAGTTGGTGGCAACGATTAAGTATGCATATACTCGTTTAGTTAATTCAAGTCAAACATATGATGTATCTCGCTGTCACCCTCCCGATCTTCTGTCGTCCAAATAGCCGTCAGAGCGAATTCTAATCCAGCCAGATGTTCATAGTGCGATAAATTTTTATGGGAAACCTTGGCTATTTTCTACTCTGACGAAAGAAGGACAATCCAGTTTGGCGTCTAAAGGAAATCCGAAGGGCTGCGGATCAAACTGAGGACGTTTTGGACTCTGAAAGTGAGTATGAATATACCAAGCAAACCAACTGTTCCGAGAGGATATCATTAATGGAAGAAAATGAATAAACACAACGAATTCTGAAGCCACGATTAATTCATTCAGATATGCAGATTATCAGACATGTTTTATGCAACGATCTGTCGGATAATGTGATCGCTGTCAGTTAACGATTTAGCAATTACGATAAAAACGCTGTTCACCAGGGTCCTGGTTACCGAACGGTTCTACTGGTCTAGTTGAATCAGCATACTCATCAAGAAAAGCTGAAGAGGCGTAAAGCACAACCCACTTGTTTCCACAGAGTAAAAGACAGGGCATCATTGCTTTCACTCTCCTCTACGTTGTCTACTCATGAAGCATTCACTCGCGTATTATTCGCTGACTGGGACATCATTCCTTATTACGGGCATCTCAGTAACTCTGAACCATTCCGCTTCTTCACCCTAAGTGCCACCAGAGTGCGACATTTTCGCAAGTAAGGTCGTCTCTGCAAAAGTATATATATATATATATTTACTTAACAACGTAATCAAATATCCGCTGGAACTGTCACCAGAAAAGCGGACAGTCCGTACAGCACATAGGACAGGGACTTCGGCAATCGGCACACCTGCTTCACAAACGATAATACTCCAGTGAAAACAGGAATCGTGGCCAGAAAGTTGAGTACGTACTCTGCAGGATGCACTCAGGCTTGTTGCATATAAAATTTGCCAGATGATTGCTCTTAAAAGCTGCTTTCTGTTACATTGAAGACACAATGAGGTTTTTTGCCTAATTTTTAAAGTATATCTTGATAAATGGCTCCAGGTGTCTACTTGCCATTAGAGCCATGGAGGAGAAAAATCACAAAACCCCAGGAAATGATAAACTAATAGTTCAACTTCCTGTCTATTTTTGTATAATTTGCATGCGACTGGGAACACAATCCAACAATGGAAACAGAAACCCTGGATTCTGTTCCAGCAAATCCGTGTGCCCAATTTAGTTGCGGTCTCAGTGATTATCATCCTTTGGAATTCTAAACATATTTGCTTGTCATTCAAGTGTAATCAAGGCAAATTAAACATATTTTCACAGAGCTTCTTGTGAAAAAGCGTGAAAATTGTGGGTTCCGTCCTGTTTAGGACCCACAAAATCGATGTTAGTTATTTTTCCTAATCGGCCGCTGGTCAAGGTCTTATTCTGACAGCATACCTTTTACGGATCAACCTATTAGACGATAAGTTTGCCGCCTCATTTTATATTTTTCACCAGCTGGTAGTAACGCGCGATGGAGCGACGACGTTTGTAACAGCCGCTTATTGAATGCCACTTAACTGAGCATTACATTTCATACCGAAGACTTGGGCCTGGGAACAAAAAAGGGTTCTCCTTTGTCAGCTGTTCATCAACTAATTGACGATGAACTGAAGTCCGTCGAATTGCTGGTGGAGTATCACACAGTTGGATTAACTAGAGATTCGATAAACTGGAAGATGGTTATTTTTTAACCCAGATTTCGTCCTGTAAGTGAAACCCATCTGTGCCGAAAATTCCAGAAGAAGTGTACGGCTGATTCATTCTCATCGGGAATCAGCAGCAGCACGGATTCGCAAAGCTCAAGGGAGTCTAGAACCCACGAACTTCAGCACAGCAGTTTGATTACAACCGTTCGACCACCATCAGCTGATCACTAGTGTGAGTAAATCGCCCATAGACAGGACATACCGCCTTTCATCCTTCAATCATGAAATCCACATCACGTGGTTATATATGATGACTTGCTCCTCGACCAACGACTTCTCAGATAGAAGCTTCACTTAGTGGGTGAATTTTATTCTTCCTCCGAGTTACTTATAGACTGATGGTAGTGCGAGGAGATTTGGCAATTTTCACTTGAGGTTCCACTCTGTAGGCGACCGTAACGAATAGCCATTTTGATAGGCTGGTGGTCAATGAAGTGATTTGGCTGAGTTTGATGCTAGACTGCGATGTGCAAAACTTAACCATTCTCCAAGAAGAGAGTAGTTGACTTCAAGACAGGATAAAACAAAGGTCTTTCCCTTCGTGGTCTCTGCATGTTTGTATCGTCTGAAATCTGGCACACTAAAAATCATCTTTTATTTCACTTGCTTAGAATGTGCATGACCTTGGAATCAAAGCTAAGATCTGTTTGAATGCGACGTAGATACCGGTGATAGCTCCAGCATTAAAACTTGTGGTGACCATTGGCAAAGACGAGAATCAGCTGTCATCAAACCCATGATAGCATCAACCAGTGGAGACAAACTAATTTGCTCGTAGCAGCGTTGCAGTGTGCGTTTCAAAATATTGCAAATTCTGCTACTGATGTCCATAAATTTAATAAAAACGTTTCAAATGAGTAGCGCACTTACTCTAGCGTGAATGTACTGATTGTGAATCGGATCCAGTGGTCCACGTTGGCAGGCTTTCAAATTCATATAATGCAAATTGTCCGCGGTTCGGAGACAGCATGAGGCAGGGACTTTGATCGGCCGTAATGTCAGTTGGTTTTCTCGATCCAATGCAGGCCCTTCTTGCTGTAGTCCGATATGTTGTCGATGATACCACACGGAACGGGAGTACAGAGTAGCTTGGTAGTCGTCTATAGCGCAACACTGAAGCTTCACGGTTAGCGCGTTGGGTAGAATAAAAAACGATTCGTAAGCAAACGATGTGAGCTGAAAGCTGATGAAAAAAGTGCCGCAATATAAACTACAAAAGCGTCTCGTACCAAAGTGGGTCCATTAGTAATGCTGCAGAAATTGCCGCATTTTTGCCACACTGAATTGAATGGGTTTGTCACGTGACTGGAACAGTATTCAGCATTTTCGAACAATCACATAACTATGGTGACCTCCATTACAAGTGGCCGATGAAGAAACAGGAAGTGACTGGATCCCTCGAGGCCAGCCCATATTTGACACGATTGCCTCCCAGGCCGCAGCTGGTAGAGGAAGCAAAGTGGAAATACTTTCGCTATAAAATGGAGGGAGCACTCTGCACTGCCTCTAGGTAGAAATTCCAGCAATCTACACTTCCTCACAAATGACCTTTAAATGTAATGTGAACCTTTAACTGATTACTCACATGACATTTTTCATTCTCAATTTTAAATACCACCTACATGTGCTATGAATCCGTTTTTGATATTATGCAATTATAGTCTCTCCTGGCTGTTCGCTCCCTTTCGCTCATAGGTATCGCAGTCGAAATTGTTGAAAATGTAATCAGTAAACTTGTTCAAAACTGAACTCATCAACATCTATTAGTAAATTTGTGTATCCATCACATCTCACAACGGAATCAGTGATCAAGTGGACACAAGCAGTTGATTTTTATCTGGTGTCCTAGTTCACTACCACACACAGAGTCTGGCCCGATAGCAGCAGACATTTGATATCCAAACCAGTTCATGCATAAAATTGCCCGGATATCTGATATTTGTTACACGTGATGCCCTATTGATGACAGCGTCAACATACCGTGAAATTAAGCTGGTTTAACGGGTTGATGAACATCACAGTAACAGGAAAACAGACAGAATTGTCGCAAAGGCTTTGGGCGTCCAATGCCTGTGGACATAGAGCAGACCTTGTTTAGATTGGTTTGGGATAACTCCGGACCATTCTCTGATTTCTATCATCCCGATCGAGGACGAAACTCAAAGCGTGTTTTATTGACGAAAACCCCGCGCAGTCGACAGAAAAATAGTGAAAACAAAGTACATTAATAGCCGCAGTAGCTCAACTTAATTTTATGGTAAAGTGTGTGATCACATTGAGGCATATTCCCGAAACGACTATTTAAGCTATTCCGCAACTTCAAAACGTTCCAAGAAGACAGTTGGCGGTTTCCAGATGAAACAAGCCGTCGGTAATTTCCTCGGTTTTCCGTTAAGTCATCAGATGGCTGGTGGACCCCCGTCTTCAATGGATTAGGAGTCCACCTCTGGGTTCAGCAATGTACTTATTACACCCCAGAATGTGCATAACAAGCGTCGTTGTTGCTTGGGGATTCGCGTACTCCTTGACTGAAATATTTACTGAGGGTCTTTATGAAAATACTACACCGATAAGCCTGTGATCGTCATTATAGTTGCCAGTGTGGTTGCAAATGCTATGTTTGCACAGTTTCGTGTATCACGCAAGACACCGGGCAAGGAGTTTACAAACACCAGTGACCAGTATACTAGACAGTATACAACTCATAGTGGCCCGTTGTGAAAGATTCTGTCGGGGTTAAAAAACGTCCGGGTAGTGGGGATACGTGTGAGAGAGCACCTGAGAACACGAAGCAGTTTATACAAGAAAGGGTCGTGAAAATCTCACCATTTGGCAAGATGAATGGACGATAACGGACCTCTTTTACATTTCAAACAACCCGACATAAAGCTGCCACCTTCACGTGGTGGTCTGACTTGAGTGCTGCAATGATCATACGGGCTTCAACGGCTCAAATCTTTGTTCCACAAGATGCAACATGGCCACGAAGACCAAAGCGGAGCAGGTAAACCAAGAGCAGCGAGAAGCAAAACTACGAATAATCGTGCTGCGAGCCGGTCTGGGGATAATTTTTACTGTTCACTGAGATAGGAATGTTAAGGCAGTAAAGTGTTCTCCCCGGGCGACCAGCATGTCCATACTCATGGAAGCAGCGGTTCTTACTTCCCCCGAGAAAGGGTGGGCTAGAAAAGGTCAGCCCTAAAAACCGCACAGCCGACCGCCGGCACATTATGAAATACGGTCCAAGTACTTTTGAAGACAAAGAGTCTGACGTTGCTCAAAAGGCACCAGCTATAAGCAGCTACATCAGTATGGAGACAGTAATGCCTTACTTCCCGCGCCCTCGTTTAAAGCCAGCCTCCTACAGCCAAGCAGGTCAGACTATTGAGTCATCGTCTCGGGGGCAGAGTCCCAAAAGAAAACCCACTGCATGCAGTCGCGCGGGTCAGACCTATGAGTCAGAGACTAGACGCAGGTTCTCTGAAAAAAAAATATACATCTTCCAACTAACTATGGGTCCAAATTTTGAGTCAAAGTCTCAGGGTGGGGTACCTCAACCAAACTCCCTTCCCCGTCCCCGATACCCAGCAGTATCATTTGGATGAGGCGTGGCAAAGTGCAAAAGGAGCTATGTTGGTGTTGTTCAGTGCTCTGTCCGAATTGTCCGATACAGCCAACTGACCACTGTATATCGTCGAGATCGCTAGCAATGTTTTATGTCAGGAAATCCCTACCAGCGGACAAGGAGCAGGACAAGCACGCAAATCTCTATTGAAGAGCCGAAGGAAAGTTCGATAGCTCTGGTGGAAATCGAAAGCTAAGAAGACGGAGGAGGCTGCTGCTTCCGGAAACAGCCGTGCCCTTGACTGAGAAGAGGAGATCAACAGTAGTGAAACGATAAGTGGGAAGGGCCGCTCATTAATTCACTAGCAAAAAGGCCGGCTGGAACGATTCGCCGAACACCTCGAGAAACAGTTTAGCTGGCCTTCTTCAACATAGTTTCTAAGGATGGTGCATACGGGCAGATGGAATATGAACCCTAATCGCCCCTCAGAAGAAGGAATAAAACACGAATTACGCCTGCTGAAAAGTGAGAAGGCACCAGCATCGGATGGTTTGTATCCAGCCCTCTGAAAATAAGGCGGAGAATACCTGGCGCCCCATCCGGCAAAGCTCACTGATGCAATATGGTGTGGACAGAAAACGTCTGCAGAATGGGGCACATCGACAGCCATACGCATCTTCGGAAAGGGCACGCGAACACTGTGAAGATCACCGTGGCATCAGCTGTGGCGTCGAATTTGCTTTCCGGCCTTAACCATCAAAGTTTGATTTAACACAGGGAGAGGTAGATCATTCTTGTAAGAGGATCCATCAATAGAATCTCCACCCTGTGACAAATTCTGGAACACCAAAACTGTTTCCAGCAAGCAATCTCGAAAAACCGTTTTCACACACCCACCGAGAAGAGTAGAAACGAGTCAGGGGAGGTCAAATAGTGACTTGGAAAGGAAGTCTGAAGGTCATTACTAGCAAACTCAGCTGCGCTGTTCATTGCCGTCTATCTGGATGTAGACTCTGTAACGGAACACATCAGTGGTTAGAGACATTGTCACATGTGTACCTGCCTCGCTTTCAGTGGCGTCCATGCATCCAGGCTGTTGCCTTCAATGAACAGCTCCTCTGTCTATATCCCTGATGACAGGTCCACTGACACCCTTGTATTGACGCATCAGTACAGACTCCAGTGCGTATCTATCCACTCCGCCCCCCCCCCAAACCATCAGTGAAAGAAAATGTGGCAGTTGTAACAGCTTGGCAACAAGTTCGGGATTTCTACAGCTGTAGTGTATAATCATAATGATGGTGATATTTGAACTGTCGGGTTCCATATGTTAGTTTAAACATTGCGCAGACAGCCAAGCATTTATGGGTTAATATCACTTTCCGCACGACTATTGACAAAGTTGATATGAATCGTCTGTCTTGCGGTCGTTCAACCTCAAAGATGACGTAGGTTTTGTTTGGGCAAATAACACTGGTTTTAGGGGGGGAAAGGGGGTCAGTAGTCATTTCCAAAACTCCAACAGCTCCGCTTTATAAC
Source organism: Clonorchis sinensis (assembly GCA_003604175.2). Classification (NCBI taxonomy): domain Eukaryota; kingdom Metazoa; phylum Platyhelminthes; class Trematoda; order Opisthorchiida; family Opisthorchiidae; genus Clonorchis; species Clonorchis sinensis. Next base: position 179,492,783 of record CM030369.1, on the reverse strand, counting down.
TTCTCTCTGGATGTAGTTCACCCGTGTGATTTGTCTATACAACTTGATACGTGCCGATTTATGTGAACCTGCAGTCGATCTCAGAGTTGGTATATTCGATGGGATTAACAGCAGCACAATTCTGCTCGGTATACTTGTTTGTCTTCCAACTCCCCTAACAATTCTGTAATTCCCACCTGCAGTTGATAGGGAAAATGCAATGCTCTTGCAGAAGCCACCACTTTTAATTGATGAATCGTCAGGTCTTATTTATTGCTCAGTTTCGCAAGATCTTTTCAATCTGTTCTGTGATTTCCTTCCTTTATCTTTTGCTTTCTACGTCTGATTGTTACTGTGGTGAATTTAGTTTTGAAATACTGATAAGACTGCTCGGTGAAATGACCATGGCACCAGAACAAGACTATTTCCGAAAACAACACAAAGTAGAACGCGCTACAGTCATGTGGATCTTGTTTGTTGCTGTATTGTACTTATTCATGAACATACAGTCAGTTGAAGTGATTCGTCCAAGCTTTGTCTAAAAATGTGAACGCCTGTATTCATAAAATATCGTCAACTCGGAAGCGGTTTTAAGGATGACCGAAACTTAGGTTGTGACATTAGGGAACCAGTATTTAACGGGTCTGGTTCAAAAGATACGGCGGAATCAACTTTGTTCCTAGCCTGTCTCAAATAGTTACCGTAGGTTTTCCGTTGTAACTGTCCTTCTGAAATCAGCGGACTCCCTTATTAGTTTGCACGTCCCCTTTCAGGTTTTCGTGGACCAGGTTTCCAGGTCTCATTTAACTGTCAATTTGAACTAGCTCCCGACTACCCAAGTAAAGTGCGTATAATGAGTGCAATCCATCGCCAATGTTACTTTCTTCCAGTGGTTACCTGGGAAACTTTCGCGTTGCTGCAGTGTGTTGTGAACTTTCGAATCATACGAGCTTACACCATTCTCTATAGACCCAGTGCTATTCTGATTTCGAAAGTAATGTGCGAAATAGAAATACATTTACGGAATTAGGCAAAAGTGGAAAGAATGGCCATTGTTTTACGAATCCAGGTAATATCATTCCAGTCTTGGAGACATGCACGTCCAAAGTCGCAGATTTTCAAATCTTTCCCCCCTTTTTCGCTGCGCTGCCGCTGTGAGTGTCACTACCCTCAAAAGTATCTGTACCGGTATAGGAGGACGCACACAAGTCCTTTGAAAAATCAGCAATCGGTTATAAGCTTTCTTCCTTATTCACTTCATACGACCTTTATCTTTGTGTTGCTGTGAGGGTGAACATGTGTCCTAGTGAAAGGTAAAGTCCAGTTCGTTGCATTCTGTGCTGTGTCCGAATGCACAAAATTCCACAGCCACGTGTGATAGTTGAAAAGATAATGGCCAATTGTGATGACAGCGACGTCGTAACTAAGATGGAAAATACTTTGAACATAGTTCACATTGCCTTGGCTAACCTGAACTGTCTGGTTATATTTTCCGAGATTGTCACGCAAACTGTTTTAACAAGTGAAAAAACAAAGCACTTATCACGCTTATCCCATCAAGTTTGGGATTCGAACTGCAAACAAAACGATTTTCAAATCAAGAGACAGATCAGTTGCTTGACAAATCCAAAGACAAAACGAATGTTGCAGATTTGGTTGGAAAAGCTGAAAGTTGTACCGAACAAATTTGATCATGCATCTTTTCTGAAGTGCGCCACTTGTCAGGACTGGCGATCGAAACTCGTTTCTTTTTTCGCCTCCTGCTCAGCGCAATATAATCGGCAAAAAACAAGCATACCCTCAGCTTATCTGCCCCCATCGTCAGTTTAAACAATTGTACTCAGTATTCAACGGGACTTTCTTTTCCAAATCACCAACTGTTTTGGCTTGAATCGTTTTTGACCGGATCGTCATTGATTCTAAAAAGCTTCATTATGCCATCTTTATCAGGAACGATTCTGCATACATATTAAACTCAGGGTTGTTGCGCCAAACGATCGTTGACGCAGGTCCACATGACTGATGCAGTGACGAACAGACTAACGTGCTTTCTGTCTGAAGGGTGGGAGTCTGTGTGTTTCATCCGCAGTGAGACTGAGATGTGCTCGGAAACATACACTGTAAATGAACGTACTAGTAAGCCGAAAAACACCACAATATAAAATTTATGGGCTTGCGTTCCCAAAAACGCACGACAATTAATCAACTGTCAGAACCAACAGAAAGCCAATTTTGTACATATTTAACACCGTACGCAGGAAAGTCTGATAGCGTTGATCGTTCAGCAGACTTAACCTTGGTGAAAAATGCCTTTATGGAATGTGGAAGAAACAATGAAACAGCAGACTTCACAACAATAACCGTCAGGGTAAACGAACTGAAGGTGTTTATTTTATTCCTCCGAACAACTAAGTTGTACTAACGCACTGATTCTCTTGAACTCCCGATACCTATACCAATAAACGTTGTCGATTTATTCAAAACTGTAAAACTGGTAGTAGCAGGATTTTCCGCCAGCCGTTTGACGACCCGGATCACTCGCCTGTGGAACATCTTACCGAATGAGGTTGTATATATATATATATATATATGGGATTGTATATGCGCTATTAGTTGTTTCCTGCATGCATTGCTTTGGGCTCAACTCTAAGTTCGCCAGACAACAAGTAGCATATGCTAGATCCTTGTGATTGTCCATTTGAACTTGGCATCACCTTCCTCTTATTCCAAATCATCTTTGAGTAACGGGCGAGTGTACTGCTTAAGATTGACGTGACTTCTACGCGGATGTCCCGTCGACCTGTTGGTTTCTTGGTTTTTTAATCCTATGCAAAACGCAGAATTCCCACAGGATCTCAAACATTTTTCCATATGCAATCATGTGTTCAAATTTTCAGTATTTACTCCAAGCTATTGGTTTATAACCAGTAGCGTTTCACATATCTTTTGAGCAGATGGATCTTCATAAACACCTCTAATGATAAGCTGGGTCAGCCTGTTTGTCCTTTCATCAGGAACGTTGAGGTTCAATACAGGAAGCTGAAGCACGTAAAGCCTTTTTTCTTAATTCGTACGCCAAATCGATGGCTGAACACAAGACCACGAGCATGAAGACCGGGCTAAGCAGTCACTGAATATGTAGTCGATCTGATCAGCTACTCAGTCGATCCTATAGCTCACACACGTATACGATCTACCGTCGGTTTTGCAACAACTGAATCTCAGACACGCAGTCTTCTCCTTTAAACAAATTTGTACCAAATTTTACGTGTATCGTTTTCTTAGCTGAGATGTACTACAGAGTGATGTGAACAAAGTATTCGAGCAGTTTGCATGAAACATAAGTTGAGATGCTTTTGTCGCTGGGCATGCAGCATGAATGCTGCCACAAGATCAGCTTCAAACATTGAAGTATTTTTGGAAACTACCTTTAATGACGCTTGAAAGCGATTAACCAGTAACAATTTTGCCCTACTGTAAGGCTTACCAGGTGGTTTGATGACTGAATTTTAGCGGCATTTTCAGTAGATAAAGCCATCAGGATGGTTCACCAGGTCTAATGCATCGGTTAAAGGCTATTCTGCCCAGCAAGGACCAGCCTGCTTTGCAGAAAAGATTGCCTTGCATGAACAAATTTTCCACCCAAATCCGCCCCTTAGAAAAGCATATTCTAGTCTGATATAACGGAGGTCATTAGCATCATATGAGCATCATACCTACAGCTAGCATCGAAACTGATCAATACACTTGGCCAAATCCGTTCATCTGGCACCGCTGAAGCGTCCTCTCAAACTGTCCTTCTTGTTTCAACCAGGCCGACAGCTTATTTTATAACAATATTTCGATCAGCGTGATCAGAACACTTAGTCTTTCGTCTTACTTGCCTGTCCCTCCAGCAATCAAGGAGTTCGGGTCAAGTAATACAAGAAAGAATTAACTTGTTGTGAGCCCTATACACCTAGGAATTTCACCAGTGATTCTAAAGACTGTGTGCTTTTTTACAACCGCTGACCGTCTTAAACTGTCAAGTGGTTAACACGCGGTCCCCATAGAAGATCCAGTAATTTCCGGGGTCATAGATTAGGAATATTGGAGTGTTTTTGAGTCCTTACAGGATGATGAACTGGTCTGGCTTAAGACTGAAAGTGTGCAGTCGAGAAAGAACCCCAGCGTTCCATCCACTTGACCACAAGCAACGCGACCAAGGTATTTCTACGCACTTCATGAATGAGGTAGCACTATTCAGCACTCACGGCCGTGGTAGCCCGTGTTCCTTTATCTTTTACCGTGGCACAAGTCACGTGCAATTTGAACTGTTGCGCTAGGGTGCTCTTACTAACAGGCTTTGGGGTGCAATCCTTTATAACTGTTTAATGTTTCCTCCTCAAAGTCTGAAGACCAGTACGGTCCTGTGTGTATCATTTGGCTGATTCCTAATGGGCGATTAAAATGCAATGACCCTGTTTCCTCTACAGTAGCTACTAAAAGGTTACGCTATATGTTCTATCTACGATTCGCCATCACTAATCATGTGTTCGCATTTAAGTTATCACTGAACTGACATTTTATTGAAACAGATTTGTGGTTCCTACCACCCTGTTCACCGTCTGTCATGGTCCTTCGTTTTGTATTAATCCTAAAACCTCAATCTTCGTTTCTTGCAGTCGTACTACCAACGTTAATTCTGATGCGTCACTTGTTTGGTATTCGAAGCGAAACTATCCCTACTGATCTGCTCCTAAATTCATGTCTGCGTGAGGTCAAACGGCAAACCGACTCTGCGTATTTCACAGAACTTTCCCCAAAATACGAAACTTGGCGTGGAACATCCGCATTTCCGTAACTGCCGAATCCCAATTTAAGTGGCGCCATAAGGAAGGCTATTGTTATTGCTTTCCAGATTTTCCTAAATACGCACAAATTGATTAAGGGCGAAATGCGATATGGACTTTACTAGGTACATGTGCGATAGCTGCACAGGTGAACAGAGGTTACGTTTATCCAAAGCATAGCTGCACATTCTATGTAATAGAACTTGTATATGATTGTGGAGATGCCAGTATTCCCCTTCCATATCACGCAATAAAATTCGATCAATCGAGTTAATTATTAGTTTAGAAAGACCAAACAGATCCGTAGCATAGAAAGCGGCGCGAAAACTGAGGGTTAAAAACCTACGAGCGCATAGTTTTTCGAGTGCGTTCTAGAAAACGCCGGAAAACATGTTGAATCCACCCAAGTCTTGTGTGAAAAATTCCATTCCTCTCCTGGAAGCTGCGCATATTAGAACATATCACTAGCAAGAGTCCATGGTGTCGTCGAGAGTTGAACTTAATTCATCTGATATGTGGGGAGGTCGTGCTATGACTGTTCCAGGGACACAAGCAGGACAAACTTGGATTATGACTTCTAGCCTTGTTAGATAAGACAGCGGACTACCATTTAGATAATTCTGGTTGAAAGCTTATGTGAACGATTCAGATTGGCCGTTTGTCTCCTGCTTGCTAATCTGTACCCATGTTTTTCTAGAAATTAGGAAGTGAAAAACTTTAAGAGGATTAATCTACCCTTGAGTAGTATTGTGTTCTAAGCGGACTGATGTTCCGGTAATCAGTGGCTTTACGCAAGCAAAAGGTTCATAAAAATTCCGGCATAACACGGCCTGCTTCTCTCAAGCATTCGATATCAGGCAGGAAATTGGAGCCGGCTGAAATTTTCTCACCGGTCTGGACGCAGTTCAATGCTGCAAATTAATGCCCCAAGTTACACTCGAGATCAAAGTGTACACTGACCGTGAAATCTGGAGCTTCCAATGATTTTGCCGGATGCTGAGCCGCATGCTGAATAACAATTCCTGTAGCGACCTGCTTCTGTTTACTCACGTTCTTGAACAGTGTTAAAACTATGGACCGTGAAACTGGAACCAGCTTCGGCCCTGTAAGTTTAGGACTTTATGTCTTCTCTCAAACTATATCGGGCTCTTGGTCCGGACGAAGTATACTAACTATGTCCAGGTGTAGAATTAAAGCCCTCTGTTTTAGGGAAGGGACCATCCTAGATAACTGAGATGCTTTGAAAACGTCACTCATTTTTTCAAAAATCAAACCCTCGTGCCTCCGAACGTGCGACAGTGAATGTGCAACTAGTAATCCACTGAAACTCACGTGAGTGCTTTACCTATGTTGGAACTTACGTTAGTTCTGAATGCGGTGTGATAGGAGAGATCGGTGCAGAGAACATCAAAGCTGGTGAAGCACTTGCTAATTTAGGGCTCCAATACCAATAAAGCGGTATATCACTTGTTTTGAGGGGTCATGTCTATCATCTTACAGCACACGACATTTCTTGTATGGTCAGGAGAGGTCGCATTTGCACGCGTTTTTGCCGCAAATCGTTCCCTAGAACTACTCTTTCTGTAGGCTGATCCACAATAAGCCCAGTAGAAGACGAGTGTTTGAGTGCGCAGCATAGATTTCAAATTGGGTACATGTCCAGCACCATCAGCTGCAGTGATGACATAGGTGCACGAGGCAATGCATCCAGTTGGTGACAAAACATAATGAAATCAGACGGTGAAGCAGTAGCGCAACCAGTAGTCTCTAGAACATTGGATCCCAAAGACGACTACCACAGTAGTACAACTTCAGATGCAAAATTCACTTTGTTACTTTCATTGATATCAACAGACAGCTTGAGGTCAACAGAAGCAATTTATGCGAGTAGGTTTTCAAAGATTTTAACGCCTGTTGAGGCAGCAGTCAAATCGGTCTGATATAAGTTTGTTTCTTTTTCCTGCTAAATGTAATTGAAGCCTGGGGAAACAATATCAAAGCAAAACTTAGAAAGATACATCGAGCAGTACTTAGAAAGGATCCTGAGTCGGGAGTCCCGAAAGGCTGGGGACGACAAACGGAGAAATGTGAGTAGAAAAACGGTTTCGGTGTATGCAGACAGGAGCAAACGGCAAATGGGATTTCATTTTCTCATGAGGAAAAGTGTTGCTCGTATAGGTCTTTGACAAGACCCAGTCGGGCATTTTGTCTTCTTAGCTGTTTGTTTCACTAAAGACTAATCAGTCGGTGCAAAATAATGACAGATAGGTCATAAACAAGAATACAAGGATACGAAGCTTGCTTGAGATGAAGAAGGGCATTGGGTAATATTTGTTTGCGAAATATTTTCAATGTTTTTTATACCACTCTATGAGTTCCTTCCTTACAAACAAGTCCAGCAGGAGGACAATAATAGAAGAATACTGACATGTGCCTGAGAGATTCTGCAAGTTATTCGACTTAACTTTCCAAATATCATTCAGGTCGGTTTTCAGGACCATTCTCCATCTTCTGACATCTACTCAGAGTAGTTTGTTTTTAAACATATCACGGGGGATCAGAAGTGATCTGGCGGAAAATCAATCAAGCAAAATTTCTGAGTAGGTTCGATCTTTACGTTGCACGATTCTATGTTGTAAATTCTGTAAAGCGGAGAAAATTCCATCCATCTGTGTGGGTTGGTATGTATCGTACTTACCTAATATACTTACTGAGCCGTAACAACTAGTGGAAAACTGTCAGAAATGAGTAAGCTGACAGATAGATGTCTGGGATGAAAATTCGAATATGATGTGAAATATGCTATCAGAACCACATGCTTTCTCGGCTTTTCCTCGGTCTCGCTCACCTAAGGCTGTTTAAATTTTCACAACCGGTCAACCGACGAAGGTCACAAGAAATTTACAACCAAATGGAATTTTATATGTATGAAATTGATGAAACGTCACGTTATGTATTGGATATGTATAAAATGCTCTTAGACCAGTTAGCTGTTTTAGCCTACGTGCCTTGTTTGTGTAAGACAACGGATGCTCACATGGCATGAGCCAAGTGTCCTCGATCGTGATAAGAGGACTGTGTATATGGCATAAAAGGGAGGAGGGAGTAACCTACGAGTGCGGTGAAATAAGCAAGAGATGCATTGCATAAAAATCTGGCCTGACCGAAAAGGTTGGCGAACAACCTTTGAGGCGATTTTCCCGAACACGGTTCTAAAATAACCGAGTCGAGAAAATGACAGGTAACATGTAAATTCTTCTATCTGTACGTTTTAGTTTACAGAATCACGAATGATTCCGTTGAAAGCAGAATGCAGGATAGAAATAGCATTTAAAAAATAAGTTCTTTGAGTATTTCTCTGAAGTGAAGATACCCCTGGTGGATAATTGAAGAACCTCGAACAGAAAGCTTGCAATGTTTAACGAAACGTAGGTTAAAGTGGAATTTTTCGGGGAAATCGGGAAAAGCTATTAGTCTTGACAGTACTTCAAGTGCCACACATGATCTACGATTTACACCATTATGCGGACAAGTTAAGACCATGGGTAGGTTAGATGTTCGTAAAAGCATAACCAACGTGTGACACCAGTTGGATCAACATTTGAGGAGACACTTTTCGAAATTCTCATCTGGAAACCCCGGTATTAAGGGCACTTCAGGCAAATAGACTACTTAAGTTTACGCAGCACTTAAATACAACCCAAAGATGATGTATCACCAAGTGGTTATACAAAGTTTGCCGCCAAATAGTCCGCGTTAGTCAACAAATACAACCTCCTAATGACGGTGTTATATTTCAAACAAGTGCCAATGCGTGAGGACGATGGCCGAACACAAATTTCCTTCAGTGTCTGGGAAGAATTTATTCAAGTTTTGGGTCTTTACCCCACCTCACAACTTCACATACATTTTGGCTGACATTCTAAAAAACCATCTGAAACATGGACTGTACTGGACGCTCTAAAAACATTTTACACGACAAACAACGTAATGCAATAAAAGAGACAGCATTTCATTAGGCGTACCATTAGTTGTGGACAAACTAGGCATGTTAAATGACGCGTAAGATGGGTATATTTGGCCAACTGTGTCACGTGTTTATGGGCCGAACGCTGTTTTTGGAGCAATAGTGTTTACATTGTTATTTCGGCTCATTTTTTCCTTCGCTGTGCAGTAACAGGGATAAAGACCTGATCAACTCTCAGGACTATTGGGAAAAACGGTTTTTTTCTAACAAAGCATTCGACATCGAGTTGTTCGCAGAACAACAGCAGGTTAATATCGTTCACTTTGACAGTAAAGGATTATGGTGTACGAAGTGGTTCACCTACACAAAGGTGGAAACAAATCGATATGTCCGGTTGTAAACACCGGTTTGACAGATGATCCACGGTAATCTATTAATCTAAACTGAGGGAAGTGCGTATGTTCTGAAGCGAGGTGTCTAGGTATGGTTGTTATTGCTATTTGCTAACTTTCCGATAAGTTATTTGATTACTTTTGAAAATTTCTCGCTTAAAATAGTATTCGAACAATCAGATTATCATGACAATATGCGATATAATGGCGTCTCCGGCGTTCAAAATAATTCTAACTCCGTCCTTTAGAACGGGTTAATGTTTATCCTTTTCCACAGCATGACATCTTTTGCTTCTTTGAGGCAGTCCCCTTCTTCAGAATGTTGCCTTTGCACAAACCAATTGTCAGATTGTTGCTTGAGTAGATCTTTTCCGGGTTACTTGACGACGACGCTGTTAAAGTTATTAAAGGGAATTACCAGTGCAGTATCGCGAGCAAGCTTAATCCGGTGGTAAACTTAGTTGCGACAGGAGAAGAGCCAATTTGTGGTATTGGGCAGAGTTTCTACCCCACCTGTGGAACACAATAGCTTAGTGCTGTCCTGCGCCAAAATGAATCCCCGATTTTATGATAGTAATTCTACAACCCACCAGATACTGGTTCCGATCCAGTATAAGGCCCATATATAAAGTCCAGTAAGCCAAAATAATACTCCTGTTTTGTGTGTTTGAAATTCGCCATCAAAAGATCACAGCTTTGGTCCTTGAATCCAAACACCATAAACAAGAGATTCAGCTGGGTTCCAGGCGAGTCTCCCGTCAAAACAAGTGATATGCGAATGAGTGCATTTGCCGAAATCTGTCCAATTTGGGTTCAAGTAGAACTTAAGGTTGATGGAAACTTGGGGACCGCGCCTACCTGATGAGCTCCAAAAAGGGCGAGACCGGTGGTGGACTGCCGAAACGTTTCCAGCGACCTTATGAATAGTGTATTAAGTCTAATGAGGGTCTCTTTTCCGTTTACAGATGACCCTATAGGTTCTTCAGTTATTGATCTACGAACCTGTCAGATGTCCAACACCAAAATAGACGACAAAAACTGGTATGCAGTCGCTTTTCTCTCGTGTCCTTTCAACGTTTACTTTTTTCCAAAAACTCTATCAATAGAGCTGGTTTAGCTGTATCCGTCTTCTATCTTTCGAATATATCATAGTGCCCAGTGAGGAAACGTCGACGACCCGTACTGTGTTATGTACTACAGGCTCTGTTTCTGGACTTCTCTGCATACATTGCCTTTACTTGCAGCATGAAATCTCTAATGATATTTCAGAATCTTACGCTACAATAAAATTCTGCTCATTGTTGTATCCGGTGCTACTTCTCGTGGTCAACGTCTGCACTCAGTAGCACGAATTGGTCCACTCATATGTTAACAAAGATATGCCTTCTTCGTAAACGCTAAAAGGTATCAAAGAACGCAGCACATTCGTTGATGTAGTTACTGGGGTCCCTTGACAACATTATTTCCAGCCTGCCTGTTGTGAAAAACAAAAGCATTGGAAAAGTGGGATGGGCAAACAACCTCAAGTTCGGAAAATCAACTCACCAACCTTGCTCTGGATAAGATCGATGCATTCTGTCCAGACCCCGGAGACACCATAATCATGTTGAACGGCAATACTCAAACGATTTACCATCAAAGTGAAGATCTGTTTAGTAAAAAAGCAAAAAATGAAATTTATTATATATTTAAGCCTCAAAAACCACCGATTCTGTTTCTGGACCTCATTAGGCTCATCATATTTTTCGGTTCTATCGCGTTGCGATTGTATCCAAGATGAAAAAGACATTGTTGTCTATTCTTTATTTTTCGTATACGAACAACCAATTTTTCCGAATAAAACAGACATATTAGAGGTAGAAGGAAAAGCTTATATCGCGAAACTGGACAGGAATCATTTTCAGACGGTTGTGAAGGAATCGTGACACTTCCTAATGCTGATTGGTTCATGCGCACATAAAGAACTACATAGTACCCTTCACATACCGAGGTGTTTCCAACAATAAGCAATTCCTCTCAAAACCTTGGTCACCTGGCCAACTATGCCACTTAAAGCACATTATGGAAGGCAAATCTCATTGTTTTCTTGTTAGTCAACTGTTGAAGGCCTCTAGTATCTTGAAACTTCGCCGTATTTTAAGCATATTTAAAACCATAGGAGAAATATTGCATGTATGTATTTTTCCATTGAGTGCTTCCCCTCATTTTGACACTCTATAACGACTGGTCTTCTCATAAGACCATATGTCTGCGCTCAGCTCTCTCAATGCAAGACTATTCCCCACCACCTCTCTCCTATAGTCGGAGCTGATTCGATTTTTCTGGGTCGTAAAGGAGGGAAAATGATTAGAGGTGGAAGCACCTAGCACCGCATGTATACTCACACAAGTGAGAAGTACGCATGAGATTAATGAAAACAGTGCGGAATGCACACTGCCCACTCAAGTTGCACATTAGTCCGCTCCATTGCTTTATCACTATTTGCTCGTCTTTCTGCTTCCCTAAAATCATCACTGGCAGTAACACCAGAAGCAAACAGTAGTGCATCACTGCTGTGCAAACATGCCAATTTATCTGAATAAAACTATATAATGGAAAGAGGAAATAAATTGGACAAGGAGGAGGAATTAAAGTCAACCTACCACAAACATCCGAGGTGCTTTTACCTCCATCACTCAGGCAGACAATCTGGATAGAAACTGACAGCATTAACGCCACTGGCATCGGTTGGCCGCCATATCATTCAGTGTCTACAGGGAAACACAAGGAGAGTCACGTGGACCTAATTTTGGAAGGCAAACAACGTGCAAAATTTTCGTAACATTCTGCAATCCCATTTTTCATTTCAAATTTTGTGCAGCAGAACGCAACGGGCTGCCAGATGAACAGAAATTCTAGGTTTGAAGAACGATATTAAGCTGTTCGTGACCTAGTTAGACGTACAAGTTGAAGCTATCAGCAATGGGCGGCGAACAGATCAGTTAGTATTTGAAAATAAGCCTACGGAGATGCCGCTGGCACAGGGGGTAAGGAAAAAGTGAAGAATTAATATGTGAAACAGGGAGAAGGCGAGCGTCAGAATTAGCTTGTTTTTGTTTATTTGCCCTGCCGTATGCAGCAAGTTAGGCGACTTGGCTGACGGTATCATCCCATGGCCAATATCGCATGACAGTATTGTTAATTGTAGGTATCGTGGTCGTACACGGATACGGATACTGCTAGGGTGTCCACACATAGACAAGAAAACAAGTAAAGACCTCAACCAGAGGCTTTGGCTCAAAAGCCTAACCCCAAGACAGCTTTGTTTAGCATAAGACCGTTAGGGCAGCCTACAGTTTTAACGAGCAAGTCATTGCGAACATTCCTAACCCCAGCCTGGAAGGCCAGGAGATTGTATTAGTCAGATATCCATGCATTAATTAACCTGGTTTGAGAAGCACTGTGAGTGTCACAGATACGATCCCAGGTATAATTAAACGGATTATGGAGGTGGAAAAACCGTCACGCCACGTCAACTCCAGACTCTTGACGACAGGCACAGTATATTGGACCGTATTACTGCTTGCTGGCGAACGAGGCTGGCGCAGTCGTAATTATCACTACAGAGTAAAATAGTTCGCAGTACCAACTTGGAAATATCGGCATTACAGTAACTCTTGCAAGTACTCATCTGCGTACAGCGTTCTGTCAATACATACGCACCTACCTACCAACATACAGCTATCCACCTCTCTGTCTAGGTATATGCAGCGTGCATACCTGGCCTGTTTGGCAGGGACTCTCCAGTATTTCTGTAGGGTTGTATCTTATTGTAGTTCGGAGTAGGTTTTGAAGTTTCCATGCCTTTTTACACTTTGAGACTACATGGTTTAACTTCTTGTCATTCCAAAATCGGATAAAATAGTCATCTACCTCAAATTCGGTGCTGCTATTACCGACTCCAAATTCCACATGAAAGACCGTTGAGGGTTGCGACCACAGCCGAAATTCTCCCTGCTGGTTTGACCCGGCTGGTTACTATACCCTTATTCCTCGGTTCAATGCAAGTAGAATCGACAACCTCTTCACTGCTTTAAAAAAGACCGTCCATCTACTAAAATTTCACCTAGTGATGGATTGGTGTGCACTAAATCAGACAGTAGACAGCTTCATTATTGAGCATTTCCATCGATCTCACTTGTTTTGGCCGGTGTGCGTTTGCGCCATCCATTCCAACCAAAACTCCTGCGTGGGTTAAACAAACAATTTCAAACACAGGGAAGGAAGTTGTCCCCTCAGATAGAATGTGTTGAACAGACAACTAATAAGAGAAAACAATAAACATATGATGGCACACCATTCTGCCTCTACTGTATGCAGTTGGTGGTATTTGTTTACCTACCCGAGTTTCCATCATATATCTTGCTGTCGAAAGCACCAAACAAGTCGACTACTCCCAAGATTGCTGGCTATGATTGCACCTTAAAACCAAGTACTTTGCATGCTTCAATAAAATAGCAATCTTTGCAGCAAACCTTAAATTTTTCTTACTCAATCGTACCGTAGTTGTTCTGATCAGTTAAAAAAAAAGCCTGCTCGTTGCATTACAAGGGTTGAAACACTGCTGTCACCTTCTGCATGACTGAAAAATAAGCAGTTACTAAGTCAGGAACATTCAAGTTTAATGTTTGGAGTATCACATTTCCATCACTGACCAGTCTTATTTGCGTTGAAAAAATTCAAAATTCTTCAATAATGCGGGATTCGACTCCACTTATCCCCCGTATGTGATGACAGTCTAGTTTTACTAGTCCAAGAGATCCCGTTTTCGCACGAACGACGGCTACAATAGGTTTTTTTTTCATTTTGTTGTCTATTTACTACGTTTGCTTACAGAGAGAGAAAGTGACAGACAGTAGGTATTCCATTAGTCGAAGTCGTCGTTTTCCAATCATGGATTGTCTTTATTCTACATCTTTTATACATTCACCACAACCCCAACACACTTGTCATCACCATCAACATTAGTTTTTTTTAAACCAAAAGAATGTGATTCAGTATTGATCGTCCACTATTAAACGACCACAAGGAATTATATTTACCGAGGTGTTGGAGAAGAAGGAATAAGAAGTGAAAGTAGTTGTGTGTCCACTCACCGAATTAGTATTGCCCGTGTTTTTCAGTTTCACACTGCTCCTTCCCTGATGACCTGATCCTTTGAGTGTATAAGGCAATGTTCATCCCATAATTCTCCTCAGTCTACCTTGTCTCCGCGTGGTGCATTTTCCAGCCAACAAGTGATTACGCATTGGTTGTCATTAATTCATGCCTGTGTTGCTTGCAAATTGTTGAGACCGGGCTTCGAAGGATTATGCACTTTGCTATTGCGTTCAGAACCAAACAGTGCACTGTCGGTTATAGTCCATTTGAGTATGAATTCTTCCCAATGATAAACGTGTGTCTTGATTGGACAGTTCCTTAGATGTGATTAGGATCAATTAAGACTGAAGAACTATTCAGAGACTTGGCGTTTTTAGTAGTATTAATATGGCAGAGAGAGGCAAGCCGGGGCCAAGTAGGCTCCTCACCTTCAACAAGACCATCGCACTCCATAACCGCAGTCCGACGTTTCCTTCTTTGGTGTAAACCTACCAGGTATATTACAGCAAAACAAAACTCTAGTGCCGGGACTACAAGTTGGAGAAATACCCTACAACAACGGGGATTTCATCCTGAAGTAGAAATTCAATGAGTTGAGCAGCAACGTGAACCTGTTTCATCCGTGTTGAAAATAATCGGCGGTACCCACGCTACGAAACTCCGAGACAATTGGAACCAATGAATCAGTGATGCTCATAAGCTCCTCCAGTGACTCTCAGATAAAGGCTTAGGTAGCCTGTGGGTCTTTGCTTTTTCTGAACGAAACACTCAGTTTTTGAATGAGACAAATCCACACAAAACCCATCGTGTATGCACCGGATTGTTACCAACCCATCGCATTCTAGTGGGTTTTTAAACATTTATTTCTTCTGTAATAACCGAACTTTTGTAACGTTTAGAAAACAAACGTTACCTGGCGCCTCTATTTACATGTACTTATGGTATTTAAGCAGGAATCCATTAGGTCTGGGTTCTACTTGGCTGGACCGGAATTCGTCCACGCTGTGCAACACACTGAACAGATTTTTACAAACTCCTTCCCATTCGTAACACTGTAGCTTTTTTGGCGATCAAACTATATTGTGAAATCGGGATCAATCGTTTTTGGTAAACCTTGATGCAATGTGATCGGCCGATTCAATCCAACTAATGGAACCAGGCTCCTTTTCTGATGTCCGTAGACTATAACAATCAATCCAACAGCTGCGACTCAAAAAGCCCGATAACAGTGGCATTTGCCATAATTTTTTTTCCAGAACAACAGCATCAAACAAGCATACAGTCTAACAAACAGACAGACAGGTAGATAGACAGCACGTGAGGCACACGGAGGGAAACAAATAAACTGACGGACTCGTAGCTGGAACTATCGCATACATCGATATTTTGGAGTCCTCCGCTAATATGTTGAATACTATCTGGTAGTGAGAAAGATAGAACAATTTATGACCATCACTGGCACCGGCTTCGACAATCAGAAACGAAGCACCTGCATTATCTGCTTATGTGGTCAGGTCTCCTGATAATTTTTTTGATAGCTCGACATATCCAGCTCATTCTCTGAAAAAAATTAGGACGCAGATTAGGTTTTAGGATTTCGATATTATGCATGTAATTCGAGTTCCAGTGACAAATTTAATTCTAGTCAGCCTAGGCCCTCAAATGGTTTCCTGGGGTTGTTCACTGAGGCTACTCTCTACTCATCCAGTAGAATTACGCTGCGAGTCTCACCAACTTCTTCTCCCGTCTACACTCTATACTATATAGATATAATACCTTCCGCTCAAATCATGAATTTATGTAACGATAATTTTTATAATGGCGCTGGATATACTGAAACGACACGGGTATTATTCAGGTGATTCATGATTTTTTTTACTGCGATCGTCCCTTCCTGAAGATGCCGTTTTGACAAATCCACGCTGAATATATGGCACTTTTGTATGTTAAAGGCAAGACCCCCACGTGAGCGGGGGGGATTGTGCATTCGATTGCAGCGTAAAGTCTCAATTTGGGAAAGTTTTCAAAACTAAAGACATCTTAAGTATCCCAAAATAAAAGACACAGGATACTTGGAATCACCATTTAGCAGTTTGATATCAAATGTCTGGGTTCTATTTATACTATACTACTCGTCTACTCGTTACCATGTGACGAGTGACCGTGACTTGAAGTCCAAAGACATGTCGTTAACCTGAATATACGCTAGACTAGTGTTGAAAGGCCAACTTTCTTGCACACTTTGTCCTAATTATCGTGTACTCTGGCATGTGTCACGGAGAATTTCCAAAAGAAATAAAAGAGTAAATTCTCCTCCACCGGGGAAGCACATCTCAAGCAGACTAACCAGGAACACTTATGTGAACTCTAGGAGAGTAGCTTCTACAAGGATTCTGCCATGAGAGGATTAATGTACAGTGATTTCATTTAGAAAGCTAGCTGCGCATAAAAGAACCGTGAACCAAAGATCAGTTTCAGTAACTAATGTCCGCCGTAGATTGTTTTCATGACTGAAAGTGCCTAGACGAGATCGATGTCTTCGAATCGGACCTTTGGAATCCCATTCAAATTTCCGAATAGAAATTATATGAACGTGAAATTCACAACCTGCCATTGCTTCAGTCCGTGCCGAGTACTGAATTTACACGACGTGCGCACACGGCTCGTAAGTATACCGTTTTAGCTTAGAAGTAGTTTCTTTAGAACTGTGCTGCGACGATGTTAGCATGCCGTGTTCTTATAAAAATGTCAGATCTAATATTAACTTATACCTTACGTTGATCAAATGCCAGCGCCCAGTCAAAACCTGCAATCTGAATATTATTTCGTTCACCACAGAAGTGCCTTTTTCTTGGTAGTCCATACCGAACGCCACTTAGCGGACGAGGCATGATATATCGAACAAAAATATCACTTTAGTGTTACGTGCGCAGTAAGATGAAAGAGAACCGGTATTTGCTGCTTGCATGAGTTGTCTTGCGCGTCCGTCGTTGCTGAGAATGAAACCTGCAGTGTAGAGCAGGGGTTTGTGTAGAGGTATGTAGGGCGACAGCTGTTGTGCTGGAGACTAGGTGGTCGTTGACGATTCCTGGGACCGCGTGCTGCTCATGTTATTTTCGGCCCATACTGAGGTCTTGATGACTGTCCTGTGTATTATCCCAAACGACTGTATAGAACATTCAAACACGCAGGGATATAGTGCGTGTTTATTCATTGGAATTTTGAGAGTGTTCTCTGAGGAGGTGGCTTTATAAACTGTTGTCCATACGTAAAACATAAATGATGTAACCAATGTAAGGCGCTCCGAACAACCTCAGAGTTGCCACTACTGTACAGCAAGAACACGGAGGCTTCGAATTTGGTGGATTTGGGGCGTAATAGCAAAAAGATGACGTGAGAAAAAACTATTTCCAACAGTTGTATTTATGGGAGGATTTGGTTTAACGGACTGACTCTTGAGTGTGTGTGCTCTCAGCTGAACAGATGTGCGCAGTACATGTGACAAAGCCTACCACAGTGACGCACGGGGGCTGTGTTTACTTGAAGTCTACGGTACGATCAAAATGCGTCAGCTTGCGGTAAACGGTCGCATCAAGATGTTAGGAGTGGTAGTGGGAAAATCATAGTCTAGGTGGATTACAAACCTTTTTGTCACCCCACATTACCGCAACGTATTTGGAGCGCTTGGTAACTCAACATGATTTTGTTTGTCCAAAGCGACGAATGTGACTAACATTGCAAACATGCGATTCTGGGATAGAGAAAGAGTCTTGTAATGTCAGACCGCAACTGAGGAATTGGGTTAGCAAAAAATATATTCAGCAACATAATTGGTTGCACGCAAAGCTGATTCTTAGTTTCTGTTTGACATGTTGGGAAATATTTCCTTATTGTATGTCCTGCTTGTTCCGAATCTTATTGTTTGTTGGTCTGGTGGGTGTTGAGTTGTTTCATCGACATTCGCAATCAAACTGAAGCTTTCGTTAGCGACGAAGGCTGCTGCCGTCGTGCAGGCTATTACAACAATAAACCAATAAGACACCGTGGAGGTTAATAGATTTTGTGTCATTTATGAATTCCAGACATTCTAGCCCCCCGGACAGAAGGCCTTGTTGGTCGACGAATCGCCTGAAACTAAGAATGTGTCAAAAATTTTATCATTTAATAATTTTAATGTTCCTTTTTGTAAGGTTTTATTTGCAATTAACACGCTGATAGAATGCCACTATTCAGCTTCTGCCACATGACTGGACCAAAAAGAACCCCTGCTGAAAATTTTAATGTTGCAAGAATCCGAAATAAGTTGGATTCGCCGTATAACTGGGATCGATAAGCTTGTTGTTCCAGTTAAAAAAACCCGGCAGCATTGCACTCAGTCATGCTATATTTCTAAGGAAAAAAGTACCAAAACGAAAGTCCGCATTTGGTGAAAGAGGACACTTAGGATTATCAATGCTGGATGCAACTGACGTTATTTTTTCCGTCTTTATCCTTTGGGGATGTTTCTAACTCTATAGAATCCCGCGGATGAGGCGGGAGCTAAAGAGTTTGCCGAATCCATTATCTTGGTGTACATTTAGAGAGTATTCTGTACCCGAGAGTACCTCAACTCTTGTGCCTCGTTCGGGTCTCATGGCTGCTACACAACGAAAATTTGCTAGGATTGATTTATTAACAGTGCTCGTTTACAATTCACCGAAGATTATCAGCACACAGGCAAAACGACCACAACAGAACTAAAGTACAAATTATATAAAGTATAAAGTATAAAAAATAACTTTTATACTACTAAGGCAACCCGCCCTACTTAATTCAACGTGACGACCGCCCAACAGATCCTTGTATCAAAAAATACTTTCGTCAAAGTAAAACTTATTCTGACCTGGTCCGTCAGAACAGTGCGGACCGAAATTCGTTGCACACTGTTTTTGCCTGCAGAAGCAATTAGCTCTGTCAGTAATACCATTATTGGCTATCAGACATCATGTGCTCAATGATTATCCAAATTCGACAGTAACCCAGTTAGCAGATGACTGAAACATCCGGCATTCTGTAAATGTGAGGCACTTCTGGTTTTGGTGTTTCGAAACACTTTTACCAAGAGGGGATTATGGCGTACTAGTGGGATTGACATTTGTACACTTGTTTGTATAACGCGCCATTCGTATTTAGAATGCAATATTATCAAGACTTGACTCCTGAATTCTATTGGTGTTACCCGATGCTGCTAAAGCACCACACTTCCTGTTTACTTGCGCAGACCACATCTTAGCCGCATTTTCCCTTGTTTTCATCGGATGCCCAATGATCATTTTCAAATTGCCGTGTCAGATGCTCAACCAAAGCCTTATCAATGTCGCAACACTTCTTCCAGTTTTTCGCTAACTGCATAATGTGAACTCGGAACAGAAACACGACCAGCACAGTGTGGCAAGTTGAAGTTCACGTTTGTTATTTTGCCCTCAACTTCCTGATTAGTATTCATTATCAGTCGGTTGGACGTACAGGCACAACCGAAATGGAATGAGTCTGAGGCTTCGCTTGGTACATTAAAACAAAGAGTGTCATCAAAGAAGCACTTGTGGTTTATTTAGCCTAGGTTGGTACAACACGTTGAAAATACTTCAGATTCACAATAACCCTCCACACAGTGGTTGTTCCCAGCAGCAATTCACCGCAGGTCATATCCGTGTGACTAGCTGAACCATTAGCTGTTACAGTTTACTCGGTTGCAGTTGGTCATGTGTGGGAAGTGTGAGTGGTCAAAATAACCCGTAATATGTATGACTCGAAGCGTTGACTTTTATTGGGCACCATCTGATGCGGAGAAAACTTTCAAAGAAGGATGCAATATTAGAAAAAATCAGAACTGAAGGAAATCACCTTTCTTATGGGGATTTTACACTAAAGGGTCATTTCCTAGGGTTAATCACAGGACTACACCACTTTCTTTGTACTGCAAACTTTCTAGTACGATAAAACGTCTACATTCATTAGGCATAGTTTTGTTATCTATGGCGTAAATGATGTCTGTTAAAAGTTCGAGGACTGATTAGTGTGCTACAAAGAAATCAGCATCATTTTTCAGAAGAAAAACCTATGAGCTTCCAGAAATAAACCAACGTGCGTTTGCGAAAGTTAGGTGACTAAAATTTCCTTTAAAAATTTCTGTAAAACACATACATACACTTACATACTAAGTTCTGTGTTCTTAAAAAAAGCAGTGACTAAAAATAACTTTTTTCATGTTACCACCCGCAACCTGGTCGACAGTGCGCAAAAGTTTTGCGATACCATAGCACCGAAAATGGGTGTGTTGAAACATAAGGAAACAGGTTGATTGGTCGAATACTTTCGGACCTGTGGTCGAAAAAGCCCTCAAAAGTCCTCTGAAACTACTATGTAAAGCCAAACGTCTTACAATTGTACTTGCAAAATTTTAATAAAGCCGTCTTTTTTCCGTAAGAAGTAAACATTTTTCATAATGTTTGCAGGGGATTCTAATGAAAGATATCCTCTTTTCTATGAATGGAACTTATTGTAACTGCAAATGTAGATTCACCTGTCCAGTGCACAGTTAAAGCAACCACGGTTATTTGATATACTATTTATTGACGTAATAACAACAGCCCAATCCAGAAGTTTGATGAACGGTACAGAGGGACCGCCATGTTTGTTGTGTTTCCCTGTCAGAATGAATTCTATCAATTAAGTTCGTGGCACAAACAGTCATAAATTGTCTTTAAAAAAACGTATGGAGATGGTTGGCCACCGATTCCAACACGAGCCATCAAATAAAACTTGAATTTCAGTGATTATCCATATCAAATCGTTCAGGAGATGCCAGTCAGTCTGTAGCTGGATAAATTTAGTTATTACACCAGACAACTGCGTAAGTCCTCCGGCTGACGAAATCACTTTACATGTCAATTACATCACAGAACTGCTGCCCTGTCAATCATTCGAATCAGCATGGTTATTCTCCCCCTCAATTAGATACTGTTAAAGAGATCTTATCGTGATGAAACGAGTTGAGCATGTCAGCGACTCGTCAAACTACAGTGGAGGAAGACCCTGTAACATCCTGCCAGGTGGGTTAGTCGTTGGACTTCTGACAAACATAGCCTTCCAGGTTGATCTTCTCAACAAATATGGCAGTGTCTTACTTATCCATCTAGGCTATTTTGGCAGTCTTAGGCCAACCAGCGCTGTCTTGCGGCCAGGTTTTTGAGCTAATGGCTTTAGTTAAGGGTCTTAATCGTCCTCCTGTCTAGGTTTGACAGCGATGGGAGTATCCCAGCCCATATGTAACCGTGAAACTTGCATATAAACTTACTTTAAAGGCACACTGGCCATCACCTGGTGATGTCAGACGGATCGTCTTACTCCAACACACCATGGAGAGCATAAGAGAAAACATGCGACTGTTGATAGCTTCCCATTAGCCTCATTGTTATGTCTTAACTCCCGTCCTGTCCCACTTCACAATCATCTTCTGTAGATACCATCCGTAAGCACTTCGATCAGGCACCTATGAAATTGACACTGCCATCCAGCACTCACATCTACCGTCTTGTGTCCGCTATCCACACCTAATTCTTGTTTTCATTATAGCTGGCAGCGCGTAGGCAACGAGGTGGTACTTGGTAAGGGGTCCAGATCGATGGAATAGTAGACTAAGCTTACTACATTAAGGTGAGTGGAACATGCATTACCTATTTTCAACCAACGTCTATCCCAAAATTGTTATTTTCCGTCGAAATCACTGTTCACCAAAGGTTGGCAGGATACGGGCCATGACGTAGCAACGTAACATAGAAGCGGATAGAGTCAAAATGACAGCTTTAAAAGCTTCACTGGCTTGAGCCAACTTAATCCTACTCGCACATGTCTGGAAAGCCCGGCAGAAAGTTACACGCAACCCATCACAGTGGGGCGCATGCTATCAACTCCTAGATGGACAGCCTAGTCAGGGAGCACCTGCCGTTGAGTGCTGTGTGTATGTTGAGTGAGAAAATCCCACTAATGACTTCTAACTGCTCGGATGTGTCTACTTTAGGACTGTCTAAATATGTAAGTGACTTCTTCTTGATATTTTCCTAAGGGATCTAGATTTTTTGCACTAAGTCTCTAACATTCGCTTGCATCCCACTATTTATTAGGACACGCCTATCTCATGGTAGTTAAACGCCAAAATGTATTTCTAATGCGTTGTTTTCAACTACGATGATGACCGCGAATCTGTACAGGCAAATGTAAGACTGGTAAGTTGTTCTGAAATAGGCATAGAGATTTACTGAAAGATCGTATAACTTGACCGGTCTACTCAGTCAGTCATTCAGTGAGGGGAATTTTATCCCTTTCCTAGTACTGCCAACTGTAAGCAATGTTTCTGTTCGGGGGAAGCCTGTTTACATGCTAACACACATCACCTTTCTACGGACAAGGTTCACTTCAACACAACTAAAGATTCACCTAACTAGTGATTGTTTGTTCAGTTTATCTGTCGGTCCATAATCTTTCAGTTCTAATATATTGCTCTTGTGAGTGTTTCAAAAACGGTGCGCTTCATGCGACTCAGCGTTTATCTAGAAAAATAGCCCAGCATTTAGCACCAAAGAAGCAAGATGCGCGATTAGTGGAAATACAAACTTCCTGAGCAATACGTACCACCAGGTTCAACTAGTCAGGCTAATCTGCGTGATTTATCAAGTGCCATTCACATTTCACCACTCAGAATACACTCAAAACAGTAGGAGTGGATGCAGTCAGGAAATATCAGCATTCAATATATGGTTTGTAAGGCATAAAAAATGGACTTAACATCGGCCAAACAGAGACCTCTATCAAAGAGTTATTGGTAGCAGTTAAAAACTAATTCTTGTTTGCGGCCACCTAACAGTGTAGTATATTGTTAATTATGTGTCTGATGAACAGAGGTAATTAACCGAACGCACTGCCCTCAGTCAGTCGTCAACAACCTGGTGAGCATGCCTGTATTTTGAACGAGTATAGTGGTCAAGCGAGAGTGAAATGGTCAGTGGTCACAACACTGTGACATGTTTGCGTTTAAGTTTCATCCCGGATCCGGTACTGCATTTTACGTGTTCACATGTATGTTCGAGAACCAGTTAACTCACGGTGGGGTGTCAGTCTCAGGTTGGACATCACAGAGGTAACCGTCGTTCTTCAAGCCAGTTAAGGTGTACAGAGACGTACTGTTCAGTTGCTTACTGAAATGTTGAAGGAAAGAGAAACCTAACGACGTCCATATAGATTTGTCGCCCTTTGTCCTCGCCTTCAAAAATATGACTGAACTCACTACGTGAAATATTCAGGGCAAAAAGAGTTAGACACGCATGAAAAATACTTCTATTCCAGGTAATGCCTCCGACCGAAATTCAACCAGCTAAACGTCGACAAAACCACTCAGTCAAGCTGGATGCGAGCTAGGTGAACTGTTTGTGGACCCAAACCATAAGAATCATCATCATCTAGGCTTTATGTTCTTACGGTACTTGGCCTTTCACTTCATTTCGATGGTAATAAATCTGAAACTATTGAACTTATTCATTTCACTTTGACATTCTATTTGGTGCTTCACGCGTGAGCATCGGTGCTGAATTTCGAATACAAGTTGTCCAGTTGACAGTTTCGCAGTCTACTTCTCTAGTCAGCACAGGTAAAGTGTTTAAAAAGCTAGGAGCGAATACCACACAAAATTAAAATGAAGCAACTTCAGGAACAGCTGAACTAAGTGACTGTCTGTGGCATGACTGGACGATGGGAGTCTCAAGCGCGTACGAACGCTGAATGCACAGACTCAGTTGGTCTGAGTGAATCACAAATGTCTTAGCTGCAGCCGCACGTCCCCACTTGAGGGACTTTGAAAAAGGAACAAGTGCTTGGTAACTTATTCTAAAGGCAGCTTTGCATATAGTGATCGGCCAAGTAAACGAATGCCATGGTTTTAATGAACCTCCACGGACAGACTATCAAGAAAAAGGTCAGCGTCTGATCACAGTTGAAATAGTTGCGATTACTCACTGAAACTGAGTTTGTGCACTTAGCTTCCGTACGAGCGGTGAGGTTTCAAGCAATCTGTTCAAGTAACTGCTGGCCACAGTTGCCAGTCGACCGTCATTTAACTAGTTTTCACACAGAGGTTCTAATTTTTTACTATTTCGTTCGCCCGTATCACTCAGTTTCAGTCTTGTAAACCCCCAATCTTTGTAGCTAACAACACGCTGAAACTGATACAGTCAGTTATTCTGTCAGTGTTTCTTATAGATTACAAAAGAATAGTTTGTTAGCGATAGCCAACAGCATTTATTCGCCTGTTTCGGGCATCTAATTGTCAAGTAAAAATTGAAGTCCTTTCCAAATATGGTGTCCTAGGATTTCATGGATTTTGTTGCCTCTCGCTGAATAAAAAGGTTTGCTTGCACTCACCAAATAAGAAGAAAAATTTTCATGAAAGAAACTAATCACAGGATGGCTTAAAACTCTCCGAAAGCCCATGACCGGTTTGGCCGTTCTTGGCACTCAGCAGGAAGGTGTAATATCCGAGTTTTTGTCAACCTCATGTTGACAAGTACACTCGTTTGCATACAAATTTCGTTTTCATGGGAGGCCCACATGAACCCCAGACGAATCTAAAGAACACGAGTTTCTCAGCTGGAATTTAGGGAGTCTCTCGCGAAAATCAAAGTGGTATACAAGCACGTTTATTTGTCGAAAAGGGAAACATCTCTTTGTCCATGGCTCAGATGGTTCTAAGTGTTTTACGTTCAACTGAAATTCGTCGGAAACGGCAAATCCTCCATCCGTTCCAAACTTTTCGATAACTTTCAAATATATGTTACAAATAAATGGCAATCCGTCAGTGACTAAACCACGACGAAATGAACCGCACATCTTTTGTCGTTATGTGGTGCGAAAATTGATGCCAGTAGTATGAAAAGTTTGAGTAAGCGAATGCTCATGCAAGATGACCATACGGCATGCGATCTAGAAGAACTGCTTGCAAAATAGGTAAATAGTTGGATCACTAAATCACTGGCTTGGTCCAGTGGCTGTGTTTGGGATTTTCGTACAGTGCGAATTCCTCAGTAGTAGACACCCAAAAAGAGAACCAAAATAGTTCAAAGTACAGGGTACGCTTACTCAGTGGTTTTCTGTGGACATATGTTCAAAACCCAATGACTATCAGTTCAGTCATCCTGAACTCATTCAATATGCTAATGGCCAGATGCACAAAAAGCGATTACATTGATTTTTAGAGTACAACAACAACCGTTGACATGCAGTCCACACAATAATTACGTCAAGCTCACGCATAAACGTTTTCTATGGACACACTGCCGCAAGAAGTGTTGGAGGTGCTGGTTCTCTGGACCCCTCCCTTCTCTCAACACAGTTATGGTTAGTGTCATCGAAAAGCATATTCATTTTGTTCATGTTGTGCACGTCACCGTTCTGGAGGTCCACTTCGGTGAATCGCAGGCCTTTGTTTTGACAATTTGCTGCGTCGACAGCTACGTTATTCGCTTCACCGTCTAATGACAGTCTGATATTATGGGAGATCTAACCTTTATGAGCCAGCCATTGATGGCTACAAAATGGACGCTTTAAATTTCACTCATAAAATTTCGTTGTGTGACGAAAAACATTTTTCTGGCATGGGTGCAAGGAAACCGTTTCTAATCCTCATTTGTTCAGGTTTCCGTAGTTAACCACCTTACTGCCATCTTTGCATATTGCAGAGCTTCCAAAGATGGCGTGATTTTACTCAACTCAAAATGTATTGTTGGATACGGTTAACAATATCTGCGCGCAACTGTTTACTAATGAAGAACGACTGGGTTTTGTACGAGGTGCTTGCCACCCAAAGGGGGAACTGATGTGAAGAAACACACTCATTTGCAAATCGTATTAGTGTCAGCATGGGATTAAACCGAGTCTCTGGTTTATTATACTCTTGTACTGAAGGTGCAACAAAGTAGCCGCTCCATTTCTCAACTGTCACATTGTTTGGGACATCACAGTATGTTTTCTTGCTAAAAAAACATTACGCATGAGGATGCTTAAAACTATTTGACAACACACTAGCTGAGGCTCAGCATCATCGCCATCTGCAAATGACTATATTTAGCCACTTGCATACAATTGGGCGTTCAAGGCTGTTTAAAATCAGGCTGACCAAAACTCGGGGACGGCGCCTAACTAATGAGTCCAGGAAAGGTGAGACCGATACTATGCTATCTAAGAGGTCCAGCGACCTAATGACTGGTGTTATACCAAGAAGAAATAACACTTTTCGGGATTAACTTACCACAATTCTCTGCCCAAGTGATAAACGGTGGAACAGGGATATTATCGAGCTTTCTTGTCAATACGGTCGGCTTTCCATACTTCAAAGGTTTGAAATGTCACAGAAACGAGCCTTCAAAACCCAGTGGGTAAGTTTGCATTTTAAGCCATATTGACATGAAATACACGTTTATGTCAACGGACGTAACTTGTATGAAGTGATCTCCTGCTAAGGGACTTGATTTGTTCCCCCTATAGCTCATTAACATGTGGTTCAACGTAAACATTCGAATAGATAGGGGTCAGTTTTAGGCGTTTATTTTTGTTCACAGGATATTAAATTCTCCTTAGGGCTAAGAGAAGTCCGAGTGTTTTGCCTATGCGGGATACTGTGATGGAGCCACCAATGCACCCATAAAGTCTTATCTATTAAAAATTTATATGCCTCCCTTTAGGAACATTGCTTCTCTCAACATTCTTTCCACCGGACCCTTCGAGCATTTTGTCCTCATATAGTACAAGGGTCACATTTTTATTCTCTGCTTTTAATTGCTACCGTAAAGAGACACTGTACCCCAATGAATGCAGTTCGGTCAGTTTGCAAACGCTGACGGATTTCAATCGACAATGGTGTCAAGGCATGCTATTCAAAAGAGATGGGTTAGAACTTCTTAGGAAGCGGGGTTTCCTGAATAGCGAGAAGGCTCTGTTCAGATAACCATTAAAATTCTTACCAAGGGAAAATTGAAGCAAAGTCAGGCAGAAGAAGGCAATAGACAGCGACACAAATGTGTTTACCGTTCTGGATATTTTAGACCAGCCAACATGGTTTCTTGAGTTTTATGTTCATTGCATTACCTTCCACAAAACCGTCTGATATGCGGGGAGTGTGTTTCGAGTGTACAGACAAACCGGAAGTGCCTAACTCTGGCCACTGGCAAAGCGCTAATCCTGTGCACTCTTGTTTTGGGTGACTTTCAGCCTGATGTTGATGAACTGGTATCTTCATCGATCCATTACATTAGCTATCGTTTTTCTGTACAGTGGTTTCCCGGAACAGATGGGGCCTGTGGACTTCAACTTTGGATGGTCTGTTCTGTCAGTGTTACGGAATATGGGTAGCTAGGGTGAGCTATGTCGTTGCTTATCTGTTCACCGATCTAGGCAACCGGACCGGCAATCAAATGGACTGTTATAGGCAGCATCACAGACTTACCCACATCCGGCGCGGCATGATGTTATAAATTCATCACGAAGAGTCCACTTCTGAGAAATCGTTGTTGATGGATGTTACTTTCACGAAGGAAGCGCTCGCAATAAATGTAAGGAGCTAAGGCGGCGATCAGAAACGTTCAGAACCAATGCAAACGCCTACACCGATATCCAGGCGCCCTATTTATAAAGTTGATTTTATTAAACAGGGATTGCACACTACTTAGTTTGGTAACAAGCAATTCGCTATCTCCACTTAAGAAATATAAGAGTCTTGAAGGTTGCTCGAACCTTTGGACAACCTTATGGATGGTTTGTGCAACGAAATATACTGCGATACCGCAAGTATCATACCAATAAAACATGATGCGGCCCTTGTACAACATATTTATTTGAAGACTACCCAAAACGGGAGACCTGGATTCAGCTTGTTCCGCCGTTATAACCGAACGACTACAGTTGGCAAGAGATGAGAGTTCTTGTTAACTATCTTTGCGTCCTGAAGATCTGTATTTAAGAAATTTATCCGCTACTATCCTTTAAAGGAAAGTGATTTTCTACCTGCCGTTTGTAAGCCTATTTGGAATAGGCAAGTTTCTTTTCGAGTTAAATCACTGGTCCTTATTTCAGACTGCTTGAGAAGCCTTCACTAGTTCACACATTCAAAGTTATGCAGCATGACCGTTTCCGTCTGTCACAAAGCCTAATATGAATCAATGCTTGGTTTGAAAGATCGGCTTGCCGCCACACGGGACTTCAGGCTCCAGAAATCACATGGTAAAATTTATCCCAGTGGATACAACTAGGTATGGTGGTTCGTCAGAAACGACCACTGTCAACTGACGGTTTCAGTTTTATCATCTTTTTCAGTTTTGGCTACCAAGGTAAGATTCATAAAGCAAAATGGTAGTGCATGGGCTTCAATTCTTGCTACTTGGTCAGGCGTGTCATCTCTATTGATGATGTGGCTTTGCGTTTTGAAGGTTGTTTAAATTCCACTGCCATTCTTCAGGGAGCTAAACAAAAAGGGCCCTATAAAAATACACTACATAAACTAACAAACGAAACCCGTTGTGCGTAACAAGTTAGGTTAGTCTGATAGGAGCTCCCTAGAAAGGTATATGAGGCCTATAAGTGGTGCTTTCATCTACAATTATTTGACGAGAGGGATGGCGGAATGAAGTCCTTCGTGATACCGGTTGATATGGAGAACTCAAGTGATATATAGGGGCTTAAGATGGTGGAATGCAGTAAATTAATTCACTGATAATTAATTGGGCGACTGGCGATCTGCCCACTGAGCTTAGCAATTAGCTTACAAACGTTTCGTCGCAAACCAAGAAGAAGTCTTCAGTGCAGGAAGGTGCTATTTTCCCGATAGGTGAAGATACGCTTGCAAGCTAAACGCCAAGCTCTGTGAACCGATCAGTAGCTACTTGATCCGCTGTCAGTGGGGTTATCCGAGCTGCGAGTATCAAGATATATTGAAATCTTGACCGGAAATGCATTCCTTGACAGCAGCTAAATTATCGCCAAATTCCTAGCAAGAAACACGCACTTGACGTTTCATGCAATCTAGACGGCCTGATATTGGCTTGAAGATCTAGAAGTTAGCAAAGAGTCTTCATTTGAGTCCTGGCGGCTGAACAACGAAGTCAGTAAATCACCTGTAATAACGTGAGCACTAAGCTTACAATTATTCTGCGGCTTTAGTCTCTAAACAGTTGGATGGAGTACTTTTAGAGGGTGCGTCACTCTACGCCAGTTGGCATGAATTCGGTAGCCCGAGGGCCAGCTGTTGTTCACAATTCTAGAGCACAGAGTATGTTTGTTTAGTTTGGACCAGTCTTTCAAATATCGACAAAGATTCGCACCCTTGCCGCCGTGCTTTCCAAACCTCCGTCAGTCGTAACAGCCTTAGGTATTCACTGGGTTGCACACACTAACAAGTCCCGTCCATCACATTGCATTGAAACATATGGTGGAAAAGCCAAGACAAAACATGGTTTTTGTTTGCGCGGTTGTATTTGTCTGTCACGGCAGATTCATCCCATCGCCCGGCTACCCAGCCATACCCCAAAGCGGATGGTAACGGTGAGTTTGCTCGGGTTGACTGTGTCTCCGGCTACGTTGCAGGTAGGCGGAGACGCACACAGCTGACGGCTGAAACTGACCGCGACTGATGAGTGTGACTGGATTCAGCTGAAGCAGACCATGGCAACCTTAGTTGCTGGAAAGCTTAATCGAATTCAAAGTGATTCAGTTGCAATTCGCTGTAGGCAACCGAGAAATCGGTAGCGCCCCAAATTCCCTCTCAATTGTGTAACGGCTTGCAAAAATGGTTCTCCTAATCTCCGAAACGCAGTCATAATAAACTAAATTGACGGTTTCGCCAAAAAAATGCCTAGCCTGAGTTTGAAGGGAGCCTATACTTACAAACCCACAGACATACTGCCCCATCAAAAAAAATCAAACACTTACATGCATCTGAGGTTGTCGTATGAGACCAAAACTTCGGACAGTTAACTTGCTTTCAACTTGTGTTTTGCCCCATCCTGTGGACACGTTGAATAAAAACGAATATCATTTGTGCGCCCGAGATAACGAATTAGACTGGGTATGAGAGGGAAATGACAGCACTTCTTCCCTGGAGAAGGTGTCCTGAAGGATACCAACCCCAAAAAGTAAGCACTTCCAAACTGTCCCTGGAGATTGCTGTTTGAGTTCGGAACTATTTGGGGACAAAAACAGCATGCGGCAAATTTTGGCTAAACTTCATAACAAAAGGGACCAAACGACTCAGCTTTATGACCTGTAAACACGACTGCGAAATACGGTCAACGACAAACATCCTTTTTCCAAACTGACCAGTCAGCATTCACCACGGAGAATATTGAGTAACAAGTGACGGGCAAATGTCTGAATGTCACCTAGATGACACCTTGGAAAAATTTACCAGACTTCCCGGTTTACTTTCCTTGTGTCTGCTGCACCTGGACAATAATCAGCTCCGAAATCCGGATGATTTTTCTACTTAGCTCCTGATCGCAGTTTGGATGTCCAACAACCTAACCTTTTTGCATCTGACGGGATCAAATATTGCATAAAGCATTACAATATGGCTTTGCGAAACACCATACTGTTGTGCTTAAATAAGTAGGATCGATTTCTTTCCAAATGCTACCTGAGGACACGAAAGTTGAAATTATCCATTTTCAGGAATCTGTTTTATTCAAAAATAAAGTTGACATGTGGCCATACATGACTTATTCTATGCTGTTTTGGATTGAAGCTGTCTCAACTTTGAGTATTTCCCCTCCTTGTTTCTTCCGTATGTTTGGGCTATGACGTATAAATATCAATCGTGAGGAGTGGATTACACCGGATTCAATTCGGAGAATGCTGTAACCTAATGAGTGACAACTCACAAGGAAGAGAACATTGATCTCTAATCATATATCCTCCCATATTAAGCCGACGTACAGTGCTATCTTCCGAAGTTAGTCTGATCGTGATAGATAGACATGTTGGTAAGGTTTAGGATTGTATGAGAGAAAATAATTCTAAACGTTTTACGCTGACGTTATATGCTAATTTAGTGGAGTAAAAATAAGTCCGGGCGTCGTAAACTGATATGTTTTGCCGCAACTTTATTTTTCACAATGTCCTTGGTGTTGAATTTGACCTGCACATTTAAGCCGCTACACGAGCAAAAATTGTGATCACCCTTAAACAGCGAATAAACTTTTGGGAGTGCATTTACCTAATTTCAACTTTGTCTTGTATTTGTAGCCTAGTTTGAAGGTCTGCCAGTGCTGCAACTTTATTAGCATAAAATGAAATCCAGGGATTACAACTGATGAATCACACTGCGTTATTTAGCAAGTTATCTTAGAATGAATCCGAAACATCAAGTGGCGAGGAAAATCAGTTCGTTAAAATGCGGTGAACAAGATATTAGCCTGGACTCAGTTAAAGGAATGCTGCCAAGTATTTCTCAAAGCCAGCCAATCGCGTTTGGATTATTCAGATACAAACCAAATATTTTCTGCTCTATCTCTGTTGTCTCACTTCTCATGAACCTTGAGCATTTATTGACAATTTTTCCTAAAAGTACAACCGGCGGGACTCTGATCCATGCTATTTAAAGCGCTTGCAGTTTGAAAACAAACCCTTCCTTGCTCCAACGCCGAGAAGACCCCTGACTGTCCGCTGTCGCTTCCTGACCGTGAGTTCAGCACAACAAGACTAACCGACTGCAGGTATCGATCAGTCCTCCAGTAGTGCTCGGTAGTTCTCACACATGATCATCAGCTGTAAAAACCACGCCTTTTCGTACAATAATCATAGCTGCCGGTGATGCACCGACGATTTGGTGGAGGTAGACAGATGCTTATTAGAGGCGAAAGCTAATATCATTGATGCTGAGAAAGTACATCGGTTTCCAGCTAAGGTGTTCTACCTTTGTCATATCCTTGAGTTGAGTTGATGCAAAATAAACTGGCTCAGTTGACTCATTAGCAGTATCGTATCTAAATTACAGGAGTTGTACTCTAATATGTATCCAAATTCCAAACCTCTACAGAGCCAAGTTAACAGCATCAATATGGTGACCTGGATCACTGTTTGCGTATCTCACACAAGTGCACATGCATATAAGTTCGTTAAAAACTCAGCTTGTGAAATAAATGGCCCGGTTTTGCAGGGGAATTCAAATAGCCAAGCTAAAAGAAAATTGGTCCAGACATTTCCAAAATGCTGCAGACTTGAATTCAAAACTCAAATGAGCAAACTGAGCTAATTAGCCTTCTTGAGAATTTACTTTATTAGAGAAAGGAAATGTTGTTACGGGTTTTTAAGTGTTTTCAGATATCTAGTGATGTAGTTAGCTGGATTCTTTTCAGCGTACCATATTTTCTAATAAGATTACTTATATTGCACGGAAATATTACTGCAGTGAGTTAATCGCAAACTGTGCCATGCGGAACCACATAAACTCACCTGATTTCTTCATGTTTGCTTGTTGATTACAATACCTAATAGACAAACTAACAGCCATTGTATTATTTTGAAACTAACTTAGAGATCAAACAGACGGTAAATCATTCAGACCATGCCGTAACTAATGAAAAGCGAAAATGCATCAATTCCTGGTATCTCATTTTATACACCGCAGACGTGCACAAGTCTAATTGTTTATCTCTAGCCCAGTTTAAAAGATCCCCGAGATTAAAATTCATTGCATCAGAATAAGGCAGGTCTTTATGAGAGGGAGTCAGTGGCAGGATGGAGTGATCAGACTATGATGATGGCGGGTTGCTGAATGTGCGGAGATGAGAGAATAAGTGTGACTTCTATGCATAGGCTTCCAGTTACA
The DNA here is from genome assembly GCA_003604175.2 of Clonorchis sinensis. NCBI lineage: Eukaryota > Metazoa > Platyhelminthes > Trematoda > Opisthorchiida > Opisthorchiidae > Clonorchis > Clonorchis sinensis. The sequence continues at coordinate 179,459,573 of CM030369.1, read as the reverse complement.
TGAGTGTGCAAATGAATTGCTTCGAGACATAAGAATCTAATTGCTTGAGGTCGCAGGGTACCGTCGAATGACTCAATGAGTAGACGCTAAGGGGGTGGATGTACAATGCTGCATTGGTGTACTCCTAATTGCCCTCAGTGAAATTTATAGAATTGACAAGGAAAGGAGGTGGTGTCCTAATAGACGTTTGCCCGCCTTTATTAATCTGAATGAAATGGTTTGAAACCACAATTAAATAAAGACCCGTAGGGTTTCTTCTGCTTTGAGGATTACCGTAAGCTATCCGTCGTTTGTCTGGAAGTGCACGCCGTCGCTAGGAAAAAAAAATCCTGGATGTCCACTGGTTGTGCGGAACGCTGTCGACTGAAGGCAATCCAGGCTTGATCTGGTTATCTATCTTTGGCTATCTTCTTTGCTAAAATCGCGTTCTCATCAGCACCGTATGGGCAGGTAATTAAAAAAATCGAAATGTAACCCACGAAGCAAGCTTCTTGCACATGAAACGAAAAGTGAGGTGCATGCTCACACCTGCAGCTACCGGCTGTGTCAGTTCAAAGCGAATGCTCTGAACTCCACAAGCAACCCTATACGACTTTCAGAGATGGCATACATGGTGCGATCGCATCTTTCCAGATGCATTGTTAGTGACCAGTACAGAATTCGCTTGCTGTTGCTGACGGCCTTCCCTATTCCCCACATGTTACCCGCTGTGCTGGTCGCGTATTCTACTGCCGTCCTATCGAACCGTTGAATAATCAGTTAGTGTTTCGGCTATGCGAGTAAAAGAACACTGTTTCTGTTTCAATCAATGAGAAGTTTGGGCCTCGAATATTTCAGCGCAGCTCGTAGTATCACTTAGAGATTTATTTAGGTTCGTTCCAGAAATTTAGTTCTTAAAAACAGTCCTTATTTAACGGGCTTCAAAAACATGAACAAACCAGCATAAGTGTTCCAGTGATCCTTGGGCTCACGCGGCGGTGCGCCTGTTGCTTTTTATTGGTACCTGTGGTGTGTGTGCAGCCACATGCTACGTTGTGTTGCTTGAAATGCCTCATGTGACTATTCTCTTCGGTTTGCTATCAGCAACAGAACAGCCGACCATGCGTAGCCCATTTGGATAAGCTTGGCTGTTTTACGGGTAGCATTCTCCTCATGGTGAGCACAGTTTAATTGTGTCTTTTGCCTTCTACCGACACTCCAGTACACATTTCTTTTGGGATTTGGAACTAAAGAAGGAGAGCGCAATGACCCAAAACTGTTTGTCGTTTTTTCATCATCCCAAACATCACTTTTATCTGCACACGGCATCCAGTTTTACTTGCACCCCGGCGGCCTTGCTGCTTAATGCAAGCTTCAGCTTTCGATTCCAATTTTCCACAGCACATTTCTAGACGCTGTCCTCAAGCTGACATCATTCTCGATTTTATTAGGTCAATTACAAAATCGATCGGCACCTGGGTGCTCCATCTAAATTGAGCCCATGCGCCTTATTTTCAATGCCTGAAAATATATGATTCTTGCACTTACTTCAGCACCGCAGTAGAGCCGGAAGTGACAGTATGCAGGAGGAACGGTATTAGTATATCGTTTCCACTGCATGCCACCAGTTTCGGACCTCATACTAACTTCTACGACTTGTGTTGTCGAGTATGAATGAAGTATTATGGGATTACTCACCTCATCTTTGAAAACCGCCACAAGCACCCCGGCAACCAACCCGCCCGTAAATATTCCACAAAGCACTGTGAAAAACTGAAGAATATTGAAGAAAGAGGGAGATTCTTACCGTAATAAGCAGGCATCGATTATCCAAAGCAGCGCCGATACATCCCACGAATGCTAACGCTGCGAGGATCAGGCCAAAGGCTAGTACAGTACAGGCTCCCAAATGAACAACTTCCGGATTTTCTGACCCAAACAGAGGAACAGGTGCAAGCAACACTCGGCATGAAAGGCCGACTAGAATCAAGCCCAAAAGTACAAAAAGCAAGTTGAACACAACCAAAAGGGTTTTTATGCACTTTACAGTCGCTTTCCTCGTGCACATTTATTTGATTTATTCAGCGCTTTTACATGACTGTTTTTGTTTTCGTTCCTCATAAGAACTGCGTGTGTCATGCAGTTAAACGATGCGACGCAAACGATTCCAGTTTCAGTTCGGAAGTATTCTATTTCCAGCTATTCGGCTATGGCTACATAAGAAAGAAGCTCAGTCCCAATTTTCGCTCTGTCGGTTCAGGTCCAACTTCGTGGGAGCAGGGGCGATTTGAGTTGTGTCCACCTGAGGTCATCAATCCAACGCACTGGATCTATCAGTTGGGGTGAACCGGTCCCATGAAACAAGGATATGAATTTCTGTGTTCTCTAACAACCCGGGAGTCCTAAATGTACCATAGAATTTCGTCCAGTCCTTTCTTGGCGGCAGCCGCAGGAGATAAAACCACCACTTTCCCCGCTGCTCCACTCCAAGGGCATGAAACTTCGTGCGCTGAAGTGTTCGTATGTTCCAGTTGTAGCTCTTCTAATTTGGAACCGTGCCTTTTGATGTGAATCGCCCACGTCAGGACAAAAACTGCGCCTCAGGGTGAACCTTGCAAGAGCTTTTGGGGTGAACGTCAAGCCTATTCTCTTCAGTGTATTGTGAGTGCATAGGTCTACACAGAAGGCTATACAGGCATATATTCTGCTCCAAATGGCTCACCACATGCGATCGTTGCAAGGTGTAACTACAAACAGCCTCCAATAAACTTTGATTCCCCGGACGAGGATGTTCTTCTACTAGTGCACAACAAAAAACGGATTCAGAGCTTTGGGAACTAAAGAGACCCATTCAAGTGTCCCGAAGGAAACTTTGCTCACACTGGCAAAGCACTTCTCTCTGGGGTATTGTGAGTCGGTACGCGAAGGCCTCCATACCTATGATCTGAAGGTAGCGATTGTCATCCCAATCTGGAATATGATGACAACTTATCGTCCGGCAGCATCATACCGTGCAGGGTGGTGAAACTCATTCTGAAGCGAGACTGATGACTTAACGTCCCGGCGCAACACGGATTCTTCCCGAAGTGTCCTTAGTTGACGAACATGCTCGTATTTATATACAGATTTGCCCAAGCTTACGACGAGGGGCTCATATCGGATACTATATTTTTCAACTTCTCAAATCAATCTAACCAGTCCCACAAGTACGTTGCTCCACGAACTCGGGCTTCATGAGATTTAAGGGGACTTTGAGCTAGAGTAAGACGCTCGTATCAGATAGAACGTTCCGAGTAGAAGTAGGTCCAAAAAGGCACACTAAGAAAGATCCTCCTATCCTGTTGTTGTCCCTGCCATACCCCCCCATCTCGTTTTACTTAGGCATTCCACCAGCCCATTCACCTTGCGTGAGTTTAATCCCGATAATTCTGTTCAGCTGCCACATATAGAACAGTCTTCGCCGCCATTGATATGGTCGCTGGAAAGGATTTCTCCATCCGGCCTGTAACTCATTATCCGTGGACCACAGCAATTCTAAACGCCACCTCAATATTATCTTCACATCCATCACGGTACGTCCCAGCATCTTATTCCCAAGCAACCCTAGCTTGTTCTACCTTTCCCATCGACTTCAGAACTCCTGATTACCCTGTCCCTAATCCATTCCATGCGGATCTCCGTGTACTTACCAACACTTTGCTAGTCACTCTAATTGCCTTCTCTGATCACACTAGTAATTGTCATGTCCTTCATCTAAATTGCGATACATCCAAGCTGTTTCTGTAATGGATTGCCGAATCTTCAAATGCACCGCTGAAACATGGCTCTCAACTTGAACGCCTGATGCCCCCATCTCTACTCCGGGATACTCCATTTTTCGTGCCGATCGTCTCAAAGTTGGGGTTGATCTCGAAGGCTGGTCTCAGATTGTAAGGCGGAAAACATGCGTCCCCCACGCCTTGGACATTGTCCTTGTCCACGGTTGTTCATGCCCCACTGCTGCAGTCAAACCTGAGCTTTCCGATAGCGAACTTTTTTGCGTTGTCACTTGCAGCTTGACAACTGCTCATCCTCATCCTAATTCTTCTATGAGCTCCTTCATCCTGCCCCGTATCGTCCCTGAAGCCTTCGGAATCTCTTTGCGCCACAAAACATGGACGAGTACCTTCTGTTTCGAGACAACCAAAGCGTGGCCAAAATTCGTCTAGTTGTTTCCACACTGGCCTGTCATGTCTCTGGCTGTCGTTCAGCCAGAGGCTTCTATACTTGGGAAGTATCATTGGCTTTTCCGTGGAACCCATGCTCTCTCCATTTTATTCATAATATCGGACGTAAAACTGAGAGTAGCACTGGCAAGATAGTCTTTACAAAGCGAGAGGAGTCTACTGCCGCAGCCGATTCTATTCAAACCAAGATGCCATCGCGGCTCTTTCACTGGTGTTACTTCTCTAGGTCCTGTGTAATTCCACATATTGTGGCCGTTGACGGGAAGCTTCTTTCTGACCCTGTGGATAGCGTAGAATCCCTAAACACACCTTCGTCAGCTGCTATGTGCCCTCTGCTTTGAGCCCTTTTACTCATTCCTCACCAAAGGGTTCCATGGTTACCACAGTCGTTGGTGAAATCAACCCTACCCTCTGCGTGCCCTCAATCAATCAAGTTCACCTGACGCCCATGGAGAACAATTTCCTAGGCACTGACGTTATCTCTTCGCTTGTTCTCAAAGCTGACATCCCCCTCTCATCCTTATTATCTTCAACATCTCCCTCATAACTGGCGGAGTTCCAGGTTAATGAAAGCAATCCAACATCGTCCCACATTACAAGTCAGGCAAACTAACTGCTCGAGCCAGCTATCGTGACATCCATCATACTCACATAATCTCGTGTATCCTATAGTGCATTGCTAAAATCCATGTCATGGATTACCTGCTCACCAATAGGACCCGTTACACTGGACATTATGGGTTTGTGCTACCACAAAGCTGCCACGTGCTAGGTGGCTTTATTTAATCGTAGGTATTATGCTTACAATGCCGGAGTGGGCATCATTCCTATCTACCTTGATATTTGCATGGTGTTTGATCAAGCACACAACGATGACCGTCCCAATAAAGTACTATCTGAAGGTAGTGGTGGTAGGCTTCTGCGCTGCTTATTTTCTTATCGCACTGGCAGTACCGAAATTGCTAAAACCGGGGATCTCTCAGCACCACCCTATCCCATGACCAACGGAGTTTTCCAGGTTAGCGTACTTGGCCCCCCACAGTTCTTGTTGGGACGGCCTCGGTCAACCAAGAATACCCTTTCTTTTTGCTGCCGAGGTTAATATTGCATACACATTCTGGCCAGTGACTGTTTCTACCCACCTAACGTTAATCCTGATCTTGACATTTATCCCTTTGGTCCTCGAAGCCCGTACATTTTGGCCAAGCTCTCGTATCGATTCCAGATCCCTCCTGAGACGCTTATTCCTAACTGACTGTTGGTTTTCATTCTTCACAAATTGAGAGACATAGGTCATAGGCCGCCTTTGTATTTAGCTTTTCCCAACGTGCGTGGTGCGGTGTGGCTAATGCCCGCAAGAGCTGCACATTCATTTGCCTTTCATTTTACAGCAAAGCATGTTTAGTAACCATCTTAAGGCAGTTTGTAAAACCCACTCTAGAATCTAGCCCTGAGTTTGCCCCCACATTATTCGTGTGCATGCCGGACTGCTGTGGAGAATATGCAGCTCTTACTTGCTGGGTCCTCCTTCTGGTGTCATCTGCACTACCAAGCAGTCTTTGCTGTTTGACGTTTGGGCTGGATTATTTATGGTTGTGATGCATTGGGTTAAACCCAGGCATTCTGCAATGTTTAATCTTTCTGTTGAGCTGTCTTTTGCTAAAACCCTTTCTTTTGCCTTCATTATAAACTGTGAAACAAGTCTTCTCGAATATCCCGTCTATAGCCCCCCACGCAGGCCTTCGAAACATCCTTGATTCTTACCTTTGTACTGAGACAGCCTAGCGTCTTTCCGAGTCCATTTCCTCAGCCAATAACAATTTATATGCTTGTCCCTCCTGTTCTCAAATTTGGTCACCTACGTATAGATATGCTGACTTTATTCTTCACTGATTACAAGTACCCACAGCTAGCGCCTATTGGTAATTTTTGCCCTGAATGACTTTGCTTGGAGCTGATGGCGGTGACTTCGTGAGTGGTGACCCATACTCACTTTTTTGTTCAGCTCACGCAGTTGCTTGCACCTAAATAAGGACCCCCATCCATTGTCCTGGAATTTTTTAAGCATTCTTGATTTTTCAGCTATCCTTGTCTACATGAAATCGCCCTTTTGCACAGCGGAGCCCCTCAGCCTGGCTTCTTTATATAAGCTGAAGCTATTTCCATCCCCTGCCTAACTTATATTGTGATCGTCCCTACCAATTAATCCAGCCGCAAGACTCCTTGATCGCTACCACATCGCCTACCTCCCAAATGTTTAACAATCTAGCACTTACTGTTGCCCTGGCCTTGTGCTTACTGACTGGCTGGCGCTCAGTGCAATGTACGAAACACCGCCCAAACCACCAATGCTGGCGTGCTGCATCCCTACCTTGATGTGCTGCAAATCTACCGCTCTCCGCTTTGCGCCAACATGGATTCCCATCTAAACCAAAGTTACCTGTGATTCTACATTGGCCTGAGTCTATCCATGTTAGCCCATTTAGCTAAAACAAATCCCGATACCCCAAAGAACATGCATTCGCTGTCCGATAACCGCAACGAACAAGGCATGTTTATTTAGGTTCTACGAATTCATAGGCCGAGAACATGATAAGTAGATAGTTCTCCACCTTATAGACCTGGTAGCACACGTGGGGATTATAAACTCCTGCGTTGGCTGGTTATACCTGTCGGGCAGTTTTGCCCCGGCGTGTTGCACCCAAGTCCATTCTTATACTCGCCACACTCCAGAAGCACGGATGGCTCACTCACTGCTGGTGTTTTGAGACCGGCCTTATATAACGGAGGTAAAAAAGAATGATGTTGTTTAACACTGCCGGTGCCGCTAACTTATTCTTGTTTTGGTTATGGCACATTTAAAAGCGCTTTCTTACGTGTAAATCCTAAGACACTTCCTTAAAGCACGTAATGCGATGCCACTGGCAGTTCGTTCTGCAGTTTCCACCCTTTTCTCCACAGGCTGTGGCCGCGCCACGCCAGGACCACGTCATCTTGCAAATACGCGGCACGACCGGGCACCTCAGCTTTTCCTCCCAGCATCCTGTTTCTGCATACTTTAAACTGCTAACTCCTTAGACTCAGCCAACTGCCCGGATTAGTTGGCCGCTCCTTCTGCGCAGCATGTCATATCACAGAACAGTCCATCCAGACCTGCATGCTAGAGTTTAGTGCGTTACTCAACTGGTAACCTGCCATCCTTTTTAATTCGCCGTCCAATTTTCGAATGAGGGGGAATGAGCAGTTTTAGTATGTGGCGTGGCGGCGGTTCAAACTTCTTTTCTATGTCCGAGTGTGGTAAGCCTGCCTCTTCACCTCCATGTCAACTAATATCCGTTCACATGAACTAGCTGTACAGGCACGCGCGCTTGAACCGCGATTCTGAATTCCGTCCACACACATAGCTCTTCCTCGTACCCAGCTTATGGATTACTTCGGAGCCATGGCTTTAATTGCCTATCGTCCAGTTGGTGAAGTTCCTTGTGGCCGCACCCATTCATCTTGATCGCTCATCGTCATTCCTTATCATCTTCGCCTGAACGTTGCTTGTCGTGTTTCAGATAGGGGACTGATAATTGAAGACTGTACTTACCTTTAGGTGCCTCTTATATTAAGCCGCAGCCCACCCGCTATCGTAACGCTGTGTAGTGACACCCCTTGGCGATTTTTATGGCGAGCCGGTTTAGTGGTGACCACGTCTATATCGGATAATGCCCACCTCCTGTGACGCTGTTCCGTTTCCTCAAATCCTCTATACCCACTGTTCCCGCCAGTCATGCCTTTATTCTGACTGTAAACTTCTAATCATGTCTGACGGCATGCCCTCTACAAGTTGGGAATAAACATTATTATTATATGAGTGTCTAAATGGATGCCATCAAGAGGCCCAAGAATGCCATTGAACCGCAGTGGTCTCCTCCAGGCCTCATTCCAGTAAAGTGGCATTACCAAAAAAGATATTCTGTCTTAGGGAACATATTAAAGACTTAAACCGGAATATCGGAACCAACTTAATCGTGATATTCCTGAATCGCGCTGTTTATTACTTAGGCGAAACAGGCTTTCCCGTTCCATATGCTGAGACCGCCACTCACATGACAGCACATAAAAAAGCTCGAAAGTAACCAACTTCCTTATCAGTGGTCCGGTGTACCACAGAGGAGTAGCCGACGGTGCTCAAATGTACTCGTTGTCCTAAAAGTCGTCGCGCGCATTACATAGGGTCCTTAACCGAAAGCATGCTACCAAAAGATGAGACAATCCTCCGTAATCAACGCGCAAGCAAAGGAGATGGCATATTCGCCCCGGAATTTAAGGAGGTTCCATCTCTGGACCAGGATTCTTCTGGTTAGCTATGTCGTTCACACCATCCACCGCGGTATCGGAAGTGGAAGTCGGTATACATACAAAGCCAATGACTACTAGTAACTTTGGGAGCCCCCCGAAAAAACACGATAAACTTGAGTCGCTAATAACCACACCCCGTCAGTGCTAGTTGGGCTCGCGAGGATAGGACGAAAAAGGGTATGCGGGATAGCTCTTGTATTTGCCATCGTTCAACAAGCACAACTAATGGCGGCTTGGTAGCGTTTTCCGGGCAGGATGATGCACACGACAGTATGTGTTTGTCTGTTGCGTTGTTCATAGGACGTGGGCGCATTTATCCTTTCTGCTAAACGGGTATGGACCTGCGAACGAAATCACTGCACTGCACTTCGAAACTCCTGTCCATTCGGTCGGCTGGACGCGGAATATTTGCGACCCGAAAGCCGACTGGTGTATCGGAGAAAGCTTCCTCACTGCCTAAGCCTCTCTCTACAACAAAATATGTTCGGGGTAGCTTGCTATTGTGACATGAAGGAAGTTGACAACACAGCCAGTTACGGTCGCCTGTCAATTGATTATGCTCACCAAACAGGCTTCAAACGATTCAGTAACAGACGAAGTGATATTAAGTAGTGCCTCGGATATGAACCGGAGAAACGCTCAAGAGGAACGGATGATCCAGGCTGAGAAGTTCTAGTGAGCAATTCAAACACCTGAAATTTTGGATATAACGGTGAATATTTTAAAAAAACGTAAGGGTTTAAGGCTCATAAATAGTTTACTGCTGTTCTGCATGCAAAATTACCAGGGCGTTGAAATTTGCCCGCCATTTCTAAGAATATTACTGATGGCTTCTCGCTACAAATAAGCCGAAATTCATCATCATCATCAGCGACAGCATGACATCAGGGTTCAACACCGATGCTTCGCTGCCGTACAACCATGATTTATTTGAAAGACTTATTGTGAAGAAAAAAACAAAGATGGACGTAGAGGGGACTTACTGCTGCCTTACTACAATCACCCAGAGGTGCCTACACCTAGAAACACTCATTCAGGCGATCTGGATAGAAACTGACAACAAGATCGCCACTGACATCGGTTGGCAGCCATATCCTGCAGCGTCTCCAACCAGGCGCAGTGGGGATCACGCGGTCCCCATCCTTGAAGGCGACTAGCACCGACATCACCCAAACGTTTTGTGATTTCTTTCATACCCGTTTTTCCGTAACCCTATTTCACTAAACGAGGACTCCGAAACGCATATAAGCATTCAATTTAACTTCCTTCATAAGCTCAGAGAAAGTGTCCGGATTACCTATTATCCAGTTCATCCAAACATAAATTTTCGCAGAGTACAAGGCTATCTCGCGTAACCTAACAGAGGCTCAGTAATTGCACATGGCGTGAAGTCTCCGAAGTATTAAGTTTTGCAAAGCCTCTGGGCTTTTCCTCGAACCATTACCACGCCAACACGTCACCTCATCGTACAAACGGATGACAAATCCATGCATGCTTCGCACTAGTAATTCCTCTAGGTTTACTCAACTTCCAGGATTCGTTGGCACCCCTTTCTGGGTGGTGCGGAAAGAGCCATCCATATACCCTCTCAGTATGATACTGATCACTGTAGCCCTTGACCGGTAACTAGTCCTCCTTGGCAGCGTTCTCACCCACTTCTAAATGAGCGCTAGCAAACCATTTCGTAAACTGTATGTGCTGGCTTCCAAACCTCATTTTCGCCCTACACAGTAGTCCTACCTACCTAAATTCATGCTAGATAACCACTCTCTTTCACCCCTACTAACCACGAAGTTGCTAAGCTTCAGGCGAGATTTGGAGATTGTCTACTCACACCCCTTCCCTTCCTGCCCAGCTTTTTGGGAGAATACACAAGTGGCTGTAACAAAATTGCACATCATTCAGCCAATGAATGTCCCTCATATCCACACATAGTTACTCCCATTCTCATGGATCACGTACTGCCACTCCCCACTATCTCCCTATGATTGTCGGCTATCGATTGTTAAATCAGGCAGTGTCGCCTCACTGCAATGGTCTGAAGTCGTACGCACAACTAGCTACCTGCTATTTCGGGTCTAAGTGGAACGTTTACCCTAGTGCGGTCTAGCAGACCATTTTGACAATTTCCAACTTTGAGTCTCTAATCCAATGAGGCTGTCCTACAGCCTCGTTTAAATGGCAGCAATGAATCACCCTGAACCTCCTATGGACCAAGAAATATTATCTTTCTATGCTGGTTGTCAGTCGTCCCGTAGGAGGCTGACCACGGACCTAAGTACGAAGTAAGAAAGGTGCCACGACCGCCATACCCAATCTGATGGCCTACTCGCAGTTCAAAATCTGTCTGCTATTTCCCGGTCAAGCGTATTGCATGCGTCCTCAAGACCGACTCAGTCCGCTGAACTTGTGCCAAAACTGCAAGCTTGCCACCTGTTGTACCGTCTGATCTTACTGCCCGTAAGGCTTCTAATTATTCCCGTCTCACTATCAGGAACTCAGCATAACAGAGATCATAAAAACTTGCCGTGTACCCAATACAGGGTGTGCTTATTATAATAGGAAAAACAACGAAATTCGCTAACTACGTTGAATTGCCTGGTCTTCCTGGGCGTAAGTCTGTCGCAACGATAAAAAACATGTTCCTGCGTGTGTCGCAGATGGATGCTCTACGTTGTTTGCCCAAAAGAAGACGACATGATGATTGTCTTCGTAATTTTTCGGAATATTTCCGAATCCACGAAATTTTCCGCTGTTTTCATAAAAATACGTGTTGTTGGTAGACAATTAGAACATAAAATTCGCGGCTAAATTAGACCTTCAGTAAGCATAGACATATCTTAGCAAATTGAGACGCATGTGGAGAGCCGAGCGTTTTGAATAAATATAGACGAATGCTAAGGCTTTCTGTGAAAATTTCTTGAATTCAAATTTTGGTTTCATAGATTTTTGGGCGTTCTCACAAGTCTCGGCGTGTCAATGTTAGAAGATTTGTTATTGGAAACAGATAAAACTTAATCTTTCCCTGCAGGCGGGGTGATGATTCCGATCAACCAAGCTCAACGGAAAAACTAGATAGCAGCATCCAACCAGACGTTACGTTGCTGCCCCAAACTGCGGATGTTACAGAATGCTGCCCTTAAGTTCCAGATACGGGAAGTTGTTTCAATATTTTTTCAACCCCCCGGGGCATATGCAAATGGCCATATACACTAGCATATCTGCCAGATCAGTCCGTTTAGTTGTGTTCACGAGTTTTGCACCTGAGTTTTCTCAGTCTTAAAAAGATATTGCACGCTTCGCGGGTACCGGGCTGAAGAAAGCGATATACTTGTCATTCATAGTGTCCATCAGCGAAACCCCCGAGATTAGTTCGATGTCCTAGGCTAGAAAAAAATTATGCAAGCGGCGTCTCGGTTACGAGGTTTGGGACCATAAGGCGGGAGATTTAATAAAATAACCTCGGGATGTCCTGGAATTGCCGGATACTGTCAACCATGCGGAAACCAACCAAGAAAAGTCAGCTGATGACTGGATGCTTTGACAGGCCATCAAAGACGGCCAAGGATCCTGGGGTGTCCAGACGCTGTTGACAACCGAGCCAGCTGACCAGTCGACGGACAGATGTAATTCACCTTAAGTACTCCCCACATCCAATAGCGCTCCCGCTCATCATCTATCTATTCTCAGTAACACGGTTGGGTCACTGCTGGAAAACTTGCCGTTACTTAGATTATGACAGCGGAGTTTGCGACGGATGGCCGACGCATGAACCCAAACAAAATTGGCATACTCGCCGAAGCGTTCACAAGCGGCACCAATCGGGAATCGATCGATTTTGCATGAAAAATTGTCCGGACTAAACCAGACAAAAGTGATGCTCGCCTGCCTGGGGACCCATGAGAGCAGTTGCCTGGAGTTGCGCAGCGCTATCCGACCAAACCCCTACTTGAACATGCGGATCATACTGCACATAAACCGGTATGCCGAGTCATAGCAAAACTACTTGATGCCCATTCTGTGGCGAGGACGCACAAACGGTCAACGCCTTTTATGTTAGACATTATAGTAATTTGTACCCTGTCGACTGACGAACAACACAATAAGTTGAAGTAGCATGCAAACCTGAGGCTACTCCTGGTATCGTATCGAAATCATCATAGCTTAAGCAGTCTTCCTTCTAATCACGCGGGCCCATCAATAATAAAACACAGAAATGAGCACATTCAACTTTAAAAGGCTTCGTCATTGACATATTGAGAGAACGGAAGTCTCCGCAATCGTTTGCAGTAATTAGCTGCAGATGGCGGACTTATGCTTGCCTAAAATGTTCCAGTAACCAGTCTCAAAAAGCCTTACAACTTGCCTGTGGAGTTGCAGAACTAGTCAGTCATTTTCAAATTTGGCTCACAGGCATTGCTGCACGTAAAATTATCAGTTACTGATGGTTTCGTTGACCCTCACAGCGCCTAAATGTAGCAGTCTGTCATAAAAACTCGGCTCAAAAGGCATTCGTCACTCTACAGACGAATCGGTGCACATTCCCAGCTTTACTTGCGTGAACCTCCTGATACTGTATGGCGCCTACGTCAGACAGCTTCTTAAGTAATCAAACCAAGTCCTCTACTCAGGACGCAAGGAAAAAAACGTGTTCAGCGAGCTGTCACGTCAATGGCTGCCGGTCCCAAATCCGGTGATTATTAAGAGCGTCTCGCGGTGCTTGACCTATTCCCCTTGCGAATCGTCGTTTCCCAGGAAACCTAATACTTACTTGTATCCTGTTTGACGAGGGTTGGCCAACAGGATTTCCAACGATGACCTAACTAACATACGGCGGTGGCACGGCAAGAAGATTTTCAAGATCGGAGCGGACAATTTTTTTATGAAGTGATTTTCTCATTCCAGGTAGTTGACGCGTGTGATGAACTTTCATCGACGGTTTTTCGTGCTGCATCTAGTACCAGTCCAAAGCACACCTAGACGCATTTTTAGACGCATTTAGTCGGCAGTCCTCGTGCCGACAAGCTTTCTGTCCCGCGCGGAGTACCGAAAGAGTGGTACCACACTTTGTTTCGCTTGTGCCTATAAAGTGAACGAAAGCCTTTGAACGACAAAAAGAAAACGGTCCCAGGAAGCTTGGGTAAAAGCCTCATCCTGTGTATCATTCCGTGAATCTGTGAACGCCCGAACGTTTCTTAACCGCCTTCGCGCACTTCCGCTATGTCATTCGTCGCCCACCTCATGGTCTGCGCGATTCTGAATGATGCGCGCAGAAAGACATGATTCTCGGCAGACAAGATTTCCGCACTTGGTTAATGGCCGAGCCAATGCAGATTATGCTAATCAATGTTTCTTGCGACTGGAGGAAGAGGAATAGCATCCTTTTAGAGCCAACCAGTTGGTGGTACTGGAGTTTAATATGTGGCCGAATTACCCGCTGCATAAACATGTGCCTCTTTTCTAATTACCTCGTTAGAAATTTGATGACAACATCCGAAGCCAACAACGCTTCTGAGGCATCGGTGGCGTACTATCTGCAGTACCTCATCTCACTTCTTAGTCTGAAACTTCCAACCTAGAGTCTTCAGCAAAACGGTAGAGGTGCATAAAATGTGCATACCACTCAAAACCAGGTAGAAAACACATGTAAAGCACGTTCTATTTAGAGTGTATGGGGTGATAACCTCTTCGAAAGCTTTATCACCATTAGAGTGAACCATGGTCGGGTCCTAACATCTGGCCAATAGGAACTGAACTTGACATTAAACTGGCAAGCACCTCGATCTTCTGGCCAATTGAGTGCGACCTATGTTTCTTGGCCCTAGCAGCGCCTAGCCGCGACCGGTAAAACGGTTTTTGATCTTGATTCGCCTAGCAGGTGGTCAAAAACCTGAGAACGCTCAACATCATCTGTCACCAGAGGAGGTTTCTCGAAACCATCCGGCAACACAGCCCTTACTGTAGCTTGGTACGCGCGGCCCTTGATACCCAGTGGTATGCCGTTTTCACCTCACTAGTGACGCAAATTTGCAAACGTGATTCGGACGTTCAGGATTTGTGTACCGACTTCATCAAACACTTCCATCAGAGCTAGTACAACTTCCAAGTTATGTAAAGTTCTCCATCACCAATGATCCCTCTTGAATTGTCAGGGGGTGTTTTGAGGGTCTACGCCTTCTGAAAAATGATAAGATAAAAAGATAGTCGTTCAGCCCCCCTTTCGGTGCCTAACTGTCCTGCCACGCGAAGGAAGCACGAGGGATGGGGTTCTGGCAGGCTTCTCAAGACTAGACAGGGGAACTGAGAGGCAGAGGTCGGGTTCGAACCAGGGAACCCCGGTCAGTAAATTCGCGCTCTAACCACTGAGCCTTCTCGCCCCTCCGAAACATGACTTTGTACTTTGAAGATGCACGCTTGTCGAAAGAAGATATGCTGGTGTTTGGTTTATTCAGTCGGGCTTGTGCTTCGCCTTCACCTCCAGAGATGAGAACAATGTCTCGTCTCTGTACTCCAGACTGACAAGATCCCCACCATGGTGAGGACCTATAACATTGATTTAATCACCGGGTTTTTGAAGGCGCTAAGGTGTACGCATTGTTGGTTCATCTGTGATGAATTTGAACAAGAATGGAGAGAGTGGACGTCATTGTCAGTCAACACCTTTTGCAGGGAAACCTTCAGAGAGCCCACCGTATATTCTCATACGCCCCGAAGTATGTGAATATAGGGATCGGGTTGTGTTGACAATCTGTGGTATACCCTGTAGAGCCAACGAACACCAAGGTTGTAGATATGTTGCTCAAATACCTAATGGCATGTGATGACGTCGAGGCAGCGTCTACCCGATTGAAATCCTGCTTGGTGCTCACGGGTCAATGATTCGCATGCCGCCGTAAGATAAAGAACCAGTCATGCCAGAATATTTGTTACAAAGGGAGTTATGGTACTTGGATCCTCCGGTCCCTGGACCTTAGGCGTCCTCAGAGTTTGTTCACGGGTATCCACGTAGCATAGCAAGAGTAAGCTGGCTGTAGTAAGTATGCAACGAAATGTTGCTTGATGATGTATTTTCTAAAGAATCCGACTGGTCACAGCAGCAGACTAAACTTACCGATTAAAGGCGAGGAACGTATTACGTATGTCCAGCCACCCACTCGAACAAACGTTGTTTTCTGTTCCCACCGACTGTCGGCAAAAGTTTCACGGTGGACGGGCCATGATGTGGTACCGTGAAGTGAAATAGAATACAACCAAAGGGAGTGCTGAGTGTGCCTTTCTGGCTGGAGTCTATATTGTCATGCTGTCATACAGTTGGAGGTCTTGCAGGGCATTGCGCACAGCCGGCTACAGTGGCGCACGCACCGTCATTTGTAGCTGAACTTCATCTGTCGTTGTACCGTGGGCTTGTGCTAGACGAGATTCTCAAAGGATGTTAGGTACATACCCACTGAGGTCGCCTTAAGGCGACGTGATGCTCAGATGTATTCATTTTAGTGCTATTCGAAGGTTCATTCCAGTTTATCAGTTATAACACATGTACCAAGATTACAGTGGTTCCAGGAGCTACATTTTCGGTTATCAGGAAATGGGGAGCTTGGGTGAGACACCTAATTATGGAGGACGGTGCATGACCAATCAGTCCAGGGAACTGGGTAGCTACGCATTGAAGGCGCTACAGGGGCGCCTCGGAGCAATTGCAGTAGACTAGCACTAAGTTCCCCATTCCGATGTTTTTCCTTACACTAAGATTTTCAGTTAGGCGTCAGTGTTCGGACACAGATGTTGTGTTGTTAGTGATCAGAATGGGGACGCATTGAAGGCGATAGCTTTGATGCACGAGCCGCGCCACGGACTGCGTTATCGAGTCATGCCTACCAGTGTCATTGATCATTGGTGAGCTGAGTCTTGGGGTCCCCATCCAGGGAGGTGGCAGTTGTCGGCCCGACTCAGTTTGCTGGTTAGCGTTTTCATACTTCGTTGCCAGGTCATACAATGTCTATTTCTCAGTCGCATCCATTCAGTACCAGGTAGAGAGATAGCTCAGCGGTTAGAGCGCGAGCGTACTGACCGGAAGGTCCGTGGTTCGAACCCTGCCTCTGCCTCTCGACTTCCCCTGTCTAGGCTTGGGCAACCTGGCAGTATCCCAGCCCTCGTGCTCCCTTCGGGTGGCATGGCAGCTAGGCACCGAAAGGTTGCTACAGCTGAACGATAAAAAAAAGAGAGAAAAGAGCTATGCGAGGCGGACGGTCCTCCGGCCTGAGGGGTACATGTCCCAACCAGCGTAACCTATGGAGTGTAACTTTTCTGCCCTAAAATCATCTGACCTGCCTCAGCATTGTCACTCCGATGTTCTCACCCGGCCTGGTCAGTATTTTGAATACACCGATAGTCAAACACTAACAATTTTCGTACTTCCTGTGCGGATAGGGGCCACGTTTCTGATCCCTGAAGCAGTATCGATGACGTGGCTGCACTGCACACTCTGCCCTCGGACATACTGACGTCACCCGACCCCGTAGGCTTTTGAGGTTTGTAAAAACTATCCTGGCCCTCCTGATTCGAGACCCATGGTCGTCTCCAGCCAGTCCACCGGATTATGCAGCTGTCCAGGTAAACAATTTTATCAGTCACATCGATTGGCTCGTCTGAAAACATGAGATTTGGGTTTGATCCCGCCCAGTCTTGTAAAATGAACTAATAATCGTTCATCTGCAACACCCCTTCGGTATCTAGCTGCCACGCCACGCGAAGGAAACAGGAAGTCTGAGGTACTACCAAGTTGCCTAAGCGCATGCCATACCGCGTGTCAGAATTGTTTAGAGTGTTTAAAATGCCTTGCACCTTTGAATGATTTAAAACAGGGAGAGCAATGTCGTCTGCATGTTGAGTGTCTGTGAGCAAAAGTTCCGGCAGTATTTCGATCTTTCAAGTTTCAGAGGGGGGGGGGGCAAAGAAGTTCCCAGCGGCACAGCAGTAACAAAGTTGAAGAGGGATGGTGAGGGACGACAGGCTTGTGTTACACTACTCAGTGTCATTAACTCAGGCAAAGGCTTGCTGTGTGCTTGTACGCGCCCGGAGCAGTTCGCATACAACGCCCTCATAAGGCATATAAATCTAGGAGGGAAATCTTTGATCGCCAGACAACGTAAAATTTCTGACGATCCATAGAGTCAAAGGTAGCTTTCGGATAAAAAAGGCCAGTATGAGACGTTCGAAAGAGTGGTGGTGTTCCAGATCTTGTCTCAAGGTAAAAGCATGGTCGATATATCCTCGGCCAGGGCGAAAACAAGCTTGGTTCTCACGTATTCCACTTTCCTGGTAACCGATCAACCTGTGAAAAATAATGCCAGAGAGCTCTTTGAATGCAGTGGGTACCAGACCGATGTCATGATGGCTTTCGTATGACGTTTTTGCGCCTTTTTAAATGTTGGGACCACGGTCGAGCTGCTCCACTCCACTGGCATTCTGTTTCCACTCCAGATCTCTCGTAGTAGGATTGCTTGACTGTTCAGTGTGGCTTGAAAAACCTTCGAAAAGTGAGGGTGCAGGTCATCGGGGTGCTGAGCCTTATCGCGTTGGCGGCACTGTTCAAGACGACGGCCTTGCTACTAAATTCCCGTTCCGTTTTTTCGCACATTGTCTCGATCAAATTCCCGGTTGCCCCGCCCCTGGCCGAAGGTGGTTTGGTTGAGGTACTCCACCTTGAGCATTTGACTCAAAATCCGGAACAATAGGCAGTATGAGATTGTATGGTTTCGTTCGGGGACGCTGACCCTAGCCCATGACTCGAAAGCCTGAACCGTAGCCGGCGGTTTTTGTTTTCCTGAGGTACCTTTCCCAGAGCCAATGACCCAACACTCTGACCCACTTACCTACATTGAGCTGGTCTGGCTCGAGGGCACAGGGGGTATGGCCTGACTGTGTGCCTACCAGTGCAGCTGTTTACATCAGGTACTGTCTGACCAGCACCAGGCTCTGGTTTTAGAAGTACTTCGACTGTATTAGATGGTGCGCAGACGGTCACCGTCCGTCGCTGGGGGACCGTAGTGTGTGGTTTTCAAGACCGACCTTTTTCAACCCTTGATTCCTTGGGGGACGGCAGCATCGCTGCTTTTGTGAACATAGACATGCTAGTCGTCTGAAGCGCCTTACTGCCTTCATACTCCCACCGCCCAGGATAGTACCAATTTACCTCCAAGCCACCTCCTAATATGACTTCTCGCAGTACGAGGACTCGTTCTTTGTTGGACTGTTCCCCTTGGCCTTCCTAGCATAGTTGAGCCTAAAGATACTGAGTCCCAGCCAATGTAGCCTGCAATATTATAGCAGCACTGAAGCCTGACTGAAGTGTACTGCAATTAATGATGATGACAATATCGAATTTCTTCCATCTAATTATTATCTTTTCCCGATTTCAGTCATGATTGATACTCAGCCCTCACGTTCGGATGCGAATGAACGTACGCGAGGCCTTCTCAAGTATGTTCACTCGTTCCATCAAGCTGTCTGTTCAGAGCAGTTTCCGATTCCATCAAGCGCCTCACCTCGATATACAACAGCGGAAAGGCGACCAAAACTGTATTCAGTTACGAGGCCTATGGCTACAGACTGCGGTATGTGTGGTTTTGCATTTCTCATTGATGTGTACAATTTGTAGCTTAAAAGAGGCTCTACAGAAATTGATGTTTCTGTCTCCAGCTCATGCCAGGAGAGCAGAAGAGATGATTTGGCGCAAGGTCTTTTATGAACCTTTACATCTGTATAAAGTATATGTTAAAGTGAGTTAGCCAACATTTGGTGCTGTGATATGTGACGTCCTTCAAGAACAACGACCGAGCAGATCATGTGACTGATTTTGAGTTGGCCCTAAAAATGCACCTTACAAGTGGAATCGGATTCTATCAGTCACTACTATTGCAACTCCAGTCTGAGTGGCTTGATTCGTCTCGTGAAAACTTGCTTGCCTGGTTACCAGTACCCTTTCATATCCCGACATATGATGGTAACTGTCACCCTATCCGAAATTTCATTTGTTCCAGAAAGCATTTATGAATTCGACGTCAAACCTGTATTTTCATCGTTTGGCGAGAAGATGGTTCAGAAATGTCTTATGTATATTGGGGATTTGTGTGAGTCCTGCCATCTCCGGAAATAACTAACTCTCCTGTACGACTATAGTTCGCTATCTACTCGAGTTTAATGAAAGCGTTGGAAAACCTTTGGCTTATGCGTACTACAACGCAGCACTCAATTTCGACCCTAGTATGGGTAAGTATCACTGATCGTTCGGTACCATCCGATTCTGTTTGGACGGTAAACAACTTTGCCTCCCTCATTAAAATTTCTCTCTGATGTCCCTGTTGCGTTTCGTCAGCTGCCGTTTCGGGTTGTGTTGTCCTTTGTTGAGCATTGTGTGTGTGTGCACTGAGCAATTAAACCAGTTCGCCCATGCTCTATCTACCTCTCTCCTGATGGCTATATATATATACATATATATATGTATATATAAAAGCTCGAGATAGCTCAGCGGTTAAGGCGGAAGGTCCGTGGTTCGAACCCAACCTCAGCACCTTGACTACTGTTGTCTAGGCTTGAGCAGCCTGAGAGTGTCTCAGCCCTAGTACTTCTCTCGCGTGGCATGGCAGCTATGCACCGAAAGGGCGTTATAGCTGAACGATTATTATTATTACTATTTACTCATATACATATATCTACAGCGTTTCATGGGAAACCTGATGAACGGACGACAGCATTCTTGTCCGTCGTGTATCTCCACGCCTGTACTCATTTACGATCCCTCATTTACAGTTACTCCTCTAGTGGGGAAGGATTGCCCTATTTTCAACATGTGGACAAGCTTAGAGACAGGTGTATCCAGTTCCATGTGTAGTGTGTGCCAGCATACGGTGAAGATTGAGTGCTTCAGATAGACGGCTTCCACCACGGTGGGTTGTCGCTCGGATTCATTTCTCCCACCTTGGCTGTCCAAGTGCTAGCGAGAGTTCGGTCGCTTTCTCCCGACCGTTGAGTTACAAATAATCTTAAATCGCTCCTTGACTGATGTCAGGTGTGTAGATGATACAGCCATTCTTAGCTTGGATACTAGGTGAATGCATGTCCTTTATGATTAAATTAACTCATCGTGGTGTGGTTTCCACACCCACAGCATGTGGTACTATTGTAAGGTTATTCTCTACCAAAGCTGAACCCATTGCCTCTTGAGGAGCTGGATGACATATTCGGGCAGTGCTTTTGAGGTAGGCGAAACGCGGAATCGGTCCACATTTGGAGGACGAATATTGACGGCTGCGTTTTGGTCAGATGTTCATCAAGGTTAGCAACAGCGCGCTAAGGGCCGCTCATAACAAGTATTCGTCACTGTTCGTCGCCACCTTCTGCCACGGTCTTTCACACTGCAGCACTATCCGTGAGGTTCTCACAAGTACTACCATTATGAACACGTCCGAAAGTTTCTTGTCTAACTGAGATACTGGCTAGACCGTTTACTTAAGTCTCAATAATGGGTTCGTCAGGCAAGGCAAAATCAACTAATATTACTTGGTTTAGAAAAAATATAATAGGCGTTCAGCTGTAGCACCCTTTCGCTGCCTAGCTGCCATGCCACCCGAAGGAAGCACAAGGGCACAAGGTTGCCCCAGCCTAGACAGAGGACGTCGAGATGTAGAGGTCGGGTTCGAACCACGGACCTTCCGGTCAATAAATTGGTGCCCTAACCACTTGAGCCATCTCGCCCCTTATGGGGTTAGGATCACCGTATAACTTCTTGATCTTTGTTAGAGATCGTCGGTGGCGAGCATTTCACGAACTGCGAGAGAGATCTGAACCCCCAACATTTTGGATAGACTTCAACCGCCGAGATCCTGCCGCGGGTGATTAATCATTGCTATGTTCAACTGGCAGTTAGTCTGTATATGGTGCCGCTCGTCGTTTTATCGCGCAGTGCATGTTGACTGGCCCTTCGAGTATAGACCTTTCATTGGAAGGTTTGAAATGCTTTCCATTCCATACTGACTTTGAGCAGAATACGGAATGCACAACTCATACTGTGCCCACTCCTGACGATTGCTCAGTCTTTCCTATGAAAATGGATTTTACCACTAGTAAATTTCTAGAGCCTACTGCTTGTAATCTGGTCCCATGTTACTTCACTTCATTTAAACTGTCGCCTTAGGAATTGAAAGTCATGTTCTTCCATCGCGCCGAAATCTCTTAAAGCGGGCGTTGACTCAATTGCGCTGTTGTTTACTGCGAAACGGTGTATGTATGGCACAACTGGTTGCCGTATCATCTTAACTTTCAACTCACCACTCTCTATACACGGCTCCCTAATTTTGCGTTATGTGAACGGTAAAATTAATACTCCATAACAAAAATCCTTACGAAGCAATGCCATCAAACTTATGGGCACATGATTAGGGATTGCCTAGTGTGTGATCTTTTCAAAATGACAACGCCAAAGAAAAGCCTTATACCCCTTTTTCGCGCGGCTTCCTATTTTGGGAGATAACTGTGCATAAAGGCTACGGATAATGCGATGGGTGGATGCTCGGACGGACAGTAACTCAAGAATATCAGGTTATCGATCGCCCATAGGAAGTCCAGCTGGAAAGTGTCGTTCCCTTCTCAAAATTTAGGAGGAAAACTGCTGATGGCACCAAAAACTTTCTCCGTAGATTACGACGCTGAAACACATCAAACAGAAGTTTAACCTGTTTCACTATTCAGGAGAGCTTGTGCACATTTATTTATACAGCCGAAGTGTCAGTACAGTTGTAACTTGGAACATCGCCCCTTCTTGTTAGAGGTTTACATGTATTAAATGCATCACGAAATTACTCTCTTACTGGTAGCTAGCTTTAGTTCATTCTGGGCAGTGCAAGCCCAAAGATGCAGTAAGCGTCTACGTTGAATAAAGAAGCTTCGTTATCAGAATTTATTGGAAAGTCAGAAATGACTGGAATCTGTGGTTATGCGTACAAACGGTATTAGGGCGTTGGTGACCAATGGTTCTGGACCACTCCAGTTTGCAGATACGAACACACAACCTGCGATTTAAGGCGGTAAGCGGATTTGCACACGGATGTTGTCTCATGTGGTGACACGATGAAGGCTGTTTGGACTTGGTACACAGGACAACTGTGCGAACGGGCCAAAAGTATCCACGTTCCTCAACACCTCTTGCGTATCCAGTTTCACTTTTTTGTCCCTATGTGGTCTGTCATCTTGCTGATTGAGAAAATCCGGTCTGCTTCTTGGTTCGGACCCTATTGCACGCAACGCTGACAACCACTATCAAGGTAGAAGCAACTTTTTACCGTTTTTTGCTTATGACTGGATGGCATCATCAAAAATCAGAAATCGTGTATTTGACAATATCTCTGCTAGTCTTGCTACTGAATCGGTCCTCTGCAACTGGTTGTTGCTCATAACCATATCAGTACTCGGTCCCGCTCACATAAGCTGTCTGTTTCCGTTCAGGCCTACCTCATAATCAGCTTGGAATCTTGGATGTAGGACGATGCTATGGCCTGAACGCCATCTTTCACTATTTGCACTGCCTTTGTGCCAGAGTTCCTTTTGAGGGCGCCAGACGTAATTTACTAACAGTTTTGACAAAAAACGAAATTCGCTACCGGAAACTGTTCGGCGACAAACCCATATTTGGATTGTATGCACGTCGTCCAAATCGATACAGGTAAGTTCGTATGTTCAAACTGCATGTTTTCATAATCCAGATGCAGATGTAGAGAGTCTATTAGCTGAGCAGATGTGTTTATAAGCTGTCTCTTAGATCTGGTTTTAATGCCGTCCAAATGAGCATAGTCCTGTTAGTTTCTCTATCGTATGGCCTAGTTTTTAACCGCAGATTTGGTGTTCATTAGTTTGGTCCCAGATACGATCTAATCGAAAGGAACTGTCATTCTCATTGACAGAAGGAGCATGTATGTGAAGCATTGAAACACTTCTTTGTCATGTCAGATTACTTGAGCAGAATAAGAAAAACGTGGAGAAATGCAGGAACCTAGTGATCGCCCAACAGGAACCTCCACGTTTCTAAACTCCCAGATAATCACACTGGTTCACAGCTTATCCAGTAAATGATGTGAAGGTTGTGTTGACCCCACCCCCTTCGGACGTTCTCTCACCTCCTCCATATCTCATGCTTTGGCCCACTCGGAATTTGGCAATGGAAGCGGTATCATTCGTTGCAAACCGTCAGCGCAGTGGACAGTTGAATTGCTGTTACTGGTGTCCTAACGGTCATATTCACTTATGGGGATAAAATAGTCCGATGGTTGCTAACTTCTACTTATGACCGACCACTGATGTCTCGTTTTGGACAATGGAGCTCCAGTTAGTATCAGGTGTAGACACGCTCTTTTGGAGCACACTGATCTATACTTCTATTCATTTCATTTTTAGACCGAAAGACTTCCGAAAAACCATCACAAAATTCATTTTTCTGATCCAGTGCTTTCTGACGCAGAAGGCCAAGTAAGTCATTTATTGAGTAACGGTTGTGTGAAATCACGGTGCAGTGTTTTTTAGCAGTTGCGGGGTCTCTCCTTGATCCAACTAGGGCAATGTCAAGTTTATTAGGCTATGTCCTGAATAATCTACCTCAAACGACCTGTCAAAGGGTTTACTTTTTGAAGGATGGTCTCAGTAGAGGGGGACAATTGCATAAAGTTCATTTTATTCTTTGAATTCCCAACACACTAGAAGAATGCTACATGTTATGAATGATTTTTGTTAGTTTGACAGTCCTGCGGATCTTGTCGGTGGTTTGCTACTTCGTGACGACAGATCGCTCACCTACTCTCAGCAGGTCATTCTTCATTCTATCACACAACCGGAAATTTCGACACTTGACTTTTGCTGATTTTTGGTTGAGTGAAACTAGGGCTGTGATCATAGTAAATGCCATTAACAGCAAAATGTCAGTCTGCATCACTGATGCTTTGCTGTAGTATACCCATAATTTATTTGAAAGCCTTGTGAGAAAAAGAATAAAAGTGGATGCGGAAAGAACTTTGTACTAGACGTAGTACACTACTCATAAGGTTTCTAAAAACTCTTCGACAGCCCATATCCGGTTTCACCTTTCTTGGGACTTATCACGTAGGTGCATTCCCTGAGTTTCCATCAACCTTGTTTTTTTACCTGAACCCAAATTGCACGAAATTAGCGAGGTACACGCATTTGCATACCAATTTGGTTTCGACGGGAGACTCACCTGGAACACAGCTGAATCTCTCTTCTACGGTGTTTTTAAGCGACTTAATGTGCTGCATCAGGTCGCTTCATGTTTCAGTTAGCATATTCGTTATATTGCGATCCATCGTATGGACGTAATACATGAATTAGCAGCCCTCTTGCAGCGCCCCCCAACCACTGGGGAGCACACACACTCCATCCTGGAAGACGGGTCGTACCGACAGTACTTAGGCTATTCCTAATCTTCTTGCTAGGTCAAAGGTTGATCACCTCTACACTTGCGTCACTCTGAATTGGAGACGGAAAACAGCGTTCGTTTCGTCAAACTATGGTTCGACATGCGGAGCACACCACCTTAGCTTTTGGTGTCCAACACATTGTTTGACTGATATCCCCATTCGCACAATCGAACTCACTTTATGGTTATCTCGTTGCAGATTCGTCTGCACGAGCTAAGACGGTTGCCGAAGACCTGAAGACATCTCAGTTCGGCTGCTCGAAGAGGTCACTTCTCACAATCATACAACAAAACAGTCTGTACCGTAGCCTTATACACACGTTCCTAAGATTCATGGACAAACTACTTAGCCGCGGCTGGTGTCTCAAATCAGCAAACACGATCCGAAACATACAGATTCATTCATTGACCTCATCTGTCACACTACAATCGGAAATTACATTATACACGCTCCAAACTTTGCGTGTTTCTTGGATTCTAAGTGGCGTGTTCAGTGACTGCATGTCCAGGATCATTAATTTACAATCTGTGGGTTCAAAGCGCATATCAAAGGACTTGGTAACTTTGGTCAGTTCATTCAAAAATAGCGCCCGAAGATGGAAACAATGTTAGCTGTTTATTACGACTCGGTAAGTTTCTTCGTCAGCAGCTATATGATCACCAGGGTTTTGAAGACCGTCCAGCGTTCGTCCCGTTATTTCCTTGATCACAAAATTGAGTAGGAATGGAGAGAGAGAATGGACGTCCCTTGATACTTTTGTATACGGAAGCTTGTGGTGAGCTCTCCGTATACTCTCACACGTCCGAAAGCCTGTAAATGCAAAGAACCTATTGCTTTGACAAATTTTGCTGCTGAACAACCGTGTTAATGGGAGTAGACTGGTCAACTGTGCCGAACGTGTTTTGGAGACCCAGGAATACTAGAATTGTGGGTCATTTATACGAAAGGCGTCGTTCTAGCACTTGATAGGGTGCGAAGATTTGGCCAGTGCAACCTCTACCGGGCCGTAACCTCGCTTGTTGCTCTCAAGTCGGTGCTTCATGTTGCACCATTAGGCGACAAAGGACAAGTGACGCCAACATTCTTGTTGCGAATGGAGGCAACGTGATCGCTCTGTGATTGCAGCCCAATTTTTTGAAAATGGGCTCTATCACCGATTCTTCCCGGGTTGTTTGGGACAGTCTCCGTTTCCTAAAATACGATATCATATCATTCTTTACCTTCCTATAAGGCTTTGTGAAAGTTGTTGTTACTCTGTTAACCTGCGGTTTTAGTTTTGTCGTGAAGAAAATGTTTGTTCACGTCTATCCATCTGTGTCCTCATCACTTCAAAGTGGACTTCGCCTAGCGTGCTTCATTCGCGGTGGAAACTTGCAGTGTCTTGCGTGATCAACCAGAAATCATCCTCAAGTACAGTTATTCGAGATTCAGTTTCCGTCACAGGCTCAGTTAGTTCTATGGTTGAATTTCAGTATATTTCGCAACGCAAGCTTCACTCACCTTTATATGGATATCTGTCTTTTCCTGTTTGCAGTGGATTCACAGCACACCATTCGTACGTGTTTCAGGACACTCTTTTAGAGCTACACCTTATGCTCAACCTCAGTTCGGCTCTGACGTTGGAACCCGATAGACGGTTAGATAAGATTGGACCGGATGATCAGTCTTCTGTAGATGACGTGGAACTCAGGGGAGAGAGTTCGGTTTTCTCCGAGCAGCTAACTGGCCCTATTTTCGTTCGTCTATTGATGATAGCGCTGCTGACGGCCAATCTCAAACTTTTAGAGCAAACTCGGGCAACCAAACCGGAAGAAGACACTGCCGAAGACCTGTCATCGACTCAGAATTCATCTGAAGTGCCAGTACCAGACAGCCCTACTGAATCAGTCCAGTCAGAGACAAGCAGTGATAAAGTGAGCTGGTCTTCTTCCTGTGTTTTTCGGAGATTGTTTTAAAGATTGACGTGGATCAGATGTAGCGCACTTCTGTTCCATATGAATGTTTATAGTGTTTTCAAAAATGAGTATATGCCCCGAGAGTCGATCGGTTTGGATAGTTGGAAAGTAAATACACTCAATGGCATTGCGAGTTTGAGAGTGGGACCACTGGGAACAGATAGTTAAATTTATGTACTTTACCTCATCCGCTTGCGCTTCCAGGTGATGGGGATTGACGAGTTCCCAAATGTTTACGGCTTATCTGAACCATTCGGGCCGCTATCCTTTGTGCTTCAACTGAGCGAATTATTCATGTCTCACCTCGCCACACAACTGAACCAACACCTGGCTACCCGAGAGTTGCGCGGCAGTGGCACTTTTGATAGTTCTATCAAAGATCATCGACCTGCTCTTCCTGATGCACCAGACCAAACGACGGATTCTGTAAAACTGGTCGCAGGTGAAGGTACATCTTTTGTTAGCTGTGTGTTTTCCATTGTATGTTGCCCCTTAGCGAAATGCCAAAGAAATCAGTGCGTCTTTTCGATCTATTCGGATACAGTCCTGCCCGATTACAAAAGAATATCAAATTTTGCAGCTCTGGATAAGGTGGTCGTTATGAACAGAGATTGTTAATCTAATGCATACCCCCACCTTGTAAATACTTCTAGCGCGATGTTTCCCAAAGACTACCTTACTATTGTCTGATGTTTTTGCGGTTTATTCAACTAACATAACCATAAAAAAGTGCTATTGTTACGTTGGTCAATGTCATAAACAAGAGATTCAATTGGATCTTGGATTGACACCACTAGAATTTGCAAATGAATATATCTCGTCAATTGGATATAGTTTTTTTTAGTTTCTCCATTACTACGACGTTTGGCTTGTACTTTTAAGTGTAAACACGTGGTGTACCGGAACCGAGACAACTGTTGGTTTAGTTCTTTCCGTTTGTAAGGAAATTTTGTTTGGCGAGTTTATAAAAAGAACATGACAGTTTCGCTGAGTACAGTATTTCTCCTTCAAAGAAACGCCTTGAAGAGGACAACATTTGCAAGCTGACAGTGTCCTCCTATACCAGAATAGGAACAAATGTACTTTTACAGAGTACCACCCAACATGTTCGCTTGAATAAAACTTACCTGTGCCCCTGTCCTCAGTCCGCTCTAGTTATCCGAACCAAAATAACACGTGACGAATGATGTAACTCACATCATTTGTTGGGCTGGTTTTGTGACGTTAGAGTGTCTCCTCTGATGTGTACTCCACGAAAGTGTTTTATGAACCACCGAAGTGATCTAGGCAAGGCAGAACAGAGCTGTCCAGAGTTAAAGTACGCTCTGTTTGTGAGGCGTTATCAGCTCTGGTGCCGAGTTTTGAACAGAAGATACCAGTGAGCAGTGAATTAAAGACTCCTTTGACAAGATCGAAATGGATCATGCGAGGAAACGCCTTGTTTTGCAACCACAGGGGATTATTTACCAGTTTTTCCGCCTTGAAGATGACCCCCGATCAATTTCATGTGCACTAATAATACTTCCATCTAATCGCGATAGTTTTGTTTTGAATTACTGTATTAATCCATACTAGCTAAAAAGTACTTTCAGAGGTTTGTTTCATATCCGCCTCGAATCAAGAATAATCTTGACTGCTTGCGATCTTTATACTGTAGGCCCCTCTGATCCTCTGTTTCCTTCCTCTTGAAAGCTGATTTTTCTGCCAACTTGCCAACTTGACTTGGCATAACCTGACGGTCAGCAGCATGGGACCCCTATGGGCTGCCCATTACAGAAAATCTTTGCTTTGTTTCTCCGTATGGCGCTGATGAGACCGTGTTTCCGGTTAGAAAACCGAGCAATAAGATTAGGGTAAAATTCATCACTCGGTTGGATAAACGTAGCTGTCGCTGTTTCTATTGCAACCTTGTTACTTATACTGGGCTTCACCATTTTAGAGGTGGCTCCAGCCGAGTTTAGACTAGACGAGACTTGGTACACAGCTTTGTGACCTGTACATGTCTAAGGTCTTCTTGCTGTCCAACAAACGTTACAGAACGAATTAACATATGTAATAGACTGGAATGTATGTACTCAACTCCAGAAAATTTCAGAGGGGTTGTGCGCCTGAAAACTGGTCTGTCCTGGACCGAGAGGAGAGTGACCTCGTAACACTATAAGATGTTTGCAATATTTGCACATTTTTTCGCAATATTTTCACTAGGATAGTGTTTGTGATGAGGTATCGTAGAGTGAAGAATGATTTGCCTCTGCATATACCCTGGGATGTTCTGAGACTTTTCAGGCATTGAAGCGAAGTATCATACCTGTTTCACTCTTATTGAATCTCATCGAATGAATTTAATAGGTTCAAAATGCTCCGAGGCTCACACAGTTGATCTCAGTGTCAGAGGCTTGAGGACCCCCTTGCGTATGGATGGTATGCTTTAGGGGGTTGGTTGGCTCGGCTTAGTCTGTGTGGCGAATTACCTCTCATTTTTTATTAAACCGTTCGTAGTCGGTTGGAAAAGGGAATATTAAGGTTGAAGTTCATCAGCCGATACAATTCCTTTCTGGAAGAGGGGTTTCCTCAGGACAGACTAATTTCGATCTTCTCCAGGCGACTTTCTTAGAGCGAAGAGACTCACTGATAAAGCAGATTATAGTCATTTCTGAAAATCGCACTGCACATCG
The DNA here is from genome assembly GCA_003604175.2 of Clonorchis sinensis. Lineage (NCBI taxonomy): Eukaryota > Metazoa > Platyhelminthes > Trematoda > Opisthorchiida > Opisthorchiidae > Clonorchis > Clonorchis sinensis. Next base: position 179,429,913 of record CM030369.1, on the reverse strand, counting down.
AGTTTCACCTCTAGTGTATGTTGCAGGAACCAACGCATGGTATTCATGTTCAAGCATTTCATTCATCTTCAGCACCATGCGGCTGCTGTCCGGTCCACTGCATTGCTCACATGAGCGTTGTACTTGTCATTCAGTACACTTCACCACTCTGTTTTTGACCGATCCCTTGAAATGGCTAAGCCGTGCTACCTTCAGTTTGTTGAATTTGTCGTCTTGTTATCCTGTACTAATGGTGTGTCGTCTCCTGTCGCTTCAGTTCTATCTAATACGGTTAGGGAGAATGACGTGATTGCAGCCACACATCAGATGCAGGGACCTAGCCAATTTCTGAATGTTCAATAGTCTTGCCCTTTCAGTGAAGTTGGCGTTGCACTAAAGAATATGACACACATACAGGGACTTCGTCTAACGGACTAAACCATGTTCGTTGGTGGACGTTCCACTAGGACACGAAGTTGTGTAACCCGTGTAAAGGGCTAACTCCTTCCAGGAACCTTTTGGTGCTCCTCGGCATAATCGATCTGATGTTCCTCCAGGCCTAAGCAACACTTTAGAGACACGGGTGACCAAACACCGTAAGTCACCAACAGTTACCCTAGTTTTATCTTTAAAGTGACCTGTTCCTTCGCCGATTCGCTGAAGTTTATGTAGCTGCGTAGCCAAATGAACTTGCCTACTGCGCTGATCAAGCCAAGTATTGCATCACTGTGTGAAGCGTAGGTCAGTTGGTGCGGCCCAATCAGCGTACTAAAGTGATTTGAATTTCTGAAGGATCTGATTCGTTCGGAGCGATATCAGTGTCTATGAACGAACATTGTGCAAACATTTTGGGTCCTGCTGTGTCTTAGGAAGGTGTTGCAGATTCGGTCGCATAGCTAATACGAGGAGGAGCGATACTGGACATCTGTAGACATAGTGGATTCGGGCCACAGCTTGCCCCAATCTGAATGGACGTATAAATGTTGCACAATACCAGTGCAGTGTCATCAGTGAATTTGATACTAAGCAGAGTTTATGCAGGCTTTTTGTAGCTGCTTTCAGTAACAAAGCGTTATCCTTTCAAGGTCCTTATACTGAAGTTCCCGATCGAGATGTGAATCAAACCGAAAGACAGCAACGTCAAACAGTTGAACTGGGGAACTCAACGGTCTCTTCGGATGGTGGTGGTGGTGGTGGTGGTTTTGTACGTAGGCGTATCCGCAAAGGCTCCGGTGACGACTCTACAGAGAGGGATTTAGAAGGAACGGATGGTGAAGAAGAGGATGCGGAGGAGGATGCGGAAGAGGAGGATGAAATGGATTATAGCGAGGAGGCTGATCTGAGTGCAGATCTTTGGAGTTCCGATGATTCCAGTCCTTTTCATTCTCAGGTGAGCGACAGGTTCGTTTTGTTTGACCCTCGCTCATCGCCAAATGCATCATCAGTAAAACTAAACAAAACCCCAGTGGTCGTTTTTCCACAGCCGATTTCCTCTTTACTGAGACTATTCTAGTCTTGTGTGAAAATGGTTGCACTTACCCAAAGAGACCACTTTTTATAGCTTTTTCCATCCTCATAATTATCATCACCATTGGCAACAACACTGTTGTTGGGACACCGATGCTTCACCGCCATAACCTGTCAGTTCGTATGAAGACATAAAAATGCGAGAGGTTAAAGCCCCCATGCTAGCCTAGAACATACCGTATGAATGTATAAATTGTAACACGATTACCCTTAGCTTAGGTTTGTTGCCATATCTTGAACTTGTTTAGTCAAGCATAAGAAGCGTCACGTGGATCCCACCCTGGAATTCGCGCCTACAGCTTCACCCCCTTTCGCCAATCCATACTTTGTCTACTGTTCGGTATGCGACATTCCGAATTCGGCGTGGGTTTTAACTGGCATGTTCGAAGTGTCCGCATCCCCGTAAACTTGATTTCACTTCTGCCCCATCAGACGGTCTGTTCTGAAGGGGACGATTTGCCATTTGTTTGAAATACAAGACGGAGCAGCACGTTAGCGACCGTTATCATAGGAAGCAGTCATAAACCGCGTACCTTCTATACAGTAGTTCTGACTATCGGAGTTTTGTCAGCTGACGATATACTAAACAGAAGTAAGAGGAGCAAAAAGGTGATTTGTTCCTCCTCTGATAAGAGAATCCATCACGTAGGTGGGGGGTATTTAGCATGTTTTTGAGGGGTACGCACTAAGTTGCGTTTGGTGGACGAATCTCTTGTTTACTCTACGGGGAGTTAACTTTTTTTGAAGATACCCCCTCTGGGGGATTATGAAGGGTGAATCCAATTATGAAGGTGGATGTTTTGATGTTAAGTGGGTAAGGAGTTGGGATACCTTTGCACTGGACTCAGTAATGCCGGCACAAACAGCCCACTGGGCGCGTTACTGAGCCATAGTCGTCAGCATCCCTAAGATGCAAGATGCAACGTGCCAACCAATACTGGAGGGTTAGTCTGCCTGAAGGATATTTGTATTTGTATATTACATTTCTGCTCTATATGCTGTTTTGTCTGACCTTGTTTTGGGGAAATGTTTCAGTATAATCATATTGATCATTTTGCAGGACGACGTAGACTCCTCCGCTCTTTCCTCAGACGAGAATGGTGAGTTCCGTTCAGACCATCGATTGAGACGGGGCCGATTAGGTGGTGGAGTTACAAAACGCTCAGCGCGTTCTGGTCAACCTACGGAACCCGATGGCAAGACGGACACAACCCACGGGAAGGCACACTCGGAAGCGGTTTGTGGAGCTAGTGTGCGGTTGAGAAGAAAGGACCACAGGACCGACCTTTTGGATCCTATCACTGAAGAAGAAGCTCCGCTGAGGGATCGACGACCTAAAGCTGAAAATAGTACTGGTTGGTGCCTTCTGTTACTGTTATTTCTGTTTCCCGGGGGAGGTATCAAATTTTGTCCTTCGGTTTGATCAGCCTTGGTCTGACTTCTTGTGTTAGCTGGTATACCCTTATATACCATAGGCAACAAGTGTTAGGCTTCAAGTGTTTATAGATGACTTGGGGCAAAGTCCGTGGTAGAGCAAGCTTCCGATTACTGAGAAGTTTCCGGTCCAAGTCCTGCAAAAGAACGTTTGTATTTCCGTGTAGGCTAGTTCCTGGTCAATTCTTGGCAGAAATTCTGAATTGTTTAATCTCGAGGAGTGTCTCCTAGCGTAAAAACTACTTTTAGAACGATCAATAGCAATTCCTTGTACAACTGATCATAACCCAGCTGCTTCCATAGGCTAAATGCATTTCTATCATTTTATTGCAGATGAAAAACCTATCGATTCGGATAGTGACGCATCGGACACATCAGGGTAGGTCCTCGTGAATTGTTTCCGAAAATCTTTCGCCATTTATGAAGTATAATTTGTACATTCAAAATTTCCTTGTTTTTTTTTCATGTGACAGCCTGGTGTCTACTACCTGTCGAACCGGACGACGCGGAGCACGCTACACCAACCGTAAAATGAACTTGTCAGAACCGGATTGCCATGACCCAGTATGGCATCAGGACGCCACAGATAGGGGGTGTATTGCGGACACACCTATAGCCCCCTACGATGAGAAATTCAGCGCAGAACCTGAAGACCTGTCCGTGGAACTGGGCAAGCGTGTATCATTAATCAGTCGTTTGTATCTGCTGGCATCAGTGAAGGTTTTGTTGGACTGGATACAGACTGACTGTTTTGGACCATTGCGCCTTCTTCCTCATCAAAATTCCAGTCCAAAGCATACTGTCATGCAGTATGTTATTCAAAGGTGGTGTACTCAGCTGACTCTGTTACTGAACCAATTCTATCCGTTGTTTGAACAAATACTCGTGAATTCGTCCACTAATTCCCCGAAAAATTCCGGTTAGTGAATTTTGAATTGCGCTATGTTCGATAAAATTGTTTGCCAGCTTGTTTTGTCTCGCTAATTTGCACATGAATCTGTATCTTCATCAAAACGAAATAGAAATGCTTAGCTAAATCCTGTCTGTCGTGCTAAGCTGGAACTGCGTTGGGCACAGTCTCTGAAGGTGCAGAACCGGTCCAACTGACACGGTCACACATGCTGCTCAGATATGTTTATTTCAGAGACTTAAAGTCTTTACCTGTAGAACCTCAGGGTTCCTTTTTTCTGTTTATTATTATTACCATTACCTTTATTACCCTTTACTACCACATTCCCTTGCTAGCAGTTGTGTTTGGCAATCAAGCACACCACGTTGATTAACCTAGAAATGTGCCAGAAATCAGTTTCTTGTTTCTTTTATAAAGAAACTAATGTGGCCGGGGAATTAACGAAACTATGCAAGCGAAAACAGATTGGCAGATGGTTGGGCCACATTTACATACTAACTAGCGAAATTTACTACCGTCGGATCCTGTGAGCCGAGCTCACTATCTATAAATTCGTTATCTCTTCATCTCTTTAGGGGATCAAGCAGCATCAGTTCGTTTCCTTGACTCAGACTCGGATCTGGTGTTGTAATCTTCAGGTGAAACCGGTCCTTCATCTGAACACTCGACTGTCTTGAGATGTAGATGGTGACCATCTATGTTAGGTAATTTGGAACCTTCCTTCTCACTCGAGGTAGTGTTCATATCATGTGAAACCGTGAGATTTCTGGTAAGAGCAAAACCGGAAGTCAGAATTTGCTGCAGTTATTCAAATAAGGACGCATTCGGTAACCTAGATGCCTATTCATTCTTGGTATGAAAATAGAAAGGCTGAACGAGACGAAATCGGAAGGCACTTTCGTAGGTTGGAGATTGAAGGAGTTCTGTACAGCAGCAAGGCCTAGCAACTTGGATGCGGTGGAGTGATGTGGGTAATCGGGGCAGCGCCGGTATCGTGGATTGGCTTCCATTTTTGAATGATAGCTACACTAATGGATTCTCGACCACAATGGATAGAGCCACATGCCATTCGCATGGCGGCACTTCGCCAGTCTGCTTAATCCCACGTACTCGGGTGGAATATGGTCGGAGAGTGGACAGAGTGGCAATTTCACCGGTATGTCCCATTGCAGGTCCATGATACTCAATCTAAGTATGTGTCACTGGACAGATGAGTCCCACAATGCACATAAAGGGTCATCGGGTGGCTCGCACTACTTATGAGACGCATCCTGCACACGCATGTGGCTAGCTACTTCTCGCCATCATTAACCTTGTTCAATAAAACGATGGTCATAGAAAGTCACTTCTAGCTTCGTTGTGGGCTTAAAACTTCAGCTGTATCCAGAGTATCAGGGCACGGATTTCCCGACTCTAATGGGAACAGTCCACCAGTTGAATCTCAGTGGCTAACGCGATAACATAGAGGATGGAGCACAAGTCCTCGTGTGGAAAATACTCGAGGCCCACTATGTTGATTTGGGCAGCTCGTTTGCTTTTTGTGGGCTGTATGACAGCCGTATGACGGTCGGATGAGGCGTAATGAAGTTAATACATCTTGTGTGCATCGGCCTAGCTCTGATTCGTCCCTTCTTTTTTTGTTCTGTTGCCTGCATCGGCGATCATTCATTACGTTCCATTCAGCCATTCTTTTTCTGTTGATTCAGACCCCAACGATCGAAACCTGGTTAGTCCGAACAACCCACTGGTTCAGTTCATGTCTGATTTTGGCATGAATGCTCTCAAAGACAGTCTTCGTGTGCCCTCAAAACAGAACAAGTTTGCTCAATCAACAGTGGCCCTATGCAGCCACTCCCGTATGAGTTCGCAGACATGTCCATTACCAGAGGATTGGCTTCTTCGGGGCCTCCCTTCTCTGGATACAGCGCATCAGCACATTGATTTTAATCAAGCTTTCTTGACAACACCATTCACCGGACTTGACGAGGTAGGTTTTTTCACCTACATGTGATTGTTTCTTTGATTCTTCAAGGAAATGTTCTTAATGCCTTTGTGGTGCGGCTAAAAACGTATAGAATTTAGGTTAACGAATATAGACATAGCGTTCTTCATCACTTGATTCACTCACCTACAGAAAGCTCGGAGACTGTAAGCCTGCCAAAATAAAGGCTACATTTCTCGGTGATCCAGAGTTGAGCAGGATTCGGTATAACTGTTGCACTTAATTTCTCTACCCCTTGGTTCTTCATTCGAGTGGCCTGGCAACCGTGTGCCTGAAGAGAATGACGGATGAATCATTCGGTTTGATTATCCGTTAACAAAAGTTGTATTCAGTGTCGTTCATTATTTTAGGAATGAATGTATGAGATGATACGGGGGCAAATATACCATAGCTGCTGTTGCTAGAGATATTTGTGCGCGTTCTGTAGCAGTCTGGCGAAATCTAACCCGATCATCGAGGAGTAGTCACTGCTGAGCGTTCTCACCCTCTTTAATGTTGCTCACGCATACTTAGCTATGTCCTATATGGATGCCAGGTAATGCAGCTGTGGGCTCGAGATGGCTTAGTGGTTATGATACGAAATCACTGACCGGAAGGTCCGTGGTTCGAACCAAACTTCTACATCTCGACTGGCCTTGTGTAGACTTGGACAGGTTGGCTGTATCTCAGCCCTCGTGCTTACTTCGAGTGTCGTAGCGGCTAGGTTATCGCGGTTTGCAAAAATCTACGGGGCAAAATCAAGCCTAAAGCCAGAGTTGTTTGAACAAACTTGCAACAGAGCGTTGTCTGAAGTAGCCTCGAAAATACTCAGATGCAGGCCAAAGTGCGCTGAACCGTGCCACTGAAACGGTGGAAAGAAAACTTACATGGATGCTAAAAGGCAATGGACTTATTTGAGATGAGACAAATTCTAACACAAGCAAGACCGGTTATCAATCTGTTTGGCCTGCGCAAGTATGCCAACCACCCCCAGATGGTTGGATGTGGGCTAAGAAACGGAACATCAATCTTCTCTCGTTACTTATAAAAACATCAGTAGCATGCCTAATATGACATCTCAGATAGTCATCAGTCCTTGCACGGCAGAATACTGGAAAGCGTCCGCGAGGGTCCACTTTTGCCCTGCTAGCAGATGGTTAACCATAATTCCTCAATGATTTTTTGTTGCCTTTTTATGTCGGTTCCTTCATCGGTGGATTCTATCTTCTCTTCAGGGAGTGATACGCGCACTATGCATGATTTCCGCTGGACATCATTTAGTTCATCATGCAACAGAGTTAGGTGTTCATTTTACCTTCGAACCATCACGAACTCCACCTTTCCAATCTTTCACACCTGGTGACAAAAATTTGGCGCATCCAAAGTCTGCAGTGCACAACCTAGGCTGGTCAACTGTCCCTCATCCTTCGCGTAGACGCCGTGCGCGATATTCCGGTGGAACCGCGTACTCGCGAGGTGGGATTCGACGTACAGAACTCGTTCCCTCAGGGCAGGGACGTGCGCGATGGAACGCAAAGGGAGCGTACAAACGTGGTGGCCATTCCTTTACAAAGTATTCAACGAGGCCAGAGAGGTTTGAGCAGGGTTGGAATGAAGATATTCTACAATCCAGACGCTCTTCCCGGTCGTCACAGAGTGGTGTTGTCTGGTGATCCAATCGATGGCCCTGGGAACATGCCTGGAGATTCTCACCATCTGCCAGAAAATCGCAGTCGAACGGAATCAGAGGAGCGAATTGACGTTAGCGAACTGCGCAAACAGTCGTCTAACAGTAGCCTTCCCGTTGGGGCGGCGAGAGATGCCAACCTGGATGAAGAGGAGATTGCTTGCACTGTTGAGGCCTCATCCGACTTCTCGGAGAGTCACCTCCATGTACGTTACAGTAGGCTCTGAGGCGATATTATGTTCCTTCAAACTCTTTTAATCACTTATTAACTTTTTAGCATATAAGAACGCATTCCACAGTCCTAGTTTCCACTAATTTACTTCACATTAATTCGCTCCTGTGATCGGAGAAGCCGGCTCTATGTCGCTAATCAAGCCTGGGCGGCGTATAATTCGACCTAACCCCAACTAGGGATGTCATGAATTGGCTTGTGTCAAGCGACGCTTCTAGCTAGTCTCCAGAGTGACAATATTGACCGCCAAGTGAAGACAACAAACAGTGTACTTCGCTAGTTCGTTTTCCCATTTGGGGCGCATTCACTGACCTAATCTGCGCTACCCACACAGAAGTATGTTGTTTCGAAACATCATAGATGGGTCATAGATGGTTCTCAAACAGCACGGGTCAACCACCTCAAGATGTGGAACGTCTCCAGTTAGTAAGGTCAAGGTCTTTTAAGTAGGATGGGATAAAAATACTCGTATATTCGAGCCTTGGTTTGAAGACTGATGTGCTATCCTCAGTGATGATGGCAATGACGAATATCTTGCCCCAGGCGTCGCTTACTTTCGAAAGTTACAACCACTTCTTGAGGGTAAAGCGCGATTGTGAATGGTTTGGTATTCCGGGAACCATTATGATGCCGGCATTCAAGTCGATAAGCAAGTCTGAGTGCAATGGATTTGCTATAAATTCTCTCTGGATGGAGACAAACTGTCCAAACAGCGTCACATTTCACTTATAATAATCATCATCGTTGATAATAATACCAGACGAGAACATCGGTAATTCGCTGTTTCATAATGGAAAGAAGAAAAATGGGCGAGGGAGGGAAACCTGGGGTTAACCTACTACAAACATACAAGTACTCAGTCAGACAGTCTGAGTAGGGACTTGGCATGCGTAACAAATGGCCCAGCCACCGTCGCTTACATTGCTGAATGCATTCTTCTTCACCAAAAACCCTTCTCACGATCACTTTATTCTGAATCTGCTGGTTCCAGCGGATTTCAGTTATAGTTCTGATTCCTGAAGATGTCCCAGATCCTTCGGCCGAATTGTAAGTCGGGACGTAAAGTGTCGTAATATTCGTCGCAAGATGATTAATGTATCCCTTTCCAGGATGGAATTCTCCTTCATTAGGGCAACTACGTGCATTTCTTCCCGCTACGAAGCGTCTTTCCAGAAGCGTTTTGAAACATTCGCAACATTGAGTGAGTTAATGTCTGTCTTATCGCCTCCCTAAGGAAATGGCAATAGAATCCAGTTACTTCAGTTGGCAGGAAGTACTTACTACTTACAAATAGATTGGAATAGTCGGCGAACAGGGTCAAGCAGCGTAGTCGTGCGTTCACGAGGCGTTGTGTATCGAACGTAACCGTTTTTGAGGTCAACGGCGTTGACAGTGCTTTTCAATTTTCCCGTAATCCCTGCTCAAGACCTCCCGCCTCACCGCTTATGCGGCGATAGTCTGAAGACATCGTAAAGCGGGATGTTTGAACAAGTGCAGAGAGAAGCGTACAGCTTTCTGATATCCATTCTGCTGAAAATCCTGGTTTTACCGATTTAAGTTATTGCAGCCTGTCGCGTTGCAGCTTGGACGATTGTATATCAATTTACTCTACTAGTTTTCTGAATCTCTCATAATCGGATTGCTTTTTACTTCGACGACAGTCATTGTATTCGAGCAAATGAATGTTGGGGCGTTCCGGATGACATCGCGTCGAGTGTGTAGTTTGGTGGACTTTGAATTTTGCACTGGCAACCCTACTACCAGCTTCTGTCTCTCGATGTGACCTGCAATCTCACGGAATACGGGCGAGAACGAGCCCGAATTAGTCAGCTTGGTGGACTTGTTGGAGACAAACACATAGGTCCGCCATTTTCACATCACTCATCTAGTCCAGGGCTTCTCAGCACATAACACGCACGTGTCAGCTGGATTAGTCTATGCGTTCTAGTTGCCGGTTGTCATAAGGATATCGTATCTAATCGCCCGGTTCGCGAAATTCTTCAGTTGCTTACAAGATTCACATGTGATTACGTGATCAAACGGCAGTGTCGCAGTTTCAGACAGCTCAGTCGTTGAGTTGCGGAGGCCGCCAGCGGAAGGACTGTAGTTTGAATCCATCCCTGGGCTTTTCGCTTGATCCTATCTGGGCATAGGAATCTTGGCAATATCTCCATCCTCGTATCTCCTGCCTGTGAAGCGAGCAGGTGTAGGCCTTCGGGTTATGGGTTTCTAGAAGACGCGGGATCCACTACAGTTGTACTCATAGTGAGCACCACAAACAGACAGCACCGAATTAACTATATTTCGTAAAATTAGCACTAGATACTCATTTCAAGACGGATAATTTTTGGACAGAGGGAGAGATGGCTCGGTGGTTAGATCGCGAATTTACTGACCGGAAGGTCAGTGGTTCAAACCAGACCTCTGCCTCCCGACTTCTGTCTAGGCTTGGGCAACCTGGAAGTATCCCTCGTGCTTCCTTCTGGTGGCATGGCATTTAGTCACCGAAAGGGTGCTACATCTGGACGATCTTTTATTTTTACGGTATTTGGACTATATATACTGTGTACTTTGTGTACTTTGTATACTTTGTGTAGTTCATCGGGCCACACGGAACCTATTTTATAGCATTCCGGCAGTTTATTTGTGCGTCTCCAATAACTTATCGTTATACTCGTGTTTGAGAACCAAAACAGTTTATCTAGTCTGTTTCGTTTTGCTGCAATTATGGAAACGTCTCTCCATTTTCTTAGGATGACGCAGAATCCCGCAAGACCCAACTGATGCGGGATATGGCACGCTTGCGGCTTCTTAACGAAGTCGACCAGCTGGCTCGCCAGTGCAGGACCCGATCGCCTCGCACACATCGGTCCACTTCCCAAACGGATAGAAACGTCTCCTCTGTCTCAACCACCGCTCCAGACGATTCACGTTCTACTCAGCTAGCTGATCAACTAAGCTATGAGGTGAGCCAGCTTTTCGTGTCGCCCTACCTGGTGGTTGACGCGTTTTGTTTGGCAAGCCATCTTCCAGCTGTAAAACAACTGGTGAACTCTGGCTCATTCGTCGTGATCATCCCAGTTGCAGGTGAGTGCCTAGACTAGTAACCCCTCCATTCTCCCCTTTTTGATAAGGAGAGTGGTCGGCGCCGGGTTCTTCGTTTTCTTGCAACATAGTGAACAACATGAGCGGAGGAACGTCAAACAGTAGCAGGCGAGACTGATATGGGGTGAAGTGTTCTCACGATTGCTCGAGATATCGGTCCTGTTTAACAGACTGTCCACGTAGCCGTATAAACTTACCAATTCGTACTATTTGCGGAGCAGTAGGATTTCGTGATCGAATCAGACTTGTCGCAAAAAAAATCGTCTTAACTGCTTTTTTAGAATGCACACATTTAGCGTCTTGTATTTCGCGCCCTGTACGTCAGTCGACAAAACACGGCTTCGGGCGAATCAGCTGTTATTTGGTTACACTCTATTCTCTCTATGAGCTGCGGTTCATTATCTGTCAGATGCTTTGCCATGCTCTCAATATTCTGGGTGAATCGTGGTTGGTGGTACTTCATCATCGACAGCATAACATCAGTGTTCAACACCGATGCTTCGCTGCCGTACAACCATGGTTTATTTAAAAGCCTTATTGTGAAGAAAAGAATAAAGATGGACGGGGAGGGGACCTACTGCTGCCTTACTACAATCATTCCGGGGTGCCTACACCTCCAAACACTCATTCAGGCACTTCACCTTGGTGACCAACAAAAACATCGGCTATACCCATTGCGCAGAAGCTTCCCCCCTCGCCCTCGTCCACCTCCATTCATATCCATCGACTAACGTACAGTGATTTGATCATGTGACCGCTCTGCCTTTTGTGCCTATGGAGTGTTCTCTTGTCCTCATTGCAGTTATTTCGCACTTGGACTACCTCAAGAAGACAATGGCCACAGCTCGCGTGGCTATCCGCTATTTAGAACATGAAACACACTCTGGTAACCGGTGAGTGAGATTTTAATTAACTTGGAATTTGGGTGTCTTCATGAATTCAGTGCGACAAGTTTCTAGATGGATTATCTTCCATCCATTTAGTAGTACCTACATTCTGCACTTGTTTGCATTAACGGTCCGACGATAGTCATCGCGCTAACCTTCAATTCAAAATCACACGAATTTATACTAACTGCAACTCCAACAAATTTCGGACTTCAGGTAGTAATTCCCCGAAGCTGCTTCCTTAACCTTAACCTTGTCCCGGCAGGCTCGCAATTGTAATGTGCTGATCAGTTAAGCTTGAACTCAAGAAGGATGTGGTTTCGATTGTCCTGCGCCAATGTGTTGGCGGTCTAGTGTTGTATTTGTTTCAATGGTGTCTTTGTGATACTCACGTCACTATGAGGCACTATCTCTTCCCAACTAAACTAAACATGGCCTTTAGCTACTTTATTTCTCTGTTACAGATTTCTTCGCCTACAACGACCTGAAGAACAACCAAAGGAACCTGCTCAGACACTGCGGATCATCTCTGCCAGGAGCAGTGTGGCCTCGAATTTGGTGGAGTTAGAATCAGAGGAGGACTCAACCGGTGACAGTGCCCGAAGCGCAAGTCCGCGGGTGGTTAAGCGATGGCTTAGCATTCTGGGATGTGCCATTTACTTCTCAGAGGTACGGAGGTGTACGCCTTGTTTGTTTTGCGAGACGTATCCCCAGTTATGTGCTTGTCTACGCCTGCGAGCGAACCGTTATAAAGTCCGGGAATGTCTGACGAACTCAATAAAGCCCTATTGTCTGATGTTACGCAAATCCATAGTAGTAATACCGGTAGAGACATCTCTACATGGGTATTAGGCCCTTCCAGTCATGGGAACGGGCAGTTGGAGCTATGAGACTGATATAGGAGGGCTAGGAGAAAGAGCGGATGGGACAGTAAGAACCATAGGTCTGTGCCTGTAAAAGTTTGCATTACAAGGGACAATCATCATCATCGACAGCATGACATGTGTTCAACACCGATGGTTCGCTGCAGTACACAAGGGACAATAATGGAAAACTTCGCTAATGATGGCTAATATAAAGCAAACAGACAGAATGGATTGAAAACCAAAGTGGTTAGGAGATGCGCATCCGAATGCAACTTTTGGCACGACCGTACACATAGATAGGATATTGTGAATACTGAACGCTCATTGGCCGACAGCCTTGATAGTACAGATGGTCTACAGTCTCAGCCGATCTGTTCCTCACATGTAAAGCCAGTGTATATTCGAAACTCGGTTATGCAGCAAATCTTTTAGGTCAATGTTTTCAGAGAAACCCAATGAACAACGCCGTACTGTCGATAGCCAAGCGCTAGGGCGGCTTCGAACATTTGACTGTTTGTTTGAATTGGAACGCTGGCTTATTTGCTTGAGGGACAAATAAAAAATGTAAGCCAATCTATCGGTTAGAGACTACTGCAGGACTTCTTCACAAGACTCCTGCGAAAGTTGAGGTTTCGATGATTCTCAGTGTTTCTGCCTAGTGAGACTTTAAAAAATCTCCGCTTCAGGGACACGTTGGAAAGGAAAATTCTGCAATCCAGTTTCTGGTTGGAAGGTGAGCTCGCCATGCACACAGGATCCTCCAGTGATGATCTGTTACCTTGACTTAATTTCGTAGGAAGGACCGAAAACTCTTCGATAGCCCACGACCGCTTTCGCCCTTCTTGAAGCTTATCGGGAGGGACTCAATCCCTGAGATCCCTTAATCTTGTTCCGCTTGAACTCAAATTGGCGAAAATCACGGATTCACATACCAATTTGGTTTTGACGGGAGATTCACCTGGAACGTAGTTGAATATCTCGTCGATGTTCTTCAACCGAATGTGTTGCACAAAGCCGCGGTAGTACATTGTCTGGACGGCACACTACTCGAAAGGTTTTTAGCAGCCCTGTGAGTAGTATGTTGCGTCCGGGCACAACTATTTTGAATAAATCTCGGCTAGTAATACATATTTAGAACTTCCCCGTGAATAACTAGTGTAAAGGAAACTTCACAAAGACAATCTCAACACTCTGTCGGCCAGAGTCATCGCGAAGAAGCATCATTTTTAAGGCAAAGATGTGAACGGATCCCGGAAGTTACAAGAATCGCACTTTTACCCAGTCGACTACTACTCTTGGTTCAAGCACAGACACGGAGCAATCGGGCTTAAAGTGAACCATTCAAAAAGCTATTCGTTCTGGTTAACGTTACGTGAACTTAAAAGAAGAATCACCTGCAGATTGGAATAATATTGGGCATGTGCTGAGTCTGACGGCTCTGACTCGCGCCCAGCGGGTATGTCGCTGTACTTCCTTCCTGGCTGCCAGTGTCCATTTCGTGGCTTCATTAAGTTCTCTCTCCAGGAGTACAAGAGAGAGAGTTGTAAAACCTTGGGGAAAAACGTACGAATCACTAGTCTAAGTCGTTCCATTGATTAATTTGGATTCCTGCGAGGAATCGACCGATGCGCTGTTCATTATCTTAAGTGGGTTTTAACGTGGAATTTTGTGTGACGTTCTGGATGCATGCTACCACTAACACTAATTGAAATATCTATAATTTGAGTTATTTGTATTCTCTTCATACTAGTGTACGGGACGTAACAGTAGCCCCATATTCCGTTTTAGTGCATTTTAAATTGCCCTTATTCTCGGAAAGCTGATAGACTCGACGGGATCGTCGGTTAGCACTCAAGTTTCAAGGTCAGCAGATCCTTCTAGATACGGGACATGCCTCCGATCAGAGTGCTGATAGAAAATTCCTTTGGAATGTGTCACTGTCTAGACCAAACAGGAACACAGGGGAAAGTGCTTCTTGTTGGAGGGGTTTTGTCAGGACTAGTGGAGTCGTGTACTATGCCTCATGAGAGCATTATGGAGGCAGTAAGCTGTTCTATTCAGACTATCAGCATTTCTGTATTTACGGAAGCAGCGATGTTGTCTGACTCGATAAAAGATGAGTTAGGATAGGTCGGTCGTAAGAATCGTTCAACGGTATCACCCTTTCGGTATCTAGCTGCCATGCCACCCGATGGAAGCATGAGGACTGGGATACTGCCAGGGTGCCCAAGCCTAGACAGGGGACGTCGAGAGATAAAGGTCGGGTTCGAACCACGGACCTTCCGGTCAGTAAATCCGCGCTGTAACCACTGAGTCATCTCGCCCCGCCGTAAAAATCGAGCGCTTAGTTTTTTCTCTTCCTCCGACAAACTATCTAATGCGCAACTATCCATAGAAAAACAATCAGGTGCGGCCCTGAACGCATTGTTGTGCGCAGCAGCATCCGGCTGATATGCCTTATTCTCCGTCCCCTCGGACTACGGCGATTGATCGCAGCTAAGCA
Organism: Clonorchis sinensis; assembly: GCA_003604175.2. NCBI lineage: Eukaryota > Metazoa > Platyhelminthes > Trematoda > Opisthorchiida > Opisthorchiidae > Clonorchis > Clonorchis sinensis. The sequence continues at coordinate 179,414,802 of CM030369.1, read as the reverse complement.
GGCCAGGCCACTGGGTCGCTGGTCCCGGGCGGGTTCCCATAAGAAAGCCCTTACATCGGCTACCTCGTGTGGCAGACCGGCAGTGCCGCTGGACAATGTGCACAGACCCCTACACCGTCGTGAGTCCGGCTTTGTACCTCAAATAAGCTCCTTCGGCGTATATAGTCAGCTCTTTGCCCCACTCACTCTTTCCCAATAATGCTCCATCTCACTAGTGGACGCTGATGAATAAACTTATTGCCAACTGCCTGATCGAATTCCCTGATGAAACTCATGGATAAAATCAAGGAATCCATTCTACTAGGACGCCTTATTCCTTGGTTAACTTGGACTCTTTGCCATCAGTGACTGTATCACGCAACTTACTTTCAGTAAACTGAATGTTGAATTGGATTACTCACGGGTCTCAAATTATTCTTGTATACAGCTGAAAAGTTTGGAGCAAACGAACATACCTAGTCAAAAACCCGAAACCAATGAAGATGCGGAGAAACAGCAAGCCGAATCGATTATGCATCGGAATTCACCGACTGTTACAACCGTAATACACAACCCGGCATCATGCTATGATCTCTTATCTCTGAGTCATTCCTTACCCGAATTAGAGTTGAACTCGGAACCCAGAACGGCCTTGGTTACCATTTTGATTGGCTCTCGAGACACACAACCTCAGGACACAATTGTACCTCGGGAATTCCTTAGCCTCGTTCACAAGTCCGGTAAGTGTATGCCTTTAGACTTGAGTGTAACTTATAGTCATCTGTTACGCGTTCGGGATTTTATTCGTTGACCAAAACCGGTATTTTATGTGACATGCTAGTTCGAGGATATGGGAAATCGTTCATCGTTATCATTCTTTAGCCGACGTCCAAATTACTCCGCTTGTTTCCCTTCAAATTAGCTTGGAAATGTTACCCTGCAACCGAGCCTGCGCATACTTTTTAGGTCTCCCCAATGAATAAGCCCATTCATTCCTCCACTGTTCTACTGAACGTTTTACACAGCGTTCAGCCGGAGATTCTCCATGTAGTATAGGTGTAGGTGGCCTTCATTATTCTGTATACCTTCCCGAAATGGGCAAGATGAACCACGTCACAGCTTCCAAGGCGTTAGAACGCAGCATTTGAAGTCATGGCTACAATCAAGTCGGTTAGTTTCACCGTTGAACTACTGACAGACGCGCAACCCGTTCAGTAACTGGGGTCTGAGGTTTTTCCCTAATTCTACTTATCCGTTTGTTTGCATTTTACTTTGTTTCCTTCATTTCAGGAGTGCGTATCGAACTAATTCGTGACTTTTTGGTGCGTTGGCGAAAGAGACGCACCACACAACCACGGCCGTTTTCAGAAGAAGAGGCATAGCCTCAAGAGAGAGACAGGAAGCGGGAGCACGATTGCTATATTCTGTCTTCACCTATGGTTTTTGATCAGTTATATTTTACAATCCTGGTTGCTATGTTTTTCTCTCATTTGATGTACTTCAATTTAGGAGACTTTTTCCACCCAACTAACTTTTATCGTGACGCTGAATCTGGTGTGCGAATCACATCACAAATGAATAGACCGGTGAAATCGAAAGGTAACGCCATCGGTACGAACAAACAGTGCAGCAACCAGAGGATGCTTCAGGCAGTTTGTTCTTTCAAAACATTGCCCCCTTAACCCGGGACGTGAAGTATCGAGGTTTATATGGCGTTGATACCTCGCAGCGCTAGTACTCTTCCATGTACCAGTTAGATATTCGTCTGTGACCTTAGTGAATCAAGCAAGGTCGAACGAGGCTAAGCAGGTCAATGAGGGCGAGAACATCGTCGTGAATTTCCGACGTTTTGAGTGGTTTACGCCAGAATGACGCATAACTCGTTTGCAAATTCGCCTGAGTATATCAAGACGACAGCTGAGTTCAACAAAAAGGTTTATTGAGCCAGAGAAGCCCTGATGTAACGTTTGGCTGTATGTGCTTAAAGTAGTAGTAGTAGTCTGTGCATACCCCATATACAAACGGATATGCAACAATAAGTACAGCGAGACCCGTCCAGAAGCGCGCGTCTGTCTTACACCTACCATGTCACTCACTATAGCCTTTGCACTAACTGTGGACTTCAGCATCTCAGGCCATACTTGGATATCGACTATTATTTTGTTTACTGCGCAGGTGGATTTGGACGTAAAATGTGATGTATCCAGCCCACTCGTCTCAACAGTCAGAACGTTCCCACTACATGTTCATTTTCACGAGTTAGTCATATTTTATCCGCCCAGGATAGCCAAACCACTACTCATTCCAAGTAATGACTGATCCTACTTCATGCAGTTGGCTACTATAAATTCTTTTCAAATCATATCTATAAAAACCAAGACATTTGTGCTGTCGAGGTCCGAAATTTTCCGATCGATCATCCATACACCATCCATGCTTCGGTTTGCTGCAAGTCGCTGCCGTATTACCGATTTCAAAATGATGGCTTATCAGTCAGTAGTATTGACCACCGAAAACGCCCCTGTATGCCACACGTATCGGGTGCTTCTCAGGGCGAGAGACAGGTTAAATCGTCCAACTACCCGTATAGAACCATCTGAGTTTTTTATGGGCCAGATGCGTATGCAACCGGCTTTGGCTACATATCCAGTTTGAAACGTGACCACCAGAAACCGAAGGGAGTCGTGGAAAACCGGGCCAGTTTGTACGTCACACAGAAACTAGACCGCCGCTGATAGCAGACCATTCGGCTTCGCTGGAGTAACTGCTCTAGTGTTTGCTTGTGTTCGATGCTCAGCATTCATTTCTAATCCGTTTCTAATGTAGAATAATGCGAGACTTCATAAGCAAGCAGGCGGGTGTATGCACACAAGGTGTCATTCCCCTGTACTAATTTGTAGTGACGAGCAACACTGCATAAATTGCATAACACTTGCACAAAATTCCAACGTACCATAGCGTTTCCGGTATGCTGTCTGACTCGCTTTCCATCAGTAAAGATGAAACCAACAATCAGTTACTTCTCGGGGTCACCACAGTACTGCACTGGGATCCGGGGGAGTTCACGGCTAAACCGTGATCAACTGAACGGTACAAGTGCCTCGTTTATGATGATTCCAAGAAACTGAATGTGTGCACCAGGCCGCCTCACGTTTCACTTGGGACGACATTCAAGATATCGTGATTTTGTGCAATTTTGGTTCAAGTAGAACATAAGGTTGACGGAAACTCGGGGACTGCGCCTACCTGATGAGCCCCAAGAAGGGCGAAACCGATCGGGAGCTGTCGAAGAATTTTCAGTAACCCTGTGAGTAGTGTATTACGTAAATATAAGTGCCATTTTGTTCCACGCGAAAATAGCATGTGACCTAAACTAAAACGTCTGTGATGGCCGAGTGGGCTGCCCAAGTTCTATTCCTAGCGGAATCGGCCCCTCCGACAGTCTACACACGTATTGCTTCACTACCACAGATTCGAAGCACTCACAAGTTGATTGCAGCTGACAGGTTCATTATTTATCACTTCAAACGACGGGTAGGAAATCAAATCCTGAAATTACAAAGATGTTTTGGCCAGAGAGTCGTGCAGGCTGTTGAATCACTCAGCAGAAATCAGTTAGTTACTTATCAAGTTATTCTTCATTTGCTGATTTCGAATGAATGAAAATAACCGTAGTGGCGACTGTCCCAACGTATTCTCCCAGCGAGACAGAACACTCGCTGTTGCGTAACGCTTGCTAGTTAGGCTAGTACCATTCATGATCCCGTCTGATCTGATAGGACGACCGCGTAATGTTCCGATCCAGTTATGCGAAGGCCAAATGACATCAGCGTTAGTACAACAGTCCCTTCAAAATGCATCCATTAACTTAACATCAGTTACTCAGCCACAAGGCTGCCTAAACCAAACGGCTTATAATCATGACTGGATAATTCCACTAGCAAGTAGCAGAATACCCAAAAAGGTACTATTTTATTTACACATACATTTCACTTATAAACAGTCTAAAAGTAAAATGATTTCCGGGTAATGAGGCGTGGGGAAAACTGCTGACACATGAACTCTGGGCAGCGGACTAACATGATATCATCAAACAGGCGCGAACATGATTAGGTCAAAAGGGAAGAGGCTAAAGGAGTTGGCTGTACAAACGAGATTCGTCACAATTGGGTCAGTCGTCCAGGACGAAACGCCTGCCGGATGTTTTTCGGCGCTTGGGTGGTCTGACTTTTTCCGAATCATCGTTATTTTTCTCATCACCACTGTCTTCTTCGAGCACAACAACCTCAAGTCCCTTATCTTCGTCATCTTCATCATCGTCGTCATCGCTTTTATTCAGCGTAGACTCGAATCGGTTCAACGCACGCTTGCTGCTAGGACGCCGGTCTTTCGAGCCTTCAGAAGTGACAACTCGTTTTCCAGAAGACGATTTCGAACTCGATTGATCGGACTGTCGTGAACTGCCGCTTGGACTGGAATTACGCGAGTTGCGTTTCTTACGGTTTCCTGAGGCAACTGACGGTTTTTCGTCCTCTTCATCCGAAGAATCGGAAGATGAGCCGGTTGAAGACATTGCTTCATTGTCCTCATTATCAGAGTCAGCGCCGGCACCATTACTGTTCTGATTCGCGGACGTTCGAGAGGATCGCTTTGTAGCGCTTCCTGCGACAGGCAACTGACGCCTTTCCGCCTATGGGTGAATTAACGCACAGTTAAAACGCGATAGAACTGAGAAAATATGATGTAGTACGACCTGAAAAAAACAATTTTCAAACTGATAAACACAAAAATCGGCTGAAGTGAAGCAACACACACTAAAGAACAAATGGTTTCCGTGGGCCGCCATCAGCGAAAATCAAATTGCTCGTTGTGGCATATCCTACCGGAAACAATATCCGGGACTGAAATGCTGCCACGTTCACACAGACGCAATCCGGGGATTCGTGTCTTACACTCGGAACGATTTTGGGCTTCCATGTGCACAGTGCGGTGGAAGACAATCCATCATGTGGATGTGAATGCTGGAAACCAGGTGATCGACGGAGACGGCATTACGTTGTGAAGAGCTAGGTGTGCAAGATAGGTAAACAGGTTCGGTCAACAATCCAGCTGAACAAAGCTTACAATGCCAATGTGGCTGTCATCCCCCTTGGAGATAACAAATTACTTTGGTCTGCTGAACGCTGTTTTACTGGTTTGCAAACCGTCGGACACTCCAAGCGGCCTTTCCCACGGAGAAGAACTGCATTGGGATAAAACGGCCGTGACGGTGTGACTGATTGGATGCTCTGTTACCAACGCTTCTCAAGCGGAACGATGGGCGTCCGTAGATAGTGATAGAGTGAAGTTGGTCGGTCGGATGGTGATTTGTTTGATGTGGTGGTTTTACCTTAAAAACTCGAGTCAAGTTGTATTGAGTGATGATCCAGAACATCTCCCAAATGCCATCTTACTCACCACAAAAGACTTGCAGAGTGCGTGTACGAGTGCTTCAGCTTAGAGAGTCGGACGGCCCATTGTTGTTTTGTTGGGAACACTTGATTACAAAACTTGTGTGGTAAGCACTGACAAGCCCCTTTTGCTTGGACTGCGTTTCGTTAGGATGGAAAACAGTCAAAAATAACCGGAAACTGCCGAACTCCATTTATTTGCAGCTGAATCTCTTGTCCGTGATACTCTTCAACTGAATGTGCTGCACAAAAACCGTTGTACATTTCAGTTGGTACGATATTCGAGATATCGCAGTGTGCTTTCTTGACGTAATACACCATTCATAAGGTTGCCAAAGGCTTTTCGACAGCCTACCATCAGTGACTACATTCCACCTGTTGCGTACAATTTGGTGTTCAAGTAGAACATAAGGATGAGCGGTCTGCACCTACCTGATAAGCCACAAGAAGAGAGGAACCAGTTGTGGGTTGTAGAAGAGCTTTCAGCAACCTTATGACTAGTGTGTCCGTCAAGATATTTTTTTAATCTAGGTTTTTCTTGTTGGGTTTTCATTTGTGTACTCAGAGGAGAACATTCCCACTATGCTCCTCTCTAATTGTCGAAATGATTTTCGTATTTCTAAACGTGGTTATCCCAAACCCCTGAGTAGAAATCAACCAAACCGGCTTATCACACTGGCTACTATTCTTGTGTACAACAGTCCGAGACAGATCACCACTGGGAAAACAATGTTGTGCCATTCACAAGAGTCTTCGGAGGGATCTCAAACCTAGTCGAGCGTTTTTGTGCACGCCCCGGGAAACTGATCTACCTATTGTTCTTTACACTATCATACATAAAAATTGTTTTCTATAAACGGTTTCCGTTTCACTGTTCACGTAGTGAGCGGACGATGGCGCTGAGAGTGGGAAGCTAAGGACCGTTGCTCTAAACAAACCGATCAGGTTAACAACAAAAACAGCCTTGGCTTTATTGTACGCTAGCGGACAATCATGGTGCACTGCAACGTACAATTTGGTCTCGATCGAATGAAGTAACAACGCTATCTGAGCCACAAAGTAAGCATGTTATGGAGTTTTATTCAGGTCACGTGCAACAAACCATAACAATCATTCAGCCCTCACATGATCGCATTTGTTTTCACAAGAACATGATAAGACCAGTGGACATCTTAGCCACCCATTTTGGGTAAAATCTGTCCTGAATTGGAAACTTTCAAACAAAGTTTTGGACGTATATTATAACACAAATGACAACATGTCAGATGTGTCGTATGTTGTTACCTAACGCTTAATTTCCAGAGACAGTACGGACAAGGTGGCAATATATGGTGCGGTCCACAGCTAAACCAACCAGTAACAGTTTAGAGGGATAGGTAGTCCAAGAGTACTTACCTCTGCAGCACGCCTTGAGTCCAAGTTTCGAAGACTATGACCTCCTTTGCTCCCCATTTGTACCGTCCGTCCGGAAAAAGACAGCCTTTTTCCTGTATCTGACCCGATTGACGCCCCACTTAGACGATGCAGTGCATCGGGAGAAAGTGAGTCTTCAGATCCTTTTGAGGAACCTGTTGGAGCGCTTGGTTGATCTTCCGCCAAAGCCAAAAGGTCTGAGAAATGATCCTTTACACTCAGTGGCACTTTTCGAGAATTTGCCACAGATTGAAGTGCTAGTTGCACGTCCTCATCCTGAAGAACTGGGGGGGGGGGAGGAGTACAAAAAAGTATGCGGATTTTTCCGAAAATTTAATAAAGCTTGAAAAATGGGAACTGATTGTCACGAAGGACCATAGTAACCAGATGAATGAGAAAAGTAGCAATGCATAAGGTTGGAATGTCCGACCAGACAGCATAAGGAGAAAGCTGGACAGAGAAAGCACATGAGCACCTTGTAGGTTAGATGACCGAGGAAGTTAGGCGTTCGGAATCAGTGGATGACGTCGGTGAAACAGTTAGTTCCCTCTATCCACATCCTTAAAATAGATAGAACACAAATATAACGGAATGCAAGCAGTCCCAATCTCAGAGAAGTCGTGCGCGCTCATTGCCATTTCTATGATGGAAAGCGGTTGACAGTTCAAGAAAGGCGATGAGAAAAAACGCAAGGTGAGGCAAATTCGCTTGGGTATCACGATCACGGATGAAAGCCTGCACAATTAATTCAACCATGTAGAATGTACCACCATGAAATTATACCAAACAGAAGTTAAATGCGCAGGAAAAAAGCCGATCAGCCATTCTTGGCACGTTGAGGATGAGGAAGCAACCATACGAGAATCAGTAGAAACACCGCAGAAGGCAGAGAAAGCGCGCACAGCAACAATACCAAGAGAGAACAGCGTGCTGGTTGTCAATAACTGATATGGATAAACGGCACAGTTGGCCCAAACAAGGTACTCACCTCCATACCGTTTAACTTTGTTAGGTTGGTGCACGCCTGTACAAAGAGCCATTTTGCATAGTAAGAAGAACTGCAAAAGTGAAGTTGTGAGACTTGTTTAATTGCATAGCTGGACAGAAAAGTCTGCGGATCATGCGCTCCCTAAGAGAGTGAGCACCCTACAACGCGACCAAAGTCGCAGTACGGCAATGCGCACAGTAGGGGCGCAAACATATCCCTCCACGACATGTGATGGAACTTCCCAAGCGCATGAACCGGTAAGTTTGTTTTAGAACTTCACTGTCCAGTGTGGCTGTACGGAAAAGATTTCATGTCCAGTACCGAGACACCTCGACTGCCAGTCGGTTCGGTAGTACTCCTTTGATGCAGTGTCCACTACAGCCATTTCATCGAAAGAGCATATCTACCTCTTGATTGCCCAGGAGCTGCTTCATCCACATCCAGAACGGTGTAACCTTTCAAACACTTGAAGAATTTAAAAGTAGTAGTATCGTTCAGCCGTAACATCCTTTCAGTGCCTAGCTGTCATGCCACCCGAAGAAAACACGAGGACTCAGATACTGTCGGTTTTCCCAAGCCTAGACAGGAACAGTCGAGATTCAAGGGTGGGTTTCCAACCACGGATCCTCCGGTCAGTTAGTTCACGTCATAACCGCTGCGCTATCTCGAGCGCAATCTACTATATGTGGGAAAGCTGAAGGCAAAACGATATGTGGGACAACCCTGATAAAATCTACTGGAACAGAACAACTGAGGTAGCCCGTCAGAACCACGGACTTCTGCTACCGTTACGTAAGCGTGGTTAAACATTTGTCAGGTGTTTCAAAATTCGACAGGCATTCCCGTAGTCTGGCTTGATCAAAGAACCGGAAGGTTGCATGTGAAGCTATAAAAATGTGTTCGGTTGCCGGTAGAAACGGTGCTATCTAGCTCATCGAGTGTTGAGAATCAATGGCGAAACGTCTAGGTGTACGACCACATTACTGATCAACAAACCGTGGCTGTTTTGAAGTGATCAGCTTTTTCGAGAGTTCGAAGATGCCGCCGAATTTTCAAATATGGATTTACACCAAAATAGCTCAAGATTTCAGACCCGTGGATCAGCACTCCTCAGCGACAGCTCGTCAGGTCACTACTCACCGGAAGTTAAGTTTCCAAGCAATAAAAACTGCGAGACCGAAACTTGCCGTCAGCATCTTGATGTTGAGATTAGCTGAGTGGACCACCAATGGCCCTTACTTACATACACGGAGTGACTACTATGACCCATTATGTTGAATTTCTATCGCCCTAGGTATCCAATATATTCCTTTAAAAGTAGGCAACATAACTCTTGGTGAATGGTGTTCAGTACCAGTACTACCACAACGAGGTTTAGGTAGATTAACACTACCAATGCTAGTTACTGATTTGGTAATTCACTCATTTAAACAGTTCTTCTGCCCAGGGGCTACTATGTTGGTGATTTCACATCAAAAAGGGACTAGAGTTTCGCTCTTATAAGAGCTCGTCGGCAATGCATAGCCTTGGTCATTCTGGAGTTTGAACTCCGGACATCTGACATGTGAGGCGAATGTGTTTCCATTAGCACACAACGGCTGCATCTGAAATATCAAGCTTGAAAAGCTGAGCGCGCTCATCCTTGAGAGATGTGATTGGTTTGCTCGATACCCCGAACTTCCTATAGTTCAGCGTCTAGTGACGCATAGGCTTTAACCCGCGGATGATATACTTCTGTCAGGCCAATTGGCCGGACATCAACATAAGTAGAATTTCACATTCGCGCCCAGACCGAACGAATTCTAATGTAGTGGAAAAAGAACGTCTGTACGTCTGATGGCAGAAAGGCGGATCTCTATCGCCTGGCAGTTTATCCCAAGTACAGAAAATGGGGAAATGTGTAAGGCCGAATGAACAGTCATACTGGGTAGGATAGCGCTTTGCTGCAAAACCCCTAGTTCGAGAGTATTCGTCTGACCTACCTTTGAAAGAATTAGCATTCCACCTTCTCCATTCTCATGGGCACAAAAGAGGATGTGCGACTAGATACATGCATAGGCAGCGCGACGTGACACGATATTACTATAGTGTGTGAAACATGCTCTTCACCATCGAAGCCAAACATCCGCTCCGGTATCTATACCACCTGTGATGCCTCTTGTAAGCGCTGACCATAGAAATTTATTCCACTTGCGAGTGCTGGGTTCAGCTTAGTCTATTTTGTAAAGACATGCGACGTTAACGCTACAATGATAAAAAAAATTATTGCCTTGTAGAGTCCTAATTTTTTTCTTCAGAAACAAAAACGTACTTGTTTCTCCTACTTTTGTACGCATTGAAGCGCAGTAACTTTATATTCCCACAGGAGCCTAGTAACCTAGATACGAACCACTGGAGCTGTGGGAAAACTTTCTAAAAGTGATGTACAGGTAAACACCTGAAGTTTCGTAGTACGGCCAATCTGGGGCTGCAGGATGATAGGGGCCGTCCTATATGCAAATTTGCCAGCTTAGTGGCTCTGGCCACCCGGATTCCAGGATTAAATTTATCAGTGCTCTCCTGTATATAATGAACTGAACACAAATCCCTTGTTGCACAAGGTCAATAGTCTGAGTGAGGGGTGTAGCCATACTTCACAATACTCGACCTCAACTGAAATTCCCATCAGTTTGCTAATCGGCTACTGGTTCAGGTGTTAGGACTTATGAGTGGATGAAACCCAATAAATGAAGGGAACTCACGCGATATATTCCGGCAATTCCTCCTCATAGCATCCAGATGGGTCAAAATTAGCGGTAAATCAACACAATTTTCTGGGGAAACGTGCCTGAAAGCAAAAATAGGGAATTTTGGGTGATTTAGGATCAAAGCGTTGTGTCTATACAAGCCACTTCTTATGCACAAGGCTTGCGAGCGAAATTCGGCTCTTTATTCTGACGCTCATACTGCTACGGAGCGGGAATTCACTTATCGTCCGGATTGTGAACTGATCTGGTCGCTAACAACAAAATTCCGCAAAGGTGAAAGTTCTGGATAGGTCCCGCCTGGTTCGTGCAGTTACTAGTGTACACGTCATTCTTGGCACCACCGGTCACACAACCTCTTTACAGCAGCCATCTGAGCAGTTCCTCATTCGTAAAATCGAACGCGCTACCTTAATATATACGGTATGGTGAGCGAAAATGCGTCAGGTTGTAACCTTTTGTGCAGCGCCTAATCCTCTACTCCGGTCACTTACGGCAGGTGTCTTCAACGAATGCTGTCAAAGGATTTCGCTGCAGCTTTACTGAAACCAAACTTGGAAGGGGTACCAGAAAAGTATCACTTGGCTTAAAATCAGTTTTTACTGAATATTGAAAAAAGTTGAGTCTAACTAGCCCAACTAAGGATCTACAAAGTGGTTGATGCAAAAAGCATAACGACAGTGAGTGGACGTCAATCGGGTCAACATGCCACGCACAATTAACTATGTCAGTTCATATGAAGACGTTATCACCATTGGCATCATCATCAGAGAGAGAGCAACATCACCCATCGGTACTGCATACTGGTGTCTAATTCTGATATCTAGCCCTAAAGCATCCATAGATGGGGTCAATCAGAAGTGTAACTCGTTGCCTATATGTATTTCACAATACATAAACAAGCGCCGAAAAGGTGGACCGAGTAATTTGATCGCCCGGAGGCCAACAAAGAAGTGCACAACTCATGGATTCTATGTGTATAATGAGATCCGTTTGACACAAGAGAAAAAAGGCAGAGTTACAAGAATCCACAGTAATTTGTATTTGTAGGCCAAAATGGTGATCCGACTGGTAGTGAGGGGATCCCTTGATATGTGAACTAACGGACCTGTTTGGTGAATTCCCATTCACACTCGATTCTCAGATGAGTGGTTTGAATGCAGCATTGTTCTCATTAAAGTCCAGAGAGAGTGAGATGATTTGGCTTTTTTTGCAATTAGTACGAATTGCATTATCGAGTTTCCTCCGTTCAGAAAAATTTTCCGTCGTTTGACGGTCACTCAATTCTCTTGTCCTGCAAATTATTCTCGTTGCTGGCTTTTCCATAATTCCATTAAATCGAATAATGCGAGTCCAACCATCGGTGACGCAGTTCGTGCAATGGTAGCAATCTGTATGTCTGACAAGGAACGGCATATTTCGCCCACACTCCGGGTGGTGATTCCTGAGACAACACCGACACATCCTTTATCCGCGCAGTCATAGGCATATCAGGTTTAGGTTTGCGAGTGAGTTTGCTAATAAAATAGCACCAGTATCGTGTACAAACCCAGATGCTACTCAATTCCCCTGCTGTCGATGCTCTTTCATGGTCTTTTCCTTACAAAACAGTGATGTGTTAGTAAAATATTTATACCAAAATAAGCGTTCTGTTCGATCGAATTGGGTTTTCAAGGAATCCACTTTTGAAAAGCGAAAGATATCGTTGTTACTGAAGATACAAATGAATTCGAAATTACCCTCACATATAAAACCTGACCAAATTTATGGAAAACAGTACCAGTTAGGGGGCAACAATTGTTGCAGGGTACAAAGGCCACTACTCTACTGAATAACATAATTTTAATGCTTAGTGCAATGCGACCTCACTATTCAGGACATTTTCCATGCGACCGAGTTCCCTTGAGTGGATCAGAGACACGTTGACTGTAGAAAGAACTGCGATCTCAGCCGGGAAATTTCGGTCAAACGTGAGAACTCACTTGGATCCACCATTCCTTCGTTTGTCACGTGCATCTCGTGCAGAACTGCTGGAACCGACACCTCCCAATGAACCCTCAGCACGCTGGGACAGTGGCGTCATTATCATTGATTTCAAGATACTGGCGAAGCGAGACGCATGCTGATTATCCGGACAACTCCAGAAGTGAAGAGCTGTGACTGACAAAGCATCGTTAGGTCCCGGACGTGACAACAACGCTCGAACCAGTTCAAAACTGGGCCTGGACGGATCAACGATAGAAAACAAGTAATTAAGTGAAGCATCCACGGAAAGTTCAAATGGGCGATACATGTAACAATACGGAAGGGATAACAATCTTTGTCACGTGCATTATGCGGTCAAGGGGTACATCGATTTGCGCCTGACCATCAGCACTGGAAATTAAAACATGGCCGTTGAGTCAGAAAGGAGCGATTCGTAGTACCGATAACAACCAAATGTTATGGGCCTTCGGATACTTGTGCCTGAGAATCATTCAGAAAAGAAGATGGACGAATAAAACTCCCAATGCATCAGTTCGACAGCTGGTGTAACGGTATACACTACTGATGAGAGGTGCGAGAAATATCTGTTTATGGCGCCGCTCCCGCATCTTAGTGACAGTTGGCTTATGTCCGGTGATTTGTGTTCAGTGACGTCAAATATTCAGAAGACGTCCGGAAAAACTCAGAAGTACATATGAGAAGGTTGAGTTCATCAAAATCTGTGCAAATGAGCTCTTGATCCTGCATTTTTGGATTTTTTTTGCCGTACATAACTCCGCGTCTGATTTCACTGGTGCGCACCCAGAAGTCGCTTGTACATGCCCTCCAGCACAGGCTCCCGGCAGGGGCTGGCACTGCTACCATGACAGTCAATTCAGGATGTGAACCAGCACGGCCATGTTCCGATGATAACAACGCACACAAAAACCTAGGACAATTTGTTTAGCTTACTTTTCCAACTTGAAAAGAAGTATCAGATTGGCCGTCGCTTCAGGATGTTCTGAAAGGCAAAGCGGTTAAAAAATAAAATGTAACTTGAAGAAGCGAACAGACACTGTGTGAAATCCATCCCAACGACAGAAAGGGAATTTTGGTTGAGTGTAGGGAATAACGAAAGAACGCAACCTGGTGTTTATTTTCAACTTACTTGCCGGCTCAACACATTTTACTAGGGGAAGAAAACTTCGTGTGGGAATTTCGTGCGCATTGATCAACTGCCAAAAGAAGAACTGTTCGATCGAATTCCATTGAAGACTGGCCTCTGAAAGAACGAATAAGTTCATGTAACAGAGATGGAAGCCGACACAAAAATGAGAAAACGTAATGAGAATGTTGAACACTTACTTAAAAGCGGTGATAAATCGTCCGACTGAAACATGTTCATGTGACCACGGACAATTTCACAAATGAGCGTGTTACACATGCTCGGATCAAGCGTGCTTACGACCAAATGCATGAATCCAGCGTCATTCATAAGCTCAGATGCGAACTAAACCGAAAAGGAAATATCAATGGAAATAGTGACTCAGATGGAAGAAAAAAGGAGGTTTTGTATCTATTACTCAACGCATAAGACACATGAGACACGCGTAGTACTCAATAAACCCGTTATTCCATTAAAACAGCTAGATTAGAACGATTGTCCATTTCTCAAGCGCATCGCAATTGACCAGAGCCGATATGTCAGGTTCAGGTTAAAAAAACCATTCGTCGATTCGTGGTCGTATGCACTTCCCCTCAGTGGACCTTAAGTTCACCCGCTTCCTCCCGTGGACTGTTTGGGAAAAAACTATATTACACCACATCGCTGAGGTACATTTCCAATTGCAGCTGAATTCCTGGTAATATCGAAATCGACTACCTAGACATGTGTTTCAGGATTTCCCACACCTCTTCAGCCTATCTCCCTCCCGAGCCGTATCAACACTATACGCCAATTTCCAGCTTGAGCTACTTTATCTGCCAGTAGTTTCATTTATCACAAATGCAAAATCACCCAGTACCTGAATCCCATCTCAATGCGCACGGAGACAAGTTGCTGTTTTTGCACTTGGTTGTCCTGTCTAACGAACTCCCTACAAATTGATAAACTGTGTATGCTGAAAATTCAGCCCTATTGAAACTTGTAAAACCATTCTCGATTGAACTTGAAGAACTTATACGGATTAGATAATAAGACGATAGGGTGGTGGTCTTGTTTAACTGCGTGGTCATCGGAAAGAGTCCGCAAGACTAGTTCTGCATCAGTGCATACGCTAACAAATCGGGCACATGGGATGAGATACTGAAAGCTGATTGAAAGCGGAACCATGGTTCCTTCATCCGACCCAGGTGAAAGTTAAGTACACCTCGGTCAGAACGTGAGTACGGATGGATATGATTATCGGTTTTTCCTATGGACCCAGAGTTAGACATTTTTGAGAGAAAAGCACACAACAGCTATTAGTTGATAATCCTCCAGCCCAACATCTGGAAGTAATCCTGCCAACTAAACAGGTAACGCTGCATAAGAGATAGTATGTACTGATGCTTAAATGGATCCCGACATAGTATGTGAGCGTTTGCACGTTATCCCACTGTCCACCGCACGAAGCACCACCCACGTACATCTCATATAACTTCAGTGGATCTGTTAACTGCAGTACCTGTGTGTTTATGTGCGAAAAAGAATAACCATAGTTCGTTCGTTGCGAACGGGCTTGTGGTATTGTTTATCTGACCAGATATATTGTTGTGTATTCAAGCATAGTTCTGTGATTAGTGTTGGTTTGTTGTGAGGACCTGATCCCACCGGTAACGAGGCTAACGCTGAGTATCGCCTTGCAGTCCCCGGACGAAACTAGAAAAACAGTTCACCTGAGCACTAGAGAAACAGTAGCAAATCTTGTGCACAATAATACCAGAGGCTGATTTTCTTAGTGGGGCCTGAGCGAACCGGCGGAACAAGCCGGGTTCAACAGACTAACAAGTGGTCCAGTTTTGATAATCTGTTTCAGGAAAACAGGTCCCAAGCAAAAGCAATGAGTGTGTAGAAACTCGAGTGAATAACATCTAGAGAAAGGATTCAGTTGTGACTCATGGGAAATCAAACTGAGCTTCAACCATAAGATTCACGCAGCACAAATTCACTCTACACGTGCAAAGACTGATACCCAAGTCAGTAACACGAAGGGGTCACAAGAACTACGGGAAATAAAGTAAATCGGTTGGTGGGAAAGATCGTATTCAAACGAAAGAACTCACCACTGTGTATACATCTGGCAGCAAATAGGCGAAGAGGCGTCGGTTGTCATCGGCGAGAAGCTGCATGAAGGGGAATGACGGGACACGCGGTAGATATGCAAACACATTGACAATAAAACGGGGGCTATGCAATCAGGCGGCACTCCGTGACAAGATGAACCAAATCAGCCGTTTTGCTTGATTCTATCACATAAAAATCGAATGAATTATTGTCGCGTATAAGTTAAAGCCGTCGCGTTGTGCTCCACTTCACTAGCAGACCAGCAACAGTAGGCTAAGAAGGGAAGTGCAGTGTGGAAACCCGCAAATACTAAGCAACGGAGTAGTTGGCACAAGGTGCCTTGAGGAAGAGGCGCTGCATCAATGACATGCGGTACATCAGGTATTGTTGTGCGGTAGTGTCCTTATGGAAAGATGCGTGCATATAGCTAAAACCAGCAGCAAAGTGTATGTGATGTCTTCCAGCACATCTGAGGCGAACTACGTTTATCTGGTTCTTTGAAGTCGCAAAAAGCTGTGGTGCTTCCCAACCAGATGAGGAGCACCCACAATGAGTCATTACAAAGCGTAAAGGTCCGGAACATTTGCGTAAACCTCATGATTTCGTTGGACGCCTTCTTAAAACATACCTCCACTGAAACCCCCGGAACTCACCTGCATATCTTTGAACAAAGAATCCCGGAGATTCGGATTTTCTTGACTGGCACAAAAGTTTCGATAGATAGTCATCGTTTCGTCATTCACATTACTACAATGGTCAAAAATAGAGAGCAGTTCACCAACAAATTTAGAAAACAAAAGAAACGTAGAACTCTCGAGGATTAAAACCTTGGAGCATATGACAACGGGGTAAAAATGGGGATAAACTGAGATAGCTTCCTTTGATAGACAAAATTTGAGAACATGCTCTGGTAGAAAAAGGTCCGTTTACTGCCAGTGAAGATACATTCCAGATGCGCGTTTGCGAAGTTGACGAAGAGCCATCCGTTGTCAAATACCAGCTAGAAAGTCGTGGGTTTGAAACTCACTACAGATCCATAGGATGCGCACTGTTGATGGCGCACAAAAAAACAGAAAGCAGGTGTAAAGTGCTTCTCGGCTTTGCAGTTAAAGGACTTCAATTACCGGATGTATAAGCAGTAATTTGCTCATAGAAGAAAATTAACCCTATTGAAAAGCGTTTTTGGCTTTTTCTGGTGTTCATAGGTACTGAAAATAACACAGTACTCACCTACAACCAATCACACAAAAGGGGTAGCAAACCGTCCGACTGAAGGATGCTCGTGTGATCACGGACGCTTTTGCGGATGAGGGTGTTAGACATCCTCGCCTACCTTGCAAGAACTGCTTAGTCATGGGACTGCTTCGAAATTCAAATCTTATTCTAAACCCAGAATGTAAGAGGTTCAAAATTTGAAACGTACAGCTAAAATTAAATTGAAGCTAATCACAGTAGAAAGGCTCAAAAACACTGTACGATTGAAATTTTCCTCAGTGGGAGTTATCAACCGTGCACATCATAAATCGTGAAAAGATGTGAAGCGGAAATCCTCTACTACATCTTCAGTAAAGGGTGTTGGTGGTCTGTCATGAATTTGAAGTTAGTGAAAACAAGGTGCTGTGCAAACTTCAACCACATGGTTTATTTCATCTGGATTTCGGCGAACTGGCTCCTCGAGCGAAAACTCCTCGGAGGAAAACCCATAGGACTTTTTAGCGTAAGCGTACTTATTGGACGAACTTCAAATTCAAATGAGGGTGGATGAGAACGCTAGAGCTTAGTCTCGACGTTGGATATATAAGAAAGGCTCTGGCGAGTGAGCGCAACAGATATCAGGGATCTGGTGACGGTTGCTCATGTTATTCAAAACCAAAGATACATGTGCAGGAAACGCAGAAAAAACACTAAGAAAACGCATGGGAGGCTGACTGATGCTCATATGGAACCTAACCAGAGTAATTAGTTGTTGAGGCACAAAACGTTCCAGTTCATTGAAGTCCACTGGCCGGAACATGTTATGGGCGGAGAGGCAACCGAACCACTAAAAAGTGAATTAACGCCAATCACACTGAAGCGCTTTCAGCTGTATACGGGTTCTAACTACCCTTACAATAAATACCAAGTGGCAGCGGCTAATGAAAAAAGAATACCGGCTCAGCTGCGGTAATCTTTCAGTACATAGCTGGCGTGTAATACGAAGGCTGAGATACTGGCAGACAGCCCAAGCTTAGAAAGAAACCAGGGTTGGGTTCGCAGTACGGACTTCCGGTCAGCACTTTTCGCTCTTAACCGCTGAGCTATCTCGAGCTCTGCCAGAAGACAGGAAAGGAAACTTGGCGTTATGTGATGCACCTACCTGACTTTCAAGAAAAACAGCAAGTGATAGCCCAACCGCGGCTGCTTGGTTTGCATCTCAGTCAACAGAAGGAGTAGAAGCTCGCGCTTTGGGTCTCCTGGATTCATTTCCCACAGATGACGAAACGGGACGAAGATTGGGAACTGTAAACAGTCTTCAAGTTGCCTGAAGAAAGCGAAGAAATGAGAATGAGGAGTGATGCAAGAGACGAGGGGTAACAATGATGGAATTCTCACAGTTCTGCTTAGAATTTTGACACTGGTTGTGATCAGTATAGACTGATGAGAGCGGGTGCGTTGTGAAATGTGGGAAGACCAATGCGTGCAAGAGTCAAAACAACTGAAAATCAATCATGTAGAGCCTACTAATGTAAAAAAAAGGGTATTTATAGGGTGAAATTTTTCGACGCGATGGCCTTCGAATCTAAAGGAGAAAATAGGTTTTCTTAAGGAAACGCAACGGTATAAGCTGAAATGTGAACCAAGCGGTCCTCAAATACATACCAGGGAAATGAACATGTCCAGCATCAAACGGCATTTCCTGCAGTAATTTCCTCTCTACTATGACCGCTCGGCTGCATACACTGGTTGAATGAGATGGACGGCTTGCCCCTCTGAAATACCGTAAACTCTTTAACAGGGCTTGCTGTGTTCACTTACCCCATTTTACGATAGAAAACATTAGTTTGCTGTCAACCAATCAAGGATGCTCATTCCTCTCGGAATTAGAATACGATGCAGCTACTTATAAGTAGCCCAGCTTTAGGACCGTTTCTCATTTTCCTTGTGGGCATTGTTAGGCGCACCCTTTCATTACGTAGAGGTACATCGTCCGTCAAGTCGTAGAGGTGAATGTTAATGTTCCCGTTCATGGGACGGTCGTTGCGTGCCTTAACTCGCTGCTCCACTATACATCGAGTCCATTTAAACGTGGTGGCTGTGCCGTTATGCCACGCCGAAATCTGCCACCATGACGTAGCAGTGTAATGATACCGCAGAGTATACTGCCTAGAACTTCATTCCTGAAGGTTCAACCATGCTGAAAAGACCAAGTGTGAACAAACAAACAAAAAGCGTCAAGCCTGCTCACTAAGAGTAACTGTCATACCACAAGATCTGCAGTTAAGGTCGTACTGTCCTCTGCGATAGGAATACAAAGGTCGTAAGATATTTCCTCCAGACGACCAGCATCGCATTTGTGGGAGCAGCGATGCTGCCTCCTTCCGAAGAAGGACAGGTTAGAAAAAGTTATTCCTAAAAACCAGCTAACGGGTAACCGTCACAACTAGCGCATTATTCAATACCGTCAAAGTGCTCTTAAAACCTGATTCCGGTGATGTCCAAAAGGTACATACTGTATGCAGTTGCACTGGGCAAACATGCGTCAGTCTTTGCGTTCTTGAGCTGGGCAAACCCTCCACCGCCAAGTGAGGCAGAGTATTTAGCCACTGCCTCCCCGGAGCTTTCCCCAGAAAAATTAATACCGCTCGGATCAGAACGAAATGCACGGTCTGTTTGTACCTTTGCCAATTCAGCGTCGATTCCTAGTTCTCTACCGTAAAAAGAAAACCTATACATATGCCACTAACATCAAGGAATCTGTTCAAGGTACTAGTGCTTACTGTCCATCAGCTCTACAGACATCCTTCGCTCCTATCTTTTCCCCTTTAGGGAGCGATGTTTGTTGTCTGTGGAGCACAAATACAGACCCTGCAATGACAATGCGTCCGAATATGGCCCAATGAAGCTCAGTTTATTCACAATTTAGTGTCATATAATCCAGAAGCGGCTCCCCGTGATCTCAATATTGTGGGTGTTGTGTTCGATGAAAGAGCTGAAGATTCCATCTGACTGGAACAGGCCACTAAGTGCAGGCAGACTTCGCAGGTCGGTCAGAATCCGCAGGCGACAACCTAAAACACGAAATCTGCTTCTGCCTCTGACTACACTCCAACGGGCTGCAACAGTGGCACCGTCAAAGTGGATTTTTACGAAAACTCTCAAGACTCCTGCAGACGATGAAGTGCGCGGATATTCTGTTCTGTCTAGTAATTCTAATGCTCAGTTGGGAAGAATCGATGTGATTGAGGGTCGCTTGGGAGAAAGTTGGTGTAGAGACCCAAAAACGATAACAGCGATCGCTTTCTAAAGCTACGCGCTGACCACCATCTATTTGTATCAATCACACACGACAGCATCGCGTTACCTGGCGCCCTCGAAACTGTAGCCAACTGACCATACAAAGTGAACAAGAAGCAATTAGCTATAGATGAAGACCCTGTCCTGAAGATTATCACTCCTTTGGGAATACGTGTACCGTGCTGCAGCTCGTTTCCCAGAGGTTATAACATTCAGGGTCAGCAAGACGCGAACGTCAAGGAAGCCAATCAGCAGCAACTGTCCCTACAACCTACAAATGCGAAGTGATCCGGTTCGGATTCCGAAACGCTGTGCATCCAACGTTTGACCCAAAATGTGGTTACGGCCCAGGCAAGTTGGATCTCACACATGGCCAATAGGGTTCGTATACTCGATGGTGTCACCCGCTACCGTCACTCAGTTAGAATACGTAAACCGTCCCGGATCATACAGGTATATCCAGTTCGCTAATACAGGGAGCTCAGTTGAATTAATATGTATGAACGCCTGTGATGAATGGCGCAGTAATCCAGCCTAGAGGTAGTCCTTCGAAGGGAGACGACTTCTCTCCGAGCAAAATTCCCAATCCATCAGGAACTGGTGTGCCATTCCCTCAAAGATAGGCCGAATACTCCTATCCAAGTGGTTGCAACTCTTGGGTAAATCACTAAATTTGGATGTTACGTGAGTTCTACACACCCATGACTCAACTTGAAGTTGGTGTTCCAAATGCATGAAAGGTTAGTAGAAAAGCACAACCGCATCAGTTGGGTTCCTCGGGCGAATACACAATCTTGGATGAAATCGAAAACAAACGCACACTTCTATAAATGTTTGGTAAACAACCGTTGGATTTTGTGCTAGGCAACGCTTCGCTCTTGATACAAAAGTTCCCTCAGACCAAGGGGGCGGGTTACCGTAAAGGCCAAGTTTGAAGGTAAACGAACAACTTCTTCTGCTAGTACACTAAACCAGTGCATAATGGCGAATAAAGAACTTCTAGCTGATTAGTGTAGATGACTTAGTTTTAGGACCGCTAGGTCGAGGTATGTTTAACACGAATTTGAGCCAGGTTTACGACGTTGTCCTTCGGGTTCAGATCACTGTATTTGGTGATTGGTCTGCGGTATCTTCTACAACTCTGATTGGTCCCTATGGGCTAGATCGGTTTGTGGTGCGTAGTCTTCCTGCGAACCATTCCTCTTCATGGATAAACACGCACTTTCACATCGATTCGGCTGATCTAAAACCGCTGTTCATATTGGAATACTGTGTCATATATTTACATATGGTGTTTGTATGTCATTATTGAGTATATATATATATATATATATGATGCCGGGTCAACATGGCAGTGTACTGCGCTATCAATGAAGAGGAGTGGTCAGTTTAGATCAAAGCATACAGCTCAAACCGATCACTCTCCAATCACATTGTCAAAAAATACTTCCTGTCTATACGGGATGATTACCCGAGGGTAATTATCAACTTGAATCAGGAACACAAGGTCCAAACTCCTCGTTGTTTCTCTCGTCTCCATCCTCCTGATAATCAGTCACCCACACGACCGACTTTCAATACGGATTTTGCGTTGGTCGAAAGCTAGCTTGCCGATTGGTTCTCCGTCTGCCTTAAAACTTGGCCACCCTGGTAACCTACTCATTTGCCCTGCCGAGGCTTTCGTGATTCATTGCCCAGGATTGAATCCACCTATTGTTTACCATGCTTCTGTGAAACGATGTCTTCCCGATAGGTCCCAAGGTTTTTCCAACTGATTGTAAACACATACTCTTCTGACCATTCAGTTCCCGCAGGCATCAGACGTTCAGCAAACAATGGGAACAACAGCTCACAGACCACTCCGGCTGTACGACCAGCGATATCCAAATCATCAAAGCAGTCTTCCGCCAGGACGGCTTGTACGAGGTTCTCCATCGCAACACATAGGTCAACCAAAACGGAGGCTGAACGCAGGCGTACTGAAAGAAAACAGAGCACGGCACATAAGCGTAGCACACAATTTTCAAGACAATTTGTCCTGACGATGAACACCGTAGAATGAATTCTAAGTAACTTATAGATTCGATTTGTTGACCATGTTCGGTTTCAGACTCATCCAAAAACAATTTCAGTCGAGGCTTCGATTCACGAATAAAACGAATTAGACAGACGAGTAATCAGAGAATGCGTTAGTTGCAGTGACCAAATTATCGAGGTGCCTTTGTCTGGTTTTACAAAAGGTTATTTCGGCAAGTCGGCGCAACGACGTGAGGCAATTTTGCCCTAAGTGGTTTTGTACTATGACGGCACAGGTTTGCACGACGGTCTGGATTTATTTTGAACCGTCTCCTCATCTACGTGAAACTGATGGTCAACAACAACAAAGACAAAGAAAAATATCACGTCAATGACTTGTCCTACTAGTG
Organism: Clonorchis sinensis; assembly: GCA_003604175.2. NCBI lineage: Eukaryota > Metazoa > Platyhelminthes > Trematoda > Opisthorchiida > Opisthorchiidae > Clonorchis > Clonorchis sinensis. The sequence goes on along the minus strand of CM030369.1, from coordinate 179,392,078 downwards.
ACTAAGGCAAGAAACTGTTTTGATTCGCACAAGTCTGATAATAGCCTTGACAAATTTCAATGGCCTGCCGTTTGGTGTTCTGAGAACAATGTCTAGCGATTCACTTAAGTCGACGTGATACTTGCTAGTAATCGGATGGCAAGCAACTGACGAGGTCGGCAGTATAGGCTAGAATAATGTTTGATCCTAATGTCGATTAAAGTTCGAAGTTATTCCGTAGGCGTACCTGGGGGATCAGTATACACTTTGCAATATAGATATAGCCTGGCTAAAACATTGTACGAGCGAGTCCCATAAATTTGCAATAACTGAACGGTTCCAAAGAACGCGAATAAGCTTAGAAAGGCCCTCCAGTCCAGCGGCTACCAAGGGTGTTCATTGGGAGAACAGAGTTCAGACATAATCAAAAAGTACCGGTTGGACCATGATAACATCGTACTATTCCAACCAAACTAAATGTTCCACACAATACACTTCGCATGAAATTCGGTGCGGATATTTTCAAAAATCTACCATTCAAAGGGAACAGTGTCAGTGACAGGATAGAACTTCATCTAACGACTGCTATTCGGCAGATCTTCTGAGCACCTAGACCTAACATATCGCTCTAGAAAACTTCTCGATTTCTGGTGCAACCTATCAACGCACCGTTACCACTGTCTGCCAAATCAGACATTCATAATTTCATATCCGGGTGTGGAACTATCTACCCAAACAAAACCGAACAGCAACTTGAAATGCGTGTAGGCGAACACACATCGTCGACGGTGCAAAGACAGCTGAGCCAATCAAATGCATCGCATGAGGACAGTAAGGCCAAAGAAAACCACGCCGACCTCATCGATCGCTAGCCAGCTAATTGTGAGCACGCATCGCACAGATTTAAAGGTGGCAGTTGACAATGCGTCCAGTCCGATAAAATTCAACGGTGATATTTGTTAAAACTACCGCCATTTCAAACGTAGAGAGTTCTTTGTTTGCTATTGAGGCGCGAACTTACCGACAAAAAGGTCCGGGTTTCAAGCCCGACCTCTGCATTTCGACTGCTCCTGTCTAGGCTTGGGTGACCTGGCAGTACCTAAGACATCATGCTTATTGTAAGTGGCATGGCAGCTACGCACAAAAAGGGTGCGACGGCTGAACCATTATTATTATTACTTTTATTGTTATTATAACTGAGGGCAATGTTGATAACTCAAGTGGCGTAGATGGTCGTTGTTTTGTTCGCTGAGCTGGGCGTTGCGAGAGCTTCGTCATCAGTGCGTTGTTAGGGAGCGTAGTGGAGCGTAGCGATGGCACAACTGCCGACCCATCGCTAAACTCCACTACACCCATTAACAACGCACTGATGAGGTCAGTTCCGAAAAGAGACACTGACGAACTAATCAGGAACTCACCAGAACTGGTTCGCTTGTCTACTTCACCGTTCAGCAGATCTAGATCAGGTTCGTCTCCCCCCCGGTCTGCACAAACCATACCTCCGGACATGTTACGAACAAGTCCAAATCGGATGGCGAGGTCACGAAAGGCCTCAAGAGCATTCCGGATTGGTCCTTCCAATAAATCAATCAGCGCATTCACATCCACCGGTTCAACGCAGTAACGATATCGAAGCTGATAGTCCTGGAAGCGGCGGCGAAGATTGTCTATGATACGGGAGAAAGTGTGTAGAAGATAGAAGCGAGAATGTTATTGATTTATTGTGATGATTATGATTTAAACTGTAGGATAATTTTTATCACTTCGCACCGAACAGAGCGCACAACTCTTTCGAACAAATCGGTCTCTCCACTCTCAAAATACGCGCTTCGAGTTGAATGTGGAAATAGGTCAATAAATATGATGACTGACGGCGAAGCCAGAGATTGAAGGTTACTTATATGGCGCTAGGACCGACAAGGAATAGAAGGCGAAGTAAAGCGACCATGAATGTCCAACCCTCGAACAGATGTGAACAGATGTGTTAACAGCTGGAGTCTCCCCTCTGCAATGATACCGGAAATCTTAGCTGGAAACACCGAGTAGCAACGTATTTCACGGACCTGACACAATCAGGACGTTTCGGGACACCCGAGTGGTTAGTTGGCTAGTTCACAATGTCTTAGAATCAAACTCAGAAAAGATGCACACTGCAGAACGTCTTGTTATAAAAACAGCAGAACCATATTTTCCATATCATTAATAAAGTGAATAAAAGAAGGCTCGAATGTTGTATTTCGGTTATAAAGAATAAGTACGCGTATGCTCTTGAAAGGAAGGTTGTTGAAAGCTCTCCGACAGTCCACGACAGGTTTCACAACTGTTGGGGCTCATTAGGTGGACAGAGTCCCTGAATTTCCGTCGTCAACCTTACCTTCTACTTGAACCGACGTTGGCGGTAATTTGCGAAATACACTAGTTTGCACAGCGATTTCGTTTCAACGGAAGGCTCATTTGAATCCCAGCTGAATCCCTCGATTTTGGTAGTGTTACTTAAAGAAAATATATTTCGATACCTCTAACATCGTACCGACTGCAACATTAGGCAACAATATGATAAACGACAGATTCAGTTAGGATTCAGCTAAGTCTTCCGTTAGAGGAAAAGTGACGTACATATGAATGTACTTCGCAAATAGATAAGTAAACTCTTGCAAAAATCCGCTCATGATGCCTATTGTTGGTCGTTTTGTATAAGTTCCCCATACTCCAAGCATTTCACGCGCCGAAATCGAAGTTTATTGCCCTTCATCTCCACAATAAGTACAGTTCGGCTCAGTTGCCTTCATCCCAAGTCTGAGGACCTGTCTTAAGAGATAAAATGTTTCGAAAACCTTTTGTAATAACAGTGATGTCTCAACTCAGTTCCCGGCCTGAATCTTCCAAGCTAGCGTTCTCGTCACATCGACCACCAAAGGCGCACAGCGTGTATTAAACGTCCAAAACCAGATCAAAACACTTGTTCAGCGCGTCGTATATGAGGCGATAACATCCTGGAAAGTCGGACGCCTTCTAGATGAACCATTGGCAACCGGCATTCGGCGGATACTGGGCATGACTGGCTGTTGGGTCCGCACATTTGGCCAACCAGAGCTAACCTTAATGCTGGACCGGCAAGCGACCCAATCTTTCGATCAATCGGATGCAAGACATGCTTCTTGGCTGTATCAGCGCCTGAATGCGAGCAGTGAACCGGTTGCGATGCGGGATTCCATCTGACAGTTTAACGCCCTATTGTAACTCTATCTGAGGCTAGAGGAACAGTAAAACACATAACTAACTGGCAGGTCCGATCGCAGCTCAGGTAGTACCTACGGATGAACTTCACGTAGATGTGTTCAATGGACACACCGTCGTGTGATGCCCAGGGATCAAGATAAGATGAACGGACCTTAGATTCCCTTTGAACGTGATGTATATGCATCCTGATATGAGCTCCTAGCTGCCCTCTCGCCGTTCAGTTGCATTCCACTTCTCAAACATTATTTGCGATGACGTGGAGTATGTTTCTTGGTGTAAAATACGGATGCTTCGCTGCCAAAGACGGCAACAAGGATGGACTCACAGACCATTGGGTCCTGGAAATGCAGCACACTGACCACCCGAAACCACCGCTAGTAGCAATGTGCGCAATTGCGTGTGGTAGTAGAGACCATGTTGCTAAATCGCCGTCCGGTTCTGACGTTGGCCTAACTGACTGAGTGCAGTCAATTGTCCCCGCGTTAAAGTCTTGATTATGGTCTTATACACTTACTACTACTCATGAACTGTATCCAGAGTGAAATTCAGGTCTACTAAAAGGCACTGGATTCATCACACCAAGATATGGAGGCTGGTAGAACGAGAACGATGACAATCAAAGTAAATTGAACTGATTACCTATTGTCAATTCCATCGATTCCGGAGTCTCCGGCAGCTGGTCCGTCTTGTCTCCGTGCACAATAGGTTGAGAAGGCGGAAGTGGCGGGGGACTCCAACTAGCCCGTGCAAACCGAGCATCTTCTTCGGTGATTCGATCGATATCAAGCCTATCTAGGTCAAGCTCAGATAGAATCGGCTCCGGCTGCGCCGTTTGATTGGCCAAGTTTTGTCCAACTGGCAAGTGCAAAATATGACGCTTCGGTACGGGCTTCGGTTTGGACTCATCAGCCAAAGGCGTGGTGGGGATGACAATCGGAACAGTCGGTTGGTGGATGACACTGCTCAAAGAAGTGGGGTTGACGGGCACCAATGGCTCAATCGATTTAGCAGAGCCATCCATGATTGGAGTAACTGTCGGACTTGGAAGAGCGCCGGCGAGAATGGCTGCCTGGCCGCGCGTTAATCTTGGATCACTCAATGCACCGGACTCTGATGCTGTGGGAGGGGACGGAAAAGAGTAAGGTCACCTTTAAAATCAGATCTGTTAGGCTGTAATAAACGCAAAAGCATATGGGATAATTGTAAAACAGCCACATCGATAGCATGTGGTGATCGCAGCAAAATGACTAACCTGAAAAACGCAGCAGACGAAAATAACGTGGTCCCTGGACAAACAATCTTATTTGCATTTGACTTTGACACGAGAGTCAACTATATCCAGTTAAATCTCTCGGTCATGATCGTAGAAATGGAATTCTTGTGCAAATGACAGCGTTTCTCGAATCCTATGCGATTTGGGTACAAGTTGAATACAAGGTTGAAGGAAACTCAGGGATTGCGCCTAACTGATAAATCCCAAGAAGTGCGAAACCAGTCGTCGGTTGTCAGAGTTTTCAGCGACCTTATGAGCAGTGTGTTACGTTTAGGGCATGGTCTTTTTCACGCTCCCTTGTCGCTCAGCCTCCTCTGATTTGGCGCACACTTTCGAGTCCGATCGTCACAAGCAAATGCAACATTAATTGTGCCATGTGAAAGCTGATAAACGACAGCCTTGTTGTACACGATAAAGTCCAAAATAAACAATAGTGAAACTTCTCACAGAATAACAACAAATCAATCACCCCAAGGAAATCACGCGTCTTCGGCACACAAAAGAAACTAGGGTTGGAAGGGTGTAGACGGGAACTGGTTACCAAGTGCAGAATCGAGCTTCCCTATGTACCTGAAACTGTAAGAGGTGCCTACAAACCTTGGGGGCGAGATGGCTCAGTGGTTAGAGCGCGAATTTACTGACCGAAAGGTCCGTGGTTCGAACCCGACCTCTGCCTCTCGACTTCCTCTGTCTAGGCTTGGGCAACCTCGCAGTATCCCAGCGCTCGTGCTTCCTTCGGCATGGCAGCTAGGCACCGAAACGAAGAGACTGAACCTTACCGTGGTGTGGCGGTTTGCGCACCTCAGAGACCCATTGAGCTATACTGGGGAGTGTCCCTGCGACACTAACAGAGTCTCTCATACCAGGTTGGTCAATGGCTAGAGGTCTGACGAACACAATCTCCTGGTCCTCCAGGTTGGGGGTTGGAACATGTGGCGAATTGTTCCATCGAAAAAGTAATGCATTTGCATCTCCCGCCAAACACCGCTGCCTTGCGGTTAGGCTTTTGAGCCAAAGGCTTTGGTTGAGGACCCTAATCGTCCTCCTGTCTAGGTGGGCGCCCTGACAGTATCCTAGCCCACGTACAACCATGAACTGCACACATACAAAAAAACTCATGCCACATCGGCCGTCGCGTGGTGCCATCAGCCGGGTCGCCTTACTTGCTGCATACAGCAGGGCGGGTAAGCGAAAACAGGCTACTGCTGACGCCTCCCTTCTTTCTCTTTCACATACTTTTTCTTCCCCCTCTCCCCGCCCCATTAATAACTCTCTCTTGTAGGCCCAGCACTTAGGACTGATGACTCCGTTCGTCTTGCATCGGTTTTGCGTGCAGCATCTGCTCGTCACATGGCGCCGACATCCTCAGGTATCTCCAAATCACTCTTCAAGCCTCGACACTCAGTCTATCTGGCCGCCTTCAATGTGCGCACTCTGAAGCAAGCAGGACAACAAGCTGCTCTTGCTCACACTGGACTCGCTTGGCATTGATGTGTGCTGTGTCTCGGAAACAAGAATTCAAGATGCAAGCACAGTGATTGAGCTAACCGCCCCATCAGTCTCCACTCGCTTCCGACTGCGCACCTCTGGTGATCCAGAGGCTGCTGCAGCTGGATGTGCAGGGGTTGGTATCGTCCTAAGTCACCGGGCGGAAGTATCCTTGCTTGACTGGATACCTGTTGATAGTCGCCTCTGTGCGGTTCGTCTGGCAACGTCTGTGAAGGAGTCTCACAAGCGGGATGTTGATCGATGTTTGTTTATCGTGTCTGCGTACGCCCCAACTGACTGTAGCTCCGACACCGTCAAAGACAGGTTTTATGACGCCCTGAATGCCCTGCTGCGGCGAGCTAAAAGCTCAGACATCGTGGTGGTTGCTGGAGATTTGAATGCACAAGTGGGCAGGCTTAGCGTATCTGAGACTCAATTAGGAGGTCGACATGGATTGGACTCGGTACGTACGGACAATGGGGAACGATTGCTTCAGCTGTGTGCTGATCGCAGGCTGTTTCTATGCAGTACTAACTTCCGGAATAGCCGAAGTCGTCTGGCCACATGGTGTCCTCCAACGACACGCCGACCACAAACTCAAATCGACCACATCGCCATCAGTTACCGATGGCGCGGATCAGTAACTGACTGCCGGTCGTTTTGGAACACATTTGTGGATTCCGACCACGCGCTCGTCCGGAGTCGCTTCTCCCTACGTTTTCCAGGACCGCGTAAGGTGCGGACAAATCGCTTGGCAACTGAGAGACTGGCAGATCCGGATGTTAGACGAACTTACCAGAATCGTCTTCTAGGGTCTCTTCCAAATGCTCCACCATCAGATGTGAACGCATACTGGGACGAGATTGCCACCTCTTTGCATAGTGCTGGGAATTTGCCTGTGGCACGGCACCACCAGGCGCACTCAAGCACTGGATATCAGACCGAACGGTGGCACTGCTTAAATCTCGGAGAAATATCCCAGCCGGCCCGGAACATAACTTGGTGCGACGAATTATCAGACGTCAAGTGAAGGTGAGTGTGAAAGCCGACCGCGAAGTGTGGTGGACACAGAAAGCCAAGGAAATGGAAGAGGCCCAGAAATCCGGTAATGCCCGAAGATTATTTCAGTTGATCCGTGCGACCGGTCCCCGGAAACCACCTGTGAGCGAAACTATCAAGGATCGGAATGGAGTGACCATCTCGAATAAAGAAGAACGTCTCGACCGATGGGCCGAATACTTCGAACAACAATTGTCATGGCCACCAGCTGGCGCCCATCTGGAACCCACAGGTGACGTAGAACCCTGGACGGTGAACGTGGAACCACCTACGGCCTCGGAGGTTTATGACTGCATATGTTCTCTCAAGCGCCACCGAGCCTCTGGTCCGGATGACCTCCCACCCGCATTGTTCAAAGATGGGGTGAAATCCTCAGTCAACGCCTGTCTGATCTGTTTGCCTGCATCTGGGAAAAGGAGTCTGTCCCAGACAACTGGGGAGAGTCGGTGATAGTGCCCATTTTCAAAAAAGGGGCTCGTAGTGAGTGTGGCAACCACAGGGGGATCAGCTTGACCCCGGTCGTAACGAGACTGTTGGCGTCACTTGTGCTTCGTCGCCTTACGGTGGCTCGTGAGACACTGTCTCGAGAGCAGCAAGCGGGATTCCGGCCTGGTAGGGGTTGCGTTGACCAAATCTTCACACTTCGTCAGGTGCTAGAACAACGCCATACGTATAAGCGACCCACAATTCTAGTATTCCTGGATTTCCAAGGCGCATTTGACTCGGTTGACCGGTCTGTTCTGCTTGACACGCTTGCCCACCAAGGAATGCCCCGGAAGTTCGTGAACATAATAAGCTCTTTGTATTCCAAGACTTCCGGACGTGTGAGAGTATACGGCGAGCTCTCCAAAAGCTTCCGTACACAAAGTGGCGTCCGTCAGGGATGCCCACTCTCCCATTCCTGTTTAACTTCGTGATCGATGAAATAATGAGACGAACGCTGGAAGGTCTCCAAAACCCCGGTGTTCAAATAGCCTCTGACGAAAACCTTGTCGATCTGGAATATGCAGATGACATCGTTCTCATCTTTGAAGAGGAGGAGAAGGCGCAGGTGTTTTTAGATGAACTGACCAAAGTCATCCCGTCCTTTGGTATGCACTTTGCACCCAAAGTGTAAGGTCATGCTCCTGGACATGCAGTCACTGAACACGCCACTTACAATCCAGGGAGAGGCACTGGAAGTTGTGGAGCGTTTTACATATCTTGGAAGTTGTATTAGTTCTGATTGTAGTGTGACAGATGAGGTAAATGCACGAATCTGCAAGGCTCGGGTCGCGTTTGCTAATTTGAGACACCTATGGCGTCAAAGTGGTGTGTCCCTGAATCAAGGGACGTGTGTATCAAGCTACAGTGCGGGCTGTTTTGTTGTATGGCTGTGAGACTTGGCCTGTTCGAGCAGCGGAACTGAGACGTCTTCAGGTGTTCGACAATCGTTGTCTCAGAACCATAGCTCGTGTGGGATGGTGTCGGCGAATCCGTAACGAGGCAGTTAGAAAGCGAGTTTTGGGTTGTGCAACGGGTACTTCCATTGAAGAATGTGTCCAGCACCAGAAGCTGCGTTGGTTGGGACATGTGTTGCGCATGCCTAATCATCGTTTGCCGAAGAGAGTGCTGTTTTCCATGCCCAATTCAGAGTGGCGTAAGCAGAGAGGTGGCCAACCCTTGACCTGGCAGAAGGGTATGAAAGAAATCACGAAACGCTTGGGTGCTGTCGGTGCTACTCGCCTTCCAGGATGGGGACCGCGTGATCCCCACTGCGCCTGGTTGGAGACGCTGCAAGATATGGCTGCCAACCGATGTCAGTGGCGATCTTGTTGTCAGTTTCTATCCAGATTGCCTGAATGAGTGTTTGGAGGTGTAGGCACCTCGGAATGATTGTAGTAAGCAGCAATAAGTCCCTCCCCGTCCATCTTTATTCTTTTTCTTTTTCTTCACAATAAAGCTTTCAAATAAATCATGGTTGTACGGCAGCGAAGCATCGGTGTTGAACACTGATGTCATGCTGTCGATGATGATGATGATGATGATGATGATGACTAGGCGCCGGAAGGGTGTTACAGCTGAACAATTTCTTTACAAACCTGCTGGTTGGAAAGTTGTGCTGTATTTGGATTTATCAGGCACCGGTATCCATCAAATAACGCAAGAAACGTAAAGACGGGTACTCAAGATGATTAAAGCGCGAATTTACTGACCAGAAGGTCTTTGGTTCGAACCCAGCTTCGGCATCTCGACTGCTCTTGTCTAGGCTTGAGTAACTTGGCACTATCTCAGTCCTCGTGCTTATTTCGGAAGGCGTCATCTCGTTTCAGCTGTAGCACCCGTTCGGTGCCTAACTGCCATGCCACCCGAAGGTTGCACGAGGGCTGGGATACTGTCAGGTTGCCCAAGCCTAGACAGGTGAAGTCGAGAGGCAGAGGTCGGGTTCGAACCACCGACCTTCCGGTCAGTAAGTCCGCGCTCTAACCACTTGGGCCGTCTCGCCCCCTTCCGAAGGCGTGACTGAACGATTATCTTTTTGTGGTCTATTTTGGCAAAAAAGATCTGCTAAAAAGGGCCTACAGTAATAAAAACTACCAGATACTTACTCGTTTGCTTTGGTTTGATCCCAGCAAGTGGCGGAGTGGAAGGACGGCGTGGGACAGAGGATTGGGGAGTTGGGATGCCCGGCGAATGCGGAGCGAATCCATCTACTGGAACCTCTGGTTTATCATTGTTGGTCAACCTTCCACTCACGTCAGTCAGTCCAGGAGACGGAGCACCGACAATGGGTTCACATCCCAATAAAGATCTCAGCGCGCGTAGTAAATCTGGGGAAGTTCGGTGAAGCATCTCGAAGAGGGGATTGATATTCCTGATACGGAAAATGAACAAAAAAGGACGGAGACGTGTTTGAGTGGTACATAAAGCAGTCGCAACCGGTATATCCCTCATGCAAGCCGAATGCATATTTACGACAGATATTCATAATTATCATCGAGAGCAACAAAACTGTTGAACACCGGTGCTTCACTTACGCAAACTAAAGAGTTCTGGTTATAAAAATAAAAGAAAAATAATCGTTCAGCAGAAACACCCCTTCGGTGTCTAGCTGTCATGCCACCCGAAGAAACGCGACGGCTGATATATTGTCAGGTTGCCCAAGCTTAAACAAGAGCATTCGAGATACTGAGGTTGGGTTCGAACCACGGATCTTCCGGTTAGTAAGCTCGAGCCTGAGCTATCCGAGCTACCTCGGACTCTTGTTATTACTTACTTAATGCTTATTGCTTCTCGTCATTGATTACAGAAAGAGAAAAAGCATAGAAGCAGAAGAGCTCATCGAAACATTCCGAGGTGTACACACCTGTAGTCATCCAACCAAATTATTCGGACGAAAGCTGTCAGCAGGACGGCCGGGGATCATATCTTTCAGCGAACTTAACCGGGGAAAAGAGCATAACCTAGAGCGTAGCCTGAAAGAAGTGTGGCGCCAAACCCATCATCACCACAGGCAGCAACACCTAATGAGAAGACTGGTGCTTTACTGCTGTACAACCATGTGAGTTTGTTTGAATTTAGCCTTAAAATGGAAAGAAAGAAACGGCTTGCCTACCACAAACATCCGAAGTGCCTATACCTCCAGCACTCTTTCAGACAGCATGAACGCCACTGACGCTGGTTAGCTGCCATATCGTTCAGTGTCTCCAGCCACATTGAGGGTCATGTAGAACCCACCTAGAAGGCTAAAATTGACAGATACTCACTTGACAACACCCAACCGAATCATTTCCTCTAGACCGCTTCGCACACCAGCGACGATTCTGTCAGTCATGGGAGCGTGATAAGTCCCAACGATCTGCGTAATAAAAAATGTAGACTGAGTCACTTTTTGTAATATATAGATTATGAATTAAATGGGGCAAAAAACATTAGTCAAGTCGCATATCCTATCGCGTGAGAATCGTGGAACAGTGGGTTATCAGATGTCATCTCCCACTAGTACAATTAACTCTCCAACGGGACTGTTTGAACATGCGGTTTCGACAACCGAGAACAAAAGTGCTATCCCTAGTAGCGTCGGTCTAGAAATCAGCAAGCACTTCGATCGAATGGCAGGTTGTATTCTGCAAACGAATGTGCAGAACCTGAAACCAGCATAAAGTCACTTTTCATCGGTCAGGTGATTTACCAATTCAGTCTAGTGGCCACTGTCACCCGACCTTACTGAATCTGTATTTAAAAAAACTGTTCAGCTGTAACACCCTTTCGGCGCCTAGCTGCCATGCCACCCGAGGGAAGCACGAGGGCTGGGATACTGTCAGGTTGCCCAAGCCTAGACAGGGGAAGTTGAGAGGCACAGGTCGGGTTCGAACCACGGACCTTTCGGTCAGTAAATTCGCGCTCTAACCACTTGAGCCATCTCGCCCCGAATCTGTATACAGCCGATGAGATTGGCGCAGAATGTCCCGGCAACTACGTTACCACCGAAATGTAAAGTTGGCTGATGCATAGCTAGATTTAGGGTTGTGGACGCGCAGGACACGGTGCAGAAAAGCATGTATGTAATAAAAGTAATCGAATCTGGTACCCTAAAGTTTACCTGATTATCCAGCGACTTGGCGATTTGACCACCGTAGAAATATTGTGAGCTTAGGTCATAAAGTGTCAGTTATCACTGGGTAGCTCAGGTGCGGTATTTCATTGATTCTGTAAGCTCGGTGATACCGGTCGGTCTTGTATTTGACTCACTCAGCCACCTAGACACAGACAAAAGTGCCACTCGAACTCAAAGGAATAACAAAATTTTCGCCAAATACTCACATTCGTAGAGGAATTTGGTTTCAACAGGAGACTCAAGTGAATCCAGCTAGATTTCTCGTTTATGCTGATCTTTTCCAACCGAATGGGCTGCACCAGGCCTTTCCATGTTTCGGCTGGTACGATGTTACATATATCGTAATACATCATACGAACGTAACACACTACTTATAAAGTTCTGAAAACTCTTCGACAGTCCATGACCAACATCGCCCTCCTTGGGACTCATCAGGTGAATGCAGTACAGACAATGTATTGCGATATCTCGAACATCGTATCAACTGAAATATGAGGAGGTCTGGCGGTCGAAGAAGACGAAGAAACGAGACATTTAGTAAGATCGAGGTGAACCTCCCGTCAAAACCAAATTCGTACGTAAATGAAAGTAGTTGGCAAATTCCGTCCAATCTGGGTCCAAATAGAAAATAAGGTTGGCGGAAACTTGGAACTTTCCCTACTGGATGAGCCCAAAGAAGGGCGAAACCAGCCAAAGGCTATCAAGGAACTTTCAGTAACCTAGTGCTACGTCTGGGCAATGAATTTTTAATGAGTTGCGGTGGGAATCTTGGTTGAAAATATCACACCATATTACTCTTATCGTGGGACCGTGGTGGCAGAGTAACAGCCGATGATCTCGTTCAAACACAGTGTCCGGTAGTATCACCAACAGAGAGACTAGCACATGAAAATTAAAACCAAATGGAAGCATAGAATTTTGGATGATGAAATACCAACGGTCGGACCCCGTGCAGAAAATCAGGTAGAAAGTGATGCCATTGACCCAAAACATGTCAGCGAATTGGTCAAGGCAGATCATGTGCTTCGGTCAGGTTCAATCGCAACTACCGGACATAATACTTTACTCGATTGTAAAAACGAATCGCACTGTTTCAGGAATTACAAGGGTCTAAGAGCTGTGAAGGACATCCATTGACCAATGTCTCACATGATAACTTGTGTAAGTCTTTTCCACACAAAAATCATCCACATAAACACCTGTTTTGTGAGTACCTAACTCAGAGCACAGTATGCATGCCACAGTTGGCAAAGCAGGCACACTGAACCTTAAGATGCTAGTCTATTTGACAGAAGTAGCTAGTAATCTGGGTAAAATGCCGAAAACCGACTTCCCCAATTAGGTGAATTCCAACAATTGAACCGCTTTCCCTGAAGGATGGGACTGTCGTACTACACGGATCGGTGAACCGTATCATGCATTCGCAGTGAGACACCACAGGTCCAGTCTCCCCGTTGGGCGCCATGAAGTTGGCTCCCAGTCTCCGGCTGAGAAGCCATCGGTCAAATACTAAAGATGTGAGGAAACGAATACCACTAAGAAATGGCCATCTACGCTACATTCACCGCGTGAACGCATTTTATCATTGGGGTACCCAAATACAGATGGAACCCGGAAATAACTGTTGTACGGTAGAAATTTGCAAAAGAGGCTATAGCTCACTTTAACGAGGAAGTCCACTAAAGACAGTGCGATTGGCTGTGTTCGAGGCGTCAAATGATTCATCATTGCTAACAAGGCGGGTTCTGTTGGATAAAGGAAGAAAAGTGTTTGAACGATATAAATTCGGTTTGCGTTCAGGTCTGTACTTGATCACACAGTAAAAAACAAAAACGTCGGAATCGCAGAGCAGATCAGACACTAATAACCCGGGAAACTGAAAGTTATACACAATCCACAGGTGGACAATGTTACAATGTCTAAGCGTCCTACTAAGCCATTGAAGCGATCCAGGTACCAAGGTATACAAAGTAATGTTGCTTGCTTGGTCGTTCCCAAAGACCGGAATGGCAGCCAACCATTCTGCGCCACAGCCCTTCAAAGATAAGCTATCGATGCTATTCAACAAGGATGATACTTGTATTCCGTCACTCTATGAATAGACGGACTCACCATGAAAAACGGCTCATATGAACATAGAGGACGATCGATTAAGTTCTTATGACGTTTCCAAATTCACTGCACGTTAGCATCTTGGCAACCTCACAATGAGCCACGTGAAGATAAGATCAACTATTGTTTCCGATCCTCACCCAACTAACACTCGTGGCTCCCATTAGCTGTTCGCTTCTTGGGGTCTTCACATCCGTACACACTGGTTACTTACCAAACGGGTAGTGGTAATTGACGGCACTTGATGGCAATCGACAACACTTTACTCGACCACCTAGAGTCTAGACGAGGTCTACATCTGAGTCGAACGGTTGTCGTGGAGTTTCAATTCTGCTGCCTTGCATGTTCCGTCTAGTCGTGCGAGGCCTGCATGTGCACTTCAAACGAAAACAGACACGCAACCCATTAATTTCGCAATTCTGTTTCTGCAAGCAGTATAGTGGCGCATGGCCGAACGAAGCCTGAAAAGCTGAACTGGTCAGTGGACTCTTACATTGGATGGCATTAAGGTAGTGTAGAATCACTAATTGAGCCTTCCTGTGGTGCTTGCAATTCTGACACACGGACTGCTGCTAGCAGAGGACACTTGCTTGCGTAACGCTTACCCAAGTTCATAATACAACCGTTTGGTTTGAAAAAAAGCCAATCGTAGAATAACGCAAGCTTCGCGTTGGCGGTAACGACAGCGCACTAAAATTAGAGAGAGAGAGAGAGAGAAAGTGCACATATTTAACCCAAAAACAGTGAAGGATAACTCTGGATTTAATAAACGAGACATTACCATTTAGGTAGACCGGGAAGAAGTAATACATAGCATTTGAACTCAGTCTTTATCAAATCAACATGTTTGTGCACATCTAGTACGATGGTTGTGTCAGCCCACAAGTTGCCCGAAGCTCATAGTAAACAAGCAGAGGAAGACAGTTGCCAGGGGGCTCACAATTCAGCTTCCGAATGGAGGAATGACTACTGTGGCACTCAGTCGGTCTACCGATGTCAAGTAACCCGAAGGAAACATGACAAAAGAACTACTGCAAGGTTAACCAGGCCGAGAGAAGAGCAACCAAAAGGGTTGGATTTCGATTTCGATTTTGAACGACGAACCTGAGTTCATGATAAATGCTATCAGTTGCTCCGACAGCCCCTGTGGATGAACAGAACTGACCAAAAAGATCTGTACCTACAGTCGCTTCACTGGAAAGTTGCACCCAAACACTCAACTAGTTGCGACAGAACATGTTCTAAGCAATACAGCTCACATCTGAGTGAAACTCACGGTTTACCGAGTGTGGCTTGGGACAACCCGGTAAAATGCCACGTGTCATTAACAGGACATTCTCTTCACTCAGTGGCCGTTGCCGACCATGATGCCTCGTCTTGCCTGTCAGGTCAGTTGAGCAATAAGGGTGTTATGGGAGACTTTTGTGATGAAAAATACATTATGCACATATTCACATACTTCGATTTTCGATCAAACGTTCTCCCGAGAGGTATGTCCTAGTTAAAGGGATCAGATCGATGCTGGAGGAAGCCATTCGCCCGTAAAGGTAGTGAATCAGCTGTTGGATAAATTCGGCTCAAATGATCAAGACATGTGTTAGAGCTTATGCGACAAAAAAAGGGCACTAAAAGGGGTAGTTGTACAATTTGACAATCGAAAAGAAACCGCCGCTGTCATTTACCTTAGAAACACAGACATAAACGTATAGTGACTCACGGTGGACTGAGAAAGGATCCACGAGATTACATTCCATCGAGGAATGAGAGTAGACGCTAGCATCTCGTTGTCTGGGTAGAAGAAGGTAACAATATAACGTAAAAGGCAAACGCGGAGGCTTTGGCTCTCTGGAGTAGCGAAGAATTTCCGCTGAAAGACAAGAAACAGTGGATGAGTGAAACGTCGTGTGCAGAGTTGGTTGCATGGGTTTGTGTGTGGGCACAACCTACCTGAAAGAATTCTTGGTAGCGATTGACTGGCACACGGGGTACGCAATGAACGTTCTTCATCATCCAACGAGCCCACTGTTCCATTTCGTGAGGGATAAGGGTTTGTGTAAAACACTGTGGAGTTGTAATTTCGAGCACGTCAGCCACACCTGCAAAAAATGGAGGATCACGATCATAAGTAGGGGAGCCTGAATTGGAACGCATCGGACAGAATACCGCCAGCTGAAGGCCTTGTGAGTAAATGCAGGGAAACTGTTCTAGAAGGGGCATTCCTCAGGTAGGTACAATTCGGCCATGAACGTCCCTTACTAAGGAGACTCGTTGCACGTATGCTCATGCATGAATGCATGTCTAAATGCTGACAATGGAACTAAATGCAATCACACAAAAAAGATGGATATGGAGAATTTACGAACTAATGAAAATAAACTTTGGTATGCATTTTCCAACTCATAGCTTCGCTTTTGGATCTCGAAAGGTCCTAGTTGGAAGACAAGCTTAACAAGCTATCAAGTAGCTTTGTATAAAGTAGCCCTCTGCTCGAGGAAAGACAGGCGCCTCTGCAAGAGCCGCAGTAGTATGGAAGTCGACTGTAGTAAGCTTTTCAGCCAATAAGTCCGCGGCCTAGCCCGTGGACTCAGAGAAACTGTACTACACGTGAACAGTAAAACTGTCTAATTAGTCATCATCAAGAACAACCAACTCGTGAGCTTGGAATTCAAAATGATTCCAATTGAGAATATGGTCTTCAATTCCTTAACTAGAGAGTGTGATTTGCAAAATGTTCACCACAATGGTGGAAACTAACTAACCGCTCTATTTAAGTAGACGACGAAATATTACTGGATATGTTTCTTCATTTGTTTTCTTTCTACTGATCGGAAGTCGCATTGTGGAGCAGTACGACGACATCAAAAGGGGTGCTATGAACTCACTTGAGAAGTGTGAAGACAAGAGGGGCATGTTCTGAAGTATGTCGTCCCACAATCGTCGCATCGGATCCAGTCTGGCGACACCATGTAACAAGCGAATAAAATCCCGACCAAGCTGAGCACATCGATCGAACTACACAAAGTAAAGAACACAAGTATGACCAAAGAGATACGTTGCATCCGATAACCAAAAGCAGATAGGCAAACTCAAGAAAAATCTATTCTTAGCGTTCGCCAAACCTCTAAATAGGTGAACCAGTAAATGGTAACCACGCATACCTTTTAATCAGACAATGCTAGACAGCGGAACATAGGACATAGGAACATACTCCTATGATGCATCCACATTTGACAGAAAGTGACTGGATGTTCAAAGTTCCTCAAAAGCGGGCTTATGCAAGTCTATACCAAAAACTGTAACAGCAGATGCGGTTCTAGTGCACTCCTTTGAGGAAAAACCGTTCATCTGTAGCACCCTTTCGATGCCCAACTGCCATCCCACCCGAAGGTAGCACGAGGGCTGGGATACTGTCAGTTTACCCAAGCCTAGATAGAAGTCGAGAGGAAGAGGTAGGGTTCGAACCACGGACCTTCCGGTCAGTAAATCCGCGCTCCAACCACTGAACCATCTCGCCCCTCTGAGTAAGAAAGCACTTGTCTCAGGACACTGACACACCTAAGTATGTCACTTAAACAGAGACCCTCTTAAGAGAATGCACCACAGTTATGCAGCTGTAGCACTGTACGTACATCACTTTTGAATACCGGTTATTCTCTCAATGATGATTACAATATGATTACATTTGGCCGTGGAAAAAACCCGGCCTCCTGGTCTCTAAGCTTGTTTACCAAGTGTGCTAAAGCCACTGGCAATTGTTGTGTCCTCTGCCAGGGTCTCCATTAGGAGACTGACAAGCCACAATTTGACCACCTGGGGTATCCCGACTACAAGCTGCCACCTTGATGTGGTGGTCGAGCCTGAGTGTTTCAATGATCCCGCGGGCTACTCTGGCTGGAACTTCGTTCCACAAGGTGCAACCACGCCAGGAAGATCAATGGGGAGAAGTTAGACCGAGAGCACCGAGACCCCGTACTACGGGTAATCGTGCTACGAGGTCTGGAGGTAAAGTCGTACTGTCCTCTGCGATAGGAGTGTGAAGGCAGTAAGGCGTTTCCCCCCAGGCGACCAGCATGTCCATATTCGTGGAAGCAGCGATGCTGCCTTCCAAAAGGAATGACGGGTTAGAGAAGGTCGGCCCTAAAAACCGTTCACTCCGATGGCCCAACGGTTGACCGTGACCGCCGACGCATTATTCAATACGGTTAAAATACTTTTAAAACAAAATAGTCTGTTGCTGTTCAAAAGGCACTTACTGTCTGCAGACGCATCAGGATTGAGACAGTAATTCCTTACTCCCTGCACCCTCTTGTTAGGCCAACCCCATTCGGCTGAGCAGGTCAGACTCCGAGAATGGTCCCCAAAGAAAAAACCCTAATACCCGCTGCCTCGCGGGTAAACGGACCTATTAGCGTAACCTGTGGAGTGTGACCAGCTGATCTATCGAGGGGGAATGAACTTTCCCGAAAACCACTTGGCATACTTGGCATTACTGACCTGGTGTTCTCATCCTCCTCAGGCCAGTAGATCGGATTATCTGGAACATGGTACGATTTCTCTCCGTTTCAGAAGCCTTACCCTGTTCCCGAGCTTTTAAGATCCACCAGCGCCCTCTTCCAATCCTTAGGCTCTTCATCACTCGGTGTTTAATGGATCTTCGCGAGCCATCACAGCCGTCTGCATTTCAAAATTCACTGGTTCCAACTACTACAGCTTCGTTCACCAAGAATAGGATAATAAAAAAGGAGAGCCACTCCTCAAGTGTGAAAGGCATTCAGGTTTGGAAAATTGAGTTGTAGGCCTCAGAAATGGTTGCTCTGCGATATCTCAGACCAAAAACAACAGCGTGAAGTCTGTCAAAGATATACTTTTAGGAGCAGTCCCATAGTGAAATTCCTAGCTCATGTAATCTCCAAATATCCTCGGGCTTCTTCCAAAGGTCCAGTTATCATCCTCAATGGTTTTACACGGGATCACTGATCACTCCACCTTCCGCAGTAATTTGCACGCGTGCAATAAGAAACTCAAAAATACTTGATGACACTTTTCGATAGAGCAGCAGCGATAAGCCTGTATCCCCAGCCGGTTGATCGATCTTAGTGGATCAAGCTTTTACACAATTGTCCTTCTATCGCCTTACCATCAGCTCTCGTTCAACCATTGTTTTTTTATTCCATCCCACCCATTGGTTTCGGTTTAAATAAATAAGCATGGGGTATTTTGTGAACAGAGGGCCTAAATTTTAGATGACGTGCCGTCGGATTTCCGTTGTCATGATATAATAAAAAATGACGAAAGGATATAAAAAAGGACTAATTGTATACCGACAAAACTCACGTGCTTTCGTATCAACTCTTCCGTTAAATTCAGTTCACGTTGCCGAAGAGTGGCTAGGGACCCCGGCTGTTGTGCTGTGGATGCTGCCACCTGAGAACTGCTCAGTACGGCGGAACTCGTGTGATGATCTGGTATCAGCCGCAAAAATGTGAACACTATTAGTGGAAGCAGAAAAGCCTGGCGCTCGGGGCTAGTTAACCAATCTCTGAAACGGTACGTTGTCTAAAAGAATGGGCAATGGACATACTTGTTTTTCTCTAAAAGGTCTACCATGGTTTCAATAAGCCAAAGGTTTCCGGAACTCAGATCGCCGCCTTTATGGAAATGATTCGCCGGTTAATACTTGAAATTGAGCTTACTGGACATCCGGCGACAAATGTGTAATATCAGCACCTCCACGCTGGCCCGCGCAACAATCAGTTCCCCTAGTAGGGACAAAAGATTCGTCCGTACTGACTGTGGCATCTTTGGCCAGGTTTCAGCAACCAGGCGGGTCATTTCGGACAGGGCGTACGTTAGGTTGTCCCGAGATGTCAGGACAATATCTGTACAATATGATCGCCTGCGATCCGGTTCTGTGAGTGCAAGATAAAGCAATCCAGCTTGCAAGGCTCTGTGCTCCTCTTCGGTGCCAGATCGATTGGCCTGTATGAGTAAGCCATAATCTTGAATAGGCATTACTTACGGCAGAATTAGCGATGTCCGGATCGGATTCCCGAAGCTTCTTAACAAACTTACCAGCATCTTGAAGGGACTGCGAGAATTGCACATATTACCATGTGACACCTACCTGAAGGAACTTCGGTGGAGCGTCGATAGCGCTAAGTTTCAACAAAGGTTTAATCTGGACCTCCATTGAAACAGGAACTGAATAGCTAAAAGAAAAAATGTAACGTGACTTTGAAATGGCATGTGGGTTTCGGCAGAAACTAAGAGCTGACAATTGCTGATTTGGCCACAGTGTGAAACTAGGTTGATAAAAAGAGAAGTGATGTCATCTACATATCCCAAAAGTCTGCTTCCATTACTCTAATGGCTTTCAAAGCATGCATGGCAAAAAAGACTGTAGGGGGCTCGGTAGGGTTGTGTAAGCTGGACCAGGTCCTACAGCCTCCAGATGAAACGGGAGCAAGGAGCACGAGGGCTGGGATACTGCCCCATTGCCCAATCCTAGACAGGGGAAGTCGAGAGGCACAGGCCGGGTTCGAACTACGGACCTTCCGTTCAGTAAATTCGCGCTCCAACCACTGAGCCATCTCGCCTCCAAGTAGTGATACTGCCTTCCTCCGAAGAATGACGGCTTAGAAAAGAACGGCTCTAAAAACAACACATTGTGATCGCCAAACGGTTGACCGCGATCACCCGCGCATTATCCGATACGGTCAAAATACTTTTAAAACCAGAGTCTGATGTTGATCAAAAAGCACCCGCTGCGTGCATTAGGTGTCAGATAGTTATGCCTTGCTCCCTGCGTCTTGCAGCAAGACCAGCTCCCAAAGCCAAGTTCGCGCTCGAGACTGCGCAGTGGTTAAAGCGCGGATTTACTGACCAGAGGGTCCGCGGTTCGAACACGGCCTCTGCATCTCGACTGCACCTGTCTAGACTTGAAAAACCTGACGGTATCTCAGCACTCGTGGCTCCAACAATCCTACAAGTTAGTATTCTCGGACGTGTGGGAGTATACAGCGAGCTCTCCAAAAGCGTTCGTACACAAAGCGGTATCCGGCAGGGGTGCCCACTTCCTCCATTTCCATCTAATTTCGTGATCAATGAGATGCTGAAACAAACGCTAGACGCCAAGTAATTCTTACAACTTTCAGTAAATATGGTCCAGTAAGGTGTGTGACTAAGCTATCGAATTTCCCTGGAGCACGTTTACCCTTATTTCTATTTCGCCTGAGTTTTCAGTCTGTTTGACAGTGTCACGTTACAGGCAGCACATCAGGTAAGATGACCTGAAACCAGTGTGGAAATGCAAATTGTTTTCTTATGCATGAGCCTACGTTTGGATAAGGATGCATTTACTGCCGCAAGCCATATACCGGAGCGATTTACGTATTTTGGAAGTTGTATTAGTTCTGATTGTGGTGTGGCAGATGAAATCAATGCACGAATCTCCAAGGCTCGGGTCACGTTTGCTAATTTGAGACACCAATGGAGTCAAAGCGGTATATCCCCGAATCTTAAGGAACGTGTGTATCAGGCTACAGTGCTGGCTGTTTTGTTGTATGACTGTGAGGCTTGGCCTGTTCTAGCACCGAAACTGAGACGTTTCTAGGTGTTCGACAATCGCTGTCTCAGGAAAATAGCTCGTGTAGGTCGGTGTCGGGTCGGGTCGTAACGAGGCACTTATAACAAGAGTTTCCGGTTGGATGTGGACCCCGAGACGGACCACATCAGTGGTCAGAGACACTGTCAGACATGACCCAGTCGCACCCTCAGTGGGGCTCATGCATCCAAGCTATTGCCTCCAATGCATATCTCCCTTCCCAATCCCCCCACTTAACTGTGCTGTATTTACGCACCAATTTATCAGCTCCCACCTCCTATGCGCAGCTACCTACCCCACCTCCCCAAACCATCGGTGAACGAAACTGTGGCAGCTACAAACACTGTACAAGTACGCGATTCTTGCAGCTACCAACGATGATGATGATGGTTGTGCAACAGAAACTTCCACTGAAGAATGCGTCCAGAACCATAAGCTGCGTTGGTTAGGTCATATATTGCGTATACCGAACCATCGTTTGTCGAAGAGAGTGCTGTTTTCCGCGCCCAATTCAGAATGATGGGATCAGAGAGGTGGTCAACCCTTGACCTGGCAGATGGGTATGAAAGAGATTGTGAAACGTTTGAATGCTGTCAGTGCTACTCATCTTCCTGGATGGGGACCGCGTGATACCCACTGCGCCTGGTTGGAGATGCTGCAAGATATGGCTCGCAACCGATGTCAATGGTGTTTCTACTGTCAGTTTCTATCCAGGTTGCCTGAATGAGTGTCTGGAGGCGCAGGTACATCGGAACAATTGCAGTAAGCTAGCAATAAGTCCCTTCCCCGTCCACCTTTATTCTTTTCCGCACAATAAGGCAGCGAAGCATCAGTTTTGAACACTGATGTGCTGTCCATGACGATGATGATGAATCCTTCGGGTGGCATGACAGCTAGGCACTGGACATGTTACAGCTGGAAATGTGTCAAACTTGAGTCATAGGCTAGGGACAGGGTCCCACACAAAAAATAAGATCTTCCCATCATCTTGTGGGTCAGACTTTTGATTCAGAGGATAGGGAGAGGATTCCAGGAAAAAAACCTTCAACCTCCCGCTGTCTTGTCAGTCAACCAACCCTGCTTCTTCGGCCTGCGCAATAAGGAAGTATCATTCGCTCTTACACGTCTTCCTTGAATGCTTCGTCTCCACACGCCCTTCACTCATATCTCTACAACTCACTAAGTTCTCAATCACCTAACCGTTGCTTCGTATCTCAGCTTCTGTCCAGGAAAATAAATAAAACCCTTATTAAATGGGTTGTGCCACGTTGTTGCTCTTAACGTCTGTACTCTGCCAAGTAGGTCAACAGGCAGCTCTTGCTCAGGCCTTGTTCTCTCTCGCGACGGATGCATGATTTGTCTACAAAACACGCATACAAGACCCCCCGACCATTCATCTCAAACCGCTCGGGGTGAACCCAGATTTCCCACATTCTACCCTTCAGATAGCTGAAGATCCTGGTAAATAAAAAAGATGATCGTTCAGCTGTAACACCCTTTCAGTGCCTAGCTGCCATGCCACCAGAAGGAAGCACGAGGACTGGAATACTGCCAGGTTGACTAAGCCTAGACAGGGGAAGTGGAGAGGCAGAGGTCGGGGTCCGTTGGAAAAAAATTGTGGAAAGCTCCATGTAAACGGGAGAATTGTAACTCTCCTTTTACACCAATCCGATTTATTCACACTTGGAACCACTGAGCCATCCCGCACCCTGATAAAATTTCACGTATCTATGGCGTGAGAATTGTGCTTAGCCCCTGGACTGGATTCCAGTAAAGAGTCGTCTTTGCGCTGCCAGGCAGACCGGTCCAGTTAAGATCAATGCACCTCGACTTGTTGCTTGTTGTGTCAGAATACGCTCGGACAGACTTTATTTCCATAGCTCAGGAAGACAGAATCTATAGATATTTGTCACGGTCACTCTAGTCTGCAAGAAGCAAGGATGTCGTGATTCTATCAGGTTATTTGAATGCTCGGGTCGGCCGACGTAGTTCTTATGAAGCCCTTCTTGGCAGCCGATTTGGCGTGGTCGCTCACGACGTACATAGTGGGAGACGGCTTTTTCAGTTATGTGCCTTCTATTTGTTTTTAGCCAGCAGAAACGTTCGGCACAAGCGTCTTGGAGTCCACCAAGTGCAAACCAGCCGTGGACTGTTGGACCATGTGGCGATCAGTTATTGGTGGACAGCTTCGACAGAGGATTGTCGTTCATTCTGGAGTACACCTCTGGTGTCCGACCATGACATTGTGCAAGTATATGTAGCTATTCGTTTTCCCTCTGGAACACGCCGTTTGATGTAACAAGAAGTTAGATCATCACCGGCAAGGTCACTCTGTAGCTTGACAATATCGAGCTTAGCCGGCTGAAGAGCTCCCAGAAATCAATGGGCACGATGGTGATTTGGATGGCGGAAGGAGAAAGATGAAATGGGAGCAGGGAGCATGAGGGCTGGGATACTGCCAGGTTGCCCAAGCCTAGACATAAGTCGAGAGGCAGCGGTCGGGTTCGAACCACGGATCTTGCATCCAGTAAATTCGCGCTCTAACCAACTCGCCCCAGAAAGATGAAACAGGCCAAGTTTACAGCTCTTGAAACCGTCCGCCCAAAGGCGCCAGCACACCCGATGAACACTGGAGCTCGTCACAACCAGTAGCTATGATTAAAGCCAGGAAAACTATGCCAGCAACAAACCACTGTGATGGCTCGCGCACATTCCTCAAACGTCTGACGATAAAAAGCTTAAGGACTGACAGAGCGCCCTTCTGGATCGGAAAAGCTCGTGAACAGAAGGCTTCCGCGACAGTGGTAAATCATACCTTGTTTCAGATAATCCTGTCAATTGGTTCTAAGGTGGGTGTCAGTGAAGCTATCTCCGAAGAGAATGGGACTTCAATCCATTCAGGCCTGTCGTCTTGAAAGACTGGCGAATACTTTAAAGAACAGTCCAGTGGGGTCCCATTAACTCGTTCTCTGGAACAACAAACCAGCTGGACCAGACGGTTCGCACATTGCACTCTGAAGAGGAGGTGGTGACCTATCGACCCTACCATAAAATGTATGTAATGAGAAAAGCTTCCAACAGAATGGAGCGCCTCGATAGTAATTCCCATATCAAAAACTGGTGCAAAAACATCGAGAAAACCACCGGGGAATCAACCTAGTGGCTATAGCTTCCAATATCTTTGGCATTGTCGTGTGCAGGTTGAGCCGTCATCAGGAGAATCAGATTCGCGAGAATCAACTTGGGTTTCACTCTGGCCAGGGTTGTATCCGTCATTTCTTTACCTCGCGGCAAGTGTTTGAAGTGTGCCACTCTTTCCGACGACCAACAACAGTAGTTTTTCTCAACTCCAAATCTGCTTTTGACCCAGTTAGTCGCCAGAAACTGTTGGTGTCTTGCGATGAAATGTTCTTTCTAAATGATTGTCTCCTATATAGGCAGCCCTTTTCCTGAGTTGACCACACTCAACGTCGTCAGTCAAGACCGCTCGCCTTCTCTTGAACTTCATATTACATGTACTGATTGAGTCTTCTTTACCAGATCTAACACCTCGGCAATCGTATTACACCTACGGCGTTCGTTAGGAGATACTTCTCTTCTTGAAAGACCTTTTAGAACTGCAGCATATTTCAAATGACCTAAATAGTTCAGCTGCATAATGGGGGATGTGCTCCGCACATGTAGTGTAAAGTGATGCTACAAGACTGAGTACGATCAAACCCAGGCCACATGCGTGCAGGTGAAGCGATCGATGTAGCAGTTATGTTCATTTATGTGGGCAGCTGCACAAGTCCTTGCAAACTGCCAAAAGACGAAGCCACCTACGAAAATGGAAAGGCCAGGGCAGCGTTTGGCAAACACCAGCATTTGTGCCGCCAGGGTGCTAGCAGTTTCTCTGTCAATGGCTGCTGTCCGATCTGTCCTACTTTATGGATCAGACAGGCGGTTGAAGACTTTATATTTGACTATTGGAACACCTTGGATAACTGCGCTTGTTTGGTTGATACTGCAGGTCAGCAATGCTGAGACAGGAAAGATCGTTTTCAGGTCAGATAGATCAGCTGGTTGCACTCTACATGTTACGCTGGTTAGGTCATGTAATTCGCAGAGCCCTTTTCGCCCATCCATTTATGCGATGGAGAAAACCAGAGGCGGTTAGCCGATGACTAAGCAATGAGGCATGGGCGGAAGCCTCGATCCTGTGTATCGACCCGTGAATACTTCGGTAATCGGAATGTTGCTGAAACACTTAACTGACCCACATCAGGGTTTCTGCCTAAGCCCCATCTCCCAGCTTAATGTGGTATGTAGGATCTCATTCAGATAGTTCGTTGACGGGAGAATGAAGAAACGATAAACGGACAACTGACAAGTAGACTAAGGCCCTTATCCACACTGTTGAATGCGCAACGGCCAATACACCGAAGTCGAAAGTGATTGGTCAAGTTGACGAGTTGCTTGCTAACCAAGTAAAGGGCAAGTCCCGTGTTAATTCACAATCAAACAGGAGAAGATGAGGTCAGCACTAAGGACAGATGGTTGGTGCTGTCCGGATGGGACTATGGAATATACAACAGGAGATTCGTGTTTTTCACATATATTGGGCAGGTGCATATAGTGTAAAAATAGTTTCTGTTTTCAGATTCATGGATTGGTACACATGATCAAGGCCTTCGCCCAAGCCTCCCACGTCGTGTTTGCTCTTTTCGTTTCGTGAATTTCGCCTCCCTGAAAGGTGCAAGCGATAAAAAAGTGTACCGCTGCTCGTTAATCTCTGGGCACGGGATAGTAAGGTTACCGATGTTGGGACTCACGTAAAAAAGGTGCTCTGAGCTAATTTCTACATGCAGCGTGAACAGTTGTGAGGGGACGGTTATTCCACTCACCAAATACCCAGGATGATAAAAATGTTTCCTGATAACAGTGTGCGACCTAAGCTTGAAAATATTTTGACCATATCTCCGCCGAGTGTTAGATGAGTAAACATTGAAAAACCTGTTGGCCAAACAGGACAAAAGCGCGTATTGTCTCCTCGGAAGGAAGGAAGGAGGATGAAGAAAGTCAAGAAGGGCAAGATAGGTTTCATAGTCAATGGATTTAGGACCAGAAGCCATTTTCGTAGCAGCCCAGTAAGGGTGACTTTTTTCTCGCATCCTGAGTAGACAAGTTGGTTGTCATAATCGAGCAGTGGTCAGCCCTACTCCTAATAGGGTATCTGAAGGTCACTGCGAACAAGACTAGGGAAGTTTCGCCGAATAAACCGTAAGACGGCAATTACCTTTTGAATCGATTTTTCATAGTGCGGTGAGAGGGACATGTTAGAATTTAGCCAGATAATAATAATGTTATTCCCTACTTGTGGGGGCACGCCATCAGGCATGATCATAAGGTTGCAGTCAGAATAAAGGCATGACTGGCGGGGACTGTGAGCACAGGGGGTTCTGGGTGGAGAAAGGGGACAACGTTATAGGCGGTGAGCTTTATCCAATGTAAACGTGGTCACCAGTAAACCGGTACGAGCAGGGAAGCTCTTTTTCGAAGAGATCATCGAGCAAGGTCAGATTGTTGGGAGTTGAAGGTGGCGAGCAGAGGCAAAACGAGGGAGGGCAAACCAAAAGTCCTCCTGCCTGACATGTGACAAGAGGAATGTAAACTGTGGAAAATCAGAAACCAGAACATCATATTTGTTGAAGCAGCAAAGTTGGTGTCATCCAGCCGATCAAATTGAACTGAAGCCAAAATCAACCGCTGAGGCCTCGCGGCCTTGGACTGTCGGGTTCATGGCCAGGGTCACCAAAAGCGTATGTGGGGATGATGAAATGGAGGGGCTAGCAAAGCGGGTAAATGGTAACAGGGATCTCAGAAACATGGTACACGGTGAAAATGTAGTGACTCACCGATGTCGCTGTTGTGGAGTCGGGCATAATAGTTCCATTGGAAGAGTGAGATGGTGGCAACACACGATCCGGAAGGTGACGTTATGGTGGCAGCAGCCTACTTAGAGGGGCAGAGGACTAGATGCAAACGTGCTGAGTGGGGTGCGAAAATGTGGCGGAATGCAAAATTTGGAGGGGAGAACGTACTCGAGTTTCCACACCAAGCAGCCAGCAGGACCATGGGATAGAAGTTGGATGAGTCACGAGACCATCCTCCTTTATACATGTGTTCATGACGGCCCATTTGCAAGGCAGAAAGCCACGGAAAATGAATGGTGACTGTAAACAGGGTATGCATGGTACGGGAAAGACAACACCATATCCTGACCAGTGGATCTTCTGGAGTTGCTTCCCGTGAGAAGCTGCAATTTTCTGGGATTCTGAATTGACTAAATGATGATGCGTTACTTTGATCTGAATTTTTCCGCTGTCATTAGGTCGGTTTTGAAGCAAGAATAATAAAAAGAGGGAAGGGCATCATGTTCAGCCATTTTCTGAGATCGTACGCAGCCCAAAACCTTGGATGAGCTCGCTCCCTTCGGCAGAGCTTAGCTCAGCTTGTTCTTCTTGGAACCGCGTCCGGGCACCGCTTGATGGCGAAGAAATGAGTGGTAGCTGCAATTAACCTGTCACTGTGCTCTACAAGATCTATCCCATGTCTCAAATTTTTGGTCAGGAAGAGGTCCTGCAAGGATCGGGGGGTGAAACAAAGTCATCCGCTGGTGTTATTGAGGGTAAAGGAATGACAGAGATGAGAGTAGCGCGCGGAATTGCTTTTACTTGTTTGCTTTAATTTTACTATTTTATCATTAATTGTTTTTTATTCTTTCAACTTTAATTACGCTACCTTTGTATTATTTGATCTTTTCGTTTTTCCTCGTTTTATGCGGCCCAAATTTATCAAATTAATGTCAAAAATAAGATAAGCGCAAAAGTGGTAAAAGTTGGTGGGCTATGGATTTATTCCGCTCCTCTTTGCTCTCTGTTTGTCCAGGAGGTGATGCTGCAAACTGGTCTGCAGGAGAAACCCACTGGCATGTGCCTAAAGATTTTTGTTTGCGTAGGGTAAGCTGGAAGTCTTCTGAGAATGAACAGGTTTTGTCGACTGGACATGATGCTATGCGTTAGGGTATGTTCCCAGTTCTGGTGTCACTAATCATGAAAGGTAAGCTTTTAAGGCGTTGTATTAGGAATTATTTGCTATGCGCCCCACGAAATTCCGGGAAATTTAATCCCAGAGCCCTAGTAGCTTAAGCACAATCCTTTGGATATCATTGGCTGATCGGCAGTATAGTCAGTATGCCCCTTTTCCGTTCCTACCTTTTGGGGAGCTAAACTACCTCGGGTTTTGGTATTTCTCTGCCATCAGCTTAGAGAGCAATATGAACCTAAGGTGGTCAAGCAGAAAAGGACCGCAAGAGATGACCCGCACCATTCTGCATGCGCATGGGTGCCACGAGGCTAGAAGAAAGTCCGACGGCAGTGATATTGTCAAATAAGTCAGCCTCTAACAGAACAATCGGGATGTTACATTTTGTTTGAGCTGCAGGCGCTTTGGACACCGGGCCAGTCCGCGTTCAATGGCGGCAAAAAAACCAAATTGTCCGATAACCTAGTCCGCAAGCCTGGGCGTGGGTCAAATCAGCTTTCGGGTAATCCGCGGGGCCAAATAATCAGTTGCAAATGTCAGGCTGCGAACCATCCCCTTAAAAGCCATCTCAGCTTACCGATCGCCCTGATCGATATTGCGCTTTTCTGTTCTCTTCTGTATCCGGAATGGAGTGATCGTGAAATTCTTATACTACCAGTCAGAGCCTTGAAAGAAGAAATTCGAACTCTATCCGACATTCTTTTCAAATCTCACAATATCGCGCTGTTGACCAGGGTGCCACCGGAAGCTCGATAGGCGAAAGAGTGAGCATTTAGCTCCGCCAGTAAAAGAGCAACAAGCCTACTTCGTTGGATGCATCCGACCAAGCTGGACAGTCTGCGGCTGTTGCGAGCGTCATTCGAGAGCACGCCCAATACAGTTAGCCAGTTTCTCTGCAAACCTCGGGATTTCCAACTAGCACGATATGTACCACTTTCTTCTCGACGTATCACAATGGTAACGCCCTGCTGCTTACTGGTTGGAAATATTCATTCGTGCCACCGCTTTTTTTAAAAAATCGTAGCAAAATAATAATATTGTTTATTCCCAACCAATGGGTGGCATGATCACGTGATTACAGCCAGAATAAAGTACGACTGGGTGGGGTCGGCGGGTTCTGGGGACTGGGCGAAAAAAGAGCAGTCATAAACAGTGGGAAATAGACTTGGTCACGCATAAACCGGCATGGGAAATGAAGCACAATTACTAAGAGTTTATAATAACAATATTGTTTCCCAACCTGTAGGGAGCATGCCGATTCAGGCATAACCATCCCAATTTGCAAACGTGGGCAGCAGCTTTGACCGTTGTTAATTTGGCGGATCTTTCGATGCTTTTGAATTACACTGAGACTGTGAAGTTCCCTTGTTTAGCTGTGAGGTAATTTGCTTTAAATTTAAGCGGCTTTTGGACCTACCACAATAAGGAGGCCGGTAATAACGGAGACAACTGCGTCCAATGTAAACGGGAAGCACCAGGTAGGATGCATTGGTATTTTGACTGAAGACCTGAGGGCTCGACTATGGTGTGATGGCCGTAGCAGCTGGCGCATTTTACTTGCACGGCCTTGAAGTTGTGAAGTGGTTATTCGTCTGTTCGTTTACTATTCCTCTGTATATCGAAGACAGCGCAACGTCAATAGGGTGAAGGCTTGAGGGCGGGGAATTCGACTTTCAATAATAAGTTGGCGCTATTTGGACTCCGTGCATGTCCGCACGCGCTGGGAAAAGACATGTACGGGCCACTTTTTAAGTCGCCGAAACAGATAAAAAAGAGTCCACCGTCACTAAACTGTGCTAGCCCTTCTCTGAACCCGTTACGTTAAATGAAGTCCCAGAACTTATCGAAACTGAATAAAGTGGTTGCAGTTTTGATATTTCCAAGGCTTCCCTGTAAACATTTTTTCCTTCTGGTTGTGCTGACGTTTATGTAAGTCACACACCACAACCTTGAATAAACTCAGATAGCCTCATTAAGATTCGCTCTTTTGTGACCATCTGTATCTGTACCACACAAGGTCCATGCGTATTTCAACCTCAACGAAGGTGCCATACTGATACTCGTCAATGGAAATTATAGCAACCTCGCAAGAGGACTGTATAGAGTGAATTGTTTCTCCAAGGCCTACTCGTGCTTCTTCACCGGAGATTGATTGCATAGGGCTTTGACACACCGAATCACTTCCGGTACCCACATGTACGACTTGTCATTGAAAATCCTCCGCAATGCGCAAGCAAAAGCGTACCCATTGATCCTTGATGAAATCCGGTGGCTCATTTGTTTCAAATGTCATCGAGCTCCGGAAAGCCACTGCGAGTATAACAGTGAGGGTTCCATGAACCATCTCACAGCAATAAAATTGCGAAACTACCGCCCAGCATGCCCGCCTCAATTCCTATCCCAGGATACATAGAAAGCACCACGGCCTTATTATTAATAGTACAACACGGATTTGATAATTTTAACTTCTCCAAACCTCTTGGCCAGTTTAATCATGTACGTCCGCCGCAGTCTTGGAACTTATGAAATCTAGTGCTATCTCTTCAATTCCATTGTTTGTTACTTGCGTAGATAATGATAGATAGTCCTTGTGAGTAGCGTTTCCCGAAACCTGGAGATAGCCAAAATTCGGCTGACAATCCACGAATAATTTACCACTATACGCAATAAATGCAAATAAAGCGGTGGCCAATGGCTTTATTGTGTGCTTGAAGTCTTCCTCCAGCTACTGCTGTTTTAACTCATCACAGAAAACTTTGCGTGTACAACCAGCAAAAGGAATGTTCTGAAGGTCTTGGTTAAGCGTCCAGAAACCTCTGGCAACCACGTGCAAACAAGAATGCGCACGTCTTTGAATTCAAGCGAGGTTCTTTCTATGGCCCATTGTGGATATGTTAGCAACCACACTATGGTTGATAAGGTACCGCAGCTTTTAATTCCGCACCAGACTAAACACCCGACTTAGTGCCAGTGTTCTCTAGAAAGAATTCTGTTTCGCCAAGTTTCTGTCTGCTTCAGACCCGGGTGAGAGTTTAACGGAAAATGTATCTAGATGGCGACTTTTATTCTTGGTACGTTTTGCCTGTTATAGGCTACGCGACGTGGTTTGTCAGTCTTAGTTATTATCATAGTATTGATAAGTTTTATCAAAAGCCATCAAAACGTAAATCCTAAGAAAGATTGACGAACGGAATCGAAGTTGCTACGGCTGCGCGGACACCGCGTAGATGGAGAATCGATTGATGTAACTTTTTTAGTGGTGCGAAAATGCCTAGTGACCCAGCAACCGTTGCTTGCGTAACCGGTACTAAAGCAGTAGTAATCAATGAACTCAAAGTGATAAACGTCCTGGGCTACGTGAAACTTTGTAGCTTTTTATTTACATCACCCTTGATCGCAGGGCTCCACTCTTGTCCTGGTGAGACCTTTTGATGGTTTCGCAGCAGG
Organism: Clonorchis sinensis; assembly: GCA_003604175.2. Taxonomy (NCBI): domain Eukaryota; kingdom Metazoa; phylum Platyhelminthes; class Trematoda; order Opisthorchiida; family Opisthorchiidae; genus Clonorchis; species Clonorchis sinensis. The sequence continues at coordinate 179,360,194 of CM030369.1, read as the reverse complement.
TACTGGAAGAACAAGGTTGGCATTTTACACTTTTGAGAAAACATAAGCGGTGCACTTTGTTGGTTTAATTGAGCTGTGAACCCTAACACCCTGCCAGATTGTGTGAATGTATCTTTACTATACCCCTAGAGCGGGCTAGATAACCGAATATGCCGCATCTAAACAAGTAAGTCTGGGTAGGCCTGCTAGACACAAAGCTTATTAACCGCTGCTATGCTCTGAATAAAGTGAACAGACACGTTCACTGCTCACTTCCTGTAAGCTGATTAATCAGCAGAAGAAGAGAACTGTTCAACTGAGAGTGATATAGACATGAATGCTACGGATTCTGCAATCACATACGGCCAACCATAAGTTGTAAAAAGAATTTCAGGTGTGGCTCCGGCGACCTTACTGGGAAGTCATCCGTTCAGCTGATTGACACGGACACATCAGTCACCGAATCATAGTTCAGGGCGTCATGTAAACACGGCACTTCGGGAGAAAACTTGGCCTGTTCAGGCGTGATAAGTTGGGTGCCTGGTGTGAGTAAACGAAGTCGCCGTAGAAGGTTAGCTTTGCAAATAGTGCGTCCGGGACTTGGTCCTACATGACATAATGTGTTGATGATCCTTGACAAGACAGAAACTCGAGCTCAGAAAAACTGTTTGTAGGTTTGCATTTACCAGAATTGTTACATCTGGGAGGCAGGTTAATACAAATATAAATTCAGCATATCCCCAAATAAACTGCAATAAAATATATGGATGTTCTAACATCCTGTGACAAGAAATGTCTATTGAATTACCACCAATAACAGCGGTTACCCTTTATTTTGAGGTTGCTTTTCCGCATGTGGACGCAATACTCCACAACTCTTCAAGTTAAGTGAGGGTATCGGGGATTAGTCATAGCTTCAGTACATAAGAACTCATTTAACAGTCTTCCAGGGCGTGAAGTTGAGTTCTAATAATAAGCAACCATACAGCAACCACGGAACGGCTAGATTATTACGACTTCTTGTGTGTGACAGTCCAAAGAAGGTTTGTATCACAGGTAGGCAACGATCATCCAGGCATTCCGCTTCGCTTTCTCATTTAACTGTAACAACCCCATCCGTGCTCAAGCCACCATGTATAATATCTGCGGCATGCCATGTCATATCTTGCTGTTTATCGTTAGCAGTCTGGTAGAAACCTTTGACGTCCAATCTCAGCAAGAGTTGTGCGGACGTCCTATCACGCAAACTGGAACTCCAGGCTAGAAGGCCAGATATCAGCTTGCGTTCATTGTGTAACAACGAGGCCAGCTTCAAAAAGGCCCTATTTGAATTCTAAGACGAAATATATTGACTCACTTGTTAAGTATGTAACGACAGATCACCTACCTGTCTCACTAACATTTGCGCGCACAGTGCTTTGACTACCGATATCCCTCTCCAACCATTTCCCAATACTAAAATAAAGCTTTGCTAGGTCACTTGACTGTCAGTTTACTGACCAACGTGCCTTAAGCACTCCTCTTCCTATTAACAGCAAACAAACTAACACCCTTCTAGATCCACGAGATCCTTTCCGTTACACCCGACTACTGTCCACGCTCCAGTGCCTGGTGCCGAAAACAGACTCCAAGATGAGGAAAACAACAGGTTTACTGTAAACAAGTGGGTGTGCATGGGTGGAACGTTTACAAGGGACCTCATTCTATCTGAAATTTACTTTCGTCGGTGGTGATTTGTGTGAATGCTTGATTGGCCTGGATGCTTACCGGCTTTCCTATTGGGATTTTGGCGGAGATTTAGGGCCTCATTAGGTTCCAAGCGTTCTGGGTTGCTTTCAAAAATCCGACCTTTCTGATACTTTCCATATAGGAGATTTAAAGTCCGTACTCTATGACAAATTGGCAAACAGGCTGTGCTCGCTGAAACCTTGTACTCCCTGGAAGTTGATGTATAGTGTGTCGCCGAGTCATGCACACAGGACCCGAGATTGGTTATGCACCTCAGAACGCCAAGGACAAACTCAGGTCTCTCACATTTCTCCCTCCATGTGTCCGGTGATCCAGAAGCCATGAATTGTGGAATATAAAGCGTGAAAGTTGCACTCAGTTCCACAGCCGAACGCGCTCAACTTGGTTGGATCCCAGAGAACAGTCGTCTTTCCGCCGTCCCGTTATCCAGCTCAATCAGGCTCGACGCTTATCCACATAATCGCGGGGCCTGTTTGTAATGTTGGTTTATACTCCAGCGGACTGCAGTTCTGACGATGAGAAGAGTACTTCCTATCGAGAGCTATCCGCGCTCATTCGCCAAAGAAGAAACATTGACAATGCGACAATTGCGTGTGATATGAACGCCCAAGTCTATCGTCTGATCTCCATGGACTCACATTTTGGGCGGTCGATCCGGAGTCAACGGTCATCACACAAAAAGGGGAGAGAATCCTCTTCTTGTGTGCTGATCATCAACTGTTTCTGGCCGATACCAACTTTCAGCACAACCGTTCGCATCGCGTAACCCGGCAGCCACCAAATACAAATCAGCCTTGGACCCAGTTGGATCACGTGGCCTTCAGCCACTGGAGGAGTGATAAACTTCAGGACTGCCATTCCTTATGGAGCACACAACTTGCTCCCGATCACGCCAAGGTACGTGCGCGCCTGACAGTCGGTTTGCCCTCGGCCCCTCGCAAGTCAGCATGAAGCATGCCAAACCACCATCTTCGGAAAAATTACCACAACCCAACATCATTGATCTGGGCTGGTCCAACAACTCTCCACAAAAAAACCAATGCCGTACTGGTACTGAGCATGTCGATGGAAGGTGGCAACATGTGAAAGGATAGCGGCGTTCAGTGCCGTCTTTCCGACTTCGACCGCAAGGCTGCTGGACGTCGAGGTCGCCATCCATGAGTGAGGCCAGGAAGTCCATACCAGTATATATTGATTACGACGGCGTATGCAAATCCCTCAAACGCTATACCGTGAAGAGTCCGAGTAAGTACCGGGAGCTCTGGCGGACTTCGAAAGCTCGGGAAACGGAGAAAGTTTTTCCACTGTAAACAGCCGTGATCAACTGATACGATCAATCGGCCCTAGGAGAGCAGTGGTAAGTAAAGCGATGTGGAAAGGTGGCTCATTAATTCACTCGCAAAAACTGGCCTGGAAGGATGTGCCGAACACTTCGAAGATTAAGTTGTCCGGCCTGTTGTCAACTGGCCTCTGGAGAAAATACATTTGGACGACTGGAATGTAAACCCTAGTCACCCATCGCTAGAAGAAATAAAGCACGAAATATTTTTCAGCTCCGACATCTTTTCGGCGCCTAACTGCCATGTCATCAGAAGGAAGCAAGAAGGCTGGGATACTGCCAGGTTGCCCATGCCACGGAACCACTGGAACCACGGAAGTTCCAGTCAGTAAACTCGCCCGCTAACCACTGAGCCGTCTCGCCCCGCACAAAACGCTGGTCCCGGAAGGTTAGAAGGCACCGGACGGTTTGTATCCGGTCCTCCTTAAAGGAGGCGGAGAACGTCTGGTGGTCCATCTGACAAAGCTTATTAGTGCTATATCGTACGAAAACTAGGTGCCCGCAGAATGGGACATGTCGATAGCCATTCCTATATCCACAAAGGGTGCGCGTACGCTGTGTGGAAACCAGCGTTACATCATCCTGGCAGCTGTGGCATCGAAGGTCCTCTCTGGTCTTATCCTTCGACGGCTGAGTGAACACAGAGAGAGGCGAATCGGCAAAGACCAGGCTGGGTTCCGTCACTCAGGTGCCTGGATGGATCACACTTTTACACTCCGATAAAGTTAGGGACAGCGACAGTATTTCCAGCGACAAGCAATGGTTGTCTGTCCTGAGTTGAAAGCTGTCTTTGTGTCCGGAGACCAGCCGCACTTAACAACTGAACAGCATGTCAAATGGGCGGACGTGTCTCGTGCAGGTTACGGACCAAACGAAGGCATGCCCTGATTGGTCAGAATGCCCGTCAATCTGGGTCGAGCATTTTTAGCTCGACGCTTCTCGCCCCATTACGGAGATCCCAGCACGACGTGGAACAATCCGTGATCATCCTATAGATACATTTGTAATAACTTTCCTTTGTTTCCATAAAGGCTGTCAGAAGCTACCGTGCCTTTTGATATACCATAGTGGGCGGAGCAGGAAGTCAAGGACTGACGCAGAGTTGCACGACCTTTCAGCAAGTCACAGCACCTTGACTCTGGACCGTCAGGCACTGTGGCATTGTCTGTGGAACAAAGGTGCCTCAATAAATTCTTGGCCCTCCTTGAGGCGTTGTACGCCAACTCCTGCGGCTGTCTGTTAACGGGAAGCTCGTCTGTGTTCACATGATGTGGTGTCCGGCAAAACTGTCCCCTTTCATCTTTCTCTTCAACTTCGTCATTGATACGATAATGGAAGACTCACCATCAGCCTCTAATGCCTGTGGGATCGAGGTTTTGAGGCATCCATCACCTTATCGAGTACGCAGACGACTTAGCTGTTTTGAATCTGATGCCGTCGTAATGCGAACAATACTAAATAGTCCTGCCTCGCGGTTTGGTATTCGCCACGTGCAAAATGTAAAGTACTACTGCAAGACTAGGTAGGCTCGAACCCCAGCTTCATGCTTGCAGAATGAGGTTGTAGACAAGCTTTTCTACCTGGGCAGCTTTGTCCGTCCCAGCCTTCTCGCGAAAGATGACATTTCCGTCCGGATTGGGAAGGCCAGAACAGCTTCTATCAACCTTCGTCACTTTTGGTGTAGGCGTGACGTCAAATTATACACCAAGGATCGATTTTACGATTCTGCCATGCGCTCCACTTTATTATACGGGTCATAACCCTGGTCGCTGTGCACCAGTGTCTTCGGAGCATTGCCCGAGTCTGTTGAAAACACCAGATCATCAGTGCTGAAGTACGTCGAATAGTTTTCGGAAGAAATACCTCACCTACGACAGCTGAACTGATCACACTGCATAGGTTGCGCTGGCTTGGCCACATGCTCCGTATGCCAGTCAACCTAGTTTCTCGAAGGGTTCTTTTTGCAAAATCACTCCCCAAGGCCTGGGAGTCTCGATCATACCCAACCTTGGTCTCGTTTATATATTTCCTAGGAAAAAGTCAGAAGGTCGATTTCTCTCATCGTACGTTTTCTCCATAGATCAACGCACTATCGTTATCCTCGCTTCCTCTTTCATCTGGTTTTCTTCAACACTCGTCTTCTCAGGGTTTCCTGATACCATCATCATCATCGACGGCATGACATCGGTGCTCAACACGGATGCTTCGCTGCAATACACCCATTATTTATTTGAAGGCCTTATTGTGAAGAAAAGAATAAAGGTGGACGAGGAAGGGACTTATTGCTAGCTTACTACAATCTTTCCGGGGTGCGCACTCCTCCAGACACTCATTCAGGCAACCTGGATAGAAACTTACAATAGGAACGCCATTGACATCGGTTGGCGGCCGTATCTTGGAGCGTCTCACACCAGGCGCAGTGGGTATCATTCGGTAGGTGTTACAGCTGAACAGTTTTACATATTTGAATTACCTCAAAAGCCTCAATCTTCCGAGTCAATGATTGAATGAGAACTTTCAAAAAGTTGCACGGATCGAATACGAAAGCTCCTCACGCCAATGCAACTCAACCTACAGCAGCAATCTGACGATCGAGAACGTCAAGCCCAACCTGTTAGGAAGATTGCCTCCAAACGAATAAATCCGCTTTGCTAACGACTTGTCTTGTATACTAAAACCTTGTTTCTTCATTTCAGCCTCTCACTGACATCCTATTAAACTGTTAGCTCCTTTTATATTCTGGTTCAGTTGAATTCCATATCGCGGAACGATCCACTTGTTTGCAGCATAAGCTCCTCGAAGTTGTTTGTCTTCTCCATTCCGGTGCATTGACGAGTCTGACTGATACATCATCAAATGGGATTTAACACTGGCGAGGGGAACCCAACACGAACACAAACATGTCAGTTTCAGTTGATGATTTAAAAGTAATCCTTCAACAGCAACAAGCGCAGTTCGAAAAATCGCAATTGCGACTTATTCAGTCTCTTACTCACGTTATCAGTCTTCAGGCATCAGTTCCATCTCAAAGTGGCACTTCATTATCATTTGCCGATTATATCGTAGAAACTGTTTCCGGATTTCTCTACGAACCGGCGTCTGGTCTCACATTCGATTCATGGTACAGCCGTTGGGGAGAAACTTTCCAGAATGAGTTTACCGACGAAGATGATGCGTGGAAATCCTGTCTCTTGGTCCGGAAACTTGGAACCCTAGAGTACGACCGGTTCACGAACTTCATTCTTCAAAAACATCCAGAGGATCTAAACTTCGCACAAACAGTGGAACAACTCCGTGAAATTTTTGTTGAGCAGCTCTCACTTTTTAATATACGACACAACTGTCACAAGTTGGCCAAGCGCGATGCCAGTGACCACGTCACTCTTGCCGGTGTCGCCAAACGTGCACATGAAAGGTGAAAAGTGAAAGTGAAAGTGAAAAGTGCAGTGGATCAGTTCAAGTGTCTAATTTTCGTTTCTGGTCTTCATTCTCCGTAGGTAAGATATTCGCCTTCGATTGCTTTCCAAGCTTAAACACGAAAAGGATATTACCGTGGAAGTACTCGCAACCGAATGTCAAAGTTTGTGTAATCTTAAACTTGATACTGTAATGGTACAGCAGACGTCACGACCTATTAATCCCAGCGGTGTCATGTCATTGAAACGAACCACTGTTACACATGAGAAAAACCGCCAACACCGTGTTTGTCCTGTGATTGGCATTATGCGCGTTTATGTTCATTCAAGAAGCACCAGTGCCAGACGTATCATCGGTGGGAGTTGAGGCTTGAAGATTGATTTCGAGATACCTGAGGGTGTAGGCGCATGTGACGAGCAGACGTTGCACGCAAAACCGATGCAAGACGAACGGAGTCATCAGTCCTGGCATAGGCATGATGAGAATATGTTGGGGAATGCCAGCCAGAAGGTTACGAAACCAGTGCCTTATCTCTGTCACTTATCTTACTGGGAGAGGTTAAGCAACCTTGACCTGTGTCATCCTGTGTACTGACGCCTGCGTGAGTGTGTCGTCTATACCTACCGTCTCCGAAATTAAATCCCAAAGCAGTCACAATTTCCACCTGCGTGGTCACTCATGTAAGCTTTTTCTCCAGCGGTTTACGTCACGTGCTCGCAGAATATTCCTTTTCGTACTGGTGCTGGTCTGGAACCAATCTCCTTAGTCCGCTCTGTCCCTCCCCCTACTTCACGGTTTTTAGAATGCTCGATAGCATTGCCGAAATTCTCCACTTGATTGAGTTTGTTTCCCCTTCCGGTAGACCCAGTTTTCTTTTTGCCTCGTCACTAAGGGCAAAAGTCCGTGACTAGAAGACGTCAAACCCTTTCAGGCGGTTCATTTTGGATCGACGACTTGCCAGGTTTTCAGGAATGAAGGTCATATCTGATTCGCCTGTTTATTTCACCAGCATGTCATAGTTGGTTTCTGCGCTTAGCCACAACAGTTGAGTCGAGCTAGAATTTCCGTCAGTTCCAGAATATCTGTTTGGTCATAATCTCGAATATTGGGGTTTTCGATTTGGAGGTTCTTGTTCAACAACGTGTAAAATCGAAGTAGAGACAGTAGCGACCAAATGGGATTCCGATTATCTGTACTGGTCAGATGACTAAGGACCAACCCTCTTTGATGAAAGCTTCACTTCTGAGTATCTGTAACGTTGCCTCATTTCGGGTGTTTGTAACATTTCCCTTCTCTACTTCAAGTTACAGCCATGGATACTCGGTTGTCGGAACATATCATTAAACAATACCTTATTTCTCGCAACTTTACCGGGACACTTGATGCCTTTGATGCGGAGTGTAATCGTGAAAAAGTCAGACATCGCGTAAGTGACCAGTCCCATCCCAGAAGTTTGGCATGCCATTTATAGTTCCAGCCATCATCGATCACTGTGAGCTTGCGGAACGCCATCAATGAGTCGAACCTTGGCCGTTTAACTGAGATATGGAGCTCTCTACATAAGACCTTTTTCTACCGATTAGATGCGGACAGACAGCAAATGGCACATTCTTTCAAAGTTCACGTATTCAAGACTTATGTTGTTCACGCGTTCTCACAAAAACGCACTTCCAAAGTTACTGAATTTTTCGACGAATTATCGTCAGAGTTTTGTCCCAATTTGCCCGAATGGAAAAATTGGTATGGTGAGTGAAGCCTACAAGTATTACTCTTCCTCAGCCTTGCCGCACACCCCTGATGCGTCAGAACAACCAGAATATGCAATGTACTTCACAAAGACTTGGATGGATATCCTCAGTTTATCGCTTACAAATTTTCTGTGCGCTCTGTTTTCTCTTGAGCTATGTAGCACGAACGTCCTGAGCCGGCTAAATGAACTGGAAACGCAAGTTTTGGTAAGTTCTAGCCCTAAACTAGAAGCTGCTGAGGTTGAAGTTGTTTATTCTTTAGAATTTGCCGAAATTACAAATGAGAAATCGAATGTCGTAGAAAGCCGGAACAAATTTACTTCGTCTGGCCTCGCACTATTCACCGTTTTGCATCCGTATGGTGGCTTTTGTTTCGTTTATAAGTAGTATTTAAACAGTTCATAGATGTGACATCCAGTGGGTTTTGATTGCGACCTAACCAGTAGATTTTTCACGATATATTGTTCGTAAGTCTCATAAGCAACTTAAATGTCTGACTTAGTTGGTAACCTGGAGTTCTGCAGAAGGTTGGATCCTTATTTTTGTGCGCTTGTTTGACCTTGTTGTAAGCGGTTTTCAATAGTAATAACAACAATAGTAATCGTTCAGCCATAACACCCTTTCGTAGCCTAGCTGCCATGCCACCCGAAGGAAGTTTTAAATGGTTGAGCGTAATCCCGTGCTTTCTTTATTTGAGCTCGAGAGTGCACAGTGACTAAGACTCGAACTTACTCACCGGATGGTCTGTGGCTTGACCAACCCCGGCTCCTGTTTGGGTTTGGCAACCTAGCCGAATCATAGGGTTCATGCTTCCTTTGTGTGGGATGGCAGCTAGGGACCGATGAAGTTACAGCTGATGGATTCAGCTGATGTTACAGCTGAAGGATTATTATTTTGATTACTGTTATTATCCACCTTCATTTACTCTAGCTCCTGCTTTTCACAGCACTATGCCCGAGTGTGGCGGCCGCTGGAAACCATTCCTGGCATGGGCTTATCTGAGCAGTCTGTGAGGTGTATCCTCAGTAAGCAATGCACTCGTTTAGGCTGTGGCAACTTGAAGGAATATTCAAGACCTACGATTTACAGGTTTTGGAACGGATAGAAGAACGTCGCGGAGTGTTAACATTTCACACATAATTGTCACTCAATTACCGGTGTACCTAAGGTTCATCCATCCGATCGAAACCTACAGATCATTTTTTAACCTACATAACACTGGCAACCTGTGCGTACAGTCAGGTTACAAGCTTCAAACGTACTAACCGGACGGTACTGGTGGGACCCAATTGACTATGAATGAATAAGCCATCGTGTTTTGCGCATGCACTATGCGTCAGTTACTTCCCGAGTGTCCTCAAGAAATCCTCTTTCTTAATCGGTAATGGTGGTAAAAAGTGTCCTTTTTTGGGAAGTGTGTTATGCGCAAAATCTCCGCAATGCTACTTTTTAGGGGATATTGTCAACATTTCCAATTCAGGTGGAATTAATTGGTACGGCAGTGAAGCATCAGTGTCAACACTGGTGTTTCTGTCTTTGATGATGATGATGGAATTAATTGACCAGTGTTGCACTGAATGCTGGTGTCCAACATCCTTCACGGTATCGATTCCCACCAGGGTGACAGGAGAGGAGGTTGGTAACTCCTTCAGATTATTGGATGACAATTATTCATTGAATGTGACAATTTCCTTCAGATGTACAAATCAAAACAACAATGCACCGCACCGAGCTACACACTGACAACGTGACCTCTACTGGTGACGAAACGTTTGGTATGAAAATTGCCAAGCTATGTGAGCGATTCCGTCGCCAACATCGTCCCATCCACTCATGTGACTGTGCACACAGGTAGCAAACAATGGGTTATTTATTTATCTGAGACACAAACGCCTCTCTAATACCACTGAATTTGCTCGATTTTACGAAGGTGGGGCGAAAGTAGTCTGGCGTCAAGTGTGAACTTGGGCGATAAATCATGTGTAAACCAGTGCGATAAGGAATAGGTAAGAAAGCACAATCTGGTGCACATCACATGAATGGTGCTCAGGGGATCGACGAGATGCTAACGAAGTATCAGAAACCATGTGTGGTTCCTCTGCTGGCAGCATCTGAAAACCATTGTTCTACGGAGACCCTAGTTGTTGCCAGGATGGGGTCACTGTGACTCTCCTCGCTGCTCTTGGCCACGGGCATTGGAAGGAATGGAGGCTAATTAATGCCAGTGGCATTTGTGCTGTCAGTTTCTTTCCAGGTTGTCTGCACGTTTCTAGGTGTCGGCACCTCAGAACACTTGAAGTTGGCTAGCGTCAACTCCTTCCTTCATCCACTGTTTCCCTTTTTCCACCTTATGGCTTTCAATATTATATATATATGTATATATATGGCTCAAGTGGTTAGAGCGCGAATTTACTGACCGAAAGGTCTGTGGTTCGAACCCGACCTCTGCCTCTCGACTTCGCCTGTCTGGATTTCGGCAACCTGGGAGTATCCCTCGGGTGGCATGACAGCTAGGCGCCGAAAGGGTGTTACAGCTGAACAGTTCATATATATGTATATATATATATGATATAGTGAAACATCATTCTTACTTCTGATGCTACTCTCTGATGTTCGTGATGATGATGAAGCTCAGGACGATTGTGGCTTCAGAATGACGTGAAAATGAACTCAATATGATCAGTTCTGACCAGATGTGTACAGGCTACACGGCACAATCTTGTTCCTCTCGTTTCAGAATTCCACCGACCGGACCGACAAGCCCCCAGGTTTGCCAACCACTTCCACGACCTCACCACCGTTCGGAAAGTTGCTGGATGATTTCAACGAGCTGGGTTCCCTGCGGCCCACAGCAGTAACACGACCGCGAGATAGTCAAATTTGAAAATTATGTTTTACCGGGAAGAAGCTGGTTATTTGATGTGGATAACTGTAGGCACCTTAATATTTCGGTGAAATAAACTTTTCAGTACCTTCATTCATTTGAACGCAACCAAAGAAACGACCAACATATGTGATTGTACAGCTGGTGACTTCATTTATCTCCATTTTACCGGTAACTTCGTTGCCATGCTGTCGGATTTTTAAATATGAGTACATAAGCATTCAATTCATAACCACATTGATTTTACCACTGCGTTGGAGGTAGGGCGTTCCATGTTTTTGTGGCTCTGACAGGCGTATAACCTGTTTAATTGATCGACAGGATTGACCTGTTTTAAATGTGGGGACAAGTATAAAGCCACCATTTTTCCTGACAGTCTAAGTTAGACCGGTGACCATTGTACAACAACTTGGGGATTATCATAAACGAAAGACTCAGCCGCAACTCCGTTGAGTTTCCCGTTAACGCCAAGTCAATTTGCATGAGTGTAGAGGCACAATGTATTAGTTTTGCACCCGCCGGTTTGTTTTCAACGTTTTGGTAAGCACATAGAATTCCACGGTGCATCTTATAGGAAACAATAACTTTGGAAAACTGTGCGGTGGAGTGATGTAGCTGTGAGGCTCGGAGCACTTTCTTGTCAAAACAGCCCTTCCATTACGCTTAACTTGTATCATCCACCTCCAGGGCATTGTGCTGACTAGAAGATAATGTGATATTTTTCGCGGTGAGAGACATGGCACTGACATTCTTCTATCCGACTTCCTCGTGATTAAACCTGGGAAGTACCCTATGGATTATTTGTATTGCATGTTAACTTATACAAAGTAGCGATCAAATGACCCCTTACACAGATCGATTGAGAGCGCTGGAAGTGGTCCATGTCAGTGTGGTCATTATGCAGAGGGAAAGAGATTTTCTTTTGAACTGAGCATAAGTATTGCTCCATCTTGTAATCTTGCGAGTATTTACAACTATTTGGTCTTGTGCGCTTCGATACGACCTGTTTTCTTCTAGCACACGAAACCAACACATAAATATTGATGCACCTTACCCACTCCGCAATATCATGGGATTTGACGGCCTTGTTTGTAGCGCTGGTATGGTGTCCACTGGAAACAAAATGCGACTGTGCCGTGCTGCTGACTGAGTTCATTGTGCTACGCAGCTGTTTTCGAGCTCTCTTAGTCAAGTTTCCAATAATACTGTTTTGTTACAGTAACCACATTAACTTGAACCTTTAGAGAGCTCCCAAAACGAGCCTCTTCAAGTTCAGCACGACACCCACTGATCCCAGAAACTCAGAAGCAGCAGCCCATCCAGTACGGTTAGTCTTATCAATTTTTCCACACTGCGACCGAATATCGGATGAAATATTGGATGAAAAGTACACAAAATAATGAGTTGGTTTGCACTCTCTATGGTCTGTCATATGAACCTGAGACAGCCAAAGATTAGGAATAACAGAACATCCAGTTGTCCGTAAGACAAACGGAGCTGACGAATTTTTGACCCCTTTTGATAAATATTCTGACAAAACTTTGAGTTATGGTCCATGATTCAGACTGAGTGATGCATCCTCCAAGGCATTCAATTTCCATAATGCCTCAAATGTCTCCTCTGAGGAGACTGGTCTGTTAGGACGACAGTACTTCCTCTCTGGAAATACTGTCGTTAACCTCTCGACTTCCCCTCTCTAAACTTAAGCAACCTGGCAGTATCCCAGCCCTCGTGCTTCCTTCGGGTGGCATTGCAGTGGGCACCGAAGAGGTGTCACAGCTGAACGATTATCTATTTCCAGAGAGGGACAAATGTTTAGTGCCAATTTGCCGATTTTCAGTGGGACTGAGATAGCTCTAACTGCTCTGCCTCTTTCAACCATTTCATCCTGTTGTTCAGTGGAACGAAACCCATGGTTTTCCTCAAAGGTAGTTAGATATCCACAACCCTCGGTTATAGATAGCACACTGTACCAATAAGTAACCGCACGCGCCGACCTAAATGGACAAATGTTACACGAAAACGTTAGCGCCTGTCTGAGTGGCTGTTAAACCATATGACCACCGATGTCTCCGGAGCATTGCCCGAATCTGGTGCGAACACCGGATCAGCAATGCTGAAGTACGTCGAATGGTATTCGGGAGAAATAACCCACCCTCGATAGATGAACTGATCACACTGCATAGGGCTGCGCTGGCTTGGGCACGTGCTGCATGCCAGTCGACCGACTTCCTCGAAGGCTTCTTTTCGCACAACCACGTGAAGGGTGGAAACGAGCCAGAGGCGGTCAAACAATGACTTGGAAGCGAAGTATAAAAGCCATTACCAGCAAACTCAGCTGCGCTGGTCACTGCCGTCTTCCTGGATGGGGACCCCGAGACGGGCCACACCAATGGTTAGGGACATTGTCAGACATGACCCAATCGCGCCCTCAATGGCGCCCATGCATCAAGCTATTGCCTTCAATGCATAGCCCCCTTCCCAATACCCCGACTTAACAGCCCATCGACAGTGGTGCATTTACGCAGCTCGCGCCTCCAATGCGCAGCTACCTACCTCACCCCCAAATCATCGGCGGACGAACCTGTGGCAGCTACAACCACTGTACGATAAGTACACGGTTTCTTACAGCTGATGATGATGATGATGATGATGATGATGATGATGATGATGATGATGATGATGATGAGATGATGATGATGATGATGATGATGATGATGATGATGATGATGATGATGATGAAATAAAACTGGATAAGGTTCCCGAAAGATCTTCGAAGGCTCTCACCTTTCTTGTGGCTCATCAGATAGGCGCAGTCCCGAGTTTCCGTCAACCTTCGGTTCTGCTTGAACTCAAATTGGACAGATTCCGACAGTTACTCTCATTTTCGCTTCAGTTCAGTCGAAAACGGGACACTTATTTGCCTGCTACATGACACCATAGAAAATACAACGAGTGAATGCCAGGGACAATGCAACTTATACTACACACGACCTCGGCTAATGTACAACAGTTGGTAGATATGAAAGGTCGGGTGACCGCGGGAAAATTCACAGAGTACCTTTTTTAATCGCGAACAGACGTAACGCTCAGGTCCCTAATAGGATCTTATGTGTATTATCCATTTTGCGAGAAGAATATTTAAGACAGGATCAAGCATCAACTAAAAAAAGCCATCAAAGACCTATAAAATTGGTTACTTAACATAGCTGTTGCATGTGAAGCTGCATATTCAGTCCATCCAGCCGGACGGCGTTCCGCCCCCAGAAGGGACCACTACCGGGCCCTACGAGTTGGGGAAGTGGACCGCTGTACTTCATCCTTTGTGCGATCTCAAAAACTCCGTGCGGATTTTGGCCTGAAGCAATGTTCACACTTAAGGAGCTGTGTCAGGGGAGCGATTGCATTCAAAAGGAATAGTAGAGCGTGGTGTCTTAAACTGTTAACTTGTTTTATTATCATTTCAAACTACGTGTAATTCTGTCACCGTTTCCATTTCAGCACACGCTAATGATTGGCTGTGCTGACATCTTAATTCCATACTCCACGCCAGGTGGCAGTTTTACCAAAACACACCATATTTCTCTATTCAGAACGCATCCTGTCATGACTAGTTGTACCATAGTAGCACATGATTGGCTGGTCGGTTACACATTATTATGCAGAGTAGCTGGTGCATCATCCGAAAACTGAGCAATCCATCTCGGTCTAGTTAAGCATCTAAGAACTAAGACGCAGGTTGTCCTACGGTCCTGCGAAACCACGGATTTTCCTAATCTCCGGAGGCCACATGATACTGCTCGCGCTGACGCATTTGTGTCAGTTTTGTTGTGGTTCGAGTTGACCGCAATTTCCCGTCGAGCATTAATCTATTTTCGTTTGCTGCTGGTCGGGGCAGTGGGTGATACTAATGTTGTCTATGGTCCGGGCGCGCAGGCATAACTCTCAAAGGATTAAAGGCGATTGTTTACCAAACCCTTCTGAAGCGACGAATAGTACTTTACGGATCTCACTTCGGCGTCTTGGTTAGTCGTTGTTTCGAACATCCGAATATACGTTTCGGAGTTAAGATCCCGGGTCTCTGCCAGTATTTTATTGTCTTTCTTTGGTGGTCCTGACGAACAGACCGTAGAGTGTCGGCATTTCTGTCGAAAGCAACCAAATGATGAGCATGAAAGGGTTTCCTAATCAGTAGCGTCATTCCTTGTACAGCGTCAGAAAGTGGTTGAGTAGCTGGACTGCACCAAAAAGTTCATCTGGCCCTTAGAGACCGGAAGAAGAAGTTTGAGTTTGTTTCACCACTAGATATCCGGACACCTTCGATATGAAATCTCCCAACTGCTTAATGAACGTGCAAAACAGCAGTAGTGTGATTTTGCTCGAGTAAAGGTCAGTCACACCGTTGATAAACAGCAGCCTTTGAAAACATCTTGAAAGGTGAATGCGTCGCTCTGCAAATATGGGACTTAATGGCGAAAAATCTACCAAGTGTTCAATGGACTAACTCCCACCAAAGAAAAGTCAACCTAGCTTTTGACAGTCCATCTTTAAACAAACCTCTATGATGTGAATCACCAGCAGCAACGACGGTAATGGCTAGCGCAATGAGTTGTCTTCTCACTATTGAACACATGGTGAACGACCTGTTAAGGCAAAAACGAGCATCAGCTAGACGACGATAGTTGTATCATGCGTGCCGTTAGAAAACTACTCAAAGGCATGATTCGAAGACGAAATGGACAAGCTGACAGATGGAGAGAATGATTGAGAGAAGACTGCCTGATTAGAAAAGACCCTAAATTGGGGCAACGTTGAGAAAATTACACAGTTCAACTATTCGAGCCTTGATTATGGTATACAAGTTGAGCTTAGGGGGGTCGGTCAAATGATATTTTGCAATGACGTGCAGGCAGTAGACAGTACAGCCTGGCGCTGGCTTTCAGTAGCTATGAGGGGAAGAAAGCTCCAGTAAATGGGCGACAAGTAACCAGGATCACATGAGCTCCAGCCACGAGGGTGCGAAATTTCACATTACTCTGGTTAGCGGTAGCCGCTTTCATTTCACGTTGTCATGTCATGACCCGTCCCATAAACCTTTCGCTGACAGTCATTCGAAACAGATAACAACACTTTCTCCGGTACATGGTGGTTGGACATACTTAGCACATGCCCTTAGGGACCAGTAGACTATCTGCGCTAACAAGACTAAAGGCTCTACACTGTATGGACATCCAGACAGCTGGACATGCGGATCAAAGAACACGAGAGTCAGTCACACAAGTCCTTCAGACTGCATTATAATGAACTGAAAAACCTCAGCCCTTAATGCGCTGGTCGAAAAGCAATGCGTAGATTTTCACAAATTTCGCGTGCTTTATTTCCATTTTAATGTGCTACAAACAAGCGGAAGCATTAGAGATAAGCGTACACATTCAGTGTAAAGACCACAATAATGATTAATAAAACCCTCCGATCTAGACAGAGATAACCTCATTGCTTCCTTGTCAGAACGCGGACGCTCTTCGTCGAACTTCGCTGGAATCGTGTCCGGTCTTCTCTTGGCCCCCTGCACCACCGACGCGAACCCTGTAGTCTTAGTTGAAACAGGATTTTATGATATCCAGTTTAGTCTTTTCCTTTGGTCTAACTTTCCTCTTCTTTATTCAGTTTGCCACAATGGATGTCGGTAGTAGAAACGCCGGACAACTAACACCCGTCTACTCCAACAATTTATAAAAAATCTCTGAATTTTTGTGAAGTGTGAAGCTCAATGCTTCAGCCATGAGTTGGTAGGAGTTGACATGTGTTCCGCTGTATTATGTGAGTAGTCTTGTTCTCAATAAGTTTGCTTTGATTTTCTTAGCTGTAACAAGGAAAGTTGCAGCGCTGACAACGTAGTTCATTTGGGCCCAAATTAACTTAGTCGCGATTTGGCGTATTGCTGAGTGATCAAAACTTGCAAATAGCCTCTATGAATTAAAAACACTTATGCTGTATCACAGTGCTGAAGGGTTTGTCACATTCCACAAGGGGAGAAGACAGGTATTTTTGTATGGACTGACCAAAGTTATTCCGTCTTTTGGTAAACGCTTTGCACCGACTATAAGGTCGTGCTGCTGGACATGCACTCACTGAACACCACATACAATCCAAGGAGTGACACTCAAATTTGTGGAGATTTTCAAGTATCTTGGAGGTTGTATTGGTAGATGACACCAATGAACAAATCTCTTTGGAGCCTAAGAAGTGGATGTAAGTAGAATGGCCAGTTATAACTGACACCACTTTCGGACGTTCATAACGGGAAACCGTATCTTCCACGAAACTGTCAACTTAAAGAAAATTGAATTTTACTTGTCATCTAAAAACAAGCTAGTTTTCTCAGCCAATATGGTGATTACCTTCTTCAAGCGACACTAAGGTATACTCAAGAAGGCTCACATTTGTAAATACAACACCAAAATGCACATCATTCTAAATCACTTTTACTCAAACCATTCAACTTGATATTCTACCTACACAGGTTTGAGTCAACTGTATCTGCTGTCGAATGGTCATGCGACGATGGAACATAAAGACCGAACGACCCGAATAATAGGCCTGACATGTTGTTTATCTCATGTGAGCACACACACACAGAGTGGTCCAGTTCATAAGATGCTCGGTCACGGAAGAAAACTCCAGTACGAGCATATCACGAAACCGTTTTCAGAAAACAAAACAGGATTTTAAGGTGCAATTTGCTTAGCCGACCGTCCTAAGTTAGGTTACGGTGCTCCAGTCACGCAATCCAACCGCACATGTATCATGGAGCTTGAGACCTCTATTTCTCTGTCTTCCGTGTACATGTTCGATTTGCCGCTGAGGTTAGCCAATAAGCATTTGGTGCACTAGTTAAATATCAGTAGCCAATTGAGAGCTACGCATCTTTTGGCGAAATTATACTCACGATAGAAAGCCCGGGAGCAATCTGTACATACACGTTCTGTCTATTCAGTTCATCAATGACGCATGCCAAAGTAACTAGACATCTGAGCTGGTAACATTACTAGAAGAATCGATAAACAAATGTTACGCTAGGCACAGCAGATACATTTTCAATGGAGATTTCGTCCTGTAAGTTAAGGCAACGTATGCCGGAAACTCGAGAAGCACTGTACAGCTGTTTCATCTTCATTGGGAACCATCAACAGTGCGCAACTTATGAAACTCAAGGGAGATACATCTGTAACTGATCCGTCCGTTTGACCCCGTACTGACCAGCGACATCAGTACATGGCTTCTTGATTGTATTTTAATTGGAAATTATCCATACACTTTTATGTTGTGACCTTAACAATCTGAGGACAAATTACTGAAACCATATGTGAAATTTCACTGTGCAAGTGAAGTTACTGTGTGCTGAAAATTCGGGACGAAATGTACATCTGTTTTATCCCTTTTGGGGACCATCAGCAGCGCGCAGCTTAGGAAACTCCAGAGGGATTTGAACCCGCTACGTTCCGGTTAATATCGGATCTGTACTGTTTAGTTAGGAATAGCATTGTTTGTTCCCTAGATCTTTATTTGATTGTGCAGCACAATAGACACAAAACCACGCAATCTTCGAGAAACAGAGCTCGCCCCCGAGATTTGTCTTCTAGTCTTTCTACCGAATAGAATACGTTGAGAACTGTACACCAGATCGCTACCAGTTGTGAAGGTAACCCAGATGACCTTCCTCAAATGAAGTTTTCCTTACAAGTGGAAATAAACGTTGATCTACTTTTGACAGCTTAGGAGTAAATGCGTATTCGCTTGTAAGCAAGTCAGTCATTCATGAAGTTATCTGGTGCGGTGAACCAACGCGAGTGAAAAGGATTCTATGAATGATAATATGATCGACGTGAATTGCTGTCATTGACCTGGCTTCTAGTCATTCCACTTTCAACACGTTATGAATAACGCTCACTTTCAGTTGCAAGGCAAGCGATCTGTTTATGATTGACATGTTTAGAATGCAGACTGTCACAAAGATTGTTGGAACTGCTAGTCAAGCAAACGCACCTTTCGTTAAGCTAACCAAACAAATGAAAAAGCAAAGTACTGAGCGATCGCGGCATTTCTTCCTGGGTCACATTCATGCAAACTATGGCGGAACATCAGTGCCCGTTAGCAAAAAAATAGGATCCAGAACGGAGGATAAGAGTATTCTAATCCAAAAGGACAAGTGAGGAGCATCTGAGCCAGACTGAATCTGTTGCATTCAAAACGATCAGAAGGTCTGAGGATGGTCGCGGTGATGCAATTCGTTAGAAACACAAACAAGATCAAGGATGCGTCTGGAAAGTTCAAGGAACAATAGACCACGCTCAAGGTCGACTGCCTGTCCATGATGAACATCCCCAGTGCATATGCATAAGTATGTATAAGTAAGTGTTCGGCCAACTACTTGTGAGACTGTGGGAATACACGATTCTCAAATCCATACCGGTCCTTAGTATTCATTTTTACTAGCTTGATCAACGAAAGAGATTTCCAAATTAAAGGAATATGCTTGACACAGAGCCTCGGTTCCCGATGCGATTTATCGGATTCTTGTGGGTTTAGAACATCAAAAATGAACCAAGTTTCGCTTGGCTCAAGGAACCCACATTAACTGACATTCACGGCGAATGAGCGTATGTAGCCTACCATTGAGTAGTTCCATCACGATGACCTGGATAGGAAGAGAGCCGTTCAGACGAGAGTGGTGTGAAGCTGAATTCCACAAATCCCGCAACCCACAATTGAACGGAATCGTCCTTTTGAATGACTACTGTATTCGGATAGTTGCAAGTAAGGTTATCTTGTTGGTCCTCCCATAGGAAAAAGACATTTTCGAGCAGTAAACGGGATCATGATATACAACAACTGTACTCTTTCGACTGAACTCAGGAGAAAAAAACATTTTATCATAGAGATTAACTGATATGTCCTTCAACCATGGAGTAACGGTCAACATCGGACAATGGTTGTTTGACACATACACGTCCTGAGCTTAGCTGCTGTACAACAACACTGTTTCGACTACTTTGTTCCCACATGACGGGCAATCGGTTATCGCGTGAGAGCTTGTGAACCCGGGTGTCGGAACTTTCAGTCCAAGTACGCATTCGAGGTTTTCGTATCGGCTCGGTTTGTGATCCCTTTTCCACTGTGACGCCTCGCTCGGACGGCAGCGGAGTTGTGACGTTCCTGGTGTCGACGACGACGGCCACATCAATTTGTGGACTATCATGCGGCTGCGTATCGCGTAGTCGGGTGAAGCCGCTCAGAACGCCCAAGTCAATACTGTAAGAACGTTGTTTTTCACCAAGCAGGTTCGGTTGGGAGCCATCTGTGGGGTTACATAGGAGTTCATCCGGGAGGTTTCGGTAAAAGTTAGGAGTACCTGATGTCATCAATTCCATGTTTGTATCGTCCAATGTGGCGGGAAAGTTAAATGCCGGCGGAGCAAAGTTGACTTGTTCTTTGTCAGCAATCCCACCGAATAAAGGTGTGAGGAGGTTTGTCAATGCATTGTTTGCAAGGGCGTTGGCGCGGTTGGAATATTTTGCTGACGACTTGACATCTTGCGTGGAAACTGCAGCAGGTGAATCTGAAACATGAAAAGAAAATACACCAGACTCATCAGAATCAAAACAGTGCGGTTTGAGATGCCGAAACACTACGTGCTAAGTTTCGAAACAGAGCTGTTCTATACTGGTAAGATCTTTGGATGACCTAAATTATTCCTACTGCAAAATGCGAAAACCAGCTCAGTTAGCGAACATCTGCGTGAAAATTCGACCGCATTCAATACATGAAACATTATTGCTTTTGGTGTGTGAGCCAGTCGCCGCCCCAACCTATTGTGGAGTACACTTACTGAGCTGCTTGGGTTAACGCCTCGAGTAAAGTCTAAGCAAAACAGACAACGGCTTCAGGACCAGATCCACAAGAAACTATACAAATCCCCAACTCTGAGATACACATATATCTGAGTTTTCATCAAGGATGCTAGCCTAGCGCCCATTACCGCTAACGGAGCGCAACTTCCTGGGTGCAATGAATAAGCGCGGTGAAAATCGAAGCCAAACAATGACCTGAGGCGAAAAACAAAGTCATATACACGCAGTCGTCACATCGGGGATGACTAGCTGGTCGGAGAGTAAAATACACCTCAGGACTTGTGTTAAGATAAAGTCTAAGAACAACCGTTGCGCTCGAGCCACAAGCACCATCAACTGAAGAAACGGTGTATCGGCCGTACAGTAGGTTAGATGGGTTGATTAAGATGAGGACCTATATGAACACTAGTGTCCGACTGACAGCAACACCCTCGTTTCGTTTACCAACCAGACCCAGAGCCTGTTGTTATAACCCGTGGCGTTCAATAAGGAAATCTACAGATCTCTCGGGAGTTGGAAAAGTGAAACAGTTTTCCGGTTGCTGCTATCCAAACGAGAGGCGCAATGCCCATCTTTCGTGAGAAACACTGATCAGAATCACTTCAAGCGCTTTGTACTTCGATGTATTGCCCCCCTAGATGTTTCGGTTAGGCTGAAGCCAAAATCAAACAGGTTATGAAAAGCATATTTCCCAATTAGAAATCCTCAACACAGTGCTTCATTCCGATGAAAATAATAAAGATGACAGTTTGCAAATGCTATGCGCTTAAGTCACGACATTGGGCAATCAAACGTCATCCGATGTTACGACGCAGCACCAATCCAACAAAAATTCACAAATTTTGCGATCTAACCGGAAAGGTAAACTTTCAAAACTTTTCCTTCGTGCATCTTAGTAAGAAGCTCCACGATGTATTGTCACCTGGTCCGAAATTCTGTTGTCCAACCGCCAAATTCAAGCGAGTAGAAGTCTGAAAACATGCACGGCTAAGTGGCGTTGTTCCAAGTTTTAATCTCAGCGCGGAATGATTCAAGCAAGTCTAGAGTTGCAACTACACGGGCCACCAAAACTCACTGAGACCATACTGTGGGTTCTTAAGCAACGAGGGAAGAATGATTCTTGAGTAGATACGCCCAACAAAAAGAAGCATACGCAGGCTATACGGTTTCCAAAGAAGAAATATCTTTACAGCCAACCTTGGATATGTGCAATTCAGCCTACCATGTACCAGCAGAGCAGAGCCCACAGAGTCAGTTAGAAAACAGCTGACAAAAAGTTTGAAGAATACTTCCCAACTCGTTAAGCAAACCGGCTCGCCCAGAGTAAACAACGCGAGGATGATGTCTCTAGACGCGTCATCGTTGTTCATGAGCGATCAATCGTGTCGCCATATTGATCAGCATCAAACCAGTGAGGGTGTCTCTACTGAGATAACTATTTCTATTCTGTAATGGAAATATACGGACGAAGTAGCGATGGAGTACCCATTGGGTCTATTGCTAGACGACGTAGCCAGGGAGAAAATCCGAGTCAAAAAAGGAATGCCCTACTATGCAACAGACATCAATGGTATTTCCTGCGTCATCGAACACACTGATGATTCTGGTAGGGTGCAGGACACATTCAGTAAGGCACATCGAAGTCTAACCTTCACAGTCAAAGGAGTAGGCTCAGTCATATCCTTTTTAGACGTACTTTGGGAAAGACGAGAATATGGCTCCCTGCAGCGCAGCATTTTAGCAAGAAATCAGGGTGGTCATGGTTTTGTATTACTCAAACAGAAGCGCTAGTTCGGACGATGTCTGGCACGGCGAACTAGACGAATATACATGTTGAATCCACTAGAAATATGACTGCAATACATCAGGAACGTCTTGGTATAGAATGCTTTTTCAGAGTCATTCACCACTCGCAATATGGAGAGAATTGGCCACGCACATGCACAACCCACGACGGACAAGAAAGGGGTCTTCATGTGGATTCCTCATACAAGGGTTGGAATAGCCAAAATTCTCATCCAACGGTTAACAGGGGCCTCACCTGAGTTACTCATCTCGGCTAAATAGATGGTAGGCTTTTCACCAGTTCCTATGAGCCCCCTGCAAAATTAAGGGCAAAGAGCCGTGTTTCACAGTCTCATTTGTTGTCTAATCATTTGCTTGTTCCTGCCGAGTAGCTTACACAGGCCGCTTGGCGTAACAACTGTCTGGATCTATACGGGATAACATTTATGCTGCTCAGATAATAACTGGTAGTACCAGATCGGGATGTGGTGGGATACCGACCATGAGATAGACAAAAACCTCTTCAGAACAATCTAACATGCACCCAAGACAAGGTTTAAGGCCGTCAGGCATCACCAGTGAGCTCAACAATCCGAACCTTTGCAGCGGAAAGAAGTAGGTGCAGTCCGTCCAGCTGAACTGACTGTCACTCGCATCCAGATACTTCTCTTACATATAGGCTATACCCATCCCTGCTGAAAAGAATGCACAGCACACGGCTAATTAGTGTGATAAAAACTTACTAGAGTATCGAACTGTAATATTATGATCAAGAAATGTGATTCAACAATTTTGTACTTTCATTTTATGCACCGTATATAAATGTATTAGCCAATTTGGGGAATCTAAAGAATCAGCCTCTCAGTGGTTGTGCATTGAGTAGAGGTATTTTAATCTATGTACTGATAGCCGGGGTCGACCTTCGATCACGACTGGTTGCTTAGTCGGACGGTTCTTTCGGTTGGTCTGATAGGTCGGTGGCCATGTGAGTTATGACCTCGCCCCCTGCTCTCGTTCTATGGTCGGTGCTTGATTGGATGGATTCGATCAACTGACGTCTTTAACTAGATTGAATTTATGCATTACTACGTGCAAGGGACTAAAACCTCAACGAGAATACTCAAAGAGCCGAATATTGGGTTAACAAACCAAGAAGCAGAGGACCTTTTGGGGTCACATCAACAAAGGTCACAAAGTGGGACCTGGAGAGGTCACTCCAGGACCGACAAGAGAACGGGAGCAAGGGCGAGCTCAAAACTTACGTGATCATCGACCAATCGGGACACAGGATAACAGACCAACCATAAAGACCGTCCGACTGAGCAACCAATCGTGGTCGAAGGTCAAAGCGGGCTAGCAGCACGTATGCTAACGTATGCACCACTACTCAACGCACAACCACTGGCCCACCGCTACGCCCCCTAACAACGCGCTGATGGTACCACCTCGATTGATAAGGGAACATCTGCAATCAAACTGCCCAGTTCGGCGAAAAAATGAACGATCATTTCTTGCACCGGAACTTCTTCCACTGTTGCTTAGTGGCTTCTTTGTTTCGCCAGGTGTCATAACTGGGAAATCCTTAATGCCCTGTCCTGCTACGTTGAAGTGCACAGTGTCGGCAATTTCGGAAATGGAGAAAAAGTTCTGTGTAGGAGCCGTCACCGTAAACCATGCTAAGAAGAGGGTGTGACCTCGATTTCCAACCCCGCACTGACAATCGCT
The DNA here is from genome assembly GCA_003604175.2 of Clonorchis sinensis. NCBI lineage: Eukaryota > Metazoa > Platyhelminthes > Trematoda > Opisthorchiida > Opisthorchiidae > Clonorchis > Clonorchis sinensis. Next base: position 179,335,657 of record CM030369.1, on the reverse strand, counting down.
CGGTACTGCCTATCGTGTTTTGAATGGGTGCAACATCGCACACTTCGTTTTACCCAGTAGTTAACTACACAAGCATTACGCCCAACCATCAAAACGTTGGTCTAGTTTCCACCTGTCGACAGAAGATATACAGCTTCAAACCCAGCGCCAATTTATGGGCGTGAAGTGTTTCGAAGATCGAGCGAGTTATCTTTATGAGCGGATCATCATTAGAATAAAGTGAATCGCCGAGTCCACATATTTCTCGGATAGAGTGTTGGTAGCAGTGCGAAGTTCACTTCCTATTTTTCCATGATGAAGGCTCAGGAGAATTTGACCGATGATTTAAACCGCAAAACATCGGGATAACATACCGGGACTACGATTCACTAGGAACCGGTGACCGAGATTCAGTTCACAAATCGCTTGGATAGAGATATTCTTATCCAAGTGTGCCTGGATAAGAACCAAGTGTACTACCCGATCAAACGTACACCGGTGGCCAAAACCTTGTCCGAAATTTGCGGCGGGATGTCTCCAGCTACGAACCAAGAGTAGTTCATGCACCGTCCATAGGTGATTCGAGATTGAGGTTAAAAACCTTTCCCTAAATGGACGGCCAATGGTCTGTCAACCTAGTTAAAGCCCCGGTTACTTGCTTTTGTCACCATTCTAGTGTGAATAATGGCCTTTTACCATATAATATGCTAACGTGAGGTTACATATATATATATATATATATATATAAAGTGCAGCGGTCCACGTTAGGAAAAGGTAATGAAAGGGACTTCCTCAGCAGGAGCTATGGATGTAGGACTACGGAGAACGTTGAGAATTGGTAATGACTAAGCTAGACGGGCTTTCCAAAACCTGCCCGTAATGACAATGAAATATCCGTTGGCATAAACTGTTAAGGAGGTTTGCCAGGCTCCATGGGACTGTCTTGAACGGACAATAAAGAGAAATACAAGATGACGACAGACAACTCTGGGCAGTATACGACAAACACACCCATAAGGGGGCAACATTTTCTGAAGGTTTGGAAGACAGGCTCAACCACAGCAATGAAAAAGAGGATAGGGGCAATGACTAATCCAAAATATCCTCAGAAGGACTGAGCCGTCAGAATATTAGGTTAGCAGCTAAAATGGTACTGGTTTACAATGTGAAAGGACCACGCATAGCTTGAGTCTCCCAGGGAGCAGTAGAATTCGGAAAACGAACTGCTGGGGTTCAGGAATTTGGTGGCGTAAAACATAGCAGATCACAAAACAAACTCACAGACGAACACAAAAACCGAAGCTCGGTAAACTACCTAAAGGTGAAAACAGGAAGTGCAAATACAACATACTGAAATAATATCCCGGATGGCAAGTCAATTGCCAAGCAACAACCCGAGCAGCGACTCCAAGCAACAGTGCTGAACACTAACGTTACATAAGGATGAGGATTGTGCGCGATGTGAAAAACAAAATAATACTGATGAAAATAAACGATTTTTCAGCTGTAACACTCTTTTGATACTTAGCTACCAAGCCACCCGAAGGAAGCACCAGGGCTGGGACAATGTCAATTTGTCCAAGCCTAGACAGGAGCGGTCGTGATGCAGAGGCTGGGTTCCAACCACGGACCTTCCGATTAGTAATCTCGCGCCTTAACTGTTGAGCCAGCTCAAGAAGAAAAACAGCCACCAAGGGATAGAAGAGGACTCGCAAAATGAAGGAATTGTCTGGTCACGATAGGAAGTCCATTCAAACCCATCCAAAGGCAAAGCGGTGGAAGAAATTGGGTCAGTCAAAGAGCCTAATGTGCTGTGTTTGGTTTTACAAATAAACCAGGAAACCACCAGAGCCGTGAAGAAGTGCCACACAAAAGGTAAGTTCTCAGGTAAGTTTCATAACAATTGAAAATGATGCAACCGACCGAAGCTTACCATTTGCTTAATGGGAATCGTCTCCTCAAATTGAAATGAGGAAGTTTGAAAGCAAGCATAACTCAGGAGCCGCACAAATAAGATACAGTGAGCGTGAATTACGGAACCGTGAGGTTAAAAAAGAACTCACTTTTCGCCGGTAAAATAGGACTTGAACAAGAGCTGGCCAGCCCAATATTGGGCACGAGACCTCCAAGCCCCGGAAATACCTCACGCGCTAAAACTTGCGAAGTGCCCATAGAATCACCCGCGCCAGTAAGAGCTGACGCAAACTTCGCTTGCTCTACTTCCGTTCCATTCTCAGATACTACCTCACCATACGGGGATTGCCAAGGTGCGGCAAATCCAACCATTATATCTCCCCGTCCAGATGGGGGTGACGGTGGTTCAGGTGTGGGGCAACGGCCGGATTCGCTACGCACTCGGCGATGGCGTAGCAACATTGGCAGGAAGTTTTCATCCTCTCCGGTTGGCTGATCATATCCCGTATACCGAACGGGGACCAACTGGTCTCTCGGCCCCCGCTGTGACATCATTCCATTTGCAACAGGTTCACCACCCTGCTTGTCGGAGAATAGTTGTTCTTTCAGGTTGTTTGAAAAAGAAATGTCATCTTTCGTTGTCGAGGTGACACTTGTGTCTTGTACTACTCCTGAATGAGCTGCACTCACGGCTTTGATATACGCTTTAACGTGGGCGTAGGCGAAGGAGAGTAGGGTTATGTTGGCCACAACTTTGACAGCACAAAGCCTGGAATGCAGAGAAAGTCACGAGAGAGAATAAATGCAATACTTCGTTTAAGAAGGCTGATGAACAAATAGATAAAAAGCAACAAATCATCCCAACCTGAGACAAATAGTCCAAAAAACGGAATGTGGTTAGCAAAAAACTCGAGGGTGCAACTTGTAAACTTGAAAAAGAGAAAACCAATGACACGTTGGTTAACTGAAAAGCATGAGGATCTATACGTGCCGCACAACTCCTACCGCAGGAGGGGGGATGCATATCGCACAACTTGTTTTAGTCCATCTGGTATCCTCAGCCAACCGAATGACGAGAAAGACAGGCGTGGAATCAATTACGACTCGCACTGATTCACCTAAGACTGTGAGACACACGAAACACAACGAGAAACACTCTTCTGAGCCTAAACTAATTTCAGTAAGATAGAGGCTGTTTACAATGCTACACTGGCTACACGTAGTGTATACAAACCAGTTCATGAGCAATACATTCTCGGTCGTTTAGCACCTTCTCGTAAGTCATTGCGACTTAGCCAAACCTGGAAGCCACCATTAGGCTTAACAACCCGACGTGCGCGCAGTCTAACTCAAATGACCTCCTATATATAGTCTACTCATGAGTGAAGGGCATGGTCGGAACCGGCCAATTCTCGGCTGTGCGATTCTGACGAACCAAAGTAAGTTATTTAAAGTGCGAAAAAACTGTTCGCTAACTAGTGTTCTCCAATCAGTTGATCGGGTTTGATGACAGTAGATATTCAACAGGTGTTTGTGATATCACTGTTCAAGTGATCAGTTTACGCCCCCTACGCTGCAGCATGTGTAGGAGCTCCCCAATGCATATTCGTGTAGCAAAAGTTACGAATGTATACGATTGTAGGAAGCACTGACAGAGCACCTGTAAGTACACCATCACCATCATGAATAGCAATACACCAGTAGCTATAAACTGGTGGTTAGCTGTCATACCTAGAAGAACATGAGAAACGAACATTTACGGAGAAGTTCAAGAGTACGGCTAACCTACCGGTCGCTTGCAGGATTTGGCACAGAAACGAACTAGATAGACAATATGCGAGCGGGCAAGACCCTACCGACTAACAACTTTTCATCAGACTGTGGAGTGGCGATGCGGTTCCGGGACCATACTAGGAGTAGCTCCACGTCCCAGCCGGTCATCCCAAAAGTGATTCTTTTGTTAGAGCTCAACGTGCTTATGAGAACCACTTACGACTGCACCCCAAGAAAATCTCACGAGCGGCCGCTCATGGCCGAATGGTTAAGGGCTCAAACTACTGACTGGGAGATTGCGGGTTAGGAACTCCCTGGAGTTTCATGAGATACGCACCACTGATAATTTTTAACAAGGATGAAACAGCTGTACAGTGCTTCTAGGATTTTCAACATAGATTGACCTCATCTACAACACGGAGTCCCGATTGAAAACAACCAGATCTCTAAGAAAGTTCAACTCGTTATGCCGTCAACCGAATGGAGGTCACTAGGTGACATGGACTACGGGCCTAGTGTGTTATTGTGGCAGTTAAGTTGTTGCGCTAGATTGTATCACTGTTCACAACGGTCAAATTTATCAATCACAAACATACCATATTCGATTACCTGTCGATCACTGAAAATGAATTCGCCGACTACATAACAGTTTGACCGTGACTGCTGGATCACGTTCAGGAGCCCTGAAAAATTTGCGACCACTGGTGCAGATGGGTGAGATAACCTTTTTTTACCTTGCCGTTCCATACTGCTGGATGGAAAAGACACATACATAAAGACTGCAGTCATGATTATCCTCATCATCATCATCATCATCATCAAAGACAGCAACATCAGTGTTGACACTGATGCTTCACTGCCGTACAACCATAACACGATTATCCTACCAGTATAGGATTACGCCTTCAAGACAGCCCAAAGGGGATGTCAGTGTCTCCTCAAAGGAAGTTTTCCCTGAGGGAGGGGGTCAGTAAGAACCACATTTCGTCCATTTTGCACTGGAGCTATAAATTTCATTTACATCTAAACTTTTTCAACACTCACGCGAAATTGCGCAGTGACGATGTTTCCTTGAGCGGTGACGCGAAGTGTGCAAACTAACTGTCAAGCTCAGTGGACAGATCAACAACCGCCTGAAAAACAGACAGTCCAACAAATACAATCATTTGCATATCAATTTGGTTTTGACAGGAAACTCACCTGGAACCCAGCTGAGTCTCTCGTTTATGATGTCTAAACAGAGAGTTCACTTAAACCCCAACGTAAACGCCAATTGGGGCGTCCATCAAGGGATATATTTAGTCCGTAAAGATTAGCGTCCTGATTATATCATCAACCGTGGGTAGAGAGCTCCAGACCAGTGATATACACATATATCACGCATAATTCGGGACAAGGCTCCATTCACACACACACACACACACACACACAAGCTACGGTTTTATAGTATTTACTGCAGAAACTAAGGGTCGCGGCTCTCGATACTGACCACGATGCTCATAATCAGGAAACTGAATAGATCCCCAATAGATAAGTACAAGTTCATATAGTATGGGCCAAACGACACGTTTGGGAGTAGATGCGAGCCACTGATATCCTGCTTACTGGCAGCTCGAGATAGCTCGGTGATTAAGGAGCGAACTTACTGACCGGAAGATCCGTCGCTTGAAATCAGTTCCGGCATCTCGACTGCTCCTGTTTAGGCTTCATCAATTTGGCAGTAGCTCAACCCTCATGCTCCTTTCGGGTGGCCTGGCAGCTAGGGACCTAAAGGACGTTACAACTGAACGGTTGTTTTTACATCAAACCACACCTGTGAACTTGAGCTTCAAATGTGATTGACCAGGTATTCAACTGGGATTAACAGTCAAAGACCATGAACCATTTGCGTGATTTCCACAGTAATACACCAGGCGAACTGACGGAAACATAATGGTGACAAAAATGTATGACTTACATGCAGAATACAACGGGCAGGCTGAGCCAAAGGAATCCTGGATTCCGAACAGTTTGGATTAGCATCACATTGATCAAACAACTCAATGGGATCGGTGTAAGACCCATGCGACGCGATAACAGGTCAAAGTAGTCGGCTGTATTCTACAAATGTGTGACGAGCACAAAGGGAGAAACGTGACATTGTAAACTCGAGGCTATATTCGATCAGTTCACATCCGTTCTCTATAAACCCGATAGCAGATTTCATCGTTTATAAACGACGTTTATAAACATACCAAACAACATACAGATGAAAGAGTTGATAGGCTGTGTGAAGAGGTTATTTACGCTAATGCATCTACCATAATCACGCCCGACGGCATCCTCGTGGAGACTCGCAGACAACGTTTGACTGAAATGGTCAAATAGGGTGGTACTGATAGTTCGGTACCTATACAAACGACTGGATTCTCGAAAGCATCCATCAAAAGAATCCACTTTTCAGGTGGTCTCTCCAGACGGGGGCAATTATCTAAGCCACTTCATCAGGACTTCTTTGAGTCGACACGTCCTGGAAATAGCTAAATGCCAGCCCAGCTAACAGATCCTGTGAAAAGGGAGGTCATCAACTGGAAAATGTCAGATTGGTACAGACTAGATGCCGGCATGGAATGTGCTAAAACTGATTCTAGCTGTACTTTCAGAGGCAGGACGTGTGTCAAGCGCCTCAGGGAGAGGGACAATATATCCTCTGGGAGAAAAAAAAGTCTAGTTTGGTCTTCGTTGGCTCAAGTAGGACTTTTCTAATGATATCGCTACCAAGATTTATCAATCCGAGAGAACAACCTGGTCCAAAGGTTAAAACTACTGACTTCGCGGATATGCAACGATAGGGATCTATCGAACTTCAAGTAAATGACTAAGAAAAGCGTCGAACGCGAGCGATTTCGTAGGGAGAAAACACAACATGAGAAACATGAGGATAGTGAAGTTAACGGAAAGCTCACCTTGCCTTGACGACACAGCAGCAGGTCGTAAGCGATGCTCACCGTGTACTCCTTGTAAACCTGTGGTACATAGAAAACTGGGAATATCAGAATCAGGTCACGGAACCAATCGACTCATGATCAACAACCAACAATCAACCTGTGAGTGGAGCAACGTAAAACAAAGATGTGTTGCTTAGGCTCTTGTGTTTAGTGATCAGCAATGTTTCTGTGGTGTATCAGCCCAACAAACACGTGTGTAAGTAGATATCGGTTTATCGAAGGACGATCAGCGTAGTGTTTCATGTTATATGACCAACTTACGGGATTCAACAAGTGGAATCAATACGTCACAAGTAACAGACTACCATCTCGTCGACAAGTGGTTCCTTACCGTTTACCATGCTAGTGTATCATATGCGCGCACACACACACACACGTGCATTTGGAGTGCGCAAATTTCGCTGTCATTACGGGCCTTCCAAGCTTAGCTCGTTAACGAAATTGGAGTCCAGCCTGTGAATGTAATCCACGAAGCAGGTGTAACACATTCTGCCCAAGGCACTGTACAATCGCTTCTTCCTTGTTGAAAATCAACAGCAATGCGCTTCCTACGACTATCCAGGGTGATTCCGACTCAATTTTCCCGATGACAGTTTGACCGCTAACATTCAGCCTACATGCGCTTGAACAAAATACAGTGTCACTGATACTTCCAGCACAGCTGATAGAACTTGATTTGAAGTTGGCCGACTTCTCAACTACCAACTTCCGAGAACGAAGGTCAACGCGACATTTATCCTACTGAACAGATTCCACAAGCAAGAAACTCAGACAAAAATTTACTTACGTACACGAGGAAGCGTAGGTCAACGCCAGTAAAAGAATGTTATGTATCCTGGTTGTGTAAGTAGACCATTTGACCACCCCTATGCTGTTTGAGAGAGAGTTCAAGACCTGATATCTCTAGATATGATGTGGTTCAAATCACTTTGAGTCAGGGAAGTCATTAGCAATTTTTGAACACTGATCGATATGATAAACCCAGACACGATTCATCACCGCATTTGTTTTCCCATGGACTGCATAGGACAATGAAAACCACGACACTTACATCCGAAGGGATTACATTGAACTTTGTGATAAACGAGTGTTTGATCCAATCGACAGCAACCTCAGCAAGAAATATACAGGCGACGTCGAACAACATAGACCAAAGGTCATCTGCAAAGGAGATAAAATAGGCAGAGGTTTTAGATTACAACGAATACATATAGAGCAACATTCTTAGGAATTTGCAACAGTTGTAACGGAACGGTGTAATTCATGAAATTGGAACAAAGAATGAGGCAATGCATGGAAACTCAATACCTATCAACTTCCCAAGAACTGTCATTTTTTCGTTATTATAAACGGGAAAATATTCGTCTTACGTACAGACGCATAAATAATACACTCGGATGCAACCAAAAGTTCCATCAGTTGGATGCAGAAAGCGTGGGGTTTGGTTTTTTTAGTGTATCCTACCCACAAGGAGTCACCACCGACGGAGAGGAGATACGACAGAATCCCCCGATGTCTCATCGAAATGGAGAGTGCTGTATAGTGGTAACATCATTTGATAACAAGAGCATTAAGCGGTATTCAAAGACCAACGGCAGTTGGTTCGATGCCCTGGTGTTAAAAACGTCAGGCCTGCAACCAAGTGTGCATCGGTCTACTCAAGAGGTTATAAAAATAGGAGTTGTTGTCAGTTGTTGGTACAGGGTTAACATCGCCTAAGCGGGGAGGGCGGGATTGGACAAACCAGTCTGACTGTTCAAAAGCATGAACACATGTTCAATCGTGATAATTCAGGAACGTCCGACGTGTGCTGATAGATTAGTGGCAATACGCTGGCCAAGGATATGCAACTAACAATATGGATTGTTGATGAGCGCTGGTAGGGGCGAAACTCGAGTCCAGTACTTCTCCCCTTTGGTGTTGACTAACGGAAACAATTATGCCATAACATGAGAGGGGCTGCTCAATTTATGGGACTAAGATTACAGTGGCGTGCTCTACGCAGAGCCATTAACAGTCTGCCCAAGATAGTTCCAAACTATTATTCACAAAGAGTTCGTAGCGCATAAGCCATGACACAAAAACGTTAAATCTGAGAGGCTTCAATCAAAGCGGGCCAATAACATCCATCCACCGCTAGGATTGAGATCATTATCATATAAGGATACACTGAGTACGTTACGGTTTTAAGTGACAAGCATACCGTGACTTGTTTATCCAACTGACTGGACATACGTATCAGTGAAGAAAACAGAAGGAACCTTCTCATGCGTGGAATTCGGACCTACCTAGATTCCAACCAGTGTCATTCATATTACGGCAAACGATGATAAACAACCAGACGCCGTAGTGAAATCGTTCACGGACATCTGCACAAGCGATTTGAAACAAGTTGGTCTTGCCCATTTTGCGAAATACGTTACTTTTCAGCTCGACAAACTGGAGGTGAAAAGAGAAAGAAACAAGGTCGATATGTTACACCACCTAAAACTTGATTCCAGAAAGAACCAAACACGTATGGTTCATAGACATTACACATTTGCAACAGGGAAAAATGACTATGACAGAGACGTTTTCACTACTGAGTTAGCAAATACATTCTTAGCCGCGTATCATGTGAAAGATAAAACGTAGAATGCCTTGCCGGTGACAATGGACACGCCCGAAATAAACACATATTAAAGAGCGCACAGAACGAGCAAGATAGCTTTGTCCTGAGAGATGGAAACCTAGAACACGGACTGGGATGTTTGTCTGATGAGGAATTGAAGGAGAATTACCGTGAGGCACTTTACATTTGGGATATTTTGTCCTCATGACGGAATGTCTCGGGGTACCTATAATACTGGAATTGCACTCGAAAGATATTCGTCCAGAGTGTGAGATTTGGTCCTGCAAGTTAAGCCAATCTTTGCTGAAAAGCCCAGAAGCACTGCACAGTTGTTTCATGCTTATTAGGTCTCATCGGCTGCCTCGATTCGACTCTCTCACGAAAATCCAGAGAGTCTCGAAACCGCAACCTCCCGACTAGTAGTTTGAACACTTAACCGTTCCCTATTGGACTGGATTTGAGTAGAGAGTAGTCTTTGCGCTGTATGGCTGTCTATTTCGATTAAAATCAACGCAAACGAAACATTCTAGTATAGGCTCTCACACCGATTTGCTTAGGGGTCACAAACCGTTAGCCAGTGCCGGACTCGTTTGGATCATGCGGCCGTCAAGGAGCCTCAACAAAAGCCGACGGTTTCTTTTGTGGTACTCAACCTCACTTTGAACACGTCATTGTGCAAGCCTGGTTATCCACAAAATTAACCTCAGAATTACGCATGCAGAAGCAGAGCAGTCCCGTTGCACATCAACAATGCTGTGCTGATCTGACCGGAAAGTCAACAGAAACTCACAGGCGCGCTGATGACGAAGGTTGGATGGGGGGTGAATAAAAGAGTGAAATAGTTTATTCGCTCAGCTTAAAGGACTGTCTGTCCAAACCATCCGACTGTACAAAACAAGCACATAATTTTGCTGAGCTAGGTAGATCATATTAATGCGAGAAAACCAATTACAGATCTTTCCAACGCCGGGTGAGCAAGAACGAGAAGGATGACAGAAAACGCTGGTGGGCTGCGAAGACCCAAGAGATAAAGAAGGCCTTCGCTGCATACAACTGGCTCAGCTGTAACACACTTTCTGTGACTAGCTGTCATGCCACCCAAAGGAGGGAACGAGGGCTGAGATACTACCAGGTTACCCAAGCCTAGACAGAAACAGTCGGGATGCATGAGTTGGGTTCGAACTAAGAAGATTCCGGTCAGCAAGTTCGCACCTTAATCACCAAGTCATTTTAAGTTGCTGAAAACTGCTGCGGCCTAATTCGGCTGAATCGAATAACAGAAGAACAGAAGACGGGTGTCTGTGGAATGATGTACTAAAAAGATAGAAAATTTGTTCAGTGAATAATCGTCTTGAGCAATGCGCTGAACAATTTAAGGAAACGTTCAATTGGCCTCCTTCAAACCAACCCGGGGAAGGACCTAAGGATTCCAGCCGAAACCAGCTCAGAAATAAAGCTGCCACATTGATGTGGTGGTCGAACGTGAGTGCTGCAAAGACCCCGTGGGCTATATTGGCTGGAACTTTGTTCCAAAAGGCGCAAACATACCAGAAAAGCCAAAGGGGGAGCAGTCAAACTGAGAGCAGCGAGACCTCGTAGTACGAGTAATCGCGCTACGAAGCAGTCTTTGGCTAAAGTTGTACTGTCTTCTGCGATAGGAATGTGAAGGCAGTAAGGCGTTTCCCCCGGGCTACCAGCATGTCCATATTCACGGAAGCAGCGATGTTGCCTTCCTCCAAGAAAGGACGGGCTGGAAAGGGCCCTATAAGGACGCAAAACTCCGATCGCCCAAAGCTTGAACGTGACCACCGGCGCATTATTCAGTACGGTCGAAGATTTTTCGACACAAATCTGGTGCTGTTCCAAAGGCAGCTGCTGTGCTCAGCCGCATTAGGAGTGAGACGGTAATGTCCTTCTCTCTGCACCTCGGGTTAGGCCAACCTCATTCAGCCAAGCTGGTCAGACTATTGAATCATCAGCTCCAGGAATGGTCCCCAGAGAGAACCCCACTGCCCACAACCTCGCAGGTCAGACTTTTGAGTCAGAGGCTAGGAGCCGGGTGTATGAACAAAACCCTACATCCTCCCACTGTTTTGTGTGTCAGACGTTTGAGTCAGAGGCAGGGTCCCTGAAAAAAATCTACATTCTCCCACAACTCAGATTTGAGTCAAAGGCTTAAAGTGGGATAAGTCAACTAAACCCACTTACTCGACCTGGATAACCGGAAGGTATCATTTACCCGCACAGTTCTTTGACGGCCGATGTCCCTCCCAAACCCCTTACCACTACTAAAACAAAGAAGGCTGGGTCATTTGACTATCAGTTACCTGACCAATGTGCCTTAGGCTTCCCACTGCGTATTAACAATAAACAAAATAACATCTTTCTAAATCCACGAGATCCTTTCCACACAGCAGCTTTTAACGTTCGTACTTTATGTAAAATTGGCAATCGCTGAAACCTTTTACTCCCTTAAAATTTGTCTCGTTTCCGAAACACTCATAAGGGACCTAAGAGTGGTGATACGCCTCAAAACGCCAAGGACGAACTCAACTCTTTCACATGCCTCACATCTTGTGTCCGGTGATCCAAAAGCGATGACTCATGGAATATACGGTGTGGGAGTTTCACTCAACCCCAGAGCTGAATGCGATTTACTGGTTTGGATCCCAGTAAACAGTCGTCTTTGCGCCGTCCGGTCACCCAGCTCAATCAAGATCAATGCTCCTCAACACAAAAAAACGGCGAAGGTTTGTAGTGTCGGCCTATGCCCCAACGGACTGCTGAGGACACTTTCTACCGAGAGTTCACCGGGCTTATTTGTCGATCAACAAGTACTGGCATTGTGATCCTTGCAGGCGATATGAATGCTCAAGTGGGTCGTCTGAGCTCCTTGGAATCACATTTGGGCGGTCGATTCGAAGTCGAAGCTCGCTGCACAGACAACAGAGATCGACCCCTTCAGTTGTGTGCTGACCATGAACTATTTCTCGCAAGTAGGAACTTTCGCATCGCGTAACCTGGCGGCCCCCAACTGCAAATCAACCGTGGACCCAGTTGGATCACGTGGCCATCACCCACCAGTGAAGAACTACAATTCAGGACTGCCGTTCCTTCTGGGGCACACCACTTGATTCCGATCAAACCATGGTGCGTGAACGCCTGACAGTTAGTTTTCCCTCGGGTTCTCTCAAGTCAGCATGAAGCATGCCAATCTACAATCTTCGAAAAACTACCATAGCTCAACAGTATCAACCTGAGCTACCCCAACAACTCTCGACAGTAAACCAACACTGTACTTGTTTCGAGAATGTGGATAAAGTATGACCGTCAGGCACTATGGCAGTGTCTATGGAACAAAAATATCCTCCATAAGTCCTTGGACCTCCTTGAGGCACTGTACTTCAACACCCGCGGACTTGTGAAGGTATCTGGGGAGCTAACGCCTGAGTCCACATGAAGTGGTGTCGAGCAAGGCTGTTCTCTTTACCTCTTCAACTTCATTGATACGATTACGGATGACTCACTACCAGCCTCTAATGCCTGCGAGGTCGAAGTGCTTCCAGGGCATTCGCTCACAGATATCGAGTACGGAAACGCATGCAGACGACACACCTCTTCTTGGATCGGACGCCGTGGTCATGCAAACAACACCATGTAATCTAAATAATTCTGCTTCACGGTTTGACATGCACTTCATACCTGCAAAGCACTGCTGCAAGAATGGGTGGTCTGGAACCCCAACTTTATGCTTGCGCATGAGCCGAGTGAGGTAGCACACGAATTTGTCTACTTGGGCAGCTGTATAAGTCCCGGTTGTCTATTGAAAGATGATATTCCCGTTCGGATTAGGAAGACCATAGCAGCTTTCATGAACCTGCACCAACTGTGGCGTAGGCGTGACATCAGCTGCTGCAGTGCGCTCCTTACTAATATATCAGTCAGAAACCTGGTCGCTGCTCCCTAAGGACGTCAGAAGACTTTCAGCGTTCGACCGTCGATGTCTCCGGAGCATTGTGCCAGTCTGGTAGGAACACCGGGTCAGTAATGCTGAAGCACGTCGGATTGTTTTCGGAAGAAATAACTCGTCCAAGGTAGATGAACTGATCACACTGCATAAGTTGCACCAACTTGGCCACGTGCTCCGTATGCCATTCGACCAAATTCCTCGAAGGGCTCTTTTCGCACGACTACATGAGGGATAGAAGCGAGCCAGGGGAGGTCAAACAATGACTTGGCAGCGAAGTATGAAAGCTACTATCAACAAACTCTGTTGTGCTGGTCATTACTGTCTCCCTGGATGGGGACCTCGAGATGGGAAATATCAATGGTTAGAGACCTTGTCAGACGGCACAGTTTCCCCCCTCAATGGTGTTCATGCATCCAAGCTATTGCCTTCGATACATAGCACACCTCCCAATCTCTCCAATTAAAAGTCCACTGACAACTTTGTATTTACGCATCAATTAAGTCAACTGCCGCCTCCAATGCACAGCTAGCTACATCATCTCACCAAATCATCGGTGAACGAAACGAAACCACTGCACGGCAAGTGCGCGGTTCTTACAGCTGACGATGAATGAATGAAGAAATGATTGAAACCAGCGGCCAACAGGAAAATCTAGTGTGGGTTATTCACGCAGTGCTACAAAACACCCGGTCGGTTGGTTTGCACCCTGCATTTGTCAAGACGGTGCAGCGCTGATCAACCGCCTGACAACCCTACTCCAAAAGTACTTGGCACGATAACCGAATACCTGCGGGATGGTAAGTTTCCACCCTGATCCCAACCTACAAAATAAACGCAAGAACATCGTGCAAAAATCATCATAGCATCAGGCCGTGTCATCCAATGTGTTCTAAGGCACTTGATTGCACAGGCTGACCCATTACAGGGAAAGACAAGTTTACGAGCCTCAGTGTGAATTACAGTCTAGCTATGGATGCACCAACTATACCTTTGAGGAGGGTGTTTGCAAAAAAAGGTCACTCTCTCGCACGTCCAACGTCAGTCGTTTCCCTGGGTGCGGAGGTTGTTTCCATCGATTGTGTGGAATTAAGGCATCGCCTGGAGCTGAAAGGTGTTCATTCCCCTAAAGTTTTGTCCATGTATGTCGACTTTCGCCTCAGTGCACCACGTCCATTGGTGTAAGACAAGACTGCCCTTTCTCACCATTCCTCTCCAACCTTGTTAATAACGTACTGCTTGAATCTCCTCTGCCTGCCTCTCAAACCTTGAGGATCAAAATTGTTTCACAGACGTTGAGTATCCGAACGATATTCCTCAGACTTATCGTTTAGAGAAGCAAACCTAAGTAATTCTGCTGCAAGGTTTAGTATGCACTTAACCTCTGCGAATTGGAATATATCATTAGAAGACCGAATGCGATCAAACCAAAACCTCACGCTTGCAGTCCATCCAATCCATGTGGTAGATAAACTTGTTTACCGGGAGAGTTGTGCAAGTCTCGGCAATCTGGCTGGATTAGGAAGACCAAAGTAGCTCCTTTTAACCTTTGATGTCTACGGCGCCAGCGTGATGTTAGTGTTTGTCAAGGGCAAAGTATACAGTGTGCCTGTGCGATCCATACCACTATATGGATCGGAAACACGGCCTTTACGCATGGAGGAGATACGACCATCGGTGCTACCGAAGCATCAACCCGGTATGCCAATAACAGCGGATAAGGACTGCTGAGCTAGGCCAAATGTTTTTAGGAGGGACGAGACGGCTCAAGTGGTTAGAGCGCGAACTTACTGACCGATAGGTCCGTGGTTAGAACCCGACCTCTGCCTCTCGACTTCCCCTGTCTAGGCTTGGGTAACCTGGCAGTATCCCGGCCCTCGTGCAACCTTCCGGTAGAATGGCAGTTAGGCACCGAAAGGGTGCTACAGCTGAACGAATTTTAAAGGAGGAAGGAACTCTCCCGCGATGGACCAGGCAGTCACCCTTCATGAGTCGCACTGGTTAGGAGATGTACATCACATGTTGGAAGACTGTCTACTGTCTACTGGGTGGAAACTTTTGCCCAGTCCTGTGGTCGAGAGACGGCTAGTCTATGATTTGGCAATGGCGAGTTGTAACCAGTAAGCTCGGTCGGGTTGATAACTGCCACCTCCCTAGACGAGGATTACGAGACTCGCCCAATCAACGGTTACTAACAATCCTGAACCAAACCTAGAGCTTTCGATGCGCCGCTGCTCGGTTTCCTGTTTGATCAAGCAACTAGAAAGAATCAACATAAACTTGGTGACTAGACCATTACTTCCGATGCCTGGAAGTCTCTCCCTCAGTCTCCCATTTTCGATGACGGAAACTGTTTCATCTGGAGCCAACGTACTCAGGGATTACTGCTGATCAACTGAACGGACTGACGTGATCAATCGACTACCGTTCTGACACTGGTGGCTTAGTGGTGTTCACTGTATCACACAAGTGTGTCATGTTTATCTCATAAGACCCAGAATGAAGAACCTACCACTCAAACTTCACACCCAAAGGATATCTTGGGCTATCCCGAAAAGAACAGGCCGGTGATGTCGGACATTACTTAGTGTTTCAGATACGCAAGCGTAACCTGTCAACAAATGATCAATGCCCAACCAGCAGCTGTCAGATGCTCCTGCGCAGACCAGAGGAACGGAAATGTGTTGTGTTTCGGCTGCTTGACAACGCCGCATCAATCGAATGGTTCGCTTTACAACCCCAGGACATACCACAAGATGGTTTATGGTGACGACGGCGTAGTTGTTGTACCTACTTTCACGGTATCAGGGGTCTTAAGTTAGTTTCGCCTTTGACCTGTGTATGGATCGCCAAAACGTTTGGATGTCGACGGGGTGGGATGAATTGATCAATGAATTCCGGTGCAATTTCGGGGCGTGCAATATTCCTGGGTTAGGAGGGAGAGGAAGTAGACGAATGTGGAATGCTTTGCCTCTCGACTTCCTTTGTCTGGGCTTTGGCAACCTGGCAGTATCTCAGCCCTCATGCTTCCTTCGGGTGGCATGGGAGCTAGACACCGAAAGGGTGTTACAGCTGAACGATTATTATCATCTCATTATCTGGTCCAAGAAGACACGAGTGTTTGAAATTCGGCTTGAAAGTGAACAGAAAAAATCAGGTACGTTGAAGAGGAAACTCACGTTGTTCGAGATGAACACAGTCACGAGAGACTTATTCTGAGAGTTGAACGCAACGTTCAACGTGGTGACCTGGCACAACAGCAGGAAGCAATGGGCGACTGTTAGAAAAGGGAAGAAAAATGTCCCCGTGTATTGTCCACACACTGTCAGAGCAAATATGACATGAGGACTGGTGTGATGTTACCGAAAAGAAGCCTACAAACTGAAGGTATCAGGAGAAAAAGACCAGAGGCGGAACGGAAAGACCCAACAAAAAAGCGGCTAAAACGATGTAAAGAACACACAGATAAAAAATCCCATCACTCTCATTTCGCCAAAGTGATCGGAAACCCAGGAAATCCACTTCTGACTAGGAATTGCAGCAAGACCAGTTGCTTAACACTAAACATGCTGCTATCACATCATTAATCCATCCTTCTTTCAAGAAAACATTCAATGAAACGCGAAATTTCGTCCCATCCCAATCCCTCTCAGGGAAACGAACACGGCAGAACCAAACGGGAGACGATTCTACTATTCCGCACGGCTGAAAATGCCTTGTGCTGTTAGTTCACATTTACTTATTGGCTATCACGTGTCGCGTCGGTCTGCTATTCCGCCACATCAAATGGATCATTCTAACTGGACCTGACTCGGCCAGGTGGATATCACAGTTGCAATACAAGATGGGTACCAGGCTGGTACATAAAAAAGCAATGTACTATTAATCAACATTTATCGAGTGCCCTATCAACGTCATCGTTGTCGATGTCCTTCTACGATATACATTCGTGATAACTTTTATTCTTTTTATGGTCTTCTTAGTAGAGTTTAGCTACGTGGTGAAAATTCATAGATGAAACAGTCAGAAAAGCACTGTTCGAGTCCACTGTCTTACAACAGAATACCTTAAGTATCCAAGGATATCGAATGTCCAGCGTTTCCATTCCATAAAAAGCAGTAACTCAAGCTGCTAGAAAAAGAAACACAACACACGCCCCAAAATTGCTTGGCTACTTGCAGGAAACGTGACGCATGTTTCCTCCTATGAGTAAACAACCCGCCGACCGGTGCTTGCTTGACACGGAAGTACCGTGCCCACCTTTTCGTCTAACGTGAGGACAAGACAACGCAGGCAACCATTTTCGAACACACACTGATCTATGTGTGGGTTCCAGTTAGATCAAACATATTTATGAAATGAATTGGTGTCCAGCCAGGATTAGACTCATGCTAAATGCAAATGGGCTTACATATACAGACCAGGGCAAAGCAGTACTGGAACACCAAATCTCGCAGCCAGCCCATATTATACCCTGCGTTGTCTTCGCTGGCGTCAGTGCCATCACCATTCTTTGTTGGCCGCTGCCGAGGTTTGCTGACCGTGTAGAGTAAGTCATCTAAAGCATCCAGGCAGACTGCAGACAGCAAGCGATCAGCGACCTGCATAAACATGTATTAGTAAGTGTTGTCGGAAACACAAAAGACTAACCTCGAGTAGATTGAAAAATAAATAGATTTTGATGACCGATTGAGTTCGGATTTCGTGATAAGCGACCGAACTGTCCACATTGACCAATAACGTGGTGCATATGATGATGATGGAAAGTCGAACAACGTCACGAAGCTCGTAGCTGAACAGTCGATTCGGTGTGTGCATACGTTTGAGTCTGATTGGAATGTAGCTGTGTTACGGAAATGTGTGAATTCAACGGGGTGAACGACGTAGTTAAACGAAAAGGTTATTGCGGGTCAGTTCGGTTCAAACAATATGCCAAAAGAAATGGGCCATAGCCACGGGCCTCTAGCATAGATAAAAGCTGAATAGTGGTCATCGTGTGAGAAACAGCACAAAGATGCCCCGCAAGGTGTAGTAATGTTGGTAGCTCAGATGCGTTCATTGCTTATTGACCTGTTCCCTGAGCCTGGCAGTTGTTTTGTTCGAGTTAACCTTAGAACAAGTAAGCCCGAAGGCAAACATAACAAAAAGTAGAGACCAATTCCGAAGACGCAGCATAACAAGGGGGCATTTAATGCCTTACAGTCGCGCGAGCACATAACACAAACAAAACAGTTAACGAAAGGCGGAGACAGAACATCCATGAAGACTGCGAAAGGAAATGATCGATTAAAAGGTACCGGAAAAATCCTTCAACATTTCCTAGCAGGCTCATCGGTCAACCAAAGAAGTGTGATCGGCGAACGTATGATACGTGAATCTAAAGGCTATTTAAGCAGCCAAGCGCAGCAGGTCGTATGTGTGCGTACACAAACGTCCCCCACATCTCAAGCCATCGGTTGCTGACCCGAACAGTCAGATGGCAACTAACGAGATGTTAAGATGTGTCCGGAGATCAGTCGCCCTAAATAGGTGAACAACGACTGGACAGGTGTGTCAAAAAAACGGAGCGAACGATGGGGCTCCCTGGTTGGTCAGACTGTGAGCCAATCATGATCGAGTATTTATAGTTCAGTCATTTTCGTCCCCTCACGAAAATTCTTGCGGATTCTTGTGGAGCGTTCTGTGATAACCCTATCAACACTGTTGTAATAATTTTCCTTCGTCTGACCGTGTCTTTTGATTTACAGTAGTGGACGAAGCCGGAAGCTATGGGCCGACATGAGAGTTGCAACACCGTCTGCCGTCCAACACAACAAGCTTTTGCTTTCTACGTAAAACGGATTCATAGGCTCAGTACACGGTCGGAACGATGGAGAAGATATGTGCAAACATTTAAAAGAGGTCATCAGAAACCGATGCCAGGGTAGCCAGACTTTTAAGCGTTCATGTGTATATCCGCCAAACCTCCTCTTTAATCTAATCTACATGGTTCACGCCTCAAGGCTGAGAAGGATAGAAAATCTTGGCAACCCAACAAATATGTATTTTAATAATACGGATTCGGTGTGTTTTAAAGCTGATTCTGCCCCAGCTCAATCAGCGGTCTCTTGGGAAATGTTAACATCCAAGGATGCTCGCGTGAAAGAATTGTGAATGACTAACTGGGGTTAACTGAGCAACTAGTGATCAGCAGGTACAGGACGTGCAGCTATTCTGTGAAACAGGCGGTGACCTGTTCTGCTAATGTAAACGTTACAGCAACTTTGGGTAAAGATCGAGTACACAAGGCTGAATCGATTCCAGTTGGAAGGAGTGAACCTACCCGGAAGGAGAGTAGTAAATGAAGGTGTAAAGTTTGCAGCAGTTTACGCGCCAATCCTGCTCATTGTTGTTCAACTGCCCCCCTAAGAGTTAAGTTCACACATAATGTTACCTTTGCCGTTAACGAAACGATGGGTCAGTATACAGAATTGCTGGTTTGTTATAATCAGTAAGCGCAGCTGAAGTAAAAATAGGCGGATATCGAGCACCTAGGAAATGTTACTTCTGACGGTATCAAGACGACATCCTAAAGGCTGATCGTCATATAGATGAACAAAACATTGTAAAAATGTCTGTAGCGTTCGGGATAATGAACTCACCCATAGAAGACTTGACAAAGGCATTGAAATAACGAACTGACAAGGTGTGATAGGAGACGAACACCCGTTAGGAAGCAACGGATCGGCAGGAATGTGTAAATCACGAGCAAATGGTCCAGACACTGGAGCAGACCGTAGCTCATAAACTGATAGAAAGGAAAAAGAACGAAATCGATCCCAAAACGAGTGAGACAGGTATGCAGCGAAGCATGTTACGTTGCTGCTTAGTGAGTAATACCTACGATATAATATGCAAACTAACGTTTCGGTGACTATTGTCATCGGAGAAACTAAACAGAATAGCAAACGTACTATTTCGATCGTTAGATCAGTCGTGTGAGTGTGTGCAGATCGGTTGCTGATTAATAGGATTACCGTACACATTGGTGTTCTGAAAACCAGATTCGTCAAAGTACTATTACACGGACGTTAAACGTATCCAGTACCATTATATATATATATATATATATATATAGCCTCCACGGCCTATCTTTCTCACTTTGTGCAATGCCTGACAAACTGATCCATCTAACATCAAGCAACTGGTTGCACCATAATCTCCAGAACGTGGATATGATTCCTCCATTCTCCTTATCTTCAGTGGGCGAAACTATAGTAGCTGGAACCAACAATGTGCTTCGGATACGGCTTGTATCTGAGAAAATGATTGTCCAACTTAAATTCGACGGCCAAGAGAACGCTAGAATAGTGTAATCGAAAAGTACCAATGCAACAACTATGTCAAACAACCTCATAATCATCACCCCCCCAATTAGGAGTATCATCAAAAGTAACAATCCAGAAAGACTGCAGTGCGACGGTTATGCGCCAAACAGTTGTGGGAATTTATAAGGGAATCCAAATTACTGCAAACAGGAAACACGATTTCTTTTCAAAGGATACCACTTGTGGTAACTCCTTGGAGCTTTTTCACTGTAGCTCCTTCATAAGGAAAACGATCTCCCAAAAACAACACTTCAAGTAGGTTCATTAGTAGACTTCTTCGAACAGTAACGAGTGTACTTTAGGCCCTGTCTGTAGAATTACAGTTGAAAAGCCTCTGTATTGGCTGTTCGTGGAGCGCGATTGTGAAAGAGATTGTATCCTAATTCTACAACTACGTACACCGTCCAAGTTTACGAGAGAAAAAGCGTAGCGGGCAATATGAGGTGTTACTGGAAACACACTCTCAAACAGATAAAGTAGGAATCTAACGAGAATACAGAGGTACACTTTCTCAAATCAAAGTAAGCTATTCAGCTGTGAAACCTTTTCAAAGAATAGCCACCATTCAGGCTGAAGGAAGCACACCGGGGACCGAGATATAGCCAAATAACCTAGGCCCAGAGAGAAGCAATCAAAAGTCAAGGGTTGATTCCCGATCAATAACTCACGCATCCACGGCTATACTACCTCGGGATCTAAGTACGCTGTAAAATGGTCTTATTCTGAAGGAACAGTAGATTGAGCTTCCGGAAACGGGACAAACTCAGATGAGAGCGCTCTAAGACTTGTGAATTACCAGAGAAGCGGAGAGAGATTTCCAGTGGAAAAGACGAGACGTTACGTTGACTCACCCTACAGGACCTGAAGTCACCCTAGAATAATGGGAGATATGTGTTGGATTCTGACCTCATCCAGATCAACCGGTACTCAAACACAGTTATCAGCCTGCGGAAGCTTATTCGGAGGTATATGACAAACATTTGGTCGACAGCCTTATGTGGTCAGTCTAGCGGGGAGTAACTACAATGTGTGGAGAAATATCGAACTGAATATGATTCACAAAGCAAAGTGCGCATGCAGACCTACCGATTCAAAATATTGTGGAACAGTGACGAAAGTATATACACGATTGGTGAACGGACCACAGTTGTCGGTGCCAGATTTCTCCTGCCTCTGTCGAACAGACTGCACTAATTCCTCCTTCAGATAGGAGGAGAAATCAAATTCTGCAAAGCGTAAAACAGTGAAAAAAGTTCATTAGCAGTAGTAACCAGAAGCTAAAAATCCGAGAATGAGATTAGACGGGACATACCACTCATAAGCCTGCTGAAAACTTCTCGATAACCCACGACCAGTTTCGCCCTTCGTGGGACTCGTTAGGTAGATGCAGTTCCGAGTTTCTCTGAACCTTATTTTCTACTTGAATCCAAATTGTAAGCGATTCGACAAACACTCAGATGCATACTGATTTGGTTTCAACGGGATACTCAACCGAACCCCAGCTGAATATCTTGTTTACGATATTCTTCAAATGAATGTGTTTCTCAGAGACTGCCTCACGTCCCACTTGAGACCAGATTCGAGATAGCGCAGTACACCGTCTAGATGGTACACGTTGAACCAAACTAATATGCAAATAGGTGCATTTCCTGAATATTCCTAATCAGTATGGTCTTCTACCGAGAAACACATTCTACAGGACACGTCCAAGTCAAGTTGCCATGAAAAATAAAGTTAGTAAGCCTTCTGAAGAGTAGCCTTTGATAGGTAGTATTGGGGTAAAAAGTTCCCAATTTTTCCGGTTCCCTTTGGAGAAGAGCTGGCATTTTGTCCATCCATCCAATGGTGAAACTCGCGGAACTGGGACGAAGTAAACGAATTGGAAAATCACTGTAGTATATAGCTGTTTCATCCCCATTGTGGTTCATCAGCAGTGCGTACCTCACGAAACTCCAAGAAGTTTCAAACCCGCGACCCACCGGCTAGTAGCTTGAATACTTAACCGTGCAGCAGCGTGATTAACTTGCACTAAGATGCGCACTTTTGTGATTAGTTCTCATGTCCTGTCCCTGTCTACGCTTGGGCAACCTGGCAGTATCCCAGCCCTCGTGCTTCCTTCGGGTGGCGTGGCAGTTAGGCACCGAAAGTGTTACAGCTTAACGCTTAACGAGTCCTCATGTGGGACGTTTTAGTGGTAACTTATAATGGGAATATCGATCCCCTTCTTATCTGACGTGGCCAGACTACACATTGCTGACGCGGCTCAAAATTTCGGGGCTCCAAAGTAACACGACCACCAAGGATAGGGAATGAGACAGACCGGGGTTACATATTGAGCATGTAATCTCAAACGAACTGGAAAACCCTGAACGAGTCCCAAACAGTTAGGAGCACGCGACACCATCCGCATGAATTGAGGCAACAGATGTTGATATGTGCACTCTGTTCCGTATGAAAGATGCAGGGAAAATATGACCCTGAAATAACAAATCTTCCCCCAACATGATAACCTCTATCGTCAAATTCTGCTAATGTCTACCAGCTCGAGATTGTTCAGTGGTTCGAATCCAAACTCTGCATTTCGACTGCTCCTGTCTAGGCTTGGTTGACCTGACAGGAGCTCAGCCCTCGTGCTCCCTTTGAATGGCACGGCAGCTGGGCATCGAAGGCGTATACTAGCTGAACGAATAATTACTATTGTCATTAGTACGTAATACCACTGATGGTATCCGCCACCGCATACACGGCAGAAGATTGAAAGAGCCAATCTTGGAAGTATATCTGAATGTATGAGGCCGGGAAATCGAAATGTTGAAGTGTCAATCACCGGCGCGCGTCCGAATGTGTGCTGAAAATTCATTTGGAGGTTAAAATCTATATCCGGCCGTGTGGTTCGCTAAATCGCTTCACCATACTATACTACGATTTTAAACTGCGGTCTTTTGAGTCTATTGTGGCAAGTGGACAGCAAACGATGAGCGACTCTTGAAGCCCATGGTGCTAACCGTTTCCTTGTTGTGTCTCGCCTAACCGTACTTTTCATTCTGGTTATACATAATGTTGTAAAAACTAAAATGTTGCCACCTAAACTGCGGTGGCAAC
The DNA here is from genome assembly GCA_003604175.2 of Clonorchis sinensis. Taxonomy (NCBI): domain Eukaryota; kingdom Metazoa; phylum Platyhelminthes; class Trematoda; order Opisthorchiida; family Opisthorchiidae; genus Clonorchis; species Clonorchis sinensis. The sequence continues at coordinate 179,311,957 of CM030369.1, read as the reverse complement.
GGATAACTAGAAATCCTGAAACGTTTCGATTATTAGGTAGACTGTCTGTTCACTAAACAATTAGTAGTCCGTTTCCAGCTGTTTTTTTGTCAATCACCCAATTTCTCACGTTCTCGTGGCTACAAAACCTACCAGCCACTGTGGGATTACATCGACTCATCTGTTTCAAACGGAGCACCATACTACTTCGCCACTTATGTGCATCGCAACAGTTGTGCTGATAAGCCGTGCCCCAATTTGCAAACAAGCTAAAACAATTGTAGTCAACTGAGAGTTTGTCATTTTACAACCCCTATCGTTTTCCAACCTTTTCTGAAACGCTGGATGATTATACCATCTTGACGGTAGGTATGTGTACGGTCTGTAGGATGTTACAATCAGAGTTGATAGAGGCATACGGCCAAAGCATTCCCCACACGGCCCTTCGATGGGAGAGTATACTATATGATGTTCCCAAGACGCATACGACACCAAAGAAGTAGGCCCCAGTTGGCGACGATCCATCTGCTCAACAAACCGAAAGCACAACCTCCTCAAAGTCCGGTAGCGACGGACCGTAGATGCACTGTTTCATAAATAGGGTGATGTAAAAGTGGTTCAAAGGATACTAAGGTGACGCGTAGGAATGTCCCGGAAGTCAGCACATCAGAAAGGGGTTTTTGACTTTCCTACGGGGATAGCCTCTTCAAATAGGACCTCATTTCAAATTCCAGGTGACGGGGAACGCTATTGTGTTTCACTTAAAAAGCACTGTTTTGGTTAGTTACTGCGGAAATCAATCGGGATAAAAGACGACTGTTTAGAATCATGCTGATAAGTGGTCCAATCCCAGTTCGAGAGCTGAATAAGTCAAATAATTATATGGCTTCCTTAAAGGTGCGTGCCAAATTCATAAGTCCGACGATCGAAAACGCAAGAGCAGCCTTGATTCTTGGACCTGATTCACAAGAAAGTAGGTACGATTTGATAGGGAAATGAGGAGTTCCATGTAGACCCAAAAAACTACACCTACACCTGAAGACCGAGAGGAATGGAACGAGGAGTATCAAAGGCTCCCTCGGTTTTTCTTCAGGTGTTTACCTGAAACTTTTACACAACAAGATGTATCCTATAGGAATGAAAATAACCAATGGTGCTGATTGCGGAGAAGACTTTCAAAGGATACTCCGTCTGGTAGTTGCAGCTGAACTTATCCTACAAGCCCGCGTTGAAGCGACAATCCAAGCCGAGAATGCTTGCCACATTCCAAACCCTTCCGGTTAAGCTGGCACAAACTAGCGGGGAGCGACTGGAATGATGACTCGGAAGTATTAGCGCTTATACAAAAAAGATGCCTCCAAACAGAACTCTGGAATAACATAGAACAAGCGTTCCTGTGTTGCGCACACATCTTTCAAGTTGCTTGGGTGTAGCTTATCTTTAAAAAAGCACCCTAATAACATTAAGGAGTTTTTAGTTAGGAGGGACAGACTTACTGCGAAACGGATTCCGTATGTCCCAATCAGAGTCTGTGGGCTTGGTTCCATCCTGTGTGTCTGCTTCCATCAAAAAATCTGAAAAAGGCATATCACCTGTTTATGAGTTCTAGTTTTCGTAAAGCATGAAACAGAACTTCTTATCAGACCGAACTGCCTAAAAACCAGACCAAGGAATAAAAGTAACAACAATGCTTGTATCACATTTAAATGACTGCACTTACCTACTAATGAGACACTGCCATAAAGGACAGACGGAGTAGTCGCTCTCCTCAAGCACTGACAGCCTCGCTTTGCAAAAATCGTTTATTGAACCGTGACGTTCACTCAGTACATCAGATTTTATTCGTTTCTGTCTTATCTTCCCCATTCCTCACATAGAACTCAATCACCTCTAGTTTCCACCTTACAACGGCGGGTTTCCCTTTCTGTCTCCCCATTAACCTGACTCGATACATGAATCTCAGATTCTCATTTGCGGCTTAAAGGTGATGGCGTAAAAGGTAATAAGTGTCTCTCTTGTATTTATCCATCACCCCACGATAACGGCACATTTCAAATGTCCTCTGTGTTGAATATAGGCTGCGAAACCATCTCGCAGTCAGACCCGCAGCGGAGCTGTGAATTATCGGCGACTTCAATCTACATGACACCGATTAGCTTGTTCGGACGACACAAACATTTTTACAATCACCAACTGCCCATTTCAAATCGTCTCTATAAAGTTGAGGTACCGAACAAGACTCTCCGAAGACCCTCACATTCTTAGTTACTCTTACGTCTATTTCATCCACTCTTTAATAACACCTAAACTCACATCTGTCCAGATGGCACTGGTCAGGTCGTTGCTTGTTGGTCCTACAAAGTTTGTACTTCAGATAATACTTCAAATTGGCTGCATGCTGTAATCAAGCGCCCCGCAACAATAGTAAATTGCAATCCTTCAGCTGTAGCGCTCTCCCAGTGTGCCACCATGCCATGCCACCCAAAGGAAGCACGAGGGTTGAAATACTGTCAGAGTGCCCAAGCCTAGACCGGAACAGTCAAGGTGCAGAGGATGGGATCGAACCATGAACCTCCCGGTCAGTAAACTCGCGCCTTAACCATTGGACCATCATGACGGCCTAGCAATGAACCGAAATAATCGGTTGTACGGACATTGGTCTGTGCATCCGTTTACAAAATACACTTTCATAGCTTCCGCAGTCATCATCGGCAAGGAAGGGATATATTCGTCATTGACAGGGTCGATCAACTATCTGACGCAGCTGCTGTGAGCGGATGATTCTGAAGTCTTGAAAATGCATCTCGTAACTTATGTTCAGTACGACATCCGATTTCCTGTGAGACATTAAATCCTTCCCATGGGAAACAGATTGAAATACTTTCCTCAAGTCTAACCAACAGTTGTTGTAGTTTACCCGACGGCTCATATCTGATTGCTCCAACTCGCCATTACCACAAGAAACGTCCGCCACTCCTCCCTGCCTTGAAACCATTAAGCCTTCCGGGTCCAGGTTGTATTCCAGTTATGTTCCCTAGTTGTGCTAGAGCACTCACCCATACCGCCACTTCTATCCGTCTTCATTTACTAGTCTTGCGTCCTCTCCGAAAACCTCACATATACTCCCTACACCAAAAGCGTAAATCCTCCATGACCCAAACAACTACCACCCATTTTGTTCGAAATTCTGGAGTCCATCCTGTTCTGTTAACGTTTGTGAATGTGGGTCATCAAATGTAGACAGTCAATTCTTCCGAATCTCTACATGGCTCCTTCGATTTGCCAACCGGCTTCAACCTCCTTTCTTACAACACCCTAACCATTTTTCAACTTTGGAAAATCTTTACCGGTCATCTCACGTCAACCTAATTGCAACTCTCCCTCTCTCGATTGCTTCTAATCTACAAATCTGAGATTTGGTTCTGGAACACTCTCGCCATCGTCTCACGATCTTGACTCATCCAAAACTCGGGTTAATACCTTCACTTTAACCCTGTCTTCATCCTACACGTGCTACTTCTTGCTTTTCATATATTTTTAAACGTCTCATTGTAGTCTTCTACGGTTTTACTATATTTTTGTTGTCCTTGAATGAGACCGTCAGCCGTGGAGTTTCCTTTCCATAAATAAAATAATAACCATAATAATGGTAAAAAAAGATTGGAGAGTTGCTTCTAAGCACACACTGAAAGGAATAATCCTATTGTTCTGGAATGAGCTCGAAACAATGGCAGTCACAAACGCCAGAATGAACGGAGTCGCAGAGTGAATTCACTTATAATTTTTCCTGCCTAAAAAGGAGCGGACAGCAGTATTTCGATCCCCGGACATTTTACAGGTTTCATGAGAGTTGTGCTCCCGCGAAAAATTACACCACTCATATTTTAACACCATGACCATATTATTGATGGATCGAACGGGACGACTTTTGGTCAGCAAGAGACAGATATTATCGAAAAAAGAAACGGGAAATTTACAGGAACTAGTATAAGATCAGGAAAAAGTGAAGGCCGGCGCGACAAAACTGTAAGACCATAAAAAGCCATATCACCTCAAACTCAACTGCAACTTGCGTTGCGACGCTTTTCTTCCAAGTCACCACTCAGCATTAAATCCATAGACGTTTGTACCTTTGTGCACATGATGTGCTAGTATTTTCGAAGGGCTCTCGATCAGGCTAAAATAAACTGGTCAGCTCAACGCCAGAGGGGGGCGAGATGGTTCATAGCGCGAATTTACTGACCGGAAAGTCCGTAGTTCAAACCCGATATTTGAATCTCGACTTCTGTCTAGGCATGGGCAACCTCACAGTATCCCAGAACTCGTGCTTGCTCTGGGTGGCATGGCAGCTAGGCACCGAATGGGTGTTACAGCTGAAGAATCATCTTAATCTTTTATACGAGGAAACAGAGGCCAGTTCCTGATGTTGGAGGTGCGAACTACAGTGTAGTCTTGTTGAAACATCCTCCCTGCCTACTGGTGAGGGTAATGACGATCATGACGTCTAAATACAAGCAGAGCAGCTTCGGAGATCAAACGATTGCTTATTCGTGAGGCTCCGACCTATGAGATGGAGGGTGGCGTGTTCACCAGAGTCGTTCGAAAATAAGGAAACACTACATCACAGGAAAAATGAAGAGGGTCACGCTAAAACAACCTCCGATTCGATGCTACTTATTTCGGACGGAATCACTTACTGCGGTTAGTAATGAAAATAAGTTCCTCGCACACAGACCAGACACGGAACACTACGGAGCACAAGACTCATGCCCAAACCACACAGTCCGAGTGTGCTGGCTCGGGTGTTCGTTCAGATTACTTTAAACCTGATTGTGCTCAGTAGTGCCGCTAGAGAGATGTTAGGATGGAAGGATGAATGAAACTGCTCCGTCGGCTAATCCGACGTAGAGCGCTTCTTTTATGTACCCATGTTGGGCTTTGAACCAATAGGTCCCTACGCAAGACAACGGATCTCCTCAGCGCACATATCCGGAGCTAATGTCTGAAAAAAACAGAGAACTGTGATCCTCTACGGGTGTAACGGTGGATACTACTGATGAGGCATGTGAGTAGCACGTCTTCTCGTAAATCCGCTTTGCGTCTCTTGAAAAGTGAGATCTGTTACGGAATTTGTGGAGTCTCTTTGTAACATTTGCCTGCATTTGAGTAACAGTCAATGAATATCCAGAAAAGTTCAGGAAGACGCGTTCAAGGAGACGGTGGATATTCAGTTTTGTAAACGAGATGCATATGAGAGATTTGCTCCCCTGTTCAATAGTCTGTAACTGTTAAGTTGGCGTTCTCAAATAGACAACTCCGCAGCGAAGGCATTCTTCCTTTCACGGGTACATGGAGGGAAACAATGAATTCGAGCTCTCGATATTGCCGCACAGCGAGACACAGTGCCTGGAGCTACTGTGGCTCGCATGATAGTATCAGTGCTCAAGCCTGATGTGAGGCTAACTGAGAGCACCTGTTTTAGCAGAGAAAAACACCCAGACTGTATACTCGCGGTACGACTCCACTTCAAGGATTAGTTCCGCGTGATCCCTATTGTTCATGGATAGAAACGCTGCAACATGGCTGCTATTCGGTGTCAATGGAATTCCTGTTGTCATTTTCTATTCAGACAGGCCGAATGAATGTATGGAGGTGTAAGCACTTCGAAGAACAGTTCAGCTGGCCTGCTGCAACACAGCCTGTGGAGATAATGCATACAGGCGAGTGGAATGTAAACCTTGATCGCCCTTCGGAAGAGGAAATAAAGTACGAAATATCCGAACTAAAACGTGAGAAGGCACCAGGACCGGATGGTCTCTATCCAGCCCTCTTCAAAGAAGGCGGAGAATCCCTGGTGACCCATCTGACAGAGCTTGTTGGTACACTATGGAACGAAGAGAAGGTGCCTGCAGAATGGGTCATGTCGACAGTTATCCCAATCTTCAAAAAGGGTACGCGGACGCTGTACGAAAACCACCGTGGCGTCAGCCTGTTAGCTGCGGCATCGAAGGTGCTCTCCGGTCTTATCCTTCGAAGGTTGACTGAACACAGGGAGAGAGGTCCGTGAAAACCAAGCTGGGTTCCGTCCTGCAAGAGGATGCATCGATCATATCTTCACCCTCCGACAGATTCTTGAGCAGCGACACTGCTTCCAGCAACCAACAATGGTTGTGTTTCTCGATCTGAAAGCTGCCTTTGACTCTGTAGACCGCCAGGCACTATGGCAGTGTCTGTGGAGCAAAGGTGTCCCCCTTAAATTCTTGACCCTTCTTAAGGCGCTGTACGCCAACTCCCGCGGCCGTGTGAAGGTCTACGGGAAGCTCTCGCCTGAGTTCACCACATCAAGTGGTGTCAGACAGGGCTGTCCTCTTTCACCTTTCCTCTTCAATTTCGTCATTGATACGATCATGGAAGACTCATTATCAGCCTCTACTGCCTGTGGGGTCGAAGTGCTCCCGGGGCGTCCGCTCACAGATATCGAGTATGCAGACGACATAGCTCTTCTTGGATCTGACGCCGTGGTAATGCAAAGAATATTAAATAATCTAACTAATTCCGCCTCACGGTTCGGCATGCGCTTCACACCTGCAAAGTATAAAGTGCTAGTGCAAGGCTGGGTGGGCCCGAACCCTAGCCTAATGCTTGCGGGTGAACCGATTGAGGTAGTAGACAAATTTGTCTACCTGGGCAGCTGTATTAGTCCCGGTGGTCTCGCGAAAGATGATATTTCCATCCGAATTGGGAAGGCCCGAGCAGCTTTTGTGAACCTGCGTCACCTGTGGCGTAGGCGTGACATCAGCTTATCCGTCAAGGGTCGAGTTTATAATGCTGCGGTGCGCTCCGTATTACTATACGGATCAGAAACCTGGCCGCTGCGCGCCGAGGACGTCAAAAGACTTTCAGTGTTTGACCATCGACGTCTTCGGAGCATTGCACGAATCTGGTGGGAACACCGGATCAGCAATGCTGAAGTACGTAGAATCGTATTCGGGAGAAATAACCCACCCTCGATAGATGAACTGATCACGCAGCATAGGTTGCGCTGGCCTGGCCACGTGCTCTGTATGCCAGTCGACCGACTTCCTCGAAGGGTTCTTTTCGCACAACCACGTGAGGGGTGGAAGAGAGCCAGAGGCGGTAAAACAACGACTTGGCAGCGAAGTATAAAAGCGATTGCAAGCAAACTCAACTGCGCTGGTCACTGCCGTCTTCCTGGATGGGGACCCCGAGACGGGCCACATCAATGGTTAGAGACACTATCAGACATGGTCCAGTCGTACCCTCAGTGGCGCCCGTGCATCCAAGCTATTGCATGCAATGCATAGCTCCCTTCCCAATTTCCCCACTTAACAGTCCACTGACAGTGGTGTGCACCAATTGATCAGCTCGCGCCTCCAATGCGCAGCTACCTACCTCACCTCTCCAAATCATCGGTGAACGAAGCTGTGGCAGCTACAACCAGTGTGCGAGAAGTACATGGTTCTTACAGCTGACAATGATGATGGTGGTGTAAGCGCCTAGAGATTATTGTGGTAGGCTAACACCAAATCCCTTCACCATCCATTTCTTCACAATAAGGCTTTAGAATGAATTATGGTTGTTCGGCAGCGAAGCATCAGCGGTTGAACACTAATGCTGTTCTGTCGATGACGATAATGAGAGAAGCACGCCCGTTCGATACTCGTGTTGAAGTATACGAGAATGGTGTGGAAACAACAAAATTAACAAAACCCACGTACAGCTATTCGAATTTCCATTCCAATATTATCATGTAGCAAAAAATTTGATGATAAACGAGTTACGTCGTCGTTTCTACAACGTGGCTGTCACCGTTTTACTCCACCCTTCGTTCACGAATCTACGGAAGCTAAAAACCTTGTTATACAGTCAATCTAACGTGCTGAACGAGGATTCGAAAATGCCGTGACACAACACAAAGGGTCAGTAAATTTTAACAAGAGAGAACGGGAAGATAAACAGAAAAGTCCGCTGTATGTGAATCAAAACAAAACACTGAAAATTTTCAAAATGTGTGTTGGAGAATCAACTCAACCCAACTCGATAGTGATCATAAGACGCGCACCCCGAGCTGAGCGAAACCCACGGCGGTAATCTTGACACTACACCGTCCAGTTGGGCGGACACACACGATGGTAATTTTGTATCAAGATATGTTCCCATAACTGCAATGTCGAAATGAGAAGACTCCATATCCGATGGTCTGTCAATCACAAGCCAGAAGACCCAAGGTTCGACGGGTAAGGAAACGGAGGCACGCGCATCGATAAAGTCAAGAAAATAATGAGCTCCGACGGATTCCACATGAGGATCGGATGGAGATTTCGTGAGTGGCACCGGCACCGGAACAGATGTACCTGCCGCAAAAGACCAGTTCAACAATCGCACGTGAGGTACTTCAAAACGAAGTGCCAATGGTGTCTGTGGTGGACCAGACCGAAGCGAAAACGTATAGTTCCAGGCAACTCGGCCACTTTGAAGTTGAGAACTAGCCAATGGTATTCGAGAAATCAAATCAAGTTGGGCCACTGGCTTCGACCCATGTTGCTTAGCCGGGATATGATAAAAGTCCGTAAAAAAGTGGAACAATGGGCGGAAAAAAGGAATGCCACAATAGGGGAGAGAGAAGTTGCAGTAAGCAGGAGTTGCCTCAAGTAACTCCACCAAACCGTTGGGCTTTCCGTTCTCGTTGTCATCCAAAAACTTCAAACCAGTTTGAGGTTTCAGATATTGTATTCCATTGCCGTCCCACGCTACAATGGTGATAAAACTTTCTTGATTTTTCAACTCTTTGGATTCAAGTGAACCATGGAACGTACGATCGATGTGGAAAACGGAGAGCCGTTGAAAGCGGGGACTAATAGAAGGATCATTTATATTCTCTCTGGTGGTGATTGTATATGGGAAGCCGTACGAAGAGGAGTGTACAAGAATAGCATAAGTAACGCAAACGTTTAAAAACAGGAGGCGGAGTGTCTTTCCACAGTCGGTTGATGAACAGTGTAGTGGGCCAACGAGGAACAATGCAACTGGAGCAACGCAGAAAAAAACCAAGCCACTCATCAAGACATCTTGACGAACTAAATGTCCAGATCGCCCAAATACCGGTATGAAAAATTCTAATATGGTCCTGCTGAAATACACATGCCATAAGGTGAGTGTGGGCATCAAGGTTAGAAGGAAATTAACTAAAGAGGAGAAAGATGAGCCAGGAAAAACAAATTTGTGAGTGAATCTACCCAGCATGGTCGAAGCAAGCCATATGGTGAACAAAAAAACCGCCGGTCGATCAAGAACAGTCAGTACACTTACCAAAACAGTAAGCAACAGGGTGGCAGCATCGAAAAAATCCGCTTCAATAAGAGCATAATTCAACCGTCGATCCCTTGTAACCGACCACTGAGCATATGCACAAATCTTACGGAGCAAACTGTTATGACGATGCAATGTGTGGAAGAACCAAGTCGAAAAGCAAATCAACCAACACAAGAGAGGCAGGATGTATAAACCGACCACATTGTACTGATTCGAGTACCAAGACATGCGAAATCCCAAATTGTGCACAACAAAACCCAACAGTATGGAGAAAATTAAACCAAGCACCTGACTTAGACAATGAAGCAAAAGAGAAATCCCCAAACCGACCCAACGTGATGGGATGGATCCTCGTATGAAGCACAAGCGACAGCAAACAAAAAGGGAAATGAACCAGTTGAAGAGTTTCCACCATGCCCAGCTCACAACAAACAGCTTGATCCCCAGAATGTCAAAATACACGTGACGATGCTGAGCAGAGGTCTGTACTTTAGGTTTTGGAAGCTGAGATCGTGAAATCTGAGTAGACGACAACTCGTTCAGAGGGGGGCCGGATGATGGCAAGCCTGTGTGGTTGACTGGCTTCAACTTAGAAAGTGATACTAATCGCTTATCCCCACCGACCGCCGACAAGAACCGTAGGATTTCTTCTCCGTTTTGCTGCAAGCATTGCTCTGAAATGCGCGCCTCGGTATCAAAAGGTGTATGATAAGCGTAGCCGTCTCTAACATAGGCCATATCCAACCCAGGTACAAGCCCAAAATCACGAAAAATCCTAAAGTCAGTATCCGAAGGAATAAGCCCCGACTGGAAGATCTCTTCACCAAACACATCCGCGTAAGGGTAATGAAAGCAACTTTCGTAGGTGCCAAGAAGTAATTGCGAACTTTCATCCGAGCTGGACTGAAAGACAAATAGGCGACCACCAGCACCAGTTCCCTCCAAGTTTAAAAATGATTTCACATCATTAGCCCAGCGGTGCTGCGTTACAAAAGCGTGACTTGTCAAAAGACCACTTTCTTCAGCACCATTGAAGAGAAAAATAAGATCGTTCACTAAATGCACTTTGCCAGTTGCAATTGCTCGTCCTGCTTCAAGCAAGATGGCACAATTGACGAAGGTATCTGTGGCTCCTGGACTTCCAAGAAAAGAATCATAGTGGCAGTTAACAAGGAAGGCAGCAGTGTGATTTGATAAGGATGAGTTATGAAATCGAAGTAACAGGTTTTTCACATTTTTGTAACTTTGTACAGAATAACCCATTCGGAATGAGGCTGTAGAAGATAATTGTTCATCGACGAAGATATCGACACCGTTGCTCTCGCCTAACCGTGCAATATCATACAATTCACTGAGGAGGTATTCTGGAGCAAATACTTCATTCGCGAGCGATCCTGAGGTTCTGGAGCCGAGGGAAGTGACTTTCTGTAAGTGACGTCTTGCATTGGCTCCAATGAACTGATGTGGAGCGGCAGTCATATCACTGCCGGTGTTTGACAAACATGGGCGATATACAGAAGAAGACATCAGAGTCAAAAAGAAAAATAGCGAGGTGGACTTCAGCCAAAACGAAAGGGGTATCGGCTTGTCAGCTTCATCGTACGAGCTATGAAATTTCACCTCCATAGACGCCAATGACTGGTTGCCTGGGTCGGTGGTAGCATTCGCATTTCCACCGCCAGGCGATGTCGAAGATCTACGTTTCGTATCCATCACCCTCGAGATGCGATTCGATTTGATCAAATGATCTCTTCGTGGTGAACCAGATAAGCTATAAACTGAAAAATAGGTGGACATTTAGTTGACCACAAACAAAAAGCACAAATCTAATCAACGCGTATAAGCAAGTCAAGCATTAGAAAGCCCGCCAACATTTTAGTACTCGAGCTTCCTGCGAGCTGTACAGTGGCTGAAAGTAGAGTGCTTGGATTGAACAATCTATTATTTTAACAGTCATCCACCGGTAAGCAAAACGGGTCCGGAATAATTCACTCGCGGTTATTGAAAAACAATTAAAGAGGGAAATTCCTACGATTATGCCATTAGTTGTATACCCAAGATGAGGGCGAGATGGTCCAGTGGGTAGAGCGCGAATTTACTGACCGGAAGGTCCGTGATTCGAATCCGACTTCTGGCTCTCGACTTCCTCTGTCTAGGTTTGGGCAACCTGGCAGTATCCTAGCCCTCGTGCTTCCTTCTGGTGGCATGGCAATTAGACACCTAAAGGGTTCTACAGCCGAACGATTTTTTGTCTATCCAAGGGAGTTACTAGGACTTCAAACTCGAACTGTAAACAAACGGCGCATGAGTAACTATGACTCGAAATTGCAAACGCTGAATCGTTCAAGAGTCGGAGAGAAACATACCCACGTCTGGATAGACAGTATCTATCTTAGCGGCGTGCAAATCGCGTACCAACAGCCCCAACGTATCGTTCAGCTGTAGCACCCTTTTGGTGCCTAGCTGCCATGTCACCCGAAGGAAGCACGAGGGCTGGGATACTGCCAGGTTGCCCAAGCCTATACAGGGGAAGTCGAGAGGCAGAGGCAGGGTTCGAACCAAGGACCTTCCGGTCAGTACGCTCGCGCTCTAACCGCTGAGCTATCTCGCCCCCTCCCCAATGTATCGCGGGCCCCTTACTTCATTCTTCTGTCTTACAGGCTGACATCATCAATCAAAGGCCTCCGGCAAAACCCTTTTTTTATGTATCGGCAACGTGGTAGTGGAATGGTGAAGAAAATTGACAGCGCAGCCGAGAAAACAAGCAACCGCCTCATGTAAATAGCGAACGGTTTTAACTAGCGCATCACACTGTAAGTTGGTGTTAACGGGAGGGTCAAAAGCGAAGCGTTTCCCAGCAATAAATCCACCGATTTTTTACTAAACCTCTCTGAAACGATGACTGCCCAATCAGTCCCAGATGATTGAAATAAATCCTTCGTTTTCATATTCCTTACATGAATGCGCTGCATAAGGATCACCCACGTTTCAGCTGGCACGGTAAATAAGAGATTCAGTTAGGTTTCCCGTTAGCACTAACGCTATTTTCAAATAAGTGCACGCCGTCACTTTCGTACGAGGAGAATATAAGAACCCAAGCACTAGACCTACCTGGTGAGTCCCAAGGAGGGCGAAACAGGTAGTGGACTGCAGGTCTTTCAGCGAACTTATGAGTAATGATGTATGCCTAATATCCCAAACTCTCGAGTGCTTAACTTTATCGATTGTCAGCCGCATGACAACTGAACACAAGACTGACTCGTTTCCGTGGTCAATTCACTCCTGTTTCATCATCCATGGGCTACGGTACTAAAGCACATTTCATCAGGCTTTGTGTAGTTCTTCAGGTACACTTCTTTTGAACAACGCTGTACTCATAGGAAATTCGCGTGCATATTTTGGTCGCCTCAGGTGCTCTCATCATCATCATCATCGACAGCAGGACATTCATGTTAAACACTGATGCTTCGCTGCCCTACAAAGATGACTTATTTGAAAGCCTTAAGGTGAAGAAAAGAATATCTTGCAGCTTCTCTAACCAACGTGGAAGTCGAGTAACACCGACAGCACGCAAGCGTTTCGTAATCTCTTTCATATCCCTCTGCTAGATCAACGGTTGAGGGCCTCCCTGCTTCCAACAGTACAGCACATTTAAGGTGTCCAAACAGATGGAATTTTGTCAAATGTAGCATTCAATCAATCAATTTATCAGCTATAAACCATAAGGCACATTGGTTCCAACTGCTACAGTTTCGATCACCAGAAAACGGGAAAGTGGAACATATAACCAAGATTTGGAGGCGAAGGAATGTTCAGTTTGTTCGGAAATTGGGTAGCTGCGCATTGAAGGCGATAGCTTTGATGCACGAGCGTCACTGACTGCGCGATTGGGCCGTTTCTGCCAGTGTCATTAACCACTGGTGATTTGAGTCCCGGGGTCCCCATCCGGGGAGGCGGCAGTTGCCCGCCCGACTAAGTTTACTGGTTAGCGCTTTCGTACTTCGTTGCCAGGTCATACACTGTCCACCTCTCGGTCGCTTCCACTCAGCACAGGGCTGGGCGAAAAGAGCTCTGCGGGGCAGACGGTCTTCTGGCATGCGGAGTACATGTCCCAACCAGCGCAACCTATGAAGCGTGAGTAATTCATCTATCGCGGGAGAGTTCCTTCTTCCTAAGACCATCTGACGTACCTCAGCATTACTAATCCGATGTTCCCACCAGACCTGACCAATGCTGCGGAGACATCGATGATCAAACACTGACATCTTCCGTACGTCCTCTGCGCGTAGGGGCCACGTCTCTGATCCATAAAGCAGTATGGATCGAACCACCGCACTGTAAACTCTTCCCTTGACAGACAAGCTCACGTCACGTCGGCGCCACAGGTGTCGGAGGTTGGCAAAGCTGCCCTGGCCTTTCCGATTCGAGAAATGATCTCATCTCCAGCCAGTCCACCGGAACTTATACAGCTGCCCAGGTAAACAAATTTATCTACCACGTCGATTGGCTCACCTGCAAGCATGAGGTGCGGGTTTGATCCCCCCAGTCTTGTAGCAGCACTTTACACTTTGCGGGTGTGAAGCGCATGCCAAACCGTGCGGCAGAGTTATTTAGGTTATTTAAAATCATTTGCATTTCGGAAGGGTCTGAACCAAGGAGAGCAATATCGTCCGCATACTCAATGTCTGCGAGGGAACGTCCCGGGAGCATTTCGACTCCCGAGGTTTCAGAGGCAGGCAGAGAAATTTCAAGCAGCATGTCAATAACAAAGTTGAAGAGGAAAGGGAAGAGGACAGCCTTGTCTTACACCACTGGACGTGGTGAACTCAGGCGAGAGCTTCCCGTACTCGTACGCGCCCACAGGAGTCCGCATACAGTGCCTTGATAAGAGATAGAAATTTGGAAGGGACACCTTTGATCGCCAGACACTGCCAAAGTTGCTGACGATCGACAGAATCAAAGGCAGCTTTCAAATCCAGAAAAACGACCAACGTGGGACGTCTGAAGGAGTGGCGCTGTTCAAGAATTTGTCTCAAGGTGAAGATATGGTCGATGCATCCTCGACCGGGGCGAAACCCAGCTTGATTCTCACGAATCTGTCTCTCGCGATAATCCATCAACCTGCGCAAAATAATGCCAGAGTACCTTAGATGCGACGGATACCAGACTGATACCACGATGGTTTTCACATGACGTTCTTGCTCCCTTTTTGAAAACTGGGATGACGGTCGAGGAGCTCCATTCGGCTTCATTCGTTCCAAATCTTCTGCAGTATGGTTGTCAGACTGTTCACCAGGACCTCGCCACCTTCTTTGAAGAGCGCGGGGTGTAGACCATCCGGGCCAGGTGCCTTGTCGCGCTTCAGGATTGAAATCTCACGCTGGATTTCGGTTGCTGATGGTGGGTTGGTGTCAATGTTCCATTCGGGCCTGCTTGGTTCTTCCAGTGGTTGTGTTGAAGGGACCAGGTGAACTGTTCTTGGAAGTGCTCAGCCCACCGCTCAAGACGGCGATTGAGGGAGTGAATTGCTGTTCCGTCTTTTTCGCATATTGTCTCACTGACACCTGCCTTCTTTTGACCCGTTGATCGAATCAGTTGAAACAGGGCGCGGCTGTTGCCTGCAGCAAAGGCCTTCTCCATTTCCTGGGCCTTCGAAATCCACCAGCGTTCTCTGTCATTCTTCAAGCTCCTGATTATCCGGTGTTTGAGGGATCTGCGTGCGCCATCATAGTCGCTAGTTGCTGGTATGGACTTTCTGGCAGCAATAAGATCTGCTGATCTCGAAGATATCCAGTGTTCATTGAGTCGAGTCAGATGGGCTGGACAAGCAGTTCTGAAAGCTGAGAGCATTGCTTCTTTAACTCGCCTCCATCCATCCTCCAAGCAATCTTCGTCGTCCACATGACTGTGCGTTTCCAGCAGCTTTCTAGCCAGATCAGCTCGATACTCTTCAGCTACTGAAACTTGTCGAAGTTGATGAACGGAGCTGCCCTCTTTCGGCACGCGTAGTGCTGGCGGGAAACGAAGTGCTAAGCGGGCCCGCACGATGGCGTGATCAGAGTCAAGTTGCGTACCCCAGAAGGAACGACAGTCCTTAACTGAGGCTCTCCATCGGTAACTGATAGCCATATGGTCCAATTGAGTCCACGGCTGTCTTGTGGTAGGTGGCCTCCAAGTAACTCGGTGTGAGCGTTTGTGTTGGAAGTTCGTACTGGCCAGGAACAGACGATGATCTGCACACAACTGAAGAAGCCGCTCTCCATTATCCGTACGCACAGCATCGACTCCAAATCTACCACCCAACTGTGCTTCTTCCGGACTTAGCCGTCCAACTTGGGCATTCATATCACCCGCCAGGATTACTATATCCGTCCTTCTTGCCGACCGAAGCAGTCGTGACAGATCTTGATAAAACTCGTCCTTCTCATTCTCAGAACTGCTATCTGTTGGGGCGTATGCTGATACGACAAACAAACACCGTTTACCGCATCGACCTGCGTTAATCTTAATTGAGCCAGACAACCGCACAGCGCAAAGGCGACTGTTTACTGGGATCCAGTCCAGTAAGGCGCTTTCAGCCTTGGGGCTGAGTGCAACTCCCACACCGTAGATACCACGAGCCATTGCGTCAGGATCACCGGATGTCGAAGAGTGAAATGTGGGACATCTGGGTTCGCCCTAAGCGGCTTGAGGAGCACGACCGAAGTGGAGTCTTGTATGCGTGTTTCGGAGACACAACATACATCGATAGAGAGGAAAGTAAGGTTTCAGCAAGGGATGCCTGTTGCCCAATTTGACATAGAGTACGGACATTAAAGGCTGCAACGTGGATCAGATCTTTTGAGGTTAGTAAGTGATTATTTTGGTTTATTTTCTGGGCGATGGTTGAGACCCGGAACAGTGGCTAGGGATTGGCAGATGGGTTGATTGCACTGCATTGTACGATGGGTTGGGAGGGAGTGTGGGGAAGGCCGGTGAGCGAAGAGCTGCAAGGGCAAATGATACTTCCCGGTTGCCCAGGCCGAAGAAGGGGTTGAGTTGAGGTACCCCACCTTGAGCCTTTGACTCAAAAGTCTGACCCACAAGGCAGTGGGAGGGTGTAGGGTTTTGCTCGGGGACCCTGCCCCTAGCCTCTGACTCAAGAGTCTGGACCGCGAGACAGCGGTTGTTAGGGTTTTCTTGGGGGACCCTTCCCGGAGCCAATGACTCAATAGTCTGACCTACTTGGCTGTAGGGCCGGCCTGGCTGGAGGGCGCAGGGAGTAGGGCATTACTGTCTCACTCCTGATGCGGCTGCGCACAGCAGGTGCCTTTTGAGCAGCACCGGACTCTTTGGTTTTAAATCGTATTCAGTGATTACACTTTGTGGGTGCAAAGTGCATAATAAAGAACGGGACCATCCGTTCATCCATCGTCAATTCACCCAAAAACACCTGCATCTTCTTCTTCCTTTCGAAGACGAGAACGACATCGCCTGTATATTCCAGATGGACACGGTTTTCGTCAGCTGCTATTTGAACATTGTGGTTTTGAAGACCTCCCAGCGTTTGTCTCAGTGTCTCATCGATCACGGGATTAAATAGGCATGGAAAGAGTGGGCACTCGTGACGAACACCACCGCTTTGTGTACGGAAGCTTTTGGAGAGCTCTCCGTATACTCTCACACGCCCGAAGTCTGCGAATACAAAGGACTTATGTTCACAAACTTCCGGGGCGTTCGTTGATGACCAAGCGTCTTAAGGAAAACAGACCAGCCAACCAAATCGAATGCGCCTTGGAAATCCAGGAATGCAAAAAATTGTGGGTCGCTTATAGGCATGACGTTAAGCTGGCACCTGACGGTGTGAAAAATTAGTCTACGCAACCCCTACACAGCCGAAATCCCACTTGCTGTCCTTGAGACAGTGTTAACGATCCATCATAACGCGACAAAGCACAAGTAACGCCAGCAGTCCCGTTACAACCGGGGTTAAGCTGACCCCCTGTGGTTACCACACTCATGGCGAGCCCATTTTTTGAAAATAAGCACTATCACCGACCCTGCCCAATTGTCTGGGACAGTCTCCTCTTCCCAAACGCGGGCAAGAGCTGACTGAGGGGGACGAGATGACTGTGGTTAGAGAGCAAATTTACTAAAGGAAGGTACGTGGTTCGAAGCCGACCTCTGCATCTCAACTTCCCCTGTCTAGACTTGGGCAACCTTGCAGTATCCCAGCCCTGGTGCTTCCTTCGGGTGGCATGGCAGTTAGGCACCGGAAGGATGCTGCAGCTGAACTTTACCTTCGCGGCCAGTATCGTCTCGAACTTCACGGTTTGTGCTCTGAACGGTTGCGTCCTCACTGAACGACCTCGGATGGTTTCACTGAAAATCCACTGGCATTTCATCTATACAGGAGCTAATCAATAGAGCGTTTCCGATTAGTTTTTGACTTCGCGAGGTTTGAATGTCATCACAACACTACCTCTGAGCCACGAGTAGCCAGTCGACATCTTATTCGTCTTGTACAGCATGAGGTCACCTGCGAAAGTAGTTTGAGATGTCGGTGGAATTACCACGTTGCACTAACATTTCAGCAGTCTGTACTCATGCGGGGAATGTGACTGTGTCATTCAGTCAGTGGTTTATGACTGCATGGAAAAATGTGACTAAATGACACAAATGGGAAGCCCGTAATAACCGGAGTTCGAACGATCGACTGGACTGCATGACAGTCGCCTGGTATGCCTTGAAGGTCGTAATTTGAAAGGATACTGGTGAAATAGGCGTCGAGCGAAAAAGTCTCCTATAACAGTCACGGTGGCCAACTGGGTCAGCACCATGTAGGTGAAGAATGTGATGTTGCATTGAGTAAAACTCAATAGGATCGGTCACTGATTAGCTTCTTATTGGTATGAATTGTATAGTTCCAGTGTTTGAGTGAGCCTGGTGGTACCGTACCACAGGCAAAATTTCCAAGACTGTGCAAAGAACTGGCGATCTCGTGCCAGTACGAATTCACATCTGATGATGAAGCATTTGGAAGAGACTGTAGAAGACGATTCTAGTAAATTCGTCTAACATCCGGAGCAGCCGGTCTTCCAGTTGTCAGGCGATTTTTCCGCACCTTACGCGGCCCTGGAAAACTAAGGGGAAGCGACTCCGGACAAGCGCGTGGTCGGAATCCACAAATGTGTTCCAAAACGACCAGCAGTCAGTTGTTGAATCGCGCCATCGGTAACCGATGGTGATGTGATCGATCTGAGCTCGTGACCGGTACGCCTTTGGAGGACATCGTGTGGCCAGACGGCTTCGGCTATTTCGGTAGTGCTGCATAATACAACCTGCGGGCAGAACACAGCTGAAGCAATCGTTCACCATTATCCAGTCCATGTCGACCATCTAATTAAATTTCAGATGTGTTAAGCCTGCCCACTTGTGCATTCAGATCTTAGGCAACCACAACGATATCTTCACTTTCAGCTTGCCGCAACAGGGCATTCGGGGCGCAATAAAACTTGTCTTTGATGATGTCAGATCTAGCCAGTTAGGGCGTAAGCAGACACGATAGACATCGATTAACTTCCTATTAGCAAGACTCGTTCACACACATTGCCAGAAGTACCGCGCCGAGGCGACTATTAACGGGTATCCAGTCAAGCAATGATCCTTCCGCCCGGTGACTTAGGACGATACCAACTCCTGCACATCTTGCCTCAGCAGCCTCTGGATCGCCAGAAATGCGCAGCCGGGAGAGAGTGGAGAGTGATAGCGCCGTTAGCTCAACCATTGTGCTTGCATCTTCAATTCGTATTTCTGGTACACAGCGCAAATCAATGCCAAGCGAGTCCAGCGTATGAGCGACTGTGACACCCATTCGGTGCCTAGCTGCCATGTCACCCAAAAGAAGTAGGAGTGCTGGGATACTCCCAGGTTGCCCAAGCTTGGACAGGAGAAGTCGAGATGCAGCGGTCGGGTCCAAAATACGGACCTCCCAGTCAGTAAATTCGCGCTCTTACCACTGAGCAATCTCGTCCCTTGTGAGAGCAAGAGCAGCTTGTTGTCCTGATTGCTTCAGAGTGCTGACACTGAAGGCCGCCAGACAGACTGGGCGTCGAGGCTTGAAGATTAATTTCGAGGTAACTGAGTATGTCGCCGCCGGATGACGTGCAGATGTTCGTTGGAAATCCGATGCGGGACGAACTGGGTCATTAGTCCTAACTGCTGGGTGTACAAGGAGAGAACTATTAATACAGTGTGGAAAGGGGGGGAAGGTGTGTGGAAGAGAAAGAAGGCATCAGTAGTAACCTGTTTTCACTTACCCGCCCTGCCGTATGCAGCAAGTAAGGCTGATGGCACCACGCGACGACTAACGTGGCATGAGTTTAGCTGCATATGTGCAATTCATAGTTGTACATGGGCTAAGATACCGCGAGGGTGCCCACGCCTAGATAGGAGGACGATTGGGGTCCTCAACCAAAACATTTGGCTCAAAAGCCTTACTGCAGGGCAGCGGTGTTTCGCTGGAAATACAAGTACATTGCCATTTTTAAGGACCACGTCACCCCATGTTCCAACCACCCACCTGGAGGACCAGGAGACTGTATTTGTCAGTCCTATAACCACTGATCAACTTAGTATGGGATACTCTGTGAGTGTCGCGCGGACATCTTCCAGTATACCTCAATGGGTTGCCAAGGTACACAACCCATTTCACCACGGTAAAGTCCACTCTTTACGTGGCCTAAGGTGGTGTGACAGCGAATTTCCCTTGGTTGAAATGAAGCGGGTGCAACCTATAACTTTTGAAAGCTCCCAACGGGTCTTCACCAACAACAGGAGATCAACAACACTTGGGTGCGCGGACGAGAAGTGGGTACCTGCGGAAATTGCGCCACACCAAGTTAGACGTTTTTTGTGGATCAGCCTACTTCAGGACGGTTATTCGGTTTTGATCTGCATAAAATAGTTCCGACTGCCAAATTTTCGTTTATTGAAGATAAGGAAAATGCAAGAATGACAACTCCCTCTCGGAAGTGATGGCCTAACCAGCCAGTGGCGTTTAGCGGTTTTGCGGGAAAGTGAAGGTATGTTGGGGCATGACAATCTGGATGTGGTTTTGCAGCAGACAACAGCTAGTGGGAGGGAATAACAATAAGTCGCTTTCAGTGTCTAGCCGTGTCCGAAGACCAGCCGCTCTGAATAATGGGACATCACTTCGGCTGAACGGGGCGCCCTGATTGGTCAGAATATTCGCCAATAAGGGTCGAGCATCTAGGGCTTTCAGCACCCTCACGAAGATTCTACCTAATTCTTGTGGAACATTCTGTGAAAACCTAATAAATACAGTTTTGATAAGCTTCCCTATTCGACATAGAGGGTTGGTTCAAGTGCCTTTTGACATGCCATATTGGGTGGATCAGGAGGCCATAGGGCGACAGAACTTTCACAGCCGTTTGCGATACATATCTACTGGTGGCGGGGGTGAATGCCAAACTACCCGTATGAAGCACGAGATTTGATATACTGCCATGTTGCCCAAGCCCAGACAGGAGCAGTGGAGATGCAGATTTTCTATTCGGACCACGAACCTTCCGGTCAGCAAGTTTCCGCCCTTAACCACTGCGCTATTTCGAGCTAGTAGTCAATAGAAGAATTTGACGATAGGGGTTGTCATGTTGGGGAGCTATTTGTTGCTGAAGGATCACGTTTCGCCTAAATCGTTTATTCGAAACGTAATGCACATATCAACACTTATTGCCGCAGTTCACGTGTATAGTTTCGAGTGCCCCTAACTTTGTGGAACTTGGTTGGAGGGTTGCAGTTAGGTTGCAGTGTCGCTCCGAAAATGAGCAGCATGTTTGCATGAAACGTGCTAAACTTAGCTAAGTTTCTTGCAGTTGTAGTGAAACAAAACTCTACCAACCCAAGATTGTGGTTTGCAGTTACTGCGGCAGATATGCCGACGAGCGGGTTCCTCAAGTCATTCTGTACCATCATTCAGCCACCTCACGTTTAAATTCCAGTACAAGCATTGATTTTCAGGGTTATGCGAACCTGGCCGGCGGAAGGAAGTTGTTTTTAAGGGACGCTCCCACTTGTGCGAAAACCATAGTCAACTGAAGGATTCGGAAGACCATGTAGAGAACAACATGTTCCACGTCGTCCTTAGTTGTAGTAAGACAAATCTAGTTATTTTATAGGGATACAAATCGTCCGTAATAAGGCGAAGGTTTCAAGCCTTTCGGAAAGTTTGGCATCGTTCTTCCACAAAAGGTGCCAAAAGCTCAGCAGATGCCGTCATTCAGGAAACTGGAATACGTCATCAATGCGTCACTGGCAGAAACACTAATTGAGGACGCTGGTGCCCATCGGTAATAACGGTATTTTCCTGAGCATGGTTCTCACTCTGAACCGCCCTAGCCGGCGTTTCCGTCAAAAAACACCAAAGGTGCGCAACGTATAACAACTCCCAAAACCAGGTCACAAACACTTGTACGGTGCGTCGTAAATAAAGTGTATGCTACAACAAAATTCTGTAAGTTGTGGGGCCTTCTGAATACGCCATTGGCAACCGGTATTCGGCAAATGCTGGATCGTGATTAGATGCTGGGCCCGGAGTTTCCATCAATCAGAGCTCGGCTTGATGCCAGGCCGGCAAGCGGCTTGAACGTTTGGCCAATCTTGTGCGGGGTGGGGCTCTCGGCAGTAGAAGCGTCTAACTGCGCGGTAAAGTGGCATTAGTGCGATATTCCGCCTGACACCATTATCAACGTATCTGAATAAAGCCTGATAATGGAAAGAAAGAAATTCGGTACATAGGACGAAATAAAGATATCCTGACACAAATATCCGTGGTGCCTCCAGCTGCTGAGAGCATGAACACCAATGACATCGGCTAGCCATCAGTATCTCCAGCGTAGCAAAGGGAGGGTAAAGCGGACAACATACCGGGAAGCAAACAGCATCAACAGTTCCCAGGCATTTCGTATCGTCCCTCATTTCCTTCTGCCTTCCAGAACTACAAGTCACCCTGACGTGGAATTGCACCTATTGATCTATACCGGCTTGGATTCAGCTACTTATGGTTGGATTACGCCGAGAAGCTCAATGAGTAGCAGTCAGTGAATAGCAGCAAGCCCTCATAGGTAGAGAAATCGTACTACTAGGCGCCCTGAAGTTTGTCGTACTGCTTTTTCGTATGGAGCGTGAAGGCATAGAAACGTATCCCTCAGGAAACCGGCACGTACATAGTCCTGGAAACACGGATTTTCCTTCTTTTGGGGAACGACAGCTTAGCAAAGACTGTCCTTAAAAACCATGTACTCTGATCACTAGACGGTTAAACCCGACCGCCGGAGCATTACCAAATACGGTGAAAATACTAATAAAAGCAAAGAGTTCGGTGCTGGCCGAAAGGTATCCATTGGACGCGGTCGAGTTTTTAATCAGAGAGTAATGCCTTACTACTTGCGCCCTAGGGCCAGGTTACCGAGTAAACTTAGGTAGGTCACTGTATTCGATATTTTCAGTTAATGGAATGAATGGGCGAGAGTGTACGGTCAAGCATTCAGTTATTAAAGGGCGGGTGGAGAACGCATAGTGGTCATAATTCGTTATAGAGCAGTGTATTCTAGCACCGGGACGGTATATTTGGGATGGTTGTTCCGAAAAGGAACCGCAATACAAAATAACGTACGTTTGCTTCAAGTGCAACGTGAAGCACTGAGGTAAAAGCTTGTGTAAGTGACCGCACCGTTGAAAATTGCTACAGAGCGGGAGAAAATGGTTTTGAGCTTGGACTTGCAAGGGAACAAGTGGCGGACACTACACTAGTTCACTCAGCTGTACGTCACAGAGGCTAGGTAAATGCGGTAAGACCGCTTTGGGTGGGACGTAGGTAACCTTGTGGCCTTCCGCTGGACTTCCTCTAACATATCCCTATCATACTTCACCCGATGAAACCAGCTTGGATTACAGTGTCCCAAGAAAGAGATAGATAGAAGTCGACGCGAGGACAGAGAAATTTCTTGGGCGCACGGAAAGAAGAAAGTTGGGGGAAATAAACATCTCGGATGAGGGGGTGTGTAAAATGTTGGGTATGATTCAAGTCGCGGGGGCCAGCAGCGTGTTCAGTTTCGGTATGGGGCTGACCATAGGACGATGTCACAACCTACCGTTTTAAATAACGATGCGTTGCGATTTTTTGATGTTTGAGTAGACGGCTGGCAGCAGAGAGAAGCCGCCATTTGGGGAAATTTTGGATCTCCGTACTATACATATGGGCTTTCTACGAAATGATACCCGTCTGTGGCCGGAAGCAAGACAGCGACGGATGTTGCTAAAAACGTCGAATGGCCCGCGTCTAACGACATGTTCTTGTAGAACCGCACGGTTTTGTGGAAGCAAAGGGAGACTTCTTCAAAAATTATAATAATGTTTATTCCCAAATCCCGTCCTAGAAATCAAACTGCCATTAAGTGGAACCAGCTAGGAAAATATTCGACCTGGGGTGCACAGACATTTCGAAGTACCTACGACGAAACCGTGCGGTAGTATTTCTCACATATTAAGAACGTTGAATAAAGTGATCGTTTTCAGTGACAATGAAGATATCGGCGGAACGTGGGTGAAAGTAGTTGAAGAGAAACAAGCTGTGAGAAAACTATGTTGAATGAAGTGTAGGAGATTATTTAAAGCGTGAACCGATTACAAAGCTCACCTTACAATCCCCTCCAAAGCCCACGGGAGACGGGTGCATCACGTGCCTGTTTAAGGTTTTTAACGACGGGTTGATTCCTCTTCTCAATTATAGGCTGTAAAATCACTTACTTTCAAAAAGAGATTTACTGGAAAAATGATGGTGAGAATAGCCTAAGGTACGTATGCGCAAGGACGGGTGCGCATTCCCTAAAGTGGATGGCTACGTTGCGTCCGGTTGAACCGCACTGAGTGCAGCGTGTCAAACGTTTTCTCATATGTACGAGAGAGGATATAGAGTCAATGGATATGTTGCGAGAAGAGCAATGACTAAGTGTATAGAAAAAGCAAAGTGAATTTGGGGTTGTAAAAAGAATCTCGATACTAGGCAGTAATAATTTTAGATATCTCGGAAGCTGTTGGTGCACCTTCTATACAACGGGTTGTCAAAGCTAGAGGCGTTTGCTTCGCACTCCCTGGTGACGACAAATGTAGAAAAAGCAGCTCTGAATAGCACTGGGACTCCATAATGTAGCTGGAGTTCGCTGTTTCCCCGGTACATTAGGAGATGGAGAACGTTGCGAAGACGGAATCCCAGACAGGCTAATAAGCAACGTCATGCGGATTTTAAAAATGATGCGCGATAAACGCGGGTTTTTCATCAAATGTAGCTCCAAAAATCTGACCCTTCGTATGCTGTCGTACCTAAACTCGTTAGACCATCAACTACCAGTGAAAGGAAGAAGGCCTTCGCTGCGGAGTTATCTATTTGAGGACGCCAACTGAACAGTTATAGACTATTGAACAGGGAAGCAAAACTCTCATTTGCATCTCGTTTACAAAACTGAATATCCCCCTTCTCCTTGAACGCGTCTTCCTGAACTTTCTCTGGATATTCATTGACTGCTACTCAAATGCAGGCAAATGTTACAAAGAGACTCCACAAATTCCGTAACAGATCTCACTTTTCAAGAGACGCAAAGCGGATTTACGAGAAGACGTGCTACTCACATGCCTCATCAGTAGTATCCACCGTTACACCAGTACTTACGTTGACCCTTCCATAGTGCCTTTATACTCTCAGTGCCCTGCGATTTCTTCCAGCACTGGACCTGCCCCAAGCTATCCAGTAGCCTCTTGCTTTATAGCAATACAAGACCCTGAGCTCTCCAGCGCCCTTGAAAATTGAAATTCTGCTTTACCGTCCGTGAAAACTCCAAATGTCCCCACAATACTGAGCAGCCATGTAGAACTCTCTCCTGGTCCTGAAGCGACTGACGCGGCAAGTCTCCCAGCCAGGACAATGACTGCATCAGACGCTTACAGCCCTTGTGCTCGTCACAGACCCCCTGACCCGCTGCCTCTCCACGTTCCACCCCCGCCAAAAAACACCTTCGGACTCAAGCATTTACTGTCAAGGCGGTGATAAGTAACGCATCCTCGAGAATCTGTCCCTTTTTCACAAGACAAGTGGTCTTTGCTCCGGCCTTTCCACAGTTACATGACAGGTACCTTAAACCACACGTACCACAAGCTCGGTGAAACCTCATCCGCAAATGCCGGTGGCCAACTCAGACCCTTATATGCTTCCATCAACCTGCTCACCCACTTCCCTCCCAACTGTAGACTATTTTCGGATACCACCCCTCCCGCCACACCCGCCGCCTCTTTCCGCATCATATTACTCTCCATGCCTGGCGGCGCGAATGATTTCGCGTCCCAAAACACTTCCCAACTCCCAAAGCATTCCAACTGCACACCAGCCTTCCAGAGGTATTCCCTACCCCATAGTGAACCTCATACTCTACCTTCTTCCGTGGATTCAAACCTCCTTCATCCAATATCCACCCCCTACCCCAAGTGCTGAGTAAACCTGGACCTATTCCGGACACATACCTAGTCAACTATACTTCATGTACACTTAACTCACCCTCCCATTTCCCCCTAGTACCGAACTCCACCGTAGGCGAGGTTAGTAAATTTCTAATTAGTATGGTGTGCTACATGGCTGTTTCAATCCCTGGTTATAACACCCACCGCTGTGACAGGAGAAACTCAAGAGGTGGAGGCTGTGCCATCTGTTCCAACTCGGAATTTTGTGCAACCCCCTTGATGATTCCAGCCTAGAAAGGATTCCAGAGGCCATCTGGATCTCCATAGAACAGCTCAAACGACCTGTTCTGGTAAGTTGTATCTACCTACCACCGGCCCCCACTCCAGCTTATATAGCTGACTTGTCCCGTATTATCTTCATTGCATATGCCCTTCCTCATCTGTCTAAATTTCTGTTGGGTAACTTCAACCTGCTGGAAAGTTCCTGGTCCCCCACTTTCGGCCTCACTCGTTACGCCTCGCTGCTTGCCCAACTTAATGTGGAGGGTTGGTTACAGATCGTACGCAGCACCATTCGTGGCCTAAATACCTTGTTGGACCTAATATTCTCAAGTGAGGGTCATCTGTCTACGGCCACAGTCGGTCGGCGCTTCCCAGGTAGCGATCACTGCATCGTTTATTGCAATGCAGTCGGGTACACCCCATCTGTCCCTCCGAGTCCTTCTCTCTTCCACCTTCTGTCTCCAGAGAATATCGGAATTCTCGGGATTTCTCATTATTGCTCCTCAGCAGCAAGCTCTCAGCAGACCGAAAGTCCTTACGGGCATCCCTCGAATGCCGCGATGAGAGCACCACCCTTAAGGACCCTTCTTGCTGAAAATTACTCAGCCGCATATTTCGTGGACGCTGTACCCCAAACAGCCATTCAGTTACTTGCCTGAGTTCCACCAACGGTAGTTTTATCACCGATCATGCCGACCACCTGAACCGACCACCATATAGCCGACCACCTGAACGCTTACTTTGCCAGCTGCTACTTACACTTCCCCCAAACTCAACCACGCAATCCCCGCCGCATACTCCACACCTCCACAACAGAAAAACCGCCCATCTCTTAGCAGCGTGGCCGCCTCCTCAGCTGATGCATCAGCCCTTCTTCAAGAACTTCGCCGTGCCGGGGAGCGACGGCATACCATCACCTGCCCTGAGACATGGAGGTCAAGATTTTAACACCCATGTCCTAAATCTTTTTAATCACTCAGTCAACTCTGGAATCGTCCCATCTCAGTGGAAACAATCTGTTGTTTGCCCTCTTTTCAAACCCGGCTCGAGGCAAGCTACCTACGACTACAGAGGGATCCATCATACCGCTCTTTTAATGCGAACCCTTGAACGTCTGTTTAAAGGCCCCTTTATCAGGTTCTTCCACGCCACAAATATCATGGATGGTCGACGATGTGGATTCCTATCTCAGATATCCGTCAATGGCTGTCAGCTGCACCACTTTGAGACCGTTACGGCACCCTATGATGCTGGACCCTATTGTTACAGTCTATTTGGATATCCAGAAAGCCTTTGCCCAGGTCCATCATGCATCCCTGCTGAAGAAATTGAATTCATTGGCATCACTGGATCCCTATTTCGATGGTTCACCTCCTATCTATCTGATAGGCCACAGACAACCCGAATTGGTGACAGACAGTTATCCCCACTACCGATCACCAGTGGGGTCACCCAGGGGAACGTGCTAAGCCCCATCCTCTTCCAGCCATATATCAGCGCTGTCTTCGACGCTGTATCCCACGGCAAACCCTTCCTATTTGCGGACGATATAAAAATCGCTTACACATTTCCTCCCTCTGCAAAAACTCTTGCCTTTCGCCAGATCAAACACAACTTAGACTCACTGACCCACTGATCATGTGCCTATAGCCTAAGCTTCCCTTCTTCCAAGTCCCATATAACTTCCTGGCGCTGCTTCGTCCAAGCTGACACGTTCAAAATTAATGGGCACACTGTCACTCATTCTACAGAGATCAAAGACCTTGGTCTCAGACACTCTTGCCCCTTTAAGTTTTCTCATCAAGCCCAGTTCCAGGTTGCCCGGGCACGTAGGCTCTGCAATCTAATATTACGCTCCTTTCATCTTCAAAATACAAAGGTCGCAATTTTCAAGCTATGCGTGCGACCACTTTGGAATTCTGTCTTGCTTTCTCTTCCATTTATACCCAAAGTTGTAGGCTGGCACTCGAGAACGTCCAGTGCCCATTCACCAAAACTTTATTTCCAGAGACCAGCCCTCTCTCCTTCCACTCCCGCTGTATAATCATAGGCCTTGAACCACTATGGCTCAGACGATTAAAGTTGAAGTTAATCCCCCCTACACCGTTTGTTGTACCGAAATGCTTTTACAGCAGAGACGAGGCCAAGCGTAAAGTCATATACACTATAAATTCCGTAAATCCAGCAGCCTCTTAGTGTACCCTCCAGCGAGTACAAACCTTCGCCGCTGCTTCCTGGTTTACTACACTCGCATTTGGAACAGCCTCCTCGATTTGTTTCGAAATATTACACACAGACGCACGTTTTCACAGCCTGTAGATGACTTCTTTTCGTGTAAAGCCGCAGCCGCCCTACTTAACACCCTACCATCCATTGATCACCTTTATGAACTGGGTCCAAGCCACCTCCGCGTTTGACGAAGGTACATTTAGTGGACGGAAAAAAATAATTTTAGAAAATAAGCCACCACCTTACTATACCCTGCCACCTCTGACTTGCTTAATGCAACCTACACCAGGTCCCTCCCAGCTAAGTCCCTACTCTGGACTACTCTATCCGTTCTGCTTAGTGAGTAGTGCCTCGTCTTGTCCAACCCAAACCAACATAGACCAAGCATAAGCCAGAGCTTCTCATACCTGAGAACGTATTATACGCCACACAAACCATTCAGCTCATGCACAAAACATGGCGTTATTCCTCTGTTTGGCTCGATAGATCACGCACCGCCGTCGTTTAAACATTTTCACACGTTCTGGCCATTTCCGTCCAGTTCCCATTTTCCCAGTGGTCGCTACCGCCTCATTTGTCTTTGCACCTTGCCTTTCACAGCAATTGTCTGCCGTTTGCTTGCTCTAATAGACTAAGCTGTTTTACTGGGCTGGCTTTCCCTCGACCGGATAAAATATCTGGTAGCTGGAGTTCATTGTCAATGCACAAGCCGCAATTATGACTGCTTGGTGCCATACCACCTTGCAGATCTAGTAGCATGAGCCAGCGATGAAAACCTCGTGTGGTGGTCGGTACCTCCTGCAGGGAGGGTCACCCCGTTGCGTCACACCATGGTGCGTTTGTATGCCCGTCGCCTCTCCAGTAGCACAGGTGCTTCGCCCATCGCCTGTGGTTGTACCCCTCGGTTGTGCCATTTAACTGACAAACCTATAAACTACAGACGATGAAAACCACCGGGCTTCCATCTGTTTAAATAAATAAATAAAAGAACTTCTGAAAAAACACATATGGATAGGCTGAAGGCACTGTGCTGCCCATGGCTTACATGGACGTACGGAGCTGTAGCTGCTTTCTTCACACTTGGGGTTGTACGGCACCAAGGCGCAGTTAGCCAACCAAACAAGACAAGCTCCTGAGCACCAGTGAGTTAGGCCGATTTCAACTTAAACCATATTTGAGAGGTAGGGTCCATCTTTTCCCCCGCTCAGCCACTGTTTCCCGTCGGCATCATTTTGTCATCCGTTGCTCAGGCGGGCGGGGTTTGGAAGGGATATGCAATTGGCTGCAGGGTGTTAAAGTGTTTGATTCTTATTAAGTGCATGTACTCGTGTGCGATAACACAGGGTATGATGTAGGGCGCCTTACGCATGGGAACAAACGGCGAGTGATAAATAGTACAAATAAGATGAATATTGCTGCATCGGTTCTTCAGAGTTGGGTGCATGACCACGTAGCGTTGATCAACAAGTGGCACGCAAGGGACTTTTATTCCCCCTGTGCTCAAGAGAAAGCCGTCTCAGTCGTTATTTGCGTGCATAGCCGGTTGCAAAAGAACGTATATTAGAGTTGTATTCCTTGAACGGCAACCAAGAAGCTGTCTTTTAAGTCTTAATAGAGGTTTAGTGGATCTCGTGACGTAGAGAGGCTGTGAACGTGCGTATTAAACTGAGCATAACGAGACCGCGCGCTGAATGCTGATTAGGTCACCCAACCACAACAAACGGCATGTTAAATGCGCCCGTCCGAAAACAGGGCCAGACGACCCTTTCAGCGACGACAATGCATATGATACCAAGAGGATCAAACTAAGCACTCGTGGTGCACAGGTTGTTGTAGTACCTTCAATAAAAAGGTGGTGAATTGCGTTTCAAGTGCTGATACTTGGGGTGCCTTTTAAGTGTGCAGTCCGAATGCACCTTGGATGCGTTACATCGAGGCGGTAGTAAACTCTGGTCCCAACTACTGATGGGACACAGCGGCACGCTACGGGCTTCAAAGATGTCCCACCGATGGTTGATATTTCCGGTATTTGACGCTGAACCGAAATACTGCGTGAGCACGCGTGGTTTCTTTCAAATTAACTTTCAATCCTAATCATATTCCATTATGAACACATCAATACGGGGCAATGGATGTTCTTTGTTTGTGTATATTGCTGTTGTTTCCGATGATGGACGAGAAATTTCATCACACAATGTGTATATTCGACACCTGATTTCTACCGGTAGTTGAATGGCGTGCGGATCCACAACGCGGAATAGTGCCGGAGTTCCAGGGTTGTTACGCGAGTGCAGACCCCTGCTCCGATGACGATCTATAATATGGACTTCAGATTTGCTGCTATCTGGTTGCCCTGTGGTGGATTAATTTATACGGGATATCACGTTTTAGGATACGTCTCAGAATAGTGCTAGGCTTCCGCTCATGTGGTGGACGAGCCTCAATGTTCTCATTAAGAGCTCCAAACTGAGTCACGTACCACGCGAGAAAACCTCACGATGTCTGAGAAGTTCGTTTTCTCACGGGGTCGAATTAGTAGATTGAACCACTACGCTGAGGGTGAGCGTCAATCCGGAGAACGCGGTGTTCTCTACCTGGCGTGTCCGCAGGTAAACCGTGTTTGTGCCAATCATCAGCTTCAGGGTCGCTGCGTGAACCTGTGGTGAATCAGTGTCTAATTTCTATTGAATGTTACCGCCCAAAATAGCCACCTCACTGCTACCGAGAGCATAGATATCACAGCTCTCACCGACGCCTCTGCAGGTCAAAATCGGCACTCACATATGATGGATCTAGAAAAGTCTATCGGGATCGATAGGACAGTAGATACAGATACCCAGAAGGAACCGACATTGGTTGACTGGAACATGAGTTGGTAGATCACCGCGAATTCTGTTCTTCTGCATGAACCCAGAAGGGAAGATACATCCACATGATATAAACTATATAGCGCCGTTCGCAAGTGGTAGAAACGCAGTGACATGGATGGGTATTTCGCTTTGTGGAATAACGGCTAGCCATGTGCCTTCAAATACCGTAACGCTGATCCATTTAAAGTGTGCATGCTGCGAAAACTGTCCCTGCAGCCGAACAAACTTGTCGCGCCCCCGCAAGATGACAGAAGAGACAGTCTAATAACCCAGGTGGGCGAGTTTTGATGTAGAATCTTCTGCCTTGCAAGACATCTGGATGCACATTTCTCTTATCCAAGAGGATAAGGAAGCAATTTGTGAAAAGTTATCTTAGTCTGCGAAAGTGGAAAATCACACGGAGATTCGAAGTGTTTTCCACCTGGATCGAGTACAGGCCTTCCGGCAACTGTTCAGATACTGCAGTCGCGGGACCTAGAATAGCTGTGGGCACTATAGAGGCCTGGGTTCCCTAGGTATTTATGGAGAAAATCCAGGAGAGACTCGCCTGCGCCTAAACAACAAGCCTCCACATCCAATTAGCTTGATTAGGGAACCAAGAGCGACCAAAAGAAGTTGGTGACGGTAAAGTCGTTTTCAACTTAATAATCGACGAAGATAACGAGAAGAGCGAAAAAATAAGTAGCTCTAAAAGATTACTATGCAAGCACAGTTGGCAATTGGGACGTTTTAAACAAAAAATGGGGATGTGAGGATTACGTGACTGCATAGTGTGTACACTGTACACTCATAGAGGAGACTACCTGGGAATTCTTTCGATATAACTGATTAGGGCTTAAGGGGCCTTCATCGCGGTAGCAACTAACAGAAATGTTAGGTCACTTGCTTAGGCAGTAGGGCCCCGTTTGGCCCAGAACAACACTGGTCACGTGCGACGGAATAATGGGTGACTGAATTTATGCGGTCCCCATCAGAATAAGTAATTAAAAAAACGGATGTCTTACAGACGCCTAAATACGACGCAGAAATGATGGTACAAAATAGAAAGGAACGTGGTAACTATAAAGTAAGAAAAAATTTTGCGTTTCTTATCCAGTGAATGTGTAGAAGCCAAGCCTAAATGGTGGTGGAGTTGGAAATTACTTGGGCTGTTCACCAAACGCATTCTGCAACGGAATAATGATTACAGCACTGTCCTTTAAATATATACCAACCTTTGTTTAGACCTGGTTGGTTGAAGCTAACTTTTTAGCCCCGCCCCGTTTCATTGCACCTAAAACTGTGCATGATGTGGTTTTCAACGCTTCACCTCAGTTTGCAGTAGAATCAAGTCCGTCGGGGCACAGGTACAATTTTAAGGTAAGTTGCAGCGAGCTGAAAATGCTTTGCTGCCCTAAGTTGCCACTTCATATCACTTGACCGTCGAGACAACACAGTTCGCAATTTTCGCTTGTCACACGCCTGAAAGTCAGGGCCAATGCACCAATTGGAAATGGCCGATCCGGTGGTTCAATGAGTTTGGTGAAGAAGGCCGCACACAACCCTGTGTAAGGTATTGCACCCCACAAACCTTAGCTTCATGTTATTCCGAACATCTCAACTTCGTCATGGTGAAACTAAAGCATATGTGCCGCCACAGTTGGTAAGTTTATGACAATGACCTTTGACATTGGTTAATTCATTATCCAAGTGCGCGAAGCCTGTGCTTCGATTGAGTATGACGTTTGTTTTGGTATATCCAGTCAACGATGATCATATTGCGACAGATCATTGCCAATTTTCTATTAAGCGTTCATCGGCGGTGAAATAGCAGTTCAGCAAAAACCTATTCTGTCCGAACACCCTGCTCTACAACGCGCTGCATTATGCTCCGAATGCAATCAGGCACAGGTCTTATTGAGGCGCGCGTATGAAGGTAGCAGCCGGGCCGTTAACCGTCTGGAAACAATTGGGCTTTGTAGGACTCCTTAGTATTGTCAAAAACGTGTTTCCTTGATGCATCGACTGATTTAGTGGTAGGTTTTTCCGGGTGCGCATTGGCTAGTGTATCCCAGAATCCTATTTTACCACGCAACACGCACAAGACCATACAAAGAACTTGTCCTTTTCCCTAAACTTTCCGCTGGTTACGGAAGCAAGTGGTGTAAATTCTTAGCTTACGCAGGAGCCACCGGCTGCGTCAGGAAGCCTAAGCAACGTATTACAAGCTGACAGTATTTTAAACTCCAATTTCTTTTCTCAAGGTGGATAATGGTCACGTAACCAAAATGAACTAACTAAAGCTGAGCGTATTGTGCCAACTTTTGAATCGTGTACGGCTAGCGGTCACATAGATATGAAACTACAGTTTGACTGGTTTCTGCATCACATCTAAATCATACCGGAGTGCAATTGGGTTTCCGGAGAATGCTTACTTATTTAGACGCGTCAGCAGGGAAAGTCATGCGATGGAACGTAGTCCGGATGCGCTCTGGAATGCACCGTACAAAGCTATGATACCTGTTCTCTCGGCGTTCACAGAAGTATAGCATTTTGTCATAATCGGACGCAGATTTTGTGTGTGGCATAAGTGACGCCAGTTTATCTATCTCGGAAAGCATGTTGCGCTAATTCTAGATCATCATCTTTTAGGAGAAACTGAAATGTTTATCTGGAGGTGCAAAATGCCCGCGCCCAGAGAAGGCACAAACAACCAGTAGCCAGATATCTTCGCCATCCATCGCAAAGAAGGTAAACGATGTGCGCCTATTTGGAGTCCAAAGTTCTAAAAATATACCAAGAAGGATTTGTGCCATGGGGCGCTACAGGGTTAGCGACGGATGGAGAACGTCGTTAAATTGTCTGTTGCGTTCTGGCAGAGCCAATGCAACTGGGACGGGCAACCGTGATCTTCTATCTAATGTAACAATGATAAAAGTTTTACATCATAATTGTAGGGAACATACCAAGTGACCCATGATTGGACCGGTACAATTTGGCCGTGGCGGGCAACAACACAATACGGAGGAAGGCAAGACCAAGAAGGCATGCTTATCACGTGAAAAGTGGTCGTAGATTGTGGAAGACAAAACAGCCAGAACAATGAAGCACGAGATACGACTACATAAATAAGGAAGCAGGTTGAATTCATCTGCAACTGTAAAACGGCTGCTTGCCTTGAGTGAGCTTGGGCGATTGAGTAACTGAACATGGCGCCGATGAGTGCAAATAAAGATAAAACGGTGGATAAATTCGAATTTGAGGCGAATGGCAAGTAGTCTCAAAAATTCGGTTTACGTCGATACTGAGTAGACTCACTCTTGGAGCTGTTTTGAGGGAAATTAGGTTTAAAAAATAATTGCGAGGGCTAGTTGGCGCTAATAAACTTGAGCAAACAAGCATCTTAAGCAACATCGTTGGAATCGTGCAAGAGGTTATCTGAAATCTCAGAACCTGGATGGGTACACCTATTGGTGCACGGGATATAATTGCCACAATAAAACCGAGAAGGTATATGCAGTAATAACAGATCCAGTTGAAGGGTTTAGCAATCTAGAATAAACTTGTCCCTGAGGGAGTTTGGGCCGAGTATGCAACTTGTTCTTAGTTGCAACAAACTTGCCAGAGAGGTTAGAGCCGGAAGAAAACAGTTTCAAGAGTGCCATCGGACCGCGTATGGCAAAACCGTGTCATCATTGAACTGACCTACTCTGATTTCTATACATCCCCGCAACGGACGTGAAGGTTGTGGTAATCCGACAATGGATGCGCACTCCTGTGGCAGCTGGAATTGTGTTGGACGAGAGAACTGTTGGACAGTTGAACAGTTGGAGTCACGTCGATGTAGAGCCACAGGAAGTTCGAGGTCCATTTGGGCGTGTTCTGGACCCAGCCATATTGAACGGCGGCAGTGCGGGGCGTTCAGAGCAGCCACTTCCAACGTTTGAAGTTTGAGAAGAGGAGAAAATGGGATGGGATTAATAGTTTGACGGGTGTCGGGGATATAATATGACATGATGTCCATTGGCAGCCCGAACCAGCCCGCTTTGTGATATCTCAAGTTACGTTCTCCACCTCACTTTTGCTGAACATAAACCTTCACATACCCAATAATGGAAGTTGACTTTTCGCGCTTCAGCTGTAGACAAAATAGGTTGTCCGTGTCTTCCGTAATCAATCCTGCCGCATCTTTATCAACGTTTCGTACTTTAAAAGGGGTGCCTCCCCTTCACTCACCGGAAATCAGTTGTCAAATGACATGGAGCCTGTCAAAAAAGCCTGCCGGACAGGTGGTCGTGCCTCAGGTGACAAGAGGCCACGGCCAAAAACTTATTGTACAGGCACAGGTGAAACGTCGCTGGACTACGGTGTGCCGCCTGTCTCCATAGCTGCGGTGTACTGTCCAGCACTGGCTTTCCTACGGCAACGTCTTCCTAGACGTTTGAATGTTTTGTCATAAATAAACCAAGAATTGATTTTATTCAAGTCCGGGTTGAAAAATGCGATGTAATTATTCTTTACGGGCATTTTCATAATAATAATCGTAATGTTTATTCCTAACTGGTGGGTAACACATCGTCAGGTATGATCACACTGTTGCAGGCAGAAAAAAAGCACCACTGGCGAGTTTTGTGCGTACCAGGGTTTGCCGGGAGAAGGGACAGTGTCATAAACTGTAGGCTTTATTCGATGTAGACTTTAAGATTTGAAGGTGGCGGGCAAAACAAAAGGAGGGAGGCGAAAACAGGATGCGTACTGCTTGAACGCAAAAATAAAACTGCGAATAACGGAAAATGAGGACTCACGACAGCGGATCTAGTGAAGCAGCAAAGTTGGCGTACTTCAGCCGGTCAAGTTGGACCAAAACATAAAACCACCGCTGAGGCCTCGTGGCCTTGGATTGTTTAGCTTTTGGCCACAGTCACAAAAAGCGTACGTAAGGATGATGAAGTGAAGGGCTTAGCAAGGCGGATAAATGGTAGCAGGAATCTCAGAATCATGGCGTACAGTGAAACTGTTGAGACTCATTGGTGTCGCTGGTACAGTGTAGTCGGGTGTAAAAGTTCCTTGAAAAAATGAGTTGGTGACAAAACACAAGCCGGAACACGAACTGTACAGAAAATTATTGACTTTGTGGAGAGCACACATTAGGATGAACGCGTCCTGTTGGTGGCTGGAACCACGTGTAGAGTTTATTCGTATTTGCCGTAATTGTACGAGTGCGCTAGAAGTTACGGTGAAAAGTATGAAGGGAATAGTTGTGGGCGTGCTATAAAACTGGGTATGACAATGCTGTACCATCAGTGGTTTCTGGACAGCCTCGTACCGAACGTCATATTTAAGGTCATCGGGCTGAGATGTGCGATTCTTTGGGCAGCGGGAGTTTTCATGTTTGCCAAGGAAATCAGCAGGGGTAGAACAGAGCCAATGTAAGATCGCGGGTATTTTTTCTGGTTCGGTTGGGGATCCCTGTGGGTGCAAATCACAGACCAGATGGAATGGATTACAGCCAAACAGAGCGTCAAACGAACGTCGAGGCTCGGGAAGACGAGGAAATTGGATAAGATCAGTAAAGCCTGGTGAGCATGATGAGACATCGGCCAGGACACTGTGCATTTATAGAGAAAAAACTTAACGGTTACCACAAAATGGGATGGTGACAACATGCACTTAAATGAGACATGACAGGGGTAGGTTTGTACTAGCGCTATGCTAGCGCTCAAGCACGAGCTGGGTTCGCTAATATATGATGTTAAAGCACAGGAAGTCTGAAGCAAACCGGTATAGCACGCAGAGAGGTCGGGCGGTTATGGAACTCAGACGTATAGGGACTGACGGGAATGGACTTTCAAGATGGACTAGTTTATCTGGAATCTATTACGTAAGATGGGAAGTAGCATAACCTAAGTGGAACTGAATGCAAGAGAAATGGTCAACAGTCCACGAAGCACTACTACCAGCTTCAATTAAAAAGTGGTGCATGGCCTTTAGGCGCTACTCTCGTTGGCTGGTATTAGGGGGCTAGTAATCTCGTTGTGTGTACATGTATATTTCTCACCGTGTGTCCACTCCCGGGGAGCAGTAGGCTGGGGTATGTGTTTTGTCTGGTTGACAAAGTGGCCTCTGGTGCGGTGCAATCTCACTTATGACGCAGCCAGGTGCAGCTCCACACGTCGATGTAAACCGTAGGCACCGCAGGCCATGCAATCTGCTTTCCGCAAGTTTCTCTTCTTTTTTAACAAACGAGTGATCATTTTTACCGTCTGTAGTTCATAGCGTTGCCAGTTAAACGAGACAACCGGGACGAGTCAAGACCAGCAGTAGCAAACTAAAACAACAGTGCTCTTTTATTGATTTACTGAATTAAAAGCCAGGCTCAGAGCCACCGGTGATGGGAAAAGCACGCGAGCCACCTGGAAGTGGTGGACATACGAACGCACCATGGTGCAACGCAACACGGCGACCCAGCCTGCAGGAAGTACTGACCACCACACGAGAAATTCGTCCCTTGTGCCTGCTACCAGATCTGCAAGGTGTGATGCCATCAAGCAGTCATTACTGTGGCTTTTGCATTGATAATTAACTCCAGCTATCAGGTATTTTATCCGGTCGGGGGAAGGCCAGGCCAGTAAAACAGCCCACTCTATTCGAACAAGCAAACGGCAAACAGCCGCAGGGCAGGTCACAGTGGAGGCAAATGACGCGCATTTGCCATTGAGACAATGGGAACAGAATGCTGTTGCCCAGAGCGTGTGGGCCACGGCTAGATGATGACGGAGTTTGAGCTACCTAGCCAAGCAGAGGCGTACCGCAATGTTATGTGTGCGTGTTCTAAATCGGCTGTGTGGCGTAAAATACGTTCTCGGGCATGAAAAACTGACTTTTTGGGTTCATGTTTATCAGGGCTAGGCAAGACCACACATCAAAGAGAGCGGATAGAGTAATCCAAGACAAGAAGTAAGCTGGAGGGAGGCTGGTAAATTTTGCCTCGGGAAGAAGCCGGGCCAGTTACAGAACACACTCTGATCAAGCAGTCACTGCGAGTAACTGTTGCTCCAGGTGAGTCAAAGGTAGCAAGCTACAGTAAGGGGTGGTTTCATTTTTCAAAATTATTTTTAATACTTGTTCACCAACTGTTCTTTCGTCAATATCAGTATTGATCTGAACTAGATAAGTAAATCAGATGAGGGGGTATTTTGGCATTAAGTAGGGCGGCTTCGGCTTTACATGTACCGAAGTTGTCTACAGACCGCGAAAACCTATGGCGGTACTTGATAGTTCGAGGCAAATCTGAGAGGTTGTTCCATATGCGCATTATACGCCAATGTGTGTATGTGGTCCATCTAATGAGGCGCTGGCCCAAAGTGGACCAACCCAGCACAAAATCCCACTGCCCACAGAATTGCGCACCCCAGCCCAAACATCTTAAACATGACATCCGTCACGGGGGTTGCCATGAAGCCGATGTACGTCAGCGCAATGATGGCATGGCACTGCCATACCCACTTTGATACCATACCCGCAACAATTCACTTCCTACTTCCGAAGATGCCATCACCCACTCAAGCCCTTACCCACAACTGCGAACAAACTCGTCGCGCGGCCCTAGCCGCCTCCGGAACGCGTTCAATCTAACCCGCTGAAATTTCCGTTCGGATGTAAACATCTCGTTGACTTTCATTCAATGCAGTTTGCGTTCCTTCTTGTGCGTTTGCACCAACCCCTTCCCCAAGGAACTTCTACACTAGACCTCACTCCAGCAGTCTCTACAGTTTCAATGTACACCATGCCTGTGAGATTCCTGCTACCATTTATCCGTAGTAATGATTCCCCTACTTCAACATCCCTACTCTCGGTTTTATGACCCTGGCCCTAAGCCCAACATTCCAAGGCCGGATAGGCCTCAAGAGGGTTTAAGACCTTAGTTCAAATTGACCGGCCGGGTCATGACAATCCAGCTACATCACCAGATTCTTTGTTCTGGTTCAGCATTTTTCGCAATTTAAAGTTTTTCCATCATGCTCCGAGTAGGATGCTTGTTTTTCGTTCTCTCTTGCACGCCACCTTCAAACATTAATGATCGGTGCAACAGAAGGTGTTCGAGAGTTAGCGTTATGAAAAAAGTTGGAAACAGTGAACTGCTTAATTTTTACGTGAACCCTCACTTTCCAGCCACAAACTGATCACACTGAAACCTAGCGGCCAATATGAAGGAATTTCCTGCAGAAAGTGCGCCTCGGGTACTTTTGAACGATTCTTCACAGGCACAAGTCTGTTTGAGAAGTTTTTAGGGTTCTTAAAAACTCACTTGCTACGATCTGAAGGTAAATCGCATTAGTTCTGAACCACAGTTCCGAAAATACTTTGAATGTGCATTCATCATTGCTGGCTGTCGCTAGTCAAATATTCCGAATTCATCAGCTCGTAGTTGCCATCGGATGACACCAGGAATCTTGCAACTTGTGCGGTATCTTCTTGGCCGCTGTCTTAAAATGCATGCTTGACCACTGCTTCAGCTACATACCCACAACTTTTTCAAGGACGGACCATTGTGGGTGAGGCGATGGAAAAGTTTATTTTGCAATCAGTAGATGGCAGATCAGTTGGGGAGCCGATCGATTTCTCCGAGACTGCAGTGTTTTCAAGGTTATCGCTTCATGGTAAAGAATGTCTAATGCGTTATTCTGCAAATTGTCACCATGGTTGGCCTCTTTGCTTGTGCGAATTACCGGTGTAAACAATGAATTCGAACTACAAATCACCTCCTAATAAATCGGCTATCCCGACTTGCGGTAAAACTCTAATTGATTAAAATGGATGAAAGTTCCGGGTAGCTCTGCAGCTGTAGTAGCTTGTTTAACCTGCCAGGGCCCAAACTGTACTCTTGGACACAAAATATGTGATACGTTTATTCCTGTAAGCAACGTTCGACTTGTGTCCTCTACCCAACTAAACGGATGCCGAATCTTGTGTTTTCGAACCCCGAGATTAGCCATTCCGCGGTACACACATTCATTTTATTCGGATAACCAGTAATGTTTGAAGGACGTAAGACTCTCAGTTGATGGCAACCTGTGCACGTAGGCTAAGTTTTCTGGTAAACTGTTTGACATTACCATGGATTATTTAGGTCCTGTTTACGGGGATTAGAGTTCTCCATTGCCACTTGCGAAACAGTTCATGCCTCAGGCAGTCACTAGATGGTTTGTGGCTTGGGATGTAACCGGTGAGCTGCTTAGCATATCAATAACCATTGAGTCTCAGCCTCGGCGAAGGAGGCTGTTGTGGCTTGCACAATGCGGCAATGAGGATCAAGCAGACACACACGACTGCCATGTAACTGAGGTTTAAGATGCATAAGCAACGGGCCAGGTGTAGCTCTCGTTAAGCATAGCAGCTAGCCGACAAAACATAGCTGACGCACAGGACTAACACGTGCCTAGTCGCCTCAAGTGGGAAATGTAAGTGGTACCAAGTGGACGAGATGAAAAGTTAAATTTTATTGTGCGTTTTTATTATTGCATGTATCCTGGCAGCAAACATACGGCCTTCTTGGCGCGTGATGTTCGTTGAGTTATTGGCCTCGTGGAATGACAGGAAGATGTAAATTAGTTTATAAAACTGTCACAAAGAGACAGGCGTCTGATAATCCAAGATCAGTGCTTGCTCTGTAAAGCAAGCACTTCAGCGTCGTCGGTCTTGTAGAACCGTGCTCTCAGGACTCCACCTATAATGGCTGATTCACGTTGTGTTACTTTTTGTAGCTGGTGCATACTGAGTAACAGGCTTCAAGAAATACGAGACCTACCTGAAACGCACGAAGGCTCATCAGCGGACGAACAGAATGCAACTGGTGACTCCTACATGCGACACATGAAGTCATCAGTATCTCCCTCCTCCAGATGGCACTCTGGAGCATTGATGCTAGTATTATGCTCTTAATTTGGAAAGATCATTATGTTGTTCAAAGTAGTAAGAGGTGGATGAAAGTCTGTCGATGCTAGTATTATGCTCTTAATTTGGAAAAATCATGATGTTGTTCAAAGTAGTGAGAGGTGGATGAAAGTCTGTTCCAAAGTATCCTTGGAAAAAACAACCTGGGCAACTGGTGCTTCGTTTACAGTGTGCAATTAGAAGATGCGCTCAATTTTATACCTCCTTTGGGTTCCTCGACATTCCGCTGGTTTTTTTGAACACGTGCTTCCATTGTAGTACGCGCGCTGGTATAGCAA
This sequence comes from Clonorchis sinensis, assembly GCA_003604175.2. Classification (NCBI taxonomy): domain Eukaryota; kingdom Metazoa; phylum Platyhelminthes; class Trematoda; order Opisthorchiida; family Opisthorchiidae; genus Clonorchis; species Clonorchis sinensis. Next base: position 179,270,544 of record CM030369.1, on the reverse strand, counting down.
AACAGTGTTGGTGTTTCCATCACCCGCTGCCGCAATTTTTCACCAAACATATATGAAGCCATACCCAAAGCCACAGCACCGCAACTGTAAAATTGAACAAGCGCCGAGAATTAAGAAGGAAGATTAATCCAAACATATTCCGACAAAAGTAAGGCTGAATATGGTGGTTTTGGCTTGAGCATACATGCAACCAAATGCAATGTGATATATGAAGGTTTTGGAGAAAAGTGCATCCGCTGGATAAGCATCGGAGCCGAACGTGGCGATCAACAACGCAAGAAGGGGGAAGGCAAAACCAATAAGTCATACTTATCACGTGATAGGTAACCATAAAATGTGGAAAAATAAAAAATGGGATAATACAAGAGGGGGTATGATTATTTCTGCGATCTAGCCGGTTGACTTGGGATACAACTGAAAACCATTGTGATCTTGGGCGTTGAGCTAATACCCAGGGTCACGAAGGGCTTGAGTAGAGATACAGTAATGAAAAAATTCACAATGAAGCTAAATGGTGAGTTTTCTCTCAAAAGGATGGTTCACATCGAAACTGCGCAGACTTACTCATGTCGCTGTCGAAGAAACGTCAGGCGTAAAATATATTTTGAGGAGTTAGTGTTATTGCACAGAGTGGAAAGAGCACCGTAACTAAAATCGTCGAATTTGTGTGAGGGGTAATCTAAAATTGCAGTGCAAAATGGGGTTGTTAGATCAAAACAGTGTTTTGCGGATTAGGACGAATTCGGTTCAGAGAAGGTTAGGACCCGGTAAACACTTTTGCAGCTTCAAATAAAGGTCCCAGTGAGCAGGAATGGGCAGTCGGGAGTAAGAAAATAGTTGCAGGAATGCTATCAGACTAAATGTGGCAGTGCTTGGCCATCATTGCGCCGACAAACTTCAGTTTCTGGAGGGCGCCGTAATGGATCTGACAGAGAATGCGCGTTTATATGGTAGTTGAATTTGGTTTGGACAAGGAGAGTAATACAGGTAGAGTCATGCTAAATTAAATACACAGGTAATTTTGTTTCAGTTAGAGATCGATGCGGACGTAAAGCAAGGACTAAGAAGGATTAGCGACGTCACCCAATGTCGAAGATAGAAGCTTGGAAGAAGATGGGGTGAGTTTATTGAAGGCTGATGAGCGTTGATAGGTGTCAGTTAAAATGGTGCCCATCACAATAAGAATCTAAAGGTGGATGATTTCAAGCCGACTGAGCCTATGTAAGTGTGGTTTTACGTTGGCACACCTAGAAATCAAGGACTTCATATGTTGCCGATACAGTATGAGGAGAGCGAAAACCGCTGTAAGCATACATCTGCTAAGTGAGTATGCAACACACTTAGATAGCGGTGCAAGAAACCAAGATTGGTTGTGAAAGTGGTATCTCGTGCCTTGCACTGAGTGGACCTAAGGCCAGGGCAAGAGTAGTTGCATAGATTTAGGGTGGTAGGGAGCTTACCGCGGAGTTTTCAGAAGCAAATCCATTCCGGCGTTCTTCTGACCACGCCAATCCGTGGTACTTGGTGAGGAGCTGCTTTAGTGAGCCTTGGAGGCGCTGCGTGACAGGCATAATTTAGCTGCGGTGTTTGGCAATGACGAAACCAAGATTCTTTATTTGCCACATACAGAATAATAATGATGTTCATTCCCAACTTGTGGACGGCATGCCGTCAGGCATGATTTTAAGACGGAACGCTTTCTGAATCCTACACTTCAATGCAACTCATCAGGCAATCCGGAAACTATTGGGGTCTCACACATAAACATAAACACCGTGGGTACCCTTCATAACAGTATCCACCATCTGTTGAAATATGGTTGGAGCCCAATTGATACCGAATGCCAGTCGGTAGTACCGGAACAGATAGAGATTTCAATTGACTGAAAATCTTCTTGGGGTTTCTACTCGATTTTAGCCTAAAGGTAAGCTCCAGGCAAATTAATCTTTGCAAAACTTTTGCACAATCCATTTTCGTAAACGAGTATTTTGACAGAGACAGAAGGCACTGATGCGTATATGATGCTGCAATGAGACCAGTGTGTACGCAAGCAGGTGTTTTCGTTGGCCTTTCTTCAGTAGAATCAGCGCAGCACGGATAGTTGCTGTATTCGGATCAGTTTCTGGTCAATGATGAGCAAATCTGCATTCCTTACTTGGAGTTTCGGTCTAGAAAACTATATTGCCTTTGGATGTGAGCCACCGTCTGACTTACACTTTTGTGCAAAATCCTAGTCCGTCCGCGAATATGACTGCATAGCGCCGCAGGATGCCCTTGAGTAGACGCTTTGGAAGACGAATGTGTGTCAGCTCAGCTCTTGAGATGGCACAAGCGTATCCAACGGAATCAGTTTGTTGATCCACTCAAGCCGCATGCGATAAAGCCTGAAGCGGCACGTCAAGTAGTGTTTGCTGGATCCGCCGAGTTTTTGATGGCTATCCGGCAGTCCATCTTTTTTTGGACTACCCCGAGCAGTATTGCGGCAAAAATTGCTAGTCGGCTTAAAGAAGTTGGTCGCTCAAAAGCTTGCCAAAAGTTTCATTTAAAGCTGCGACCAAAGTGGGATACTGATGCGCATGGCCACAAAATTCCCCCGGCAAGCAGGAGTAAATTTCGTGGTGGACAGTGGATTGTGAGCTCTACGTAGAGCAAACACGGTTGCGGTACCTGAGATTGATACATGTATCCTTTGGCGCGCAGGTGACGGCACCTGTACATTTGTGACGCCTGAGCCCAAGATAAGGAGTGGAAATCCTATCACTGGAATGCCAAAAACATGTTTAAGGTTTGCTTCGAATTCGACCGCAAGGTGATGTTCATCGAATGCATACGATGGGTGCAAGTAGCCTAGAACTGACCGTTCATTTTTCTGTTATCCTTCCAGATAAGGAAGTGTCGACATTCAGTGGTGAGGCAATGCGACTTCAGTGGATTATCCGGTTCTGTTGTGTGAAACGGCCGAGTTCGTATTACTGCAGCTTGGAACGATTACGAGCACCTGCACTGGCTTCCGCGATTGGGCTAAAATTCTTAAATCCCCGACAGGCAACATGGGTGAAGGTAACAAAGATTTAAACGTCATTCTTTACCAGCTGAATGCAGTCGCAACGTTCGCAGAGCAACGAGGTTCGATCACTAAATACCCGCCATAGCGTTCTTGCCATCTCACCAAAGCTTGGGTCGTAGGGCTCATTAGGAAGAGTGAAGTTCTCATACCGATTGTGCTTCAGTATTCTGTGTTTTTGCAACAATAATCTGGCTTACCGCCCGCCGGCAGAATCGGAAAAATCACCTTTGAACACGCCTTTGCACTACCTGGACCATGAGTAAAATGTACTCCTGGTGAGGCATAATTTGGAATCCGCAGTTGAAGCCGCAGTTGTCGCAGTTCAAACGGAAGACTCAGTGGTACTGGCTGTCAACTTCTGAACGAGGGGCTCCATTTGTGTATCACCAAGCTTCTCTGCTGCCGCCGCCGTAATTCCTGGAGGCCACTAAATTCTGCAAATACCGTGGGTTCCCATTCGCCATTCGTAATAACTGCAATGTCGCAGGTGATCTCTTGGCTATATACCGTCATCAGCGGGACAACCGCCGGAGGTACACAGTAAATTAAACACCAAACACAGATCGAAAACCACCTATATCGTGTTATATTCTACGCGCATTCAACGACACCCTAGAACCTGCAATAATTTCTGGACGGCTGCTCACTAAGTGTAGCCAAAAGTACACTACTCAATTGGTTGCTGGAAACGCTTTGACGGCCTATGAATTATCTCGTCCTACGTGTGGCTCATCAGGTAGGCGCGGTCCCCGAGTTTTTGTCAACATTATGTTCCATTCAAGTCCAAATTCCAATCAGCAGAATAAGCTTATATGCATACCGATGTGGTTTTACAGGAGATTCATCTAGGCCCCAAGTGAAAAAACTTAGGAGCTGTTATATACAGATATCAGTGTTTTCATTTTCAGGCGCGGGTGTTTTTAAAAGAAATAATTTATCAAGTCCTTTGGCGCTTTGCACCTACAAATCGTTAATAAACGCCCCTGAACATCCAGACTCTAAACGCGCCACTTGGAGTACAAAAGGATACTTGAATTTGTGGAGCGTTTTAAATGTAACCTCCCATCATATTGTACCAGATTAGGTCAATAAACGAATTCGTAAGTCTTGGGTCGTGTTTACTAATATGAAACAACCGCGGCGGCTAAGTGGTATATCCCTGAATCTTAAGGGACGTGTTTATAAATCTACGTTATAGGGCATTTTGTCATATGGCTGCCGGACGTGGCTTTTTTGGGCAGAAGATGTGATCCGCCTTCAGGACTTCGACAACCATCTTAGAACCATAGCTATTGTAGACAAGTCCGTAACGAAATGGCCGTAAAATGAATGCTCGTTTGTTCAAATGGGGACATCAGACAAAGAATTTGCTCGACACCGAAGGCTGCGGTCGTGTGCTGCGCGTGTTGATCCACAGTTTGCGGAAACTAATGCTGTTTTCCGTCCTCAATTCAGAGTGGCGCAAGTGGGGAGTGATCAACTTTTGACCTGGCAAAAAGATTACGAACAACCTAGGTACCGCCGGTATGACCCGTCTTCCATAGTAGTACGAAACGCTGCAAATTGTTTGCTAATCTGTCTTCAGCGAATTTATGAGTAGTGTACTATTTTTATACAATGTGCCGCGATAAAATAACAGGTCTATTTCTCAACTTGTAGGGAGTATGATCAGGTCGTTGCAACCTGAACGTTGCAGGCAACAACGCGATGGGGGGAAGATATTACGCGAAAAGTCACCATGATTGTGGGAACCGGAAATCCAGGACAATGGGCATGAGATATGACTATGATGATGAAGCCAGCTGATATAAGCTGAAGCTGAAAACCATTGCAGGCCCTGAGGGACCTTGGGGGGTTCAGTAAATGGTTAGGGTCACGAAAAGCGAAAATGGAGATGAAGATGGAAGAATTGGGAATTGAGACGAATAGCAATTTTTTCTCAAAATTAGGGTTTAAAATGAAGCTAGGCAGATTAACTGGTGTCCCTGTTTTACGGAAATCAGGTGTAACGTGCGAACGGTATCTTCGAGTGACGCGTAATACTAGAACCTCGAGAAGGCAAAGCAAAGTTGGGGCTGGGTTTTTATAAAGTACTATTATCGGCCACAAATGGCCGGATGACCTCAAGGCAAAAATGAGTGAAGTGGTAAGGGCAAATAAAGCCAGTTCATATACACGTTCTAAACACAAAAGTGGGGCGGAACTTACAAATGGAGACAGAATAAACTTAGGGAATTTCAAGTGTCAGCGTAATGGACGATACATCAGGTGTAAAGGAAAGATTTGATGAGGGATAATGCCAACGCGTGGAGGCAAACGAGCATCGTAAATAAAATTGAACTTATGGAGGAGGCAACCCGGGATGGCAGCAGGAAACCAGGTGCGTAAGTCAATTAGCGTGTTCCCTACAAGTTGGGAAATAGACCTATTATTATTATTATAACTCATCTCAGAAGCAGTTGGAGCTTGTTAAAAATTTTCTTCGCGGAGCGAGTAGAGGCTTGAGTGGGCGGTATGTGACGTTCGAGGATGGGAAGAAAATAGATGCGGAAAGTCATCAGTCTAGGTGTGGCAGTTCCGTGCCATCATCGCACAACGCCAAGAAAAACATGAGGCGGCCTGATGCAGCAAGCTTAGTTGCTTAAAAACATCACTGACGAGAAATTCAACTAGAGTTCAGGTGAGTATTCCTTCAGAAGCAAATTGGTATCCAAGTGAGTGTATTTCGTAAATAAACGAAATTAAGTTAGCCGAAAATATGAGGTTTCAGAAATTGCGAAGTCCGCGGGGAGTTGGTCAAGCCTGGTTGCACATTTCAGTGATATTTTGCTCATCGAATTTTTAAGCGGTCTAACCTTAAAAGTCATTATCATCACCGACAAGTCAGCGACCAAAGTGCGGGCTGCAAGAGTCGTGTTCTACTGCGTCCTCATGTTGTACCGTTTTTTATTGGAAAAGCCATCAGGAAGCACTATGTATCACAAAACATCCATGTATTTTCGGTCACAGGCACACCGTGCGGACAGTGGTACATATAGCACCGTATGGCCTGCATGGGCACTGCGTTTAGCATAATAAGAGCACACAGATTCCGACATGATCTGCTAATACAGCGCCGCACGCACCCGCGATTCGTCGTTTATCTTACGGTCCTCTGCTTGTGCATCACCCGAAGATGGGCTGTACATGCACAATTCGGCTTGGTTCACTTTGGTAATCTGACAAACCACCGTCTGGAGACTGTCATTGGTCGCCTCAAAAACCGAGTGCACTACTCAGACACACTGCAGCATTCCATACAAAAGGTGTCCAGGCACGCCGAATGGCTCATGCGGGAATTTGAGATGCATACGTCGTATGGCTGCAACCGACGGGGAATCCCGGAAGACGTTGGCTTTTTTCCGAACGTGGTCTGTCGGGTGGCCACGTATGCACGTGTCCTCGTTTTGAGGCATTTGGGGCCGCGACCGCCAAGACTGCACGATCTCATTGTTGGAACAAACAGGGTGAGGTTAACCTACGTTAACAAACTTACGGTTCGTGGTACAAACCTCCAGATGCTCTAACACGGTTGCCACCTTTGCTGAAAAATGCACATGCCCCGTCCACCAGGTGGTGTGACTCCCCTGCTTCCATTAGTTCTCTGAATGTAGAGATTACTCGGTTCAAAGCAGTAGGAACTATTCTTCTTAGTTTTTTCTTAGGTTGTTGCCCTATCCTCCAACGGTGGCTGTCGGGTGGCAACCTGCCGGAAAAAGGTGTATTCCACACACTTGTTCCCGAACGATCACCGGCAGCTTTCGATGCCCTGCGTAAACAATTGAACCGAGTGGTGGATAAGTTTCAGGAGCTGGAACCCGGACGGGCCACAGCCATCATTAGGCAATTGATTGTCCGGGGGAACTTCCTGCTGCGTCAAGTCTCAACCCTTGCAGTTGACGGCCTGCCGTCTGTGATCGAGGATACTGCACCTCAGCCCAGATGGCTGTCTAGTGACACAGAGTTAAGCTCTTCTGCGTTGTGTGACCGGCCGAGTAATGCCAGTGACCCCTGATGTGCAACGGATCGTGTATCGTATCACGTCAACTGCTGTGATGGTGAACCTTACGCGCTGTGCGATGACGCTCTTCAGGCTGGTTGCGACGTTGAGTTCACAGAAGAATAAATTGTTTCTGGTTCTTAGCCCCGGCCCGCCTGGAAGGCGCAAAGGCTTGCTTGCAAATCGATCAGCAAAGAAGACGTCTTGTGGCCGCTCACTAGAAGCACACCTAAATTATTTTCGCCGAAACTTTGAGGTTTTTGAAGTTGCAACTTTTACGGGGAGTTAGTCTAATCCATTTGCACTTGTAGGTGTTACGTATCTCATATCATTTTGTTTAATGGAGCGAAATGTCAAGGTCACGGCCCATCACTGCTTCGCATTTTGTTACAGGTTTATGAGAGACGAAACACGAAACAGCACTTTATCATATTTTGGTGTTCTTTAAGAATGTAAATAACCTCTACAGAATATCCAATGCAGATTCCACCCAGGAAACTCTGTCATTGACGTTTGTTCGCTTTATACTCCAAGGGTTAACAAACGAGATAATTTTTTCAGCTAACTTAGTCGCAATTGTTCACCGAACTTAGTCACAACACTTTTTCTTATGGAGCTCAGCTCATTGTCAGAAAACAGCACGAATTGTGCGGTGGAGGTACGAGGGTCATCTCTGTGGATGAGTGCTTTTCCCAGCTTTGCATAACTAGCCTGTGGACAGGAGCTAACCTTAGGTAAATTGCCAAAACCACGGTATCATTTCTGTTAGGAGTATGACCCACCATTCGGCCCGTGTCCGTGTGCGGCGTTGAGCATGAAGCATTGACTATGCGCGGTGACCTAATCCGTCATAGTCATAACTGTACGCGTTGCCGCTTGTCTCTGCTACTTAAAATAAGCATCAGGCCAGTTTTTATGCGAACCGATAAGCACGAAGCTTCGAATATGCGCACAAACTTAATCTAACGGCGAACGATGGACGTCATACTCATAAATGCGCGCGATATCGCTCACCTTGGCCTCCTTATGCAACCGCTAGGCCAGTGCTTTTATGCGACGCTGATTATTCGACTTTAGTTATGCTATCCTAATCTAACGGCCAATGACGGCCCATCATACGCGTAACTGTGTGCGCTGTTGCTTGCTTCTGCCATCTGTAGAAAACACCAGGCCAGTATTTATGCGGGCCGATAAAAATGAGGTCTCAACTATGTGTGGTATCCTAATCTAACGCCCAACGTGGGTCCGTCACACTCATAACTGTATGCGATGTCGCTTATCTTTGCTACCTATAGTAAACCCCAGGCAAGCATCTATGCGAGCCGGTGAAAACAAGGCCTCAACTATGCGTGATAACCTAACCTGACGGCCTGTCATAAAAAGTTCAGCTGTAGCACCCTTTTGGTGCCTAGCTGCCATGCAACCAGAAGGAAGCACAGGGGCTAGGCTACTACCAGGTTTCCCAAACCTAGATAGGAAAGTCTTGAGGCAGAAGTCGGGTTCGAACCACGGACCCCCGGTCAGTAAATTCGCGCCCTAAACTTTGATCCGCCTCGACTTTCATACTCATAACTGCACTCGATATCGCCTAACTTGGCTACTTATCGTATCTGCTCGGCCCGTGTCCGTGTGCGGCGTTGAGCATGAAGCATTGATTATGCGCGGTGACCTAATCCGTCATAGTCATAACTGTACGCGTTGCCGCTTGTCTCTGCTACTTAAAATAAGCATCAGGCCAGTTTTTATGCGAACCGATAAGCACGAAGCTTCGAATATGCACACAAACTTAATCTAACGGCGAACGATGGACGTCATACTCATAAATGCGCGCGATATCGCTCACCTTGGCCTCCTTATGCAACCGCTAGGCCAGTGCTTTTATGCGACGCTGATTATTCGACTTCAATTATGCTATCCTAATCTAACGGCCAATGACGGCCCATCATACGCGTAACTGTGTGCGCTGTTGCTTGCTTCTGCCATCTGTAGAAAACACCAGGCCAGTATTTATGCGGGCCGATAAAAATGAGGTCTCAACTATGTGTGGTATCCTAATCTAACGCCCAACGTGGGTCCGTCACACTCATAACTGTAGTCGGCATCGCCTACTCTGGCTACGTATCGTAATTGCTAAGCCCGTGTCTATGTGCAACGCCCAATATGAGAGCTTAGCTAAGCTCAGCAGCCTAACCCGATGGCCAACGACGACCTGTCAGAACCGTACTCGATGTCGCCTACCGTGGCTACTTATAGCAACTGAAGTGCTCGTAAATGACTAACGCCCCAACTGTACATAATAGACTAATCCAACGACCAACGGCGGTCCTTGATATCCATACATATCATCCGTCTACCGACCTCATGCCTAAAAAATACAACCATTTTTAACAAGTCACGTTTCTATTTATTGGCTGCATCGGCAGAAACGTAATGTGTGGTCATTCCGGTTCTCAGTTTCATGTAGCCGCTCTTACTCGACAGGGTTTCTGAGAGAAAAAACGTATAATCGGTCATGACTCGTACATATTTTGAGCGATGTCATTTAAAGTATAGACCTGAGCCCTAAGATCCAAGGACCACGTGCATCATCATACGTGTACCCATGGATACAGCCGAAAGGAAGACCTAGTGAGTGGGCGGGTATTTGGTATCAAGTCTGTTCATTTAGAGCGCTAAACCCCAGCTTCACTCCACTTCTACTTCTTGATACCAATACTCGTAGTCATCCTATACTCAGCCGCCGTAGCAGTCTCGTCAGCTAGTGGCTACTTTCTGAGAAACCGATCAGCTAACTTGTTTGCTTTTGTAATTCTCAGGATCCGATTTTATATAAATAAGCTTTCACATCTCGGGCACGTACGTTGAAATGTGCTCGCTAGTTCAGGCAATTTTGAGGCCCTATTCCATGCCTGTCAGATAGGTTTCGGCCTCATTAGGCGAGATTTAGATTCACTGACTCGCTGTTCAAACGACTCTCGCCTAAGCTTCTCCTCCACGAAATCCTGTATAACTTCCAGCCGCTGCTCTCTCCCGGCTGACGTTTTCACAGTCAATGGAAATCCTATCATCCATTCCACGGAGATCAAAGATCGCAGCCTCAGATGCTCCTGTACTTCTAGCTATTCCCACCAAGTGCAGTTTCAGGTTGCCAGAGCACGCAGGCTCAGTTTTTTAATACTGCGCTCCTGTCACCTTCCGGACAAAATGGTTGCAATTTTTAAGCTGTGCGTAAGACCAATCGTAGATTTCTGTCCCGCATTCTCCTCACTTTACACCCAAAGTTGCAGACTCACAATTGAAAGTGTCCAACGCTCGTTCACAAAAAAGCTGTTCCCTCGGTCAAACCCCTCTCTTACCGCTCCCGCTGACAAATCCTAGGCCTCAAACCACTACGGCTCAGACCGGTAAAGTTGAATCTAGCTCTCCCACACCGTCTGCTGCACAAGAACGCCTTTATAGCAGAGGCGAGACCAAATACGAGCTCACAACCTCGCTACATACTCCGCAACTCCTGCAACCACTTAGTGTGTCCCCCGGCTTGTACAAACCTACGCCACCACTTCTTTCTAGTTTATTACGCTCGCATCTGGAACAGACTTTCTGAGCAGCTGCGAAGCATCACGCATCGTCATACTTTTTCTCAGTCCGTAGACAAATTCCTTACCTGTGAAATTGCTACTGCCTTACTTAGTACCCAACTACCCCCTGACCTCCTCTAGGGATCGGGTCCAGTGCGCAGTTGAGTTTAGCGACGATACAGTTAGTGGGCAAGTGAAAAGTCCTGTTATCATTTCTTCATATCCTCTTGACTAGCTTTAAGCTAATGTAGGACTTAAATGTCCACTTGATCTAAATATGCTGTGTTGCTGGCCTGGCTGTTTTTCTTTTTTTCCCCAGCCCTCTTACACCACGTTCTAGTGTAGTCCCTATTCCGGATTACTCTATCAGCTCTGTCTAGTGACTGATGCTCTCCACCTAACTCCAACTGATGAAAACCAAACCAAAGTCAGCTTTTTCTTCATTAACAGAGCGCATTCTGAGCTTATATATCTGTTTGATGATTTACCCCACTAAACACTCGCACACACGACATTGCGGTAAGCTTCTGCTCGACATGGTAGCTCACACCAACGCTCCGACGCCGTCTAGCCATGGTGCACTCGCCGTGAATATCACCATTCCATTCCCACTGTCTCATTGGCAGCTGTCGTTTCACTTCTAAGAGATTTGCCTTTACCAGCGTCTGTATGCTGTTTTCTCGTTCGAATTGACTGAGCTGTCTTTACTGGCCTTGCTTTCCCCCGACCAGAAAAAATTTGTAGCAGTATTTGTTAATGCACAACCCGCATTCATGACTGCTTCGATGCTTTTCCACCTTACAGATCTGGTAGCATGCACGAGGGATGAAAACCTAGTGTGGTGGCCGGGTACGCCCTGCAGGGAGGGTTGCCCTGTTACGTTGCGCCACGGTGCGTTCGCATACCCAACACCCCTACAGGGTGCATCGCCCGTCGCCGTTGGTTCTGAACCTGGCCTTTAAATTCAGGAAATCAAAAAAGTACTGCTGACTTATGTTTGTTGCTTCTGGTGTTGGACTCGCCTCCGGTGAGTTTTGTATCTGGCAACGCCATAAACCACGGATGAAAAAACTGGCCTCTCATTTGTCAAAAAACAATAAAAAATAAAAAATGCACCTGGGATAGTCTGAAGATACTCTGCACTGCCCACAGCCTACATGGACGAGCGTTGCTGTATCTGCCGTCATCAGAACAGAGGCTACAATGCAGCAAAACCCATTTCTTCAACCAAACAAAGAACGCATCTACCTGCCGCTTCCAGTGGTGGACACGAAAGTCTTCATCACCATGCCCCACTTACAGATTAAAGCTGACAGCAGTGCTTCGGGGACTGGTGACTATTTCTCTTGCACACGCTTTCTCTCCTGGTACTGTCCAACTCAAGTAACAAAATACCAGATTAACCAGTTATCTTGGAAGTTCACTTTCGTCAGCCCTTATACATCTGATTTCCACACCACCACTCTGCGTGCTTATATCGGCTTTTACTAGATCCCTTGTAATTTAATGTCGTATGTTAGCAAACCCAACCCCTGGTCGCCAGTCTACTAAGTACAAATCCATCTATATCCTGTTACATATAATCACTTGTCATCACCCTAGTCGCGGCAGACGTAAAGTTTTTCTTTCTATGTATAATAATGCACTATCCCATTTGATGTCTCCTCAAACTCACCATGCTTTACCAATCTCATCCCACCCCCTCATATTCCCAAGCTTTGAACTTCGGCAATGCCCGGTTTGGGAGACCTGGCTGGCTGTTATCCACTCCGCCTGGCCTGTGATCTACAACCACAAAATCCCCAAACGGACCCCATATCGGCTCCGTTCCACCTTGTTTCCTCGGCCAGCATGAAACGAATCCCGCTACCTAAAGAACTGCACACCCCGGCCCAATCACCTTAAATGTGACTTCCGTTATGGGGCTGTCCAAAAACTGAAGCACCTCAGGCCAATGATGGCATGGAACTGCCACACCCAGTTTGGGAGCAACTATTTCATTCCTCCTCTCGACCATGCCCTCTCGCTTACTCGTTCCATTAACTGCAAATACGACAAACTCCCCAGCTGGCCCCAGCTGCCTCCATGACACATTCATCCCAACCTGTTGAACTTTTGGTTCGAATTTAACCATCTCTGTGTTTTTGTGCTTCCCACAAAATTCAATAACTTTCTATACAGTCCGTGTTCCGGCTTGTGTGTTGTCACCATCTCACTCTTCCAAAGACCTATTATGCCCGACTCCATAACAGCGAAACAGGTGACCCTCTACAGTTTCACCGTACACCATGTTTCTGTGATTCCTTTTAACGCCTATTCGTTTTGCTAAACCCTCCACCTCGTCATCCCCACTTACATTTTTTGTGACCCTGGTCCAACATGACCGGCTGGATGACGCCAAATCTGCTGCTTCACCCGACCTGATGTCCTGGTTCCTCATTTTTCACCGTTACACTTTGCTTGTCATGTGTCAGACAGGAAGCCTCTTGTTTAGCCCTCCCCTGCTTTGTTTTTTGCCCGCCATCTTCAAATCCTAACGAACTGAACTTGCCCGATATTCTCTCCAATAATGCATGGTGACTGTGCTCTCCTGCGCGTGCTTGTTTAGTGGTAATCATGCCAACCCTCAATGATGTGGTCCCTTTTCCTAACCCACTGTGCCCACAATCCTCGCCAGTCATGCTTTTATTTCGACTAACATTATTATCATACCTGACGGTATGCCACTAACAAGTTGGGAAATGAACATTATTATCATTATTATCATTAGTATTATCCAAATAATCGTTCATGCCGAAGTATTGCAATCCCCCTTCACTTCCAAAATCATGCTTACATATCGCCGAGGTACGGTTGAGTCAACGGTTGTCAAACACATGGAGAGGTCTTAGTTTCGCTGCTCGAACTGGCCAAGTCTCACATCCATACAACAAAACAGACCGTAATGAAGCGTGATATACGCGTTTCTTGATATTAGGGGATATGCCACTTTTACTGCATAGACTTTTCAAAGTAGAAAACGCGAATGGCGCCTTGCAGGTTTGTGCATCGACCTCATCTGTCACATCACAATCAGAACGAATACAACTTCGAATGTACATATAACGCTTCACAAATTCATATGCCTCTCCTTGGACTGTAAGCGGCGTGTTCAGTGTCAAACTCACGCAATAAATTCCAGATAAACTAGTCCGTCATCTCAGAGGTCATACTCCCATCAGTATATGTTTGATTTCCCTAACCGCACCACCTCTACGTGCTTATACCGGTTTGCTCTAGATCTCTTGCACTATAACAGCATTTATTAGCAAACTCAACCCGTGCTTGATGTCTAGTCATATAAGTACAAACCTACTATTATCCTGTCTCATTTAGTCACTTGTTGTCCCCACTCTGTGATAAACGTTCAATTTTTCCCTGCATTACTGCACTTTATCTTATCAGATGTCTCCTTAAACTCGCCAGGCTTTACTGACCTCATCTCATTCCCTGGTATTCCCAAGTTTCGAACTTCGGCAGTACCCTGGAAGCCCAGGTCGCTGTTATGCACTCCACCTGGTCACTGATTTACATCCCCAGAGATCCCCAAAGGAACCAGAAAAATACCGGCGATCTTACATTGGCTTCGTCCTGCCTATGCGAATTCCCTTGGCCAACTCAAAAATCCCGCTGCTCACAGAATTGCACGTCCAAGCCCAATCATCTCAAACATGACGTCCGTTACGGGGCTGTCCAGAAACCGCAGTACGTCAGTGCAATGATGGCACGGCACTGTCATACCCAGTTTGATAGCACAACCGCAACAACGAACAAACTCATGTAATCTTATGATTATGACTGCCTGATCATGCTACATGTGAATAAGCACTATTACATTAAACCTGGTGGGTGCAGGGCGTATACCAAAGGACGGGGTGGCCTTGGCCAGTTCATTCAAAAACACCCTCGAAAAACGGGGTCCAGAAGACTTAGTTAGTTAGGCATTGTGATAAATCTCGGCTGTTTGTTATTTAGGACCGCAGTCTAACTCACATCCTAATGCTTTCTAGCAGTCTCCCAGAGGCTTTACCTATTTTGCGTCCCAGATGTAAACACGGCTGTCTTATTGCCTCGTCTTAATGACAGCAATAAAGCACCGTGCGCCCTCAACGGACCCAAGAATATCCTTCATCCATGCCGGTCTCAATTTGTGACGATTCCTTAGCGAATCCTAACTACAGTAACAACCCTAAACGACTCACCCAAGATGTTCAAATACGGGGCTGTCCAAGTGGGCCCAAGTACGGCGTTGCGATGACGGTACCGTGACTACCATACCCAGTCTGATTGTTTGCCCGTAGCTCACCATGTCCATAATATTTACCGGATGTGGATGTTTCGTGCACCCACAAGATGGCCTCAATCCGTTTAATTTGCGCCAGGAATTGAAAGCACTGGCTGTCTTACTGTGCTGTACGCTTGTTCTGCTCATAAACACTAATTCTACCAACATCACTATCGATAGTTCGGTATAGCCTTGCACCTGATATGGCGTGTACTGAAAAGTATAAAAAACAAAAATCCTTACTAGCTGTGACGAACTCCTTGGCTTGGTTTGACAGGGCACCTGCCGAAACGATAGGAGATCTTTTCATATACAGGTCGTGAAAGGTTGCTCGATTTTGAGTTTGCGTTGACATAGATTGCGCAGTTATTGTTCTCGTCATTTCGAGATTATTTTAAAATGCAATACAAAAGAAAACACGTGAAGAAACCGGCTGTTCCGCGAACCTTTCACCGCTATCAGGGAGACGTCACACGAAACCATTGTCAGCCACTACATATGAATTCCACGCCCATAATGGACCCCAAGTACGTTTGAACAACTTCCAACAAACCTGAGGCCGCGTGGGGAGATCTTAAGAGATCGAAAAATACCATCAAATGATGAAATTTTATGCTAAAGTTTCAGGGCAATTTAGGGTGTACTTCTGAAGCTCAGCCGTCTCATGCTGTTGACCTGGACCGAAACACAGAATCCCAGCACAGTTTATCTCGGAAGTAAGTGTGTCCGTATTTTGGGGTCTAACGAGGAACTACTCGACAGCCGGGAGTAAATGTCTGACTACTGCGACTGAAGCTGTAGAGCGCCAGCTGGAGGAAAGGGACGAGGATGATTTAGTGTGATCTATCAGTTCCAGACTGTTCTTCTTTAAATGCAACCTCATGACCTTACGTAAGTCTCGTATTTCTTGAGAATAAGATTTAATGGTATGATTCATGCAAATTACCCGTTGAAGGTGGCGTCGTGTAAATAAGACTACGACATTTTAGCCACGAAAGCTCTCCCATTATAGGGCGCGTATTGCTCTCAGTTTGCCAGCAGCCTGCCTCGTAGTGATAATTCGAAAACGCAACTTGCATCCTCCTCTCATTTCAGGACACCAACAGCTCTATGAACACTCCGCACGAAGAGCGCCATACGTTTACCGAAAGGACACCAATACGATCAATACAATTCAACTTTTCATGTCGCCTAATTTGGACGTTTTCCAAGGTAGAGAGGGTGGGCAACCCCGGCCAGCTGATTGGGCATCGTGGGCCCTTAGCCGAATTTCACTCGTGCGCCTCAGCTAGGTCCGTTCAGATATCTGCGATGATCGGCGACATGGTCGTCCTGGCATATTTTGCAAGCTACAATTGAGCGTTCTGCTGTTTAACAGTGAACATCTGCAACAGCTGCAACCTTTACGTTCTGCCAACCTGGACGGTTTCTCTGGCAATAATGAAAGCAATTTCCGCGATATTAACTCGGAATGGCGTTTATCGAGGTCCCTAAGGGCAAACTTACGTTTCAACCAGTCAAGGAGATAAAAAAGCAAACTTTTTTACGGGACTGGCACTTCCGCATATTTTGAATCCGCAAGGGCCGTATATTTTCTAGAATGTTTAGTGAATTATTTTAGTCGCAAAACGACTTGTGAATTCCGTCCATCGTAAGTGATTCACGTACTGCCATTTGCGATATCTTAGCCGCTCACTGGAAGCAAACCCAAATTATTTTCACCGGAACTATAAGGTTTTGGAGGTTGTGACTTTCAAGGGGAGTTAGTCTAATCCATTTACAATTGACGGTGATATGTTGCTCATAGCATTTTGTTTAAGTGAGCGAAATTTCAAGGTCAAGGACCATCACCGATTCGCATTTGACTGCCGATTAACGAGGGGTAAAAGACGAAATCGCACTTTGACATATTTCAGAGTTCTTTAGGAATAAAATAACATCTACAGAATATCCAATGCAAATCCCACCCAGGAAAATCGGTCATCAAATTTTGTTTGCTTTTTACTCCCCAGATTTAACAAACGAGATCATTTCGCTCAGCGAACTTCATCACAACACTTTTTCTTATGGAACTCAGCTTTCACTGTCAAAAAACAGCATGAATTGCGCAATGGAGATGCGAAGGTCATCTCTGTGGATGACTGCCTTTCCCAGTCATGTATTACTAGCCCGTGGACAATACAGCGTTAGGAGGTAACCTTCGGTAAATGACCAACACAATGGTATCGTTTCTATTAGGAATATTACTCACCATAGGTGGAATACGTCATAAAGCGGTCATTATGATAACGGTACTCGTTGTCGCTCACCTCGACTACTTAACGTCACTGAAGCATGTTAGCCCCGTGTCAATGTGTGGCGCTGATTATGAGGCCCCACCTATACACGATAACCCAATCCAACGGGTAATGACGACCCATCATACTCATAACTGTATTCATTATCACCTACCTTCGCTAAGTATCGTAACTGCTAGGCCCGTGTCAATGTGTGACACTGATTATGAGGCCTCACCTGTGTACAATAACCTAATCCAATGACCAACGACTGTCTCTCACGCACACCTGTACGCGATGTCGCTTATCTCTGCTACCTATAGTAAACACCAGGCTAGAATCTATGTGGGCCGGTGAAAATAAAGCCTCAACTATGCGTGGTATCCTAATCTAACGCCCAACGTAGTTCTGTCATACTCATAACTGCAGTCGATGTCTCCTACCTTGGCTACTTATGGTAATTACTAGGCCTGTGTCTATGTGCAACGCCGAATATGAGGCCTCAACTAGGCTCAGCAGCCTAACATGATGGCCAACGACGGCCAGTCACGCTTATAACCATGCTCGATATCGCCCACCGTAGATACTTATAGTAACTGAAAAGCCCATACACGTGGTCGCAACTAATGCCCCAGCTATACATAATGGACCAATTCATCGACCAACAGCGGTCCTTCACATCCATACATGTCATCCCTGTGTCACCCAAATCCCTAAAAATACACAACCACCTTTTAAAAAATCATGTTTCTGTTTACTGGTTGCATCGGTACAAACGTAATGTGTGGTCAATCCAGTTCTCAGTTTCAGGAGGCCACTTTTACTCGACAGGCTTTCTGAAAGGAAAAATGTATGATTAATTATGACTCGTACATATCTTCCTGATTGTGGTAAACGTTCAGTTTTTCTCTGTATTGATGCACATTATCCTATCAGATATCTCCTTAAACTCACCGGGCTTTACTGACCTCATCTTATTCTCTCATAATACCAATCTTGGAACTTCGGCAATACCCTGTTTGGACGCCCTGTTTGCTGTTATCCGCCCCACCTGGTCAGTGATGTACATCCATAGAGATCCCCAAACGGACCAGAAAAATACCTGCGATCTTACATTGGCTTCGTCCTACCTCTGCAAATTCCCTTGCCCAAATCAAAGACCCCGCTGCTCACAGAATTGCACATCCCAGCCCAATCATCTCAAACATGACGTCCGTTACGGGGCTGTCCAGAAACCGAAGTACGGCAGTGCAATGATGGCACGGCACTGCGATACCCAGTTTGATAACACACCCGCAACCAACCCCTTCCTACTCTTGACCATACCTTCTCGCCAACTCGACCCATTAGCTACAACTACGAACAAACTCACGCTTCATTCTAAGTGTAATCTTATGATCACGCTACCCACCAGCTGTGAATAAACATTATTATTATTACCTTGCATTGTGAGTGCAGGGTGCATAACAAAGGACGGATGACTTTGGTCAGCTTAATCAAAACCAACTGCACCTTTTCCTCCTCTTGGAAGTTGAGGACGACGTCCGCATGCTCCATATCGACAAGGTTTTCGTCAGCTATTTGAAAACCGGGGTCCAGATTACGTTAGTTAGTCAGGAATTGTGACCACTTTTGGCAGCTTGTTATTTCGGGCCGCAGTCTAACTCACATCATGGTACCTTCTAGAAGTCTTTCTGAGACTTCTATTTTGTGTGCCGGATGTAGACACGGCTGTCTTACTGCCTTCTCAGAATGACGGAAATGAACCACTGTGCGCCCTCAATGGACCCAAGAATATCCTTCATCCATGCCGGTCTCAATTTGTGACGATTCCTTAGCGAATCCTAACTACAGTAACAACCCTAAACGACTCACCCAAGATGTTCAAATACGGGACTGTCCAAGTGGGCCCAAGTACGGCGTTGCGATGACGGTACCGTGACTACCATACCCAGTCTGATTGTTTGCCCGTAGCTCACCATGTCCATAATATTTACCGGATGTGGATGTTTCGTACACCCACAGGATGGCCTCAATCCGTTTAATTTGTGCCAGGACTTGAAAGCACTGGCTGGCTTATTGTGCTGTATGCTTGTTCTGCCCATAAACACTAATTCTACCAACATCACTATCGATAGTTCGGTATAGCCTTGCACCTGATATAGCTTGTACTGACCATCATAAAAAACTTACTAGCTCTGACGAATTCCTCGGTTTGGTTTTGCAGGACACCTGCCACAATGATAGGAGACTTCGTCATACACAGGTCGTTAAAAGCTGCTCAATTTGGAGTTTGCGGTGAGGCAGATGGCGAAAATATTGTCCTTGTCGTTTCAAGATTATTTCCAAACACAGTGCAGAATAAAACACGTGAAGAAACCGGCTCTTCCACAAATTTCCCACCGTCATCAGAGGCACATCACGCGAAGCCGTTGGCAGCCATTAAAATATAAATTCCGCGCCCATGGTGGACCTCAAGTACGTTTAAACAACTTCCAACAAAACTGCGCCCGCATGGGAAGATCTTAATGGACGGAATAAATGCCATCAAATGCTGAAACTTTATGTTAAAGTTTTTCTCCCCCGAACTATGGTTTCAGAGAAATTTTGGGTGTGCATCTAAGGCTCGGCGATATCTTATAACATTAGGCAACGTATTCATAGCCGGTGGCGATAGGTGACCTTAAGGACCCGCTCACTTAAACAAAGCACCCAGGTAGATAATTTGCAGTATAATTCACTATACATAGCCATCCTATACTATGAAGTGGTACCCCTGCGAACGTCGTAGTTTTTGAGAAATCAGTTCCGTTGTGCGAATACTGAATGCCATGCTGAGCGATGGCAGCCGCTAAGTAATGAATTCCGCTGGACATCGTCCAGTTCGCTAGCCCAGATGAATGCAAGGAATTCCATACCAGCGCACAATCAGTGCGACGATCCACGCAAATTCCTCAAACGTCAACTAGTGAAGAGTCTGGGGAAAGTTTGGGAGCTTTTTCGACAGTGAGGGACCAGGAGATGAAGGGTTTTGCTACCGGAAACAATCGTTCTCTCCACCACCTATTGCGATCAACTTGCCAAATTAAACGGACGGTTAATGGAGCGTTAAGTGAAAACGACGGCTTATTAACTTACCACAAGAAACGCGGCCAGGAGCGGTGGGTTGAAAGCATCGAAGAGCGGTTTAGCTGGTCTCCTGCAACATGTCGCCTAGATACAAGGCACGCGGACGAATGCAGTGTTAACCCTAATCAATCGTCAGTAGTAGCGGAAATAAAATGCTGAATATCCCTGCCAACATCTGAAAATGCGCCAGGACCGGACGGTATGTATCCAGGTAGTCGGTTCATGCACAAGCCAAACTCAAGTAGATGATTGGCTGGTCAGAGTCACATGACCCATGCGGGAACATACGACTGCTCCATACGAGGCCTAGCGGCATAGCCGAGGTTTGCACCAATGGTTACTCGTGGCTTCGTGGACCAGTGGCGTAGCGGATGGCATGTTGGTGGTTCGATTCCGGGAGCTGTCCCCCGGCGTCTTTTCGACATTCCCCGTAAGCACCTTCCCACACAGGACATTACCGCTTTTGCTGACAGTCATATACAGCATAAAAATATAACTGAGTAAGATGGAAGCAACTTAAATTTCCGAGTGCGGAAAGTCTTGGATATGTACTTAAGTTTGAAGCAAGATTTCCTAAAACACAAATGTCGACTTCCTGCCAAACTTTTACTGAAAGAAGTCGCGTGGCTGGTTGCAAAAAAGCTGTGTGAAGAAATAGAGGTCGGACTTTTCAAGGCAAATGGATACGTTTTACAATGCAATCGTACAAATCTCACACGGAGAAACACGGATCTCCTGGAATAAATTCGCCAAATTGTTTCAGACTATTTTATCGCCTGCTTTAAAAGTCCGTCTTTCTATAATTTATGCGCTTTAAGCATTTAACCCGTTTTTTTCTTGGCACAAATGCAATTTGACTGCGCGCGCTTGCTGGCTTGTGCACAAATAGCCAATCAGAATGCTGGCTTGAACCTGATTCGCATGCCCATTCGATGCTATAGTGGCTTTCATACAGCGTCCGCGTACCCTTTTGAGGACGGGAATAACTGTTGACGTGCTCCACTCATCAGACCCTTTCGCCTCACTGCACATCGCACCAACAAGTTTTGTCAAAGGATTCCTGGTTATCGATGTGACAAAACTTGTTGGTGCGATGTGCAGTGAAGCGAAAGGGTCTGATGAGTGGAGCACGTCAACAGTTATTCCTGTCCTCAAAAGGGTACGCGGGCGCTATATGGAAACCACTATAACACCGAATCTTCTCTCCGATCTTATGCCTCGAAGGTTGGCTGAGCGCGCTCAGCCAACCAACACGCGTTGGTGGAGGCCGTTTTTTGGAAACCAAGCTAAAAGAGGATGTACCGGCCTCAGTTCCACCCTCCGCGAACAGCGACACTGCTTCCACCAACCAACTGTGTTGGTCTTCCTCTACTTGGAAGCTTCCTTTGATTCCGTGGACCCTCAAGCGTCCATGGGGCAAAGGTGTCCCCATAAATTCTTTCACCCTTCTTAAAATGCTGCACGCCAGCTCCCGCGGACGCGTGAACGTCCTCAGGAAGCCCTAGCCTGAAGTTGAACCGCAGACCCACTCAGTAAGCGCGCGCCTTGATCACTTAACCATCTCGAGTTAATTGTTGTGATCGTCGAAGACTCACACAGCGACCAACGCATATGGGTCAGCGGTAACACGCTTCCGGTGTTTAACTGCCACGCCACCCGAAGGAAGGACGAAGGCTGGGTTACTACCAGGATGCCCAAGCCTGGACAAGAGCAGCCGAGAGGCCGTTTTCGAACCACGGACCTTTCGGTCATTCGACTCGCGTTCTAACCACTCGGCATTGTGAGAGCGTTCGCTCACATATATCGAGTGCGTAGATGACAACTGTACTTGGATCTTTATACGGGTAATATGGTAATTCTGTCTCGCGGTTTCGCGTTTACTTCACACCTGCGCAGATCAGGTTGGAGCGTGGATTTACTGACCGGAAGGTCCTTGGTTCGAACCCGATCTCTACCTCTCGACTTCCCCTATCTAGGCTTGGACAACCTGGCAGTATCCTAGCCCTCGTGCTTCCTTCTGGTGGCATGTTAGCTGGGCACCGAAAGGGTGTTACGGCTGAACGATTATCTTATTTTTATCCTTTTTATCTTCGCACATGCAACGTGCAGAGTCCTGCTACATATGTGGGTGGACTCGGGCCCGAGACTTATGCTTGCGGATTACCGGTTGAGGTAGTAAACAAATTTATTTACCTGGGCATCTCCATCTGTCCGGCGTTTCCAGCTAAAGACTACATTCCAATGCGGATTGAGGAGGTCGGAGCAACTTTGTGAGCCTGCATCACCCATGGCGCTGACGTGACATAAGCGCAATTTTCAGGGGTCGAGTTTGAAATGCTGTGGCTTAATCCATGTTGTGTGGGCCACAGACCTGACAGCTGTGAGTTGAGGATGCTAAAAAACAGCGTTTGACTCTCGGTGTCTTTAAGGTGTTGTCCGAATATATCATATCAGTATCACTGAAGTACACGGGCTGGTTTTCAGAAGAAATAACTTGTCCATGAGAGGTGAGATGTCCAGACTCCATAGGTTGCGCTGGGTAAGTCAGGTGCTTCTATGCTGGTCGGCCGACTTCCCCGGAGGGCCCTTTTCGCACAACCACGCAAATGGTGGAAATGGGCCAGTCAAGCAATCACTGCAGCCAAGAATGGAAGCAAACCCAGTTGCGCTGGTTATTGTCTTCTCCCTTGATTGGAACCCGGAGACACATCAGTGGCTCAGTCGAACGCTCAGTTGTTCGCATGTATCCAAGCTGGTATCAATATTTGGCTTCCTTTCCTGACCCCCCAATGAAAACTCCACCGATACTTTTGTGTTAACGCATCCGTTGTATCTGCTACCAACTTCAATGCGTAGCTATCCACTCCTGACTTTTGAGATCACCGGCGGACAAAGTGGTGTCAGCTATAACAACTAAGCAACATATTCGCAATGCACTACTCATAAGGTTGTTGAAAATTCTTCGACAGCCCACGACCGGTCTCGCCCTTCTTGGGGCTCATCGTGTAGACGCAGTCCCCGAGTTTCTGTCAACCTTATGTCCGACTTGAAGCCAAATTGCACGAAGTTGACGAAATGCAGTCATTTGCAAACAAATTTGGTTTTGCGAGAGACTCACCTGGAACCCAGCTGAATCTCTCGTTTGTGGTGTTTCTAAGCAACTGAATGTGCTGCACCAGGCCGCCTCATGTTTCAGTTGCTACGATCTTCGGGATTTCATATATATATATATATACATGGGGGCGAGATGGCTCAAGTGGTTAAAGCGCGAATTTACTGATCGGAAGGTCCGTGGTTCGAACCCCACCTCTGCCTCTCGACTTCCCTTGTCTAGGCTTGGGCACCCTGGCAGTATCTCAGCCCTCGTGCATCCTTCGGGCGGCATGGCAGCCAGGCACCGAAAGGGTGTTACAGCTGAACGATATATATATATATATATATATATATATATATAGACGTGATGCTCTACTCATAATGAGTGTATTTTGCTAATTTCGTGCAATTTGATCTCATTTCGAACATGGCGTTGACGGCAACTCGGGGACTGCACCCACCTGATGAGCCTCAGGAAGGGCGAAACCGGTCGCGGGCTGTCGAAGAATTTTCGGCAACCGTATGAGTAGTGTGTTACGTCTATACATATACCGCGATATCTCGAATATCGTACCAAATGAAACATGAGGCGATCTGGTGCAGCACATTCAGTTGCTTAGAAACATCGTAAACGAAAGGTTCAGCTGGGTTGCAGGTGATCCTCGCAAAATCAGATTTGTTCGCAAATGAGTGCATTTCGCTAACTATACAACATGTATGCAGCTCTTGGTCACTAGTAGTAAGAAGGGATTCAATTCAATTAACGGAAGCCATGTTACCTCGAACTCACCGAGGCCGCCGCCATCTATTTCGCCGAATTACCAGCTACTTGTGATTGTTGCTAGTTTCCACCATGCTTGTTTTTGTCATCCGGCCTCGCTGCTAGCATCTGTTCTTTTGACTTATTTTTTTACAGATCTTACGGAAGAGTCCTACCACCATGTATTAGGGCAGCATTTAAGCCCATCACCCTGCTGACTGAAAGTGAAATGCGGAAAATATTTCGTAATGAAATTTTTAATCCGCTTAGACGAAATTTGTGTTCTCTTGGAAAGCTGGACAAATATGGAGGTCTTCATATCGACCTAACGACAAGAGCGATACAGGGCAATGGGCTTTCTGGTATGCTTAGTCACTTGTATATGCAACACAATCTTCTTAAGATAAACTACTTCACCTCTGTCGTCTTCGGCGCTCGTTTCCGACTGCAGTCTGGGTTTATCTCAGTCAGGACCATTTTCATCTGATTCCTTGTTTATGCGAGCCTTCACCGCATGGGCCAGGTTTAGTATTCCACCATGCTACCGGTCTTTCTGT
Organism: Clonorchis sinensis; assembly: GCA_003604175.2. NCBI lineage: Eukaryota > Metazoa > Platyhelminthes > Trematoda > Opisthorchiida > Opisthorchiidae > Clonorchis > Clonorchis sinensis. Next base: position 179,245,721 of record CM030369.1, on the reverse strand, counting down.
GACATTATTTCGCTGGCTTGCTGAGGATCCGTGCCGAGTTCCAGAGTTCGCCACTCACCAACTGGGCGTAGCTGGTAAGTCTGGAATTCTAAGAGTGTTTCTGAGGTAAAGGTATTATTCTTTGACTTTCAAATTACCTTAAAGATCTGTCTGTTCCAACTGCTAACCTTTATGCTACCATGGTTCTGTTCTTGGAGTTCTTTTCTCATCACGAAATTTGCGCCTTTTCGATGTTGTAAAGCTGTCGTTTTTGCCTTTCGTTGAGCAGTGCAGTGCATTCGCCCCTCTTGCTCTCAAATTCGTTGGCTTTTCACAGGAAAAATCGGTCGGATTCATGAATTATACGGTTTATAGGTTTGTTTCCTGCCCAGCGCTACCAGCTTCTCTGAGCTTCGGTGCATTTGTCATTCCTTTAGCATTTTTTTAATATCTACATGCCAACTGTAGTTCACCAGGGACGCCTGTGCAACTATCACACGGATGAATTGAAAAAAGTGTGCTGGTGTTTTACTCGACCAAGTTGTAGAGGGGAGAAGTACGATCAAACGACTATTAGGCCTCTTCCAGTCAATTAATGTTCCGATTCATCTCTCTACCTTCGCTTTCAATGTGGGGTAGCTCCAGAGCGGCATTTCCATTGGAGATGCCGACCAAGTATATGGGTCACATTGTTATTCTCAGCTTTTCCGCTTCTCACGCATAAACAGTGCTGAGTATTCTGGAAAGAAAGCTAGACCTGTGAATTTCAGACTAACCGTATGCCGCGGGACTGAGTCGCGTTTTTGTATAGTGCTGTAGCTCCCAGTTTTCTTATCTTCCCTTTGGCTGTGTGTCACCAAGTCGTTCCTCCCTTCACAAGTTATTTTTAAAGAAAGATTCATGGATCACCTTGTTTTTCATACCCTTAGGTTTAACGTGTATTCCTAATAAACTTCCCCCCACTGTTCTAACGCGAGCGACTAACTTGCTGTCCCCAAGTTTCTACCCGTGGAAAATCACAAGTCACGACAGCGCTTTTAAGAGAAAAATTCTTTTGCCATGCAGAATTTGTGTAAAATAATGACAATCTTCCTTTTGGATGTAAAGCTGTGATACATGAAGGATTGTCGGGCATGTATACTATTTTTAAAGTGCAGAAGACTGACGCTCTTGGACGAACCTTGTTGGTGAAACGTGACGACACCAGTGAAAATAAGAAAAGGTTATAATAACAGTGAGAAACCGCATGAGTGTCCTTTGGTCCTGGCCACTCATCTTGGTACTAGGTTTATTCAGTAGCTCAGGTGGCTCATTGTCCATGAAAGCTGCAAATCAGATAGGAGTTGGCTAACCTACTGAGTACTCAAAGGCACCTTCTCTCCCTCCATGTATCCTTACACGTGGTACGAAGAAGCTGGCTTTCAATATCCAACCCGACCCGTTTTGTTTCCACTTGTGATAAAGTTGAGAAACCGTACAAGTTCATCTACGTGAATGCAGTTGGTAAACAACATACTTCTGCTACCCCGTGATTTGTACCCAACAGCAGCATTTCGACTGCTCCTGTTTAGACTTAGGCAACCTGGCAGTATCCCATCCTTCGTGTTTCCTTCCGTTGGCATGGCAGTTAGGCACCGAAAGAGTGCTACAGCTGAACGGTTTTTTGTTTCGTTTTATTTATTGTTATTGCTTTATTATTATTGTTTTCCCCGGAGGAGGCGTTGCTTTCACAGGTAGAATGATAGAACCCCAGTACCGAGACGCATTGACGTGTTCAGTTTTTGTGGAGGTGTACGCTTTAAGCACTTGTTTGCGTGGGGAAGTGTCTTACTGGCGTTAACGGCTAGTTCGGTGCGTGCTGCATATCATTGGACACCATCAAACACACTCTGAAGATATTCGTTTTCGCCGAGTAAGATGTCGGCATATTCGAGGCTTGTAATCCAAATCCATGGGCTCAGTCGGACTCCAGAGTACCCCTCCAGTGCCTGCTGTATCATCCAGTCAACTACGAAGTGGGACATTCTTGTACAACATCAGCGCTGGCTTGAGGCTGAGGTCGAACTCGAGTCTCTGTTGGCAAGCTTTGATGAGAGCACTGGGTTCGGGGGTACATCGTGAATATGGAAAATAGACCATAACGACTCATGGTGGATAGGGTCGAACGCAGCTCGAAAATTAGTGAAGCAGGCTGTTTGACTGCTGAAGTTTGTCCTGGTGTTCCAGAAGTCGACGTAGCGTGAACGTCTTGTTCAGCTCCCCTCGAGGCGGAAAGCCCCTTGATTGGGTCGCGTTCGAGCATTTCGTGATTGTAAAAGTTGTAAGGAGTACAGAAGTAGATTGGTTCCTCGATTATCTCGTTTTGTCATCATTCTTACGGGTTGGAAAATAAAGCGAGATGCCTCAGGCTGAAAGGGCGGACTCCGCCTCCGAACTGGAACAGAAGAGTGTATAGAGGTGTAAGAATTACGGGGAGGCAATACTTACACACCGTATCCCATTGTTGTCTTAGGCTGAACCTGCCTAGAGTACAGCCAGTTGGGACCAGTTGTAACCGTCACGAAGAGACTGGACCTTACCGTGGTGTGGCGGTTTGTGTACCTCGGCGACCCATTGAGCTATACTGGGGGGTGCCCGCGTGACACTCACAGAGTCTCTCATACCAGGTTAGTCCATGGGTAGAGGTCTGACGAACACAGTCTCCTGGCCCTCCAGGTTGGGGGTTGGAACATGTGTGGCGACGTGTTCCGTAAAAATGGTAATGTACTTGCATTTCCAGCCCAACACCGCTGCCTTGCGGTTAGGCTTTTGAGCCAAAGGCTTTGGTTGAGGACCCTAATCGTCCTCCTGTCTAGGTGTGGGCGCCCCGGCAGTATCCCAGCCCTCGTACAACCATGACATTCACAAATAACATGCCACATCGGCCGTCACGTGGTGCCATCAGCCGGGTCGCCTTACTTACTGCATACAGCAGGGCGGGTAAGCGAAAACATGCTACTGCTGACGCCTCCCTTCTTACACTTTCACGTTTTCCGTCTTCCACCCTCCCCCGCCCAAATTTTAATACTTTCTCCGCAGGTCCCAGCTCTAGGACGGACCGTTTTGCACGCCCTGCATCACATTTACCTGCAGATTCTGTACGTCCGAGTTCAGTTACATCCCTAAACACTTCGAAGTCTGTTTTCAAACCCCGAAAGCCTGTCTACTTAGCCACCTTTAATGTTCGTTCACTGAAGCAAGCAGGTCAACAGGTGGCTCTTGCTCGTACGCTGGATTCCCTCAGCATTGATGTATGTTGTCTGTCAGAAACAAGGACGCAGGACGCAAGTACCGTGATCGAACTGACTGCCCCCTCGCTCTCTTCCAGGTTCCGGCTGCGCACCTCTGGTGATGCAGAGGCCGCTGCAGCTGGATATGCTGGGGTGGGTATTGTACTGAGTGAACGAGCGGAAGCGTCTCTGCTTGATTGGATACCCGTTGATAGTCGCCTCTGTGCGGTTCGTTTGGCAACATCTGTGAGAGAATCTAGAGGAAGTGAGGTCCATCGCACCTTGTTTATTGTGTCTGCTTACGCCCCAACTGACTGTAGCTCTGAATCTGCCAAGGACAGTTTCTATGACGCTCTAGGTGCCCTTCTACAGCAGGTTAAAACCTCAGATATCGTTGTGGTTGCTGGTGATATGAACGCCCAGGTAGGTAGACTGAGCGCTGCTGAGGCCCGATTGGGTGGTCGTCTTGGTTTGGACACGAGACGCACGGACAACGGAGACCGCTTACTTCAGATGTGTGCCGATCACAGACTGTTCCTTTGCAGTACGAATTTCCGGAACAGCGGAAATCGCTTGACAACGTGGTGCCCACCAACAAACCAGCGACGAACCCAAATAGACCACATCGCCGTGAGTTATCGGTGGCGAGGGTCGATCACCGCTTGCCGCTCCTTCTGGAACACCAGCGTGGACTCCGACCATGCACTTGTACGCTGCTGCTTTTCATTGCGCTTTTCAGGTGTACGCAAAACGCGCACACCTCGCTTAGCCATTGAGAAGCTAGTGGATCCAGAAGTCAAACGAAACTATCAAAACCAACTCGTCGAATGCCTGCCGGACGGTACGGTGTCGGATATAAACGGCCACTGGGAAAAGATATCCAAAGCGCTACTCAAGGTTGGAACGTCTGTTTGCGGTACAACCCAGCCAACCTCTTTCAAACACTGGATCTCTGATAGGACCGTGTCTTTGCTGGAGACCCGGCGACAGATTCCCCCTGGCCGCCACCACAACTCCACCCGACGCATCATCCGACGCCAAGTGAAACTGAGTGTCCGTGCAGACCGAGAAGCTTGGTGGACCCGAAAGGCCCAAGAAATGGAAGATGCAAAGAATGCTGGAAATGTGCGCAGGCTGTTCCATTTGATTCGTTCGACTGGTCCTCGAAAACCTCTTGTCAGCGAAACAATCAGAGACCAAAATGGCTCCCTGATATGCAATAAAGCAGAACGTCTGGACCGCTGGGCACAGTACTTTGAACAGCAATTCAGCTGGCCACCTGCTACCTCCAATCCAGAATCCTGGCCTTCAACAGAAAGCTGGACCGTAAATATGGAGTCGCCTTCGGTCTCAGAAGTGTCCGAGTGTATTTCTCTACTCAAGCGTCATCGTGCTGCTGGTCCTGACGACCTTCCACCTGCTCTTTTCAAGGATGGCGGTGGGCTCCTCAGCCAGTGCCTGTCTAGACTATTTGGGTCTATCTGGGAGAAAGAGACCGTCCCAGACAACTGGGGTGAATCGATAGTAGTGCCCATTTTCAAAAAGGGTACTCGCAGTGAATGTAGCAACCACAGAGGTGTTAGTTTGACTCCTGTTGTGACAAGGCTTCTGGCGTCATTGATTCTTCGTCGTCTTACGATGGCACGCGAAACCTTGACTCGTGAGAATCAAGCGGGATTTCGACCGGGTAGAGGCTGCATTGACCACATCTTCACACTCCGTCAGGTGTTAGAGCAACGCCACATGTACAGACGACCCACAATCTTGGTGTTCCTTGACTTCAAGGGTGCGTTTGATTCTGTCGATCGGTCAGTGCTGTTAAATATACTTGCTCAACAGGGTATGCCCCAGAAGTTTGTAAACATAATCCGATCCCTATATTCACATACTTCTGGGCGGGTGAGAGTGTATGGTGAGCTCTCCAAAAGCTTCCCTACAAAAAGTGGTGTCAGACAAGGATGTCCACTCTCTCCATTCTTGTTCAACTTCGTCATTGATGAAATAATGAGGCGAACGCTGGAAGGTCTTCAAAACCCCGGTGTTCAAATCGTTGCTGGTGAGAGCCTTGTCGATCTGGAGTACGCAGATGATATCGCCCTCATCTTTGAAGACGAAAGTGAAGCACAAGCCCTGTTGAACAGACTGACCACCATCATACCATCTTTTGGCATGCGCCTTGCACCTTCAAAGTGCAAAGTCATGCTTCAGAACGTGCAGTCTCCGGACATATCCCTTAAAATTCAAGGAGAATCACTGGAGATTGTGGAAAACTTTACATACCTCGGTAGTTGTATTAGCTCTGACGGAAGTGTGTCTGGTGAAGTCAGTGCAAGAATCTCAAAGGCTCGAATCACGTTTGCTAATTTGCGTCACTTGTGGCGTCAAAAAGGCATCTCACTAGATCTTAAGGGTCGTGTGTACCAGGCTACAGTAAGGGCTGTATTGTTGTATGGGTGCGAGACATGGCCTCTACGGACAGATGATGTGAGGCGTCTCCAGGTTTTCGACCACCGATGCCTCAGAAGCGTGGCTGGTTTTGGATGGCGTCAGCGTGTTAGTCACGAGGTGATTAGAAAACGGGTATTTGGTTGTGCTGCAGGTACATCAATTGGGGAAATCATCCAGCACCACCGACTACGATGGCTCGGTCATGTGCTACGCATGCCGAAACACCGTCTACCGAGGCGAGTGTTGTTCTCCGTGCCTCCTTCAGACTGGCGCAAACCGCGAGGTGGACAGCGCATGACTTGGCAGAAAGGCGTGAAAGAGATCACGAAGAGTTTGGGTGTTGTTGGTGCTGTACGCCTTCCAGGATGGGGTCCCCGTGACCCCGCCTGTGCTTGGCTGGAGACGTTGCAAGAAATGGCGGCTAATCGATGTCAGTGGCGTTCATGCTGTCAGTTTCTTTCCAGATTGTCTGATTGAGCGGTTGGAGGTGTAGGCACCTCAGAATGCTTGACATAGGCCAGCACTAGGTCCCCTCCCTCATCCACTCTTTTTCTCTTCTTTTCACTCTAGGGCTTTTTATATATAATTATATATATATATATATATATGAAACTAGATGAACTTCATGGTTGTACGGCAGTGAAGCATCAGTGTCAACACTGATGTTGCTGTCTTTGATGATGATGATGAGTTGGGACGTCTGATCGGCCTACACAGTCACTCCAACCTACTGTGATTAGCATTGTGTATATACCCCATCGACCGCGCTTTGCGAATCATCCTAAAAGCTTTCCTTGACACTGGGATGCGCTTACTCATCATCATCATCATTCAGCTGTAGCACCCTTTCGCTGCCTAACTGCCATGCCACGCGAAGGTTGCACGGGGGCTGGGATACTGCCAGGTTGCCCAAGCCTAGACAGGGGAAGTCGAGAGGCAGAGGTCGGGTTCGAACCACGGACCTTCTGGTCAGTAAATTCGCGCTCTAAGCACTTGGGCCATCTCGCCCTATCATCAACAGCATGACATCAGTGTTCAACACCGATGCTTCGCTGCCGTACAACCACGATTTATTTGAAAGCCTTATTGTTTAGAAAAGAATAAAGGTGGACGAAGAAGGGACTTAGTGCTAGCTTACTACAATCAATTCGAGGTGTCTACACCTCCAGACATTCATTCAGGCAATCTGGATAGAAATTGACAACAAGACAGCCACTGACATCGGTTCGCAGCCATATCTTGGCACCTGTTGGACCTGTTAGAGAGGAAATCACTTCCTGGCTTAATTAGGCCAGTCTCTTCCAAGGGCAAAGTGAATACCGCTGCTGTTTTTTTGGATGAAAAGCATAACCGATGCATGCGAAGATTTGGTCGTTGATGTCTCCGAAGCACTACCGGAGTCTGGTATAAACATCTGATCGAAAATGCTGAAGTACCTTTGAGTGTTTTTGGAGGAAGCAACCCACCCACGACGAATGGGTTAGTTACATTCCGTAGGTTGGGCTTGTTAAGCTACGTGTTTTGCATGTCAGAAGACCGCCTTCCTCACAGGGCCAAACTTTGTTTAGGATGGGAGCGACTGAACATGGTCATCGCCGTGACAGTGAAGTATGAAAGCTTAAAGTGATAAACTTATTCGAGTTGACAACCGCCACCTTGGATGACGATCTCGGGGCACACGGCGTGGCCTAATCACGCAGCCAGTGACGCGCATGCATTAAAGCTGTCACCTTTAATATGTTACTATCTTCGCTCCTGCTTTGAGTAGAATTGAACGTTTGGGCCTGAGCAAACTCATTACACCGTTGTCTTTAATGCCTGTCTGTCTTACCGTCACTCTCGTCCCCAATGAACAAAACTAGCATCTTGAGTCAGCGTCCCTTGTTACGCAGATTGTAACCGGCTAACTGAACTGGACTGCTCGGCAAGATTGGGGCGTATTTCGGTTCGTTTGTTCGTGCACATTATTCACTGGCGACTTGTTCACTCTATCACATCTATCAGTCAGATAGGTGCCCTTGTGTGACTTATTATCTGTTCACCCGTTTCACATTTTGCATGTCGGATGCAAGTCAAGCGTAAAGTTCATCAGCTTATGCACATAGTGAGCTCTCAGTCCGTTAACCTTTCTCCTGTTCTGTCTTTAGAACTGTAGCAGGCGTCTGCTTTCTATCATCATCAGACGAACTACGTCTCTAATTTGTACTAAAGTAATTAGTAGCCAGGTATAGCTAAATTACACCGGTAGGAGCTGACGCATAAAGGGTGTAAAAGTCAATGGAGTAAAGGGTATCACTGAATGAAATGGCTTACGTCAGTGTCCAGTTTGAGGACCCCACTGAACTGAACATAGATGAACACAAACTCAAAGTTGCCTCCGCTTCCGGATGGCTGCATAACCGAACTCGAATGGATTCAGCAATGGACAACATACTGGATCTCATGGCCCTCATGACCGCTTTGTTGAGTGGCCGTCTCGGCATCGTTAAACCGTTTTACACCCTCTGCCTGTGGTTTGGAATACGGGTGATTACATGTTATTTTTAAGAGATTCATGGGGCATTTAAGAAAAAACATCCATCTGTAGCACCCTTTTAGTGCCTAGCTATCATACCACCCGAAGGAAGCTGGAGGTCTGAGATACTGTCAGGTCGTTCAGGGGTAGACAGGAGCAGTCGAGATTCTGGATTTAGTTCGAACCATGGATCTATCGGTCAGTAAGTTCGCACCTTCACCACTAAGTCATCTCGAACCTAAGCCGAGAAGCACCGTACATCTGTTTCATCTTTATTGGAAATCATCAGCAGTGCGGATCCCAATAAACTTCAGAGTATCTCGAACCGGCGACCTCTCGGCTTTTGGTTTGAACACTTAGCCGGTTAACCATGAGCGCCAATAGGGCATTTAGCTTAGTGACAATCACAGCATCAATCTCTGCTCGCTACTCCTTCATTTTGATGTAAGATTCCTTTCTAGTCTTAACAGCCAATTATTTATTCCTTATGTGCATTTTAATTGGTTTTGGATTTCTCGTTTCTCCTTCCTTCCCCCCATGAAAGCTGTTCTGGTCTCACCAACTTTGGAACATGTGGTTATGGTTCGCGAAAGAGCAGGTTCCTCTGGGGTAGGCTTCGACCTGGCTCCTTGGCGCATGTAATTCTTTTCAGTTCAATGGATGGAAGTTCCCCACTGGACTCGCTCATCTGGGTGAAGACATCAGTAAGCTTCTATGCCGACGATTTTTTATTTCACTCTCTACTTTCGATCTCCTGTATAATCTGATTTCATTCAAATACGTAGTAAGAGAAAAGCTGGAGAAGAGTTGCGTAAGAAATAAAGCCATTGCGATTCCCAGCGAGACGGATTGGATTAATGTACTGTTTTTGAGGATCCAAATAACCTGACAGATTTTGCACAAAGTACTTCGCAAGATCAGCTTCACTCCCCCTCATTCTGGCAGTGATCTTCCGGGCTCCTAAAGGCTACACACATTCCATACAGATATGTTATTCCTGGATTTGAATCGGAACTTTATGCATACCAGTCTAATCCAAACTAATTCAATCTTTGTTCCTCTGCGACCCTTTGTCTTTACGATATGACTCAGTGCTCCTCACCTTTTAGGCGAAGAAAACGTATTGCATCACAAGAAAGGATGAGTTGCGAATGACAACTGCATTTCAACAGAAAGAGTAATAACAGGCTTTTATAATGTCAGCCTATCGAGTAATCATCTGAAGGTCTATCATCATGTCGTTCTTTGTATATCAGGATATGAGGATGTATCGGGATGTAATGATATATCTCCCGTGACAATCACAAGAGAGCTAAGCTAACAAATCTTCAGCTCAGCAATATATATAGATATATTATTGTATTGCATTATACATAAAATGCGGAGATGAACTTCAGCTCAAGTTCAGAGTTCGCGCGAGTTTCTTTTGGACGCCGAGTCGCGGGTCATGCTATTGGACCACAATTGACTGTGGATAGTACCAGCCGTGATCGGCTCAGAACTTCGAAGGCGTGCTCTTTGTCAATGTCATGATTGTTTTCGACCAGATGTGGCACAATTGCACCCGAGTGGGTTCTTCTATTCTGTCCGACAAACGCTTTGTCTTACTTCAACGTTTGGTACTCAGGACGAGCGTACGAACGAGTGCACACAAAAGCTGGTGGTAGAGCTTAGCAGTTCGTCCTTCAGAAGGAACCTGGTGGCGAAGTGGCGGAACTGAAATCGAAGCGCAGATTAATGGCCATGGATATCGCAGCAACAGAACGTTCAAGTCTTCTGGTAATTAAATTAGCAAGCGGACTACCCTTAGATTTTTTAAGTAGACGCGCGTTTTCGCAGCTGAACATTATTTATGTCTCTGCCTTATAGATGGCGTAGTTTTGAGTACTGGTCATTCGGGATATCCGTTTGGCGGAAACATTGTAGGAAATTCAGCTGCACGTCTACACAGTCCGATGAAAGTATATTTATTGTCGTCTTAGTCAACTATCCAATTAGATTATGCTCTTGTCGCAAATAAACAACGCTATTGAAGTGAATATAATGGCCCGTCCAGGTTGGTTTTTTGTGGACTTTGGGCCCTGTGCATCGGTCTTCTTTTGAATAATGACATCGACGAAACCTAACTGTCCGCTCTGTTCTGGCTCAAGAGTAAAACTGATGTTTGCGTGAACTGATTTGAAACTGTTCAACACGCCTGCTCATTGATACTGTTGTCGGTAAGCACGAGGATTTCGCCCACGCAACGGCAATACATTGTAAGCTCTACAATGAGTGTGCTTAGCCATTGAGTTTCAAGTTTATTCATGAAGAGATCTGCCAAAGAGGACCTTCAGGAGGTCCCGTTGCAACCCCCCTCTTTCTGCCGATAAATTTGACAACTGAAACCCAACCTAACGTTGTAGGTGCAAAGTGGTAATAATCCTACAAAGTCCGAAATAGGTATGACAACATCTTTGCCACTGCACTCAATCAAATCCTAGGGTAGTCTGTTGTTTCCCTGAGTAGTGTTATTTTAATAGGTCAGGACACATGATCCACAACCTAAATGGTCAAAGTATCTCTCAACTGCATGTCGCCGCTTCTCTCCTGACTGGTTCGAACATGCTGATGGGACATTTAGCCAAAGCATGATAGGGGAAATTAAACTTATTTAGAATGGGGTGCTGCCGATCTTTTGGTCGGTAATATTTTCTGAGGGTGACTAAAATTCCCCTCAAGCTCCGCGAGTCAGCGCACTCAAACGTAGCTTACATTTGGACTTATCCAGCTTGGTGTGGTTGTGTGCCTGTTTTTTCTGGCGGACATTTTGCTCTCTCGGACAAAAAATAACGATGTCTGGAACATAATTACAGCCTATACGTAATGCACTACTCATAATTGCTGAAAATTCAGCTGGCTTCCAGGTGAGTCTCTCGCAAAAACCAAATTGATTTGCAAATGAGTGTATTTATCGATGATTACAGCCTGTTTCAAAGACTTAGCTGTCCACATTTTCCAAAATCTGTTGGTGGTCTGGTAGGCAAAGTTCTACGAACCTAATGAGAACCAAACTTTTGGATATTTTGCACCAGCTACTGGGGATGCATGTCACTCTTCCTCTAATTTCATACTCTGCAGCATAAGTAGTTGATAACTTTGGAGATCCAGATCTGAGTTCGACAGTTTTCAATGCCTAGTCGGAGAAAAGACAGGTTGCATTCGTTGCCAGCATACAGTCGAACACAGCTATGAGACTGAGCCGTGCGTGGTTGTCAGGTGAACAAATCTCTCTGACTTTTGTGATGCTTCACCTGCACACTCAGGACTCAACACACGAAACTCGGAGATCGCCTTTTACTGTCAAAGTAGATGGACAAATGGTAGTCCTTTATTATTGAACTTCGATGACATTTCAAGTATGCATGTTAACACGAAAATCAAGGTAGTCACAGAGTTCGTTTCTATCTGCTCCTGCATGCGTTATGTTCGGTGACACGAGTACTGCTACACGGCTGGTGAACGACCACAATAAATACCCCTGTTTCCCGATCCGACAAGTTTTCAGTGATAATACCTTGTTTCCCTCCTTTCCTAGAGTCCGCACTAGTGTTTTTGTGACGGACGACCTCATTTTACCTTGTTTCCCTCCTTTCCTAGAGTCCGCGCTAGTGTTTTTGTGACTGACGACCTCATTTGATACCTAGTTCCCTATGATGATCGACCCATTCAGTCCCCAACAGGCTATTATTCAACTCATGCCTTAGCTACCATAAACTTTGTCGCTGCCCCTCATCCACTTAACCACACGAACTTTCCTATTGTTGCACCTAGGTTCTGCCGTGTTGCGTGAATTATATGAAGAAACTGGGATCTTGGCTAAGTTCTCCGGGATTCTCGCCTTGCGACAACAACATGCCTTTCCTGGATCCTTTGGTCGATCAGATTTCCTTGTGGCTTGTCGACTTCGCTTGCCAAGTGCATGCGAGGAACTCCCTTCTGTACGACCGTGTAAAAAGGTGGGTTTCTTTATGTAGCATAGTTCTTCAGCCTTACAGGAAACCTTCGTCTGATTATAATATTTTGTTTTCTGGTCTTCATCATCAGTTCGATACCTACAAATGGCGGGCTGAGCAGCTGAGATTAGGTACCAGATTATGAGAGAGATAACAACAGGCAAGTAACTGGTAGTCCAATTCGAATTATCTAGTTTTGTTATGCCAAATGATTCGAAAAGCCGTTGAGGGACTGGTTTAAACGATATGTGTCGCATGACCGGGGCAGACTCGGGGTTCGCGAAAGTCGTTTTAGACTGTGCAGTACCGGTTTTTCACAATCTTATTTCGATTGCTTCAGCTGTGATCACGAAAATCCATGAGATCGATATTGGCGGTCTGAGACGTACTCTGTAAATGACGTCAAATGGCTTTTTTGAATCAAATACATGAACCATGTCAACAGTATGTGACGAGAACAAGCTGCTGATCGTGTATTGAGTCTAACAGACACGAAAGTTTCTCATACATTCTCTTTTTTGTCGTGTTGGGCGCCCAACGGCAGGAAAGGAGTGCACAGTTGTGTTGGGTGTAGACTGGTACCTTTAGTTTTAGGATAGCTAACGTTTACTGGTTAGCCAAGAACACAGAGATACGACCCAAAGGTGTATTGTAGGGAGCGAAATAGCCGGTATTTGATTACGTCCGCTGACAGGGTCGCCTTAAGAATGTGAACTCAGGTGGGTTAACTTATTGTTGCAACGCTCGCGACAGGTGGTCGAATAGGATGGTGAAACATATTATTGACGATGAACAACCAGTAGCTTTGAGCACGTTGGCAGTGTGCAGTGTGACCCCAAGGAAGATGTACCTCATTTATCTCAGAGTGTAAATCAGAGTTTGTTTCTGCCTCAATGGCGCAACGCCACACACCCAGAGACCTTTGAACTCAACTCATGTTGTCGACTATTCATGATTTTCCACAACGTGAGCACATCATTTGTCTTTGTAGCAAGCCCTTTCTAAGAAATTGAAGGGAAGAATATGACAAATCACTATTTCGTGATGTAACTCGCCCAGTGATCGGTTAACATTATTTCTACGTGGTTACATTCAGGCGTAGAAATAACCACCATCGAACGAATGCTTGAGAGTTTTACGAGTGACGTTGATCTCACTTCGTCCTCTAGATAAAGTGAAGTGGATCGAGTTCTACTCATCTAAAACAAACGAGAAATGGCGGATAGTAGTTCGTTTGTGCTGGAATGCACGTCACATCATTTGTTTAACCCGAAATGTAATAGTAGGGTGATTTTACTGATGGTTGAAAATCACCCTAGGATGAGTTCATTGATAGTTTAGCTCAACATGGCCCACTGGTTAAGGACGGAAGGTCCGCAGTTCGAATCCGGTCCCGGCATTTCGACTGCTATCTCGGCTTGGGCCACCTGATGGCATCTCAGTATCCGTAGTCCCTTCGGACAGCTTGGCAGCTAGGCACCAAACGGTTATTACAGCTAAACAATCATTTTTCTGGTGTTTCTTCATCGACACTCTGCCTTGACCAAGAATTTAAGGTTGTACAACTTAGCGGAGCAAGGCAGAGCTGTCTAAAGATCGGGTACACGTGTTCTGTTAGCTTTAGTCAAGTGTCTTACAGTCGAAAACAAAGGAGAAATCAAACAGTCTAGTTGAAAAAAACCTAAACGATCTTACCTGACTCAATATTTCCCATGAACAGCTTACATGGAACTGACAGTTGAATGGTAATGGTGGTTTTCATGATTCATCTATAGCCTTATAGTAATCGGAAAACCCACTCTTCACGATCTTGATTGGTTATGTTTGTTTTAGACTGAACGTTCCGTTGTGCATTACCCTGAGCTACGGAGTAATTTGGATGCTTCAGAGTAGTAGTTCTTTTAAAGAAGGAGTATAATCCATTTCCCCCTGTTTTTGCATGATAATGGACAGTGTTACCGTTTTCATTACTGGCCATGATAATTCATACCCTGATAAGATCCCACTTGTAAATGGAATGTACATGGTAGCGAGTGAAGTGCACATTTCCGTGGTGATCTGAACCCTATATTCGCTACTTTACTGGAGGCATTCTGCGATTATTTCAAATCCGCCAACTTGTGCTTCGCAATCGCTGGCTCGATCGTTCCAGTCCAAGCTATAGTGTCACCTACCTACACACCTTATAAGTCAAGTTTGTATTGTACCAAGTAACCAGACGATTGAGTGAACATCCGTCCGTACACATTCTAGCTGCATATCCGCTGCATGCATACATTTGGCTAAGTTGCCTGTTGAAGTATGAAGTCAAGTCAACCCATGGGTAGGTTAGACTGGTCGCGTCATGGTGGTTGACACGGGCATTGTGGGTTTCAATTTCCTCCCAGAAAATACTCACTAGAATTAGACTGTGGTGCCTGCGCTCCTCAAGGTCTGTTTATTTACCCGCCTCTGATGCGGATTTGCATTCAGGCCTATTTCGACCGTGTTCCTTGGTGATAATCTAGCCTGCCTTTTATGCTCGCCTATTCGCACCTGAAAATGTGCCGTTCAAGTGGCATATTCAGTCGGACAGTGCGCGGTGAACTTATAGAACAAAGTCATTGTTATTCAGTAAAATATCTCAAGTCTACTGGGTGTTGCTGTATGGTGTATGTTGACTGATGGTATCTGAGGTCCTCCCCTTATGGGACACAGCATCTATTCTTTCATCATGTTTGTTTTCTTAAAACTCTTTTTGTCGTCCTTTCATCACCGCTGACATCAAAATCAGTGAAGAAAACTGGTGCCTCACTGCCGTGCAACCATCCCAATTTGTTTGAATAAAACCTTATAATGAAAAGAAGAAAAGTGGAACAGAAAGAGGGGTCTGTGGCTGGCTCACCAAAAACAGCTGAGGTGCCTACATCCCTAACACTCAGTCAGACAATTTGGACAGAAACTGACAGCATGAGCGCAAATGACCTCGGTCAGCCGCCGTATTGATTGATGGGAGTACTTAGGTTCCAAACAGTTTTCTTTATTCGACATTGCTGGCAAACTTTCAGTAGTGTGTGGAATATTCGAAGTACGAATTTGCATCCCTTTTGGGCAACCAGTACCAACCAACGCATGTGATACACAGGATGCTATTTTAGGACAGATTAACGAAACTCTCCACAGAATACCCTTTCTTCAGAGGACTCCTACACCAAATTGTTCTTTTCTGGGAGTGATTTTGTGTATTCCGCAAGGGAGTTATCTCTTTTCGGAGGATCTTGAGGATGCTAGTGTGTAACAGAATAAATAACCATACGAAAATGCTTTTTACTCTCTGGTTCCTGGTTCTGCTCTTCACATGTTCCATAAAAAACGAGGGGGCATCTCACGCTGAACGCTAAGGGATGCTGAGCTGGAAAGTTTCGGTCTACACAAAATCCAAAATTTTCCCCAGAAATTGGACGAATGTGCTATGTTGCTGATGTTCTAGGTTTGCTTTGTTACTCAAGCTAGGTTCGTTCTTCGTTTATCACAGACGATGGACTTTTTGTATCTGCCTACTGGTGGATGATCTGGAATGTCACTGCCTTCTTGGGTGTACTGTGGATAGTTATGTGGCCACTTGGTGCCGTAACATAAGAAAACCCAAAAGGCGAATTTTGTATCCTGGTCTTTGTTGGAAAAGGAATCGCTTCTCATAGGAGGCAGGGAGTTCAAGCCGAATCTGACGGGACTGAATTTAATTAGTCTTGATTGAGTGTTTCTCTCTTGGGAGAGTTTGCTTTTGGGGGGAGGAGGAGACTGCTGTACGTTTGCGATTTTTGACGACTGCCGACCTAATCCCCTGACACAAACATATATATTTAAGGGATATGACTTTTAGAAAAATTCGTGATTAAAAGATCAGAGAAGTGACGGACCGTCAGAGCCGTTCGCCCAGACTTCATAATCTAGTTAAGCGATTCAGTAGCACAAAAGGCTATTTGTAGCTCTTCATCTGTCCCCTATTCCTCACCGTTTTCTATAGGAACTGTCGGACGGGATGTGGATGCCCATGACCAAACTGAGGTCTGCTCAAGTGCATTCTGTGATTAAGGACCTGAAATCCGAACAGATGGCCTGCTCTGAGAATATTCACATCACGACGTTCACCAGCGAGATTCTTCGCTTGCTTTCACCGTCGAAACCGGCGTCCAACGCTTTGGAGCTACGACAGCATCGTTTTGAGTCTATCCTAGGTGGACAGTGGTATGACTTGTACCTACCTCGCTGAATTGTGCGTGTGACTGCACGATCGATCCTCAGACTTCTTTGGGATTTTGTCTTCAATGTATTTATGCTGAGTCGTTTTGTTTTCTCAGTGTATTCCCTATTTACTTTTCCTGATAGTCACTTTTAAACGTACAAATAGTCCTTACCATGTATTTCCTAGATAAAACGTCTAGATGAAATGTCCTTTTCCAATATTTGAGACAGTTCCTGAATTCTTCGAGTTTTTAGGACACGTAGTTACAGGAACGTTTGAACGAATTCGATCCAGCCTTTCATCTACGTGGCCCGCTTCAAAGGTTCTCAGGTGACCTGGTGCTTGTAGCATCTCAAAGTCTTGATCGACTTCTTGTGGCCCTATCTTTCCATAACTTATTGTCGATTTTTTCCGATGGTAGTTAAAATGTTACTCGTGACTACACGTGGATGACGTGAATCACCCGGTATTGTGGATTCAAGTTTGGTTTGAGAAAACCTAGTTGTGCCATTACGATACCAGCTCCTCTCACTGTCAGGAAGGTCAGATTACCGAAAATAGTTCCAGAATGTCCGAAACTTACTGGGAACCACCAACTCCGCCAAATTCGCTTCAGGAAGGCTGCCAAGTCTCCGGGTTAGGAAAGTTAGCTATCGATTAGACGTTCAAGCAGCCATTCAGCGATAACCGTAAATGCGCGAGTGCGCATACTTGTCCTACAAATGACGCCAATCAGTAACTCAACATCAACTGCACAGCCTTGATTCAAAGTAAGAAAATGCGCCTTAAATACCGCAACGCTGCCTGTAATTTCACACTCACACTTGGTCGCATTAAAACTGTTGTGTTCTTGTTCGGTGAGTCTTTTCTGTCACTAAGGCTCTGGGGCTGGGATTGTCAGTCATTTACAACAGTCAGGTTATGGTGACTACGTTTTATACCGCATGCGTGTAATACGCGTCGGATGCAGATCTGTTCGGTCGCTGGGTAGTAACAAACTCACCTATTACGTGACTCATGAAACTGAGTTTTTCCTGAGTGTCGTTTTTCCGTGTTGGCTGTTAATGGCAGTCTATATATGTGACCTCAAGCCAACAAAGCGACAGTTATGTAGTGTAAGGGTGACGCAGAGGTGCTGGAAAGAGAACAATCAGAACAGGCCTGAAAACGGAGTGGCCGTGCTCGATTAGTTTTCACAAGAAATCTTGTCATAGACTTGCGACTGATTCCATATTCGAAAAAAATGGTCGGGCTTGTTGTCGGAACATCCTGTTTGGTGTTCGGAGACGGCTGCGAACCGTCTGGGATGCAAAAGCGGGCGCGCTCTGATTGTCCGAATGCGTGAAACAATTAGAACCGTGGGTTTTCGCACGCAGAAGGAAAATCTAGCATATCATTGCAGAATGCTGTGCGATCTTCACGATAAGTGCATTTGCATCCTTGGCACCTCGTCCTGTCTTCTCATCCTGGTGGATGCTCGTGGACAGTTCAGCTGCGGTCTCCGTTCACCTTATCGACGAATCCAGGTTTGGACTTCCCGCCTGCTGTGCAACCGGAACACATCTTCGTTTCTCTGCATCCTAGTGCAAACGTTCTCCTACACTGGTTTCTTCATTACGGTAAACAGATTCGCCACCTTTATCCCGAGCGCCGCTGATCGCGAGACATTTGTGCTTCGAAACCAAATGAAGTGTCCCTAGTGAGTTATGGAAGACGAAAGTTTTCAGTACTTGTGCGATCGATACAGTTGCAAGGTCATAAGCTCTTGAGGTGATTCTTTGGGACCTTTTAGATGATTTCCAAGCCTTTTACAAGCTAGGTAGAACCAGGCTCTCGAATCTGTTCCGCCAAAAGTCTAGTACTGCGACCACCATACACTGCCGCACAGCACCATGTGGAAGAGTACACTAGCATAGCCAGGATGGTAATAAGGGTCTTGCGCTTCAGGCTGAATTTGTGCGAAACTGGTCTCGTAGATTACTAGCTGAAAATCTCTACCGTAGCGGACGTCTTGGAGCACGGTGCATCTACTCTTTTTCACAGCTTGTGAAGGTTCTCAACGCTTGATCTTTTCGTCCTGTCTCTCTCTGTGAAACTCCTCGGGTATCTGTGGAGTTACCGGGTAACACAACCTAATGTGAAACCAGCTGTCAACACTATCGACCACTGACGACACGAATTTGAGAAACCACCCTCCAGTCAACCAACGATCTCAAGCGTCGATTTTCTAACCGGGGTCACTCAACTGTTTTAGTCAATACTGCAGTTTAAAACAATCGGCAACTTCGAACAAACAAAGACCGACCATCTCCAGTTGGTCCAGAGCGACTCAATTAATGGACCAATCAGTTTTCCAGTCTGGGTTGAAAGTGGCTAGTACTGAACTGGTGTGTGACTTTGAAAGGCACACTGTTCGCCTGAATAGTTTGTTGTCATTCACCGCATTACCGGCATGGCGCAAGTGGCTTAGGGAACTCCGCATCTGGTTTTTTGAATAATCGTCGAAACCCTATGCACATGGCCAGACTGAGATAGATGACTGCGTTCTATTATGGCCGTATCCTGCTTGAGATTAAGCAAACATTGACACTCCGTGGTAACCGTTTGGAGGTCCTTTGATGGATTCTGCTGAATCTTGCTTAGCAATCGAGTTCGGATATCGGCATCTCTTAGTGACTGTAGCCCACGGATACAGATTGATCCTCTATCATTTTCCCGAGTTTTAGTCTTTCACACTGACGGTTCACTACGCTTGCATACGTAAGATAGTCATCACTGTCCAATTTAACCAGCTTCAAGCAGTTGTAGTGAGTCTTTGGTAAAGAAGACGGTTCGCAAAAAATATTTTTCAGCAGCTGTGCAAGTGCATCAAAGGAAAGTTCTCTTGGGGATTCTCATCCGTTGTCCAAATCAGCAGATTCCGTCCGAGAAATTTCTTCGTCTTTTGGGAACCATGATTCGAAGGTGGAGTCGGATTCTGCATCGTGGTGTAACTCAACTATACTGTTCGCAACAGCGTCAACAGAGGACTTTCGTTTCAGTTGTGGTTGAGTTTCGAATTTCCGGTGTCTGAAGGATTTCTTCGACTAGCCTCAACTGAGATTTCAAATTTTGGTTGCTGCTGTTACAAAATTAAAATCAGTCCTTCTTGTGGAGGTGGCATTGTGGAGTTCGATTTTCAAGTATTTGTTGTTGTTGTTTTTGTAGACCACAGTTTGCCTTCTTAATACCGTGAGTCCGAGTCTGGATAGCCGCTTGGTAGCCTGATGCGCTTAGCCAAGCCCGGAAGCCAATGAACGTGCGAACCAGCTGACTTATTGAACACTGACTCATACAGGCAGCCGAAAACGGGATGCTCATAAAGCTCTCGTGGAAAGTTCTAGGCAGGCCAAAAAGGATACTACATATTGAACTCATCTGTCAGGGAAGAACAACCGTTTGAACCTCTTCCACCGAAAACGGTTAATCCATTGACAGTTGTGCAGTCCAGTTACGTTCGGAGCTGGTTCTGCTAATATGTGAAGTGAAGCAAGTCTTATTGATTTTTGAAAACAACAACATCCGGGTTTCTTTTGTTGTGTTGACAATAAACCTGAATTCATTTTCTATGGTGTCATCCGAACACATCATTCTTACTGCCATTTGCAAAGGACACGACATCTTGCGTTTTGGCTTATGAGCACAGAGACACAACTGTAACTGATTCGATCAGCAGCAGGATAAAAAAGTTCCGTGCTCC
The DNA here is from genome assembly GCA_003604175.2 of Clonorchis sinensis. Taxonomy (NCBI): domain Eukaryota; kingdom Metazoa; phylum Platyhelminthes; class Trematoda; order Opisthorchiida; family Opisthorchiidae; genus Clonorchis; species Clonorchis sinensis. The sequence continues at coordinate 179,225,551 of CM030369.1, read as the reverse complement.
ACGTTCAAAACAAGTACGTACACATTGTGCACTTAGTGTCACCCTGAATGAAGTGACTTCTCAAATGAGCGACAACCTAACCATAGGCACGTAACACCAACAGATAGCCAAGACGGCTCAGTAGTTGAGGCGCAAACTTACTGCCCGGAAAGTCCGTGGTTCAAACCCAACCTGTGCATCCCAACTGCTTCTGTCTATCCTTGTACAAACTGGCTTCATCTCAGTCCCCGTGCTTCTTTCGGGTGGCATGGCAGCCAGGCACTGGAAGGATGTTACAGCCTAACGCATATATATGACGCAACTAGATTAAATCCAATTGCGTCATCGATTTTTAGAATGATCACCGTGTAAAACCGACATCCCAGCTCATTTTAAGTTTTGCTTTTTGTTACTTCGTAACTTTTGGCCAAAAAACTGGTTAAGGTAGCCGTCTGTTCTTAAGGACGCGCACACACTTGATATTTTTAGGGGTCATCAGCAATGCAAGGTAAAATGACACTGAAGTTTCGAGATAGTTATTTAGTCCTCGTAAGTTTACAACTGACGAGATTGTTTGCAGCTCAGGTTTTCTGGGCCCAGCGATTGGGATGCGAGCGTTTTGTTGCCAGTCGAGCTGATATCCTTACGCTGTGGATGAGGCATATCCACCATGTTTTTTGGGCTTCGCGATCAAATCCGTACTTAGTTCTACTTTGAATGTAGTCGTTTCACAACGGGAGACTAGCAGGTGCCGTTTTGGGGGGTCAGAAAGTTGGTTCGTCATTCTCAAACGCGTGTTGATTTGAAGGAAATCGCTAGAAATCTCCCTGACCTGAGGGCCAGTCATTCTCTGAGTCATATCCCGTTATTCATGGATCCCCCAGTTGTCTTCGGCGTATTGTTGATCATGTTCTCCTTAATATTGTTTGATTATCCGTTTGTTAAAGGTTATCCACCAGCAGAATGATGGGTTTCCAATGCCTGATGGTGATAGACAGAATGGTCGATATCCTGCATTGTAGCCAGACTGAATTTCTTACGCGCTACGTTCTTAACTTTTGAGTTATCAGAAAAATGCTTCCAAATAATCGTACGTCTCAAACCTTGTTAACCATGTAAACAAAACCCTCGCCGTCATCTCGGAAGGTACCTCCGCCCAAATCTATAGGAACCTCATGCGGGTTGCCGCTGGGCATCTTGGTCTTGGGTTGCCAGGTTCTCTATTTTCTGTGGTATCCACCTTTATCACTGTGTACGATATCGTGTCATGCGTCGTATTTTACTATAGCACCTTTTGCAGTTCGTGGCAAAAGATCTGCCTCAACCTACCGGATTTCTGGAGTATCAAGCCCACGATGGTTCTTGTAGTGACGAAACACTGCTTTGCCTTTCTTGGAATTCATCATGTAGGTGAAGTCCTTGAGCTCTCGCCGACCGCGTGTTCTAATCGAACTCGGGAACTACACTCGTTTGCAAACCTATTTGACTTTGACGGGAGACTCGACTGAATCTCTCGTTTATGATATTCTTCAACCAAATGTGTTACACAAGGGTCGCCTCGTGTTTCAGTTGGTATGATCTTCGATATTCCGCTGAATCGTTTCTTGCGAGCCAAAGGCGATTCATACGCGGTCCGTTCCTAGTTTAGTTTGGCAAACTCCACTGAACAGACATCTAATAGCCTGTCGCCGGACACCATATTGGCTTGTCGTTTTGGTGCGCTCACTGGTACGGAAGGGGTGAATATGATAAGAGGTTCCATGGAGTCTGTTCACAGAAGCTATACATGCATATATACCCCAGAGTCTATTTGAGACAAGGTGCTGCTTAATTGAAATTGCTTTCCACACATGTCTGGTAGGCCCCAAAAGGGGCGAAACCGGTAGGGGGCTGTCTACGGACTTTCGCAATCCCCTCATATTGCTTAAATGTAAAAAGTAACGGGAACTGGAACGAACATTACTTTGTTCCATCCAGTACAGGAGATCCCTGATGCGTATTTTGCACTTCAGTGCATGGAGAATTTGTCCGCTGGATATACTCAATACGCAGCTGAAGTTTGTTTTACGATTTATGATTTGTCCTGCGTAATCGAAGGCTAGACTGGATAAGAGAACGAATAATGACGGTTTCAAAGAAACCTGTCCACCTTGAAGTATCATGTACAAATGACAGCGCGTCCAGCTCCTCAAGAGAGATGCCAAATATCTTCTGACGATGTAGCCTTGATTCCGCTCAGCTTCGAATCGCAAACTGATAGTACCCCAGCCTTCGTGCTTCATCCGAGTGGCATAGCAGCTAGGCACCGGAAGAATTTTACAGCTGAAAATTATTCATTACGAATTGCAGTTTATACAAGGATACATACCGGTTCATTTACAGTCGCGGTGAAACATATATAGGTAGACTTGGCAGGAGACATGAAACTCGGCCAAAGGAATATCTAACTAATCAAATAATGAGTCTTTTAGACTACTTGCAGTCTACCACCATAGAAATCGGCTCCAAGGTCAAGTCTTCATTCACAAGACAGCACCGCAGCCACGGTGCGAAATCGTTACCAGCTGTGGCCAATCAAGGTGACTGGGGATTTTGAAGCATTGTTGGTCAATCGGCGCAAGCTGTTGTAGTATTCCGTTTTTATTAATTGATTTACTGGGAAGATAGTCTCAATACGTCTCATGTCATCTCTTTCTTTTTTGTGATTTTACTAGATTTTACATGCTTGGGGTCACACAGTTTGCGGAAGAATGTCATTCTACGGCTGCTTTGTTCCATGTATACTCCTCAAACTGATCAATGTCACTCAATCTTCTAAAGGATGAAAAAGCTGTACAGTGCTTCTCTGCTTTTTGGGACGGATTAACTTTACTTTAAGTATAAAGCCTTATCTGAAATTTTCCAATCACATACTATCAAAAACTGACTCCATTTATCTGTTCAATGACCACTCTCAAAAGTTTTGCTTGGAGACTCGAGAGCATATTTATTTCTGTCGGGCAATAACTTAAGTCAGTTGAAAGAAGGAAACAAAAAAAAGATTTTACGTGAGAACAGTTGGATAAGGCATACGCAAGCAGTGGTTTAAGAAAAGTGATGTGAGGTCGCCAGTTACTGCTTCTTCATGGGTATCAACGACTCGAAACGTTTTCATTCGAGAACCTTGTCCAATTCTTTTGATTGGCGACCTTCAGATACCACGGTGATTGGGATAAAAGGATGCCTGGTGCCTTTGAGATATTCCTGCAATGAATAGAAAGCGAAATGATTTTCCATCTAGTGACCACACACCTTAGCACCAAGTAATTTAAGCCAGACAGATGTAGTATCTGGACGACTGGATACTCTCAACATTGGTTGGTCACAAACCGACCTGTGACATTGAACCAGCATTCACGTCCATCAAAGAGATATTTGTTAGGTTAGGGTTGTATCAGTCGTAACAGGAAGACAAAAACGCCTGCACATGAACGTATATCTGAGGGAAGTGAAAGCTGTGGTGAACAAAAAGAGAGAAATAAGCCTATCACAATCTTGTGGCCTGTGTCTGTTACGAGTCCCTCACATATGACCGGTCGTCTGGAGCCGGTGGTGTCAGGGCATTGTGGCCATTGACGTGTGGTCCATCGTCTGGATATCCGTATTGTCGGAGCGGAGCATACCGATTAGCTACACGATACACACATCAATCGGGTAACACAAATTGCGGGGTATTCAGGGAATCACAACTTTCGTATCATGGCAAATCTCCCTTTGGTTTTCTGGCCACCAGTAACGCGTAAATAGTTTTCTTATCCAATCCTTGCCTCTGATAAACATAACCTTAAAAGTCGAAAATCCAGTGAACATCTTATCCACGTCTGAAAGACACTTATGGCCTCCGATACCGCACAGTGGTTGCTATGAGCACTTCCTTCCCACAGACCGCTTTCATTCTGTATATTGATGGGGCAGATAAAGAGCTGCATGGAATCCCCTAAGCACAAACTTAATTGACTTCAAAGTTTGCATCCACTGAAGGTGGACAGGATGAACTACGGGGTTTATATATAATGGCAAGAAATAGGTCAGATTTAGTCGTAACAGACCGGCTGTCACATTAAATATGTCAGTAAGCTGTGCCACGGCTTAAATGACTAAGCGACTTCCTATTGGCCATTCGCCTTTCATTGATTGGTTGTCTGTTGAGATGGATGAGCTGTCTGCTGTGTAGCACAATGTCATCAGGTTTGATAAGCACTGAGACATTCGGTTGATAGCGTGACTAATGTGGAAGAACAAGTTCCATTAATGTGGGCGGTTTGTTGGAAATGTGGGGACCATAGCAGGTTTAGTGCGCTAAACAGCCAAACATTACATTCACTAGTACTCAGGAAAACTCGAGTGGTGATGCAGCAGGATAATTACGGTACCGTACGAAACACTGACATATTTCTTTTTTTCACTGCATACCGATTTTATCCCCATTTTGAGATGGGACTTCGAAAGATGAAGGTAATGAAGGACAGAGATTCTGCGCTTTATGCCAGCTTTGTTTGCCAGGCATTGAGCACATTTTGTCGGTGCAACAATCCAATACCTAAGGCATATCCAAGTTATTCGAGAATTACTTTATGATTACATTTTTATGCAGTCATGTCCATTCAGCCAAATGGTTTCGTTCAAGCGTAATCTCATCAGTAGTTCACTTCTTGTAATCTATTCATTCGGCTGAATAATCGGGTCGTTATTGGACAGTGCGCGCTAGTGCATTGGACCAGCCCTCATCAGACTAGTATACCTGCTTGCGTGTATGTACTTCCTCAAAACACACCAACCTTATATAGTTTCTGATTTGGATTCTCGGGCTGTCCGTTTAATTTCATTGCCGTCTGAAATTTCTCTTGCATTCGTTGTATTTTATCACATCGTGTCACTTTACGTGCCGTTTTGTCGCAATTCGCTTTTCGTAGTTGATGCACACATTTGCAACAGACCCACGTCACGTCCAAGTCAGTGCTAGAGATGACACTCTACGACCATCATTGCAGAGATCGAGGCAAATGGCGGCTGCTCGACTGGACGCACCCAACGAACCAATCAAGTACAGGGAAATGAGGTCACAACGCAACCCAGATTCCGAGCCGACCAACCAAATTAAGCGGAAGCCACCTCGGAAGCAACTAATCACTTTAGGGTTACTAAATATTGTTCAGAAACTAAATGAGCACAGGCAGAAGAGAAGGAATTTACCCACTCAGCTTTGCGCTGACGACGTCACCGCGATTTGTGATAAAACTCTTGCAATCCAACTGTCAAGCTCTGCGAACAGACCAACAACCAACCAGAGAGCCATATTTGGGTGCCTCGGTTGCGTCTTGTAAGTGGTGCATGCCACCAGATCGCCTTTTGCATAAACCGAACTGGCCTGAACTGTTCAGTTATTCTCGCATGACTTGACAATTATGAGCCACCAGTTAGACACACTCATGGTCCTAAAACTTCCCCCTCCTGTTTACCCCGGGGCATGCGCCTGATAGAGGGCGTTCAGTTGGTTGCTCAACACAAACCACATGTATTGCTGTTTTGCTCGAGAGTCCATCAGGGTAGTTCGATGGGACAAGCAAATCCGGACACGGACGCCAACCCATAATGTCCTTCCTCCATCCCTTTACAAGTCGAACCCAATACTCGCGCTGTACCGCCGCAGGCCTTGGCCTTCGGCCATATCTGCCATTCAGCTCCTACGACAAACAAATGGTGTTTTGTGGTGCCATGCATCAATTTTTCCGTTAGGTGGATAAGACAACCAAAGGGAGAAAAACACCCGATCACCTGTAAAAAAGGAATACTAGTGTGCACAATAAGAATCACGATCAATACGTGAGAAAGTTTCCTCCGGTAAGTAAGATACATTCTTATGAACATGCTCATAAACATAACCAGCATCTCTTACGTGGGCATGAGCCAAGGCATTCAGCTTTTCAGTCCTAGAGCACTGAGTGCCAATGTAGACAAACAATGTACTGCCATTATCGATGAAGTAAGCGTCATCATGAGTAAGTGCTCCGCGTGGCAAGTTGTTTTCGCACACCAGAGTAACCTTGAGTTGACCCGATTCGTCAGAAAGTCTGAAAAACCAAAGCGAGGTATTCTTCATAAACGGCTTCAAGCTATCTACCGAAAATGTTGGACAAAGTATGTCTGGTAAATTTTGCTTTATTTTACAGTATGAAGTGAAAAACTCCCATCCATAAATGAGACATTCGGCACAAACTACAGGATAGATCTGCCTCAGTTTCTCAAAATACCTCTTATAGTTGGTCATTTAAAGAAACTCAAGTTCCTATCCATGTAACGGAGTAAAAGCGACACCAAATGTCCGGCGTTCAAATAGACATAACCCGTCGATCCAAGTTTCCTTACCAGAGCGCAGTTGGTAGGTCGCTGCCTGGAATTCGGATTTATAGTGATACATATGTGTTTTGGTCTTTTAATTTGCGCAGTTGTGTCAGTAAGGGGGTTGATGTTGTGTCCTTTCACCCCCCTAAATAGCCTGTTTTCAGACGCAAATTCTCCCGATGGTGCCAAGTATCCATAAGAATACACGAAACTATGTGTGTAGTTCTATAACGTGGTCATTTGCTTGGATAGTATTGCAAACCGATGCCATCATGATACCAGTCTATGACAGTATAAAAGCTGTAGCCTCACTGGCCCCCATCTAGAGAGGTCGCTTTTGGATGATTCCTCGGAGCTTTCGTTTAATTACAGGACCCTAAGGAGACCGCTTGTCAGCTCGGACCACAGACCAATTTCCGAGGTGAATTATAGTGAATTCCTCTCCCAATATAAACGGCAGTAAGAAGTATTGCTAGAAAATGAATAAATTTTCTACCAGTTCCACCCCCAACCAAGTGCATGGATCCCCCAAGACCGGTAAGATACCCGCTCTTCTTGGGACCGCTCCCTTTGGGAGACATTCTATTTGCACTTTCCACACAGCTGGAATAAACATCAACTGATGTGAATTAAATGCACGCGAAGGACTTAGTTCACTAACTGACTAGGAATAAGATTGTATGTTGATGTTATGTAGGATAATCCATGTTTTCAGTGTTTTCATCAATCGCCTTGTTACGTGAATTTGACGATGCTTGCACTTGACCCTTGATATATAAGGCGAAGCATTCAAGAAATAAACTGATATAATAACATTGTTTTAACGTGTTTTTGCTCGGTTGTGTGCACATTCCAAAACAGCGTAATCCTGGTTCCACAATCCTGAGAAATTGTCAAACTCCTCCTTGATTTCTAGGCAACCTGATCTGTATCTAGGGTCACACGCTCATTGAAGAGACTTCTGAAACATGCTGAGACCCGTCCACTAGCGGTGTTCTACGTCCTATAGAACTAGACACGCAGACATGTTATCGAAAGCTTATATCAGAAGGGTTGTATTTGCAATATGCTCTAAGTGTAATGAAAGCCACACTTTACAAAATCATCTTTTGTAGTGCCAAAAGGCACGTCTGCTACGGTTCATTTCATCGTATGACATGCACGCATTAAGATGTTTCACCAAATTGTATAATGCAGTGAACGTATGATCTGTGCACGTATATGCGCCCAGTTCCATTAGCTGGATGATTCCTGTCGCCAAACTGATCCAATGGCACCCATGCTACATAAATCACCAGTTTCTGAATGGAACCCATTGCTGTTGTCTTAGCTTAGCAGCTGAAGCCGCAGTTTTGAGTATGAAGTGGCATGTGTACCACAGGCACCGGGTTGCTTTTTTGTTGAAGGCGCTGCCTTTGAGAAATATTCTATTTTGTAGTGAGAATGAATTTTGAATCGAACAACGTTCCCCTCGCCTCAGAAGCACACTTTTCGGGAACTCTTGGAGTGCTGTGAAACACTATATTTCGCATTGTTTCATCACCAGCCCATGTAAAATTAATCTACCGACAAGTGAATGCGTACACGGACAAGTCAAACCATTACAAAAGACAAACGTAATCGCATCTAGGGTTACGTTGATTAATGAAGCAAGATGGTCTCAGCCCTGTTGGCATGGCTTTCCTGGTAGCAATAAGATCGGCTAATCTCGACGATGTCCGGTTGAGTCGGATCGCTTGGACAAACAGTTACGAAAGCTCAGCGCATAACTTCCTCAACTCGCTTCCATCCAAACTCCAATCAATTTTGCCAGTAACATAACTGTGCGTTTCCAGTAGGTTTACAAACAGATCAGCTTGGTATTGATGAGCTAACGAAACTTGTCTAAGTTGATGAACGGAGTTGTGTAATGAACGCATAATGCCGGCGCAAAGCGAAGTGATAACCGAGCCCGCACAATGTCATGACCGGAATCAAGTTGCGTACCCCGGAAGGAACGACAATCTTTGAGGCTCTCTACTCGTAACTGACAGCTGCATAATACAACTGAGTCCGTGACTAGTCTGCGGTTGATGGCCTCGAAGTAAGGTGTAAGGGTTTGTGCTGAACGCTTGTGTTGGCTAGGAACATACAATATTCAGCATACGGTTAGAGAAGTCGTTGCCCACTATCCGCACGCTGGGCGTCGATCCCTCAAGGTTATTGCCCAAGTTGGGCGTTCATCTTACACACCAGAATTACTATATCCGTTCTTCTTGCTGAGAGAAGCATTCGCAGCATATCTAACTTCTCAGATTCACAACTGCAGTCTGTCGGAGCGTGTGATACTACGACAAATAGACATCATTTACCGCACCGACCTTCATTGTTAATAATGGAACTAGACAACCGTACAGCGGAAAGTCGACTGTTTACGGGAATCCAGTTTAGTAAAGCATATTCAGCTTTGGGGCGCCAGGATTACCAGATGCCCGAAAAGTGAAATATGGAATATCTAAGCAGCTTGAGGTGCGCGACCGAAGTGGGGTCTTGTGTGCGTGTTTTGTAAACATAACAGACATTGACAGAACTGGTTCCAGCAACGGGTGCTTGTTGCCAATTTGAAGGAGAATACGGACAGTGGAGCCTTCAACGTAAATCGGATCTTTTGATTTAGTGAAGGATCATTTTAGTATATTTCACTGGACGATAGTTTGGACAGTTTTTAGTGGACTGGCCTATAGATTGACCGTGGTGGACTAGGTGAACTGTGGAGAAGGGATGTGGCTGGGAACCGGGGAACGAAGACTTACTAAGCTACCCTGGTCGATAGCTTTTTGAGGTACCTCACCTACAGTTTTGGACTCAAAACTCTGGCTCGCAATACAATGAAAGATGGTAGGGTTTGTTCCAGCATCCCGAATGTAGCCTTTCGATGTGCTATACAGACAGGTCAAACGTACAAAAATGGTTCTTAATTCTGGCCAGTCACATTCAGAAAGTTTCATAGAAAAACGACCATTTTGAACGGTATAGAGTTAAAGCATAATAGGTACGAGAGGAACCACGAGCCAACTTGGTATAAACAATGATGAACACGCCGCAAGTGATTGCACTCGGCGCAGCCTTTGTAGTTATTTGTGCGTCAAAATGATGACACCATCAACTTTCAGGTCTTCTTGGTGGCGAATCCATTTTCAGGAAGTAACGCCGTCATCCGGCTGGTATCGAATTCCTCTCACATAGTGCACACTGAGCATGTTGCTGCTAACTGTGCCGAGAGGTGCGTTCTCACCACTTCGAGCGGACGCTGTTGTGACAGCAAATTGTGCTTGCTATCTGGATACATCTCCTGAAAGGATTCCATGGGAACTGTCACGATGTTCAACAGCAATTCACTACTACCCACTCTGCCTTCTATTGCTGGCTGTAATGCCCCTAAATCAGAATAAAAACACACCAGATGGGAACGTCTTCCAGCGCAAAACTGCCACGTATGGAATCCAGAGGCGCAAAAAAATCATTAGGAAAACCAACCAATCATCTGGAGGATTCAGTCACCAAGTGTGACGAATCTTTTTAATCACGGAAGAATGTCACACCTGTATTGACTGACCGACCGATAAGTTAACCAAGTCAAAATGTGTCCAATGTACACCCGTTCGATATACTGCACAGCAGGTAACGGTCACAACCTGGGAAATAATCCACGTCAATGATTCTGCATGGTTCTCTCTAACATTAATGCAGTCCTTCTGTTTACCTATCTGTGTTCTTTTCATCCTGCTCTTACTCGATATACTTACGGCACATCACATCAAACTTGTTTATGCGTGTAGGTTCGAATTTACTTTGTACAACCCTAGCAACACGTAGGTCCCCAGATTTAGTTCCAATTTAATCCACTTGTGGTTCGATTGAAATACGTACCACTGTCGATCAACTGTTTTTCACCTCCCTACTTCTCGAGATCTAATACCGAATGCTTGTGCTCTGCAACCCTGGACGCAAAATTAACATCTGCGGGCTGAGCAAAAAATCTAACTTGTTTGGACAGACATCAGAATCACACGAACTACGGTACCCGTAACCTGGAGTTAAGTAGATGTGCGCAAAACCACTATTAAGTTGAACTCACTATTGCACCTGGCCTACCTGTAGATAGCCTTCTTTTCAACTTCTTGTTTCGGTTTTTCGTGGACCGGATCATCGGGCAAGTGCGAAAGAAATTCGTTCTAGATAAGAGATGAACAAGAGATGAATAAGAGATGAAGAAACCAATTCCAAAGATGGCCTGATGCCAAACAGAATAATGTATTAGAGACGGGAGACACCTCCGTTGGCTGCAAACCACACTGGGAAAAGTACGCGGTTTAACGGGGCAGTTAATACACCCTAGCTGGCAAGCACCACCAACAGTTAGACAACTTACCTCCTCTTGGGAAATCTGTGACTCGAAAGCACAAAGAGCCACGTATTGTTCCTTACACAGCAGATGATGCTTTGAAACAACGGTTTGTTCTTTATCTGCCTGTAACACCTTCTAAGTTCACTAGTTTGGTGCGTCAGGTAGAAAGAATCGTGGGTATTCCTGACAGAACATGATTTAAGTGAGGCTGGTCGAGGTGTATTCATAAGCAGAAAAGGTGTAGTGAATGGGCCACAAAATTCACCGGTTTCAGCATTGTTCAGTGCTGCTGAGACTGACTTCGAGTTCATCACTTGTCCTCACTTATCAACCTTTAAAAGCGTCTGCTATGGAAAATAACCGGAAAGATACATTCAGGGGGCCAGCGCTTGACAACAAGTTAATGCTTGCCAAGCTATTCGTATCGTGTCGAACACCTCACGATACCCTGTTTCCACTGCAAACTGTTCAGCTACAGCATCCGCTGACAGCGCACAGCTGTCGCTCAACCCATAAACAAGTAAATCAGGCTATGACTAATTAAAGAGCCAGTGGTGGTCCGTCATTCAGGAGTTTGGCTTTTTGGGCTTCAGGACACCTTGCTACCAGTAAGTATTATTCCTCTACTTACTCTCTTTATTGATGGGTACTCGCCACTCGCTGATAAGACGTACTTCTACAAAAACTTGCAGCGTACACCACCTTTTTCAGAGGTGATCTCTTCCGCGTGCCCGTTTGTTGAAAGAAGCCTTATTAAGTGTAACCTTTAGTAGAGCATAATCTTTCTGAAAGGTGCAACTGCGTAGGTTTTGCGTGAGTTCGACTACACATCAAAAGCCACCTCGAAGTTAAATTCCATTAGAGCGCTTTTTATATTACAGAGACTGCTGCCATGTGAACATGTTTTCTCAAGAAGCTGACGGAGACCAAATTTGACGTTGGAAGACAAAACTAGCGCGATCTTCGCTCATCAACTGACTCCACTCATGACCGATTTTTGATGCTGTCTTTGAGTAGTTTGTACTGACCATGCAATGAGTGCGCACATTTCTTCGTACAGTTCTATAGACGCTGGAATACACATATAAACTTTAAATGAGTTTTATTGGTCAGGCAGATGTGATTGAAACTGAACAAGCAGAATACCGCTACCGAAACTTTATCCAGATATAAAGAGCATGAAATGGCAATAAGGATATTTACCGTTCCTTCTCTGTCGGATTCATCTACAACCACTGTCGGACAGCGTCCCATTCGCTCCGATTCGAGAGCTTGCATAAACTCACTCGCCTGAAATGCACAGATACACAAAATGATTAATTCAATCAGCACACCCAATAGATCAAGCTACACGTCGTGTATCAACTTAATTAGCAAACTGAATTCGCAAATGTATGTAATTCGACACTGCGTAGAGTCTATTGTTCGAGTGAAACATAAGGTTGACGGAAACTTGGATGCTGCACGCACCTGATGAGCTTCAGGAAGATCAACACCGGTAGTGGGCTTTCTAAGGGTTTTCAGCCACCGCATGAGTAGTATGTTTAGTCAAGAAAATAATTCATGTTTAATTTCGCTATCATTCGACCGTTTTCTTTGATGAAAGTGAGGCAATTTCTCAAAAGTGACAAAATATGAAAGTTTGAAACTTTGGACCGTCTTAAATGGTGTCATCAGAATTCAGAAAACCAGTTACTGGATGTTGACAGTTAAAACAACGAAAATTATCGTATTGTGAGGGAGCAGGTCAATTCTAGAATAGGTAGGCAGATTGAATTACTAGCTTTGGTTTCTAGGTTGCTATTAAGATTGAGTTGCCGAAGGCTTAAAAATGTGCATAACCGTTTCGAAGGTGTTCGGCGACCCCGAAGAATGACACAAATAGGTTTTATTGAACTGGTAACTGAAGACAAACGATTTTGGTCAAACAGACGTTTTGACTTGACCTTGTCACTCGGTTATGTAACGAAGCTCATTTTGGCGGCTGGATAAATGCGGCTACACTTGATATCGTTTGAACCCTACTAATGTCTGCGTTTCTGTCTCACTAAACGGAGTGGTAATCCCCATCAAATGGCTATGTTTATGCAAGATTATTGGGAGTTAGCTTCTGGTTCTCGTATCGATGCGACAAATATGAAAAGCAGATGGAAAAATGACGGAGGTCGATGCGCAGTCGAAATCGGAGCATCAACTCAATTCACCTTAAAACGTTCATCTTTGCTCGCATTCTGGCCATTCCACTGGTATGCCTTGGTTCCCAGGTCCAAAATGAACACATCATTCGAATTGAGGGACTTCCTAGAGAACGTAACCTCGGTCAGTTCCACGTGACGACGATCCAGACCGTGACAGAGTAGCAGACGTTTGGGCAGCTCTTCCGGTTTCCGTTCCCTGAACCCAGTTGCATAACCACCAGCGAGCTTCCTAATGGAAGAGCAAAGGGAGGTGCTACAATGTTTCTGTCGAACCCGGACCGCATTAGTCAAATCCTTGTCACATTAAAAATAGTCGAGAACATGGAACAGAGAATGGAATCTTAGAATACTATATAACAGCGAGTGAAATAGCATCCCTTTCGACCCGCTGTGACATACGGAATAACGTCGGCATGCCCTAAAAACCACGAGTTGAGCTCCGGTTCCTAGCACATTCTATTGCCTTCAACCTGTAGCAAGCTTACGTGCACTTTAGAAGAACACCAAGAAAATGATGCAGGTTCTCGATACGACCATGACCGAGACTAATCATCTACCTACAATGTCGTCTGTAGATGGAAGATCTGCACGCTTGTTTCATGGGATATAGGGTCACATCTGTTCAGTCGGTACAAGTGATATATAGAGGATGTTCTGGCTAAAAGCCGAACCCATCCACAGAGTGCGAGGGCAGCAAATGACACTCTAACCTGATTGGCCGGAATTTTTCTGACAAGTGTCATGCTCTGATTTGCTGCCGTACACTCCTACCTCGAAGAAACATAGGCGAGGCGTGTGACGTGGCTTCTATTGACGCAACGTATGATGTGTTTCGTATTCGTGTTTTGTATTCGGAAACACTCGTAACTGAAGTATGTGGTTGCACAATTGTCCTCGAATTCTTGGCCTTGAAAATCTGACCTAGCATAAACTTTTCCAACTTCTTCACTGTTAGCGAGTACGGTTGTCATCCTTTACATTGTTGGGAGCACCCAAATACTATTCTCTCTTCAGAGTTTGTCCAATTATTAAGTGACTGGACAATTGTATTCAAGACAAAAAGTATGAGAAGGACCTCTCCACAAGAAGCAATCTCATTGGACAGTGGATTTTCTCAACACGAAACCTTCACGCTAAACTCCATTGGTGGAAAACAACAACAACCAATCAACAACCGCTAGTCTTAGTTCACCTGGCTTCAGAATGGGACATTGTAGCAGAGGACCCTTTTCTCATCAGTTCGAGTTTATCCGTCTCAAGACAAAACTGAGAAGTTTTATACAGGCCTGGGTTTGTTTGTCACCAAGATGGTACTAACAAGCGCGACAAAGGCACACACCTCGGTATCAAACGGATGAGTCACCTGCGCCATAACCGTGCTGGAACATGTTTGCCTGAGAGAGTCTTTAGTCTTTTGCAGGGCCTACATGGCCAACGATATGCACCACTCGTAAACTCTAATAAAGGCGAAACTCGAATCCGGTGCTTCTCCCTTTTGGTGTGGACTCACCAGAATGATCGTGCCAGGACAGGAGGACAAACAGCTGTTCAAATGAGAGTGATATGAGCGCGAGTTCTACAAATCGCGCAATCACCTTCATACGAATAAGTCACACCGCTTAATCTGCCAGCAACACTGTGCAGGTGTTTTTGAGTACAAAACTGGGCTAACAGTCAGTGTGCAAAAGTGGTCAGCTGTAATACCGACAACGAGAGTGGCTTATTTCGCGGTAACCAGCATTGAATCTCATTAACTAGTTCAGTGTGCAAACATGGTTTAGCGAAAGAATATTCCACCTAAAGGCTATTGATCGGAAAGCGTCATCGCTTGTCATCATGGTGCACACGTCAAAGACGTTCGTCTTTCTCACCTACATAAGATGTACCCGATATTGGATATAAAGGAAGTCCATAACGGCGCGCATCCGTTCACTTGACAAGTTCAGAAATTGGCTTAACGTAACGTACTTGTATAGGGTCATTTCGAACAAAACTACTCGATTGCAACGAATCATCTACTATGAAGCCTCAGTGCCACATAGCAGTGCACCTACGCAGCTCTGCAGAAAGTGAGCCCAAAACCAACTCCATTTTGTCTTGGAATAACACTTGAAAGGATAACGCAGAAGAACATCTGAAAAATCTACAAGTGTTGTAGGTGGAATTTTCAGTTCGATGGAGGCGATGACCACACAGATGAAATATTTCATACCGAACTGTGAGGGCGTTAAAATGCAGTGAACGCATTCGTGCATGTTGCGACGTTTTCATCAAAATGCAGGCCGAGCGTCAAAAGTGTGCAGATGTGAACCTCAGACAAGCATATCAGAGAGGCTGTTAAAAATCAGCAGTCATGTTTTCACTTCGACGGGTGGCATAACATGGTGATCCCAATGGAGAGTTGCTGGACCTTGCGCCCCATCACCTCGAATAGACAATATGCAGGAAACAAAAAATTTTGCGTTGGTGCTGAAAAAATACCATTGTTATCGATAACACTTACTCCAGGACTGGGAAATAGGACTTGAACTCATCCGATTCAAAACCATCTACTTCACGGTGCTGTACCGCCTTGTCGTCTAGCAAAGTGTCCAGCTCAACTGTCTTATAAGCGGCTGTTGCATATTCATCCTGAGAAGATAAAGGCATCAGAGAACTAGACGGCAGGATTTGGATACGGGTGAATGCAAGCTAGTTGCTTATTAAACAGAAAAGTATTATGCAAGGCTTCCTAAGTAAAACAACTGGTGAACATTTAAAATTATGGCGAATACAACCCGACGCCGCCAAGCCTGCTACCGCACGGTGCTTCGGACGACACTTCCCTGAGAAGGCGCGATTAGTCTAGTTTGTCTTTGAGGTGTTTGAGGTAATGAACACCAAGTTTGGCTCTCCCGTAGAGTACCCATCAACAGTTCAAAGCCTTGACTGCGCAGGGAATTCAAAGCTGGACGGTTACTATGCGACGGGAATGTTCCACCATTACACCATTAGATGACGCTGCATGTGCCTAAATTACCATGGCTGAATGGACGAACGTTACTTCTATCAGATTATCGATAATTAAGAGAACAAATTTCTAAAGATGTGTTCATTCGGATTTTTTTTAAAAACAGTACAAGACTAGTAGTTTTCATGTGAGCATCTCCATCTAATGCCCGTCAGGGTGTCTGAATTTAAATCCGGAATTTGCAGCAAACGTCGGAAATGAAGATGAGACGAAAATTGATAGCGTTCGTAAAGTTAAACAATAAAGCCGTTAATATAACACAGTCAACAACTACTCTAGAGAAGAGAGTCTAAGGGTTACTCCGCAAACAAACCATTTTGCGCAGGTGAATACACTTTTCGCACACAGAGTTACCTGTGTACTATCCTTGCCAATCCAAAAATGCACATCATAGAGCAGCTGGTTTCCAGTTTTCTCAGTGTGCAACACGATGTAGGAGTCGCCACTGAAAAACTTGCCAAAGGTTTCTTTCTTCACCTCTTCAACTTGGAATTGCTGGTAAACAGAAGCGGAGAAATCGAAGGCATTAACATCGAACAGCCTCATGTTGAATATGGTGAGCTCGAAAAAACGTGCCAGATAATACAAAAAGAACTCAAGCCCCCACTTACCAGACAAGTTGCTTGCGGCATGTGCGCACTTGTGGCAAGGAACACAGGACAAAAGTTTGCTCATTTTTCGCAAAACAACTCATAAACTAGTACGAATCTAGCAATCTGTTTCACTTCAGTTCACTTCGACAGTCACGATCCTCAAAGGTGCTTTTCGATGGTTTGGCCCACCGAAGCATGTGGCTGCAGATCACACAATGAAAGGAAACCATAGCTGCATAAGGTTTGATACCACAATGTCACTTGTTGGGTGGCGTCACCATGCCAATGACCAAATCCAATCACTAATTTGGTGAGTTACGCATGTCACATAGACGTCAGTGTGTCTCGTCCACAGATCATGCGCTACCTAGATTGTGGTTTTCTCCAGTCTGAAACTTGCTCAAATGACTAAGCACAGTTGGGCTACCGATGGTCCTGCATATCAATAGCAATCCAATCATGTTCCTATGAGCGGCTGAATCAATTCTTCGGTTGGAAAAGCGGTTAATTTGTTGTCATCAGCCATTCGTCGCATTTCAACACTACTAGTTGAATGTCCCCATGATGTACGTGCAACACTTCGATGACAATGCTGGTGAAAAAAACTAGCAATGCTCTCGTGTCTTTCATACACAGTTGCAACGGTTTAAGAGCCTGTAAAGCAACAGCAGACGCGTTGTGTGCCCTGGCTTTTAGTGTGTCACATCTGATCCGGACGTGCCCAAATTGGAGCAGAAGCATAGCATCCATCTGGCCCGAACTGTTGCGTCCAGCATGCTGCGACTACCAAGGCAGGTCAATCTGTCAATTGTCTCTATCCCATCTTTAAACCCAATTTACACTATGAAAGTGATAGGACCATACCTAACCGGATGACGAGCTTATTCAGATTTTTTGTACTTCGTGGTTGGATGTGACCTGAACCAGGTGGTGTGATATCGTCTGCACACAAAATGCCCCTAAGAACTTCCTCAAGGATAAGTTCTGTCCCCGAGCAGTGTAAGTAACAAGATATTATTCAGAAAGAATAAGAGATAGGGAAATTGACGACGGGTATCCTTGTTGAACACAACTTGGTGATGAATGTCGGAGAATACTCTCGCACCTATAGTTTCTAGAATAAAAGGATTGAGGAAGCGTCACCAGGAACCGGTGAACCAAATTTATTGAACATTTTGTTGTCCGGAGAATGAAGAGAATAGAAGACTGAGAATCTTGCGTCCAGTGAATAGGTTAACGAAAACCATAAGTTCTATTGAGTTTGATGCACAGATTTCATCAAAAACCACTTAGTGATTTCTCCCATATGTTGACCGAAACATACGGTAGATCAGAAACAAGCCAGTTTAGTTTGACGCACGTACAAACCATGCGAACACTAGTTAAGCACGTGATCAGAACCTCTTCTTCGGTCGAAAATCGTACTTAAGATTGTTTTCAAAACGTGATAGACGAGTCGGATTTCGAAATAGGTACAATATTGGATCACTAGGGATTGCTGAACTCAGAATTTTTCCCAGTGGCTTTTTGTTATTTTCCTTTCAGCTGATCAAGGTTATTAACATTAATCCGCAACATACTACTTT
Source organism: Clonorchis sinensis (assembly GCA_003604175.2). NCBI lineage: Eukaryota > Metazoa > Platyhelminthes > Trematoda > Opisthorchiida > Opisthorchiidae > Clonorchis > Clonorchis sinensis. The sequence goes on along the minus strand of CM030369.1, from coordinate 179,207,417 downwards.
TTAGGCTGTTATTCAAAGCTAGATATGGTTACCAAAACATCGGGAGGCATCTTATTCACTTTCACACAAGAAAGTACTGGCTAAAATACACTCTGATATTTTATCTCCGACTATCGATTTATAGTAAAAACTGTAGATGTTATTCCAATGTTATGTTTGTTGTTTCATGATCGTGTTGAACTAGTATTGTAATGGTTTGTATTCATTATGGATGATAGCTACTCATGGTGGACGAAGCGCCTGAGTGCAGAACCAAGAATAAGGAAGTGAAGGAACGACGCAGGTATGTTCATCCCAATCTAGCGCAAGAACTGCAGTAGATCATGGTTTTCAAGACCTGTTGCACACCCGTCCGACAATGGCTAACAGGAGTCCGATATGCCTAAGAGGGCGGATGCGCCTGGTGAGCCCATCCTTTATGTTGTTGGCATGAAACAACTTCAGGATAATCATTTCTTTTCCCTACTGTAATGGTGCTCAACATGTCCGGTGAAGTGGCGGTAATCCCAGTAAAGTAGTACGCAGAGGTCCGATGAAACGCACGTCAACTGAAAGTTGCCTTTCAAGTGTGAACACATTAGAGCGGGTGTCAGAACGTTAGCGGGGAGAAATTCCGAAGAGTTCACGCGTGACAAAGTTAAGAAACAGCGCGTGTACACATGGTGTGTAGTAGTCAACTTTTGTGTATCTGCGTGCAAAACGAAATCAAATATCAGCGTGAAAATGTTGACCTCGTTCTCGCGTAAGTCAGCTTGCTGGAAACTACGAAGCATTGTCTCACATTCCTAGCATACAAGAGTAACGAAGCACCATGCAACTCACGTTAATGCGCCAGACCAATGTAGTTGTAGAGTCGATGCTGAGAACATCTTTCCAGGCGGGTTCGGTTTCAGCTGCCTTTTCTGTGAGTGCGAAACATGGGTGGAAAGAAGTATAGGGTTATGTGGGTGCTTAAGAAAGAGCAAAAGATACAAACTCTGTGGACCTAAGTGAATAGTGTGCAATTTTCACGTACTGCGAAGGTACCAGCTGTAAACTTTCGAAAACTGGCCCCGTTTGGATTAACTGAAGACGTGCTTTGCAGTTCCAAGAGAACTAAACGCGTTTGCTTGGATCCGAAGATGGTCAGCTGCGAGGTTCGACGGTTCAACAAAAGTTTAAAAAGGAGAGACAGGAACCAAGCGTACCGTGAAAGGTCGATTGCCTTTTGGAAGACTATTCATTCTTGCATCCAAAAAGGGGCAAACCAATAAACTCTATTCCAGTAGTCATTCATGCTTCTGAATATCTTTCCGCTCCATTAATTAGAGGCAATTTCAGTCATCGCTTATTTCACCTAAAAAAGCAAACAGCCTCTGGTCAAGCTTCAGTTGAAAGAGATCGAGCTCCTAGATTTCACACTACGCGGTCATCAGGCTACCGATTCATGAACCGCTGTATGATCCACGTAGACAAGTGGACAACAACAATAGCCTTCCAATAAAAATGGTAAGTGATGTCTTTGTCAACCAAACGTGCTAGCCTCACCCACCCGATAGAACACAAGCAGACTGGTTCTCATGCATCAAAGTCTAAGTGGATAATGCATTACTGAAAACCGTCGATCAGTATATTCGGTTGGGTTAACTCAAGCTAATGAGGAACTAGGTTAACCTTTCCTTAGCTTGCATTACCGTAAAATGGAACTGCCTGTGAAACTTTTCATTCCTTTTAGCCCTTTAATTACTTTGGTGTTCTTTAAAAATCGTTTTGTGAGTAACATTTGACTTTATCAGGGAATTAAACCCAGGATCCAATAGCAGCTGTCCTCTGAAGGGAGTGTTTTAGAAAGTAACCAAAAACAGTCTACGACAGGCACTGGTGACTCCAGCAGTTGTGATTGCCACAAGTCCTGTGATGTGACGGCTAAACCTTTTGCGGATTCGAAGTGAAGCGATGGCCATCAATTTCTAGAATACACAAATCGCATCCCAGTCGCATAGGATTGGGCTTTTCAGGCCCAAAATTGTTAACTTTCCGTAAGCAACGTGGGGAAGTCTATGACGACAAAGTCAGTAAACAAAAATGCTCGACTCAATCTATCCATCTTTTACGTCGATTAGGAGAGGGGTTCGTTCAGAAGAGAAGGGTCGCTATCCATAGGTCGCTAAAGTTGACTCTCACTTACTCACTCCTGCAAACACTAGTGCGACCCCCGATGTTATGCACACATCACGGCATTTCCTATGTTTGCTTTTGACAAGGAACATGGTGGTCAACATTTAATAAGTCATTTCAAGTTTCCATCTAATAAAAGAGAAGTTATGCTATGTAGCGTTCTAAGGACCAGATACACCGGATGAAATCGGTCATGCAAGCAGTAGCGTTCTTCTTTAAACTCTTACTGAGCTGAAATTACCCAGCCGACGTAATGGAGATTGTGGGAACCACTTCTGGTGATCGCATTTCACGTTAAAATTATATACTATATTGTATGTATCTATAGTATGTAAATATATAGTATATGGTTTGTTATATTACATTATATTACCGAATTATATTTATATTATGTTATATCATAGCCTTGCATTATGTAGTATATGGCAAAATATGCTATTATATATTGTATTATATATATATATTGTATATTGTATATATTGTATATAAATAGTGTATTGTATATGGTTTTGCACTATAGTATACTGTATTAGGTTACATAATGTCATATCATTATATTACGTGATAATATATTACATTATGGAATATCATTACATTGCATTGCATTGTATTGTATTATATTATATTGTATTATGCTATATTGTATTAATGTACGGCATATTATATTATATATTATAACATGTTACATTATATTATATTGTCTGTTGTGTGATATTTTATTATATTACATCCCATCATATATTATATTATAAGTTATTATATTATGTCGTACTATATTAAAATACGTTGTGTGCCACTAGTTTGGGCATATGCCGCAGTACAAAATACCGTCGATGGTTTGTCAAGGCTTCGCACCAACTTACCCAAAATTTTTCGTACCTATTCCAATAAGGAACCATTAATTTTTGTTACAAATTCGACCTTTCTGTTCCCCCTTTTTGGTACTGGTTAATCTAGAGATTGCCTCCTGATTCTAATTATTAAGAAACGGCTGTCGGTACATGTTACGTCACCTTTAGTTTGGGGTTGGGAATCTTTGTGCGGATTTATCTTTTCATTTGCCAATGTGTGAATCCAACAACCTGAGCAAGTCAGTGGACGAGGCATGAACTAAGGATTTTGATGTCCACTGTCCGGGTTCACTGCTGCTTTTTCGATTGCTCCTGATCAAGCTTGGATAACATGAAAGTATATCAACTCATGTGTATCTTTCAGGTTGCATTATGCCGCGACTAAATAAGTTGGGGAAACATTTTTGTTTGTGGTAGCCAATGGACTGAAGGACGTCATTCGAAGTGCATAGTTCCCGAAAATAGCAAACAACTGTCTGTATCCATAACCGGACTGCTTCCGACTGAATGATGTTCTCATTTTCACACCATCGGATAGTATCAATGTTCACACTGGATACCGTCGTCTGCTGACCTTTTCAATACATGGGAAGCAATAACAAAAAACTCACCAAACCTTACCAAAATGTTATAATCAAATAGCCAAAGCAGGGCTGTTGCTATGCAACACTTTGAATTTGTTGGTAGATTTCTGCAGTCGACTTAAAATGTAAATTGTCATAGACTTCACAGTGAACGCCTTCACAAGGAGACTGACCTTAAAATAGTGTGAGGGTTTGTGCACTTCCGTGACTCAGTGAACTATTCTAAGATTGTACTTGTGACACTCACGGTGCCTCTCATACCAGGTTGGTCAATGGTTAGACGTCCGACTAACACAGTCTCCTAATCCTCCGGGTTGCAGGATGAAACATGTAGAGCTATTTGTTCCTTAAAACTATAGCTTGCTCTAGTGGTCTTACGCTAACTACCGCTGAATTGCGTTCAGGTTTTTAGCCAGAGGCTTAGGTCGAGGACGCTGATCGTCCTCCCCTTTAGGCTCGGGTGCACTCCCAGAATCACAGCACACGTAAAGCCATGGATGCACATTAACAAATAAGCTCCTGCCATCTCGACCATCGCGTTGTGCCATCAGAATGCAACAGGCTGAGACGAAAACAGTCTACTATTGATGCTATAGCAGTGAAGGACTATTGTTCTCCTCTGCTATTGTCATTGGCAGTAATGATGAACTGAACAGGTTCTAAATCGAAGAAAAATCAAGCAACATTAACCGGTCAGATAGTTTTCCGACAGATGCCGCGTGCAAAAAACCTTGCAATTCACAGTACCATTAAGATTACTGCATAAGTGCAGAGCATACAAATAAGACGGTTGCGAGAAATCGAAGACTGTAACCTCAGATTTTAGGCAACCAGCTAGGTTGTGAATATAGTACTTGAGTGCAAGTCGACACTGCGTACAATCACCGATAGTGGGCAATCTCATCTACCAACCAAATAATCACAAAATGACCGTTTATGTATTGTCAACGCTATTCAGTAACAACCAGTTTTGTTGAGGGGACATAGGTGAGTCACGTTGCAGTACAGTGTGATTTCATTATCCAGTTTCATTGCACACCTTGCTCGTAAGAAGTTACTTTTGTGAAACGTATACCACGGAACACAGTGCCGCGCTTTCGGTGTCCAAGGACTTCCATCCTGCCGGGGCCAGAAGCATGTATTGGCTACGCGCATGGTTTTCTCAGCCGACTAAAAGACATGAACAAGCAGAGCCCCTCTAGTATCTTAGTTGAAGTGAGATTTTCTGGATGGAAAACAGCACTCGAGATAGACAGTACATGGATCATTTATCCAAGTCACTCCGTTTGAGTGGGTCACTTGTCAGAAAAATACGGCAGTGAAGCATCAGTTTTGAAAGCTGATGTTATGCTGCCAACGATGTCGGTGATATCAGAAAAAAGGAAAACATCCTAGTGAAGCTTTTCTATTATCGAGAGACCGAAAGTAGTCGCTTTCAAATCCGGAAAACAAAATACTACTGCTATATGCTTCCAGATCCCTTTAGTGGTTTCTGCTGACGAGTAACAACCTCTAACGGTATACGAAAGGAGAAGTAACCCAGTTGATGTCCAGAACCAATCACCGGACTACTACAGGAGGACTGTAACATCACAAACGAGAGATTCAGCTGGGTTCCAGGTGAGTCTCTCGCAAAACCAAATTTGTTTGCAAATGATTGTATTTCGCTAAGGACTGTAACATCTTCCACATACAAAGTGTGGGAAACGTGCGTGATAAACGTCGATCGGCCGTGACGCAAGGTAGCTCTGTCACCGGGTCCGCACAATCCTCAGGGAACAAGCTTCGGATAGACGCACGAAAATTACTGTTAGACGAACCAATTAGAGAAACGGACGTAAGGGCTAAGCTTTGATCAATCGTGTGGGATGATTGTGATCAAGTCTGCAGCCGTAAGCGCAGCGGAATGCACCTGCACATCAACCAGGCGAATTCCGTTTTTGCCCCGAAATTTGATGTCATCCATTAGGTTGAACACAGACTAGATATGTTGACGATCGTGTCTATTGCTTGCTTTTGATGACTGCAAGCATGTTCAACCAATCAGCCTATTACTGAAAATAAGATGCAGCAAAACGCGGCCGGAAGACGTTGCAGAAGAAGCGAAGATGTGCAGTTGTTACTTTACTGTAAATCTGTCTGTGTGGAAGAAGCACGTGGAAGAAACCACGTGTTGGAGCCCACTTAAGGATTCAGCTCATTTCATTTCAAAATCACTCTTCCATACCAAAAAGAAAACTAAAATTCCTAGTTGAAAAAAATCCGCGAAAACCAACTAAAATTCCTAGTTGAAAAAAATCCGCTAAAACGCAAAGACTATGGCGTTTTACACAAGCTGTTCAGCTACTGCCGTGACTAGGAACCTGCAAAGTCACAAATTTAAAATAGATTACATGTGTGAAGGCTCAAATTATGTTGGTTAGTTGTGAAACCGCGTTGTAGTGGACAGGCCTGAAACCCGTGCGAGAACCGGTTATAATTTTACTTCCATACACGTATCCTCGACATAATCACAGCAGCTATGGTCTCATGTGCACTGATTGTTGAGCAACCCTGTTTGTCCATGACCGCAACGCCGTCAATCAATTTCAATCGATAAGAAGTAAAGACGATTGACTCATAGACTGAGTACGCTGACTGGAAACAGAATCACCGGTGAATATGAGTAATAACTTCTGTCAGGTGAGAACAGACCATCCAAGTTAGAAAATGAGAAATGTGAATAACCAGGACTGAATGGTTCCGGATGTACTGAACGCTTTTAATCGTTGCGCTTAACTTTTTTGCCACTCTATAAAGTATACTAAAACCAACTGTAAATCGAAAATCCTTAACTAAAAGTCTTCAAACGCGAACTTCTACGTCACTTAGCCAGCAAAAAAACACTGCGTTTTAATTGCCGGTACTCCTATGCTTTGGATCTGTTTTAAATGGTACAGAGAACTCTGTTCTCTTCCTATTAGTGAGAATAGTCTACCAAATAGTGTGACATTGCATCGTCAAGTTCCATCATTGGTACAGAGAACTCTGTTCTCTTCCTATTGGTGAGAATAGTCTACCAAATAGTGACATTGCATCGTCAAGTTCCATCAAGTTCTAAACCAGCTTTTGTGAATTGCTTGTTAAACGTCATTGTGTCAGCAATATTCGCTCATTCGAGCTCATAACGACAACGCAGCATCACCAAGCAGGAAGTTTTCCGCCTTTTAGAAATCCAATGCAGAAAATGGGTTGACGAGATTCGTTTCTTACTGCGTCAGCAGCGTGAGTCCATTGACATAATCCCGATGACAAAACGCCAAAACACGAGTGCCCTTTCACTTACTCTTAACGCTTCTATCTTCATCTGAACCGACCAAAGCCAAGTTGCTATCCTTCCACGAGTACTCCGGCATTGCACAGGATGGCCACGGTAGACAGCGACTAGCGCTGCTTTATACGCGCAGGCCTTGCCAACTGGCCTCCAGACTTTCACATTTCCGACCAGCCAATCAGAAGCCGCATAATACAGACATCGATTTGCTGGTCTATTGGTTGCCATAGCCAGTTGTCAGGTCTGTGTGTGCACTGACTGTGACGCCCACCGTATTCGCAGACTGGACGCAGCCTGTCTTTACTGCGTTATACTGAACGGGCAACAAGCAGGTCATCCTCCATCCAGTGTGCCGACCTCTGGAATTCAGAACTTAGCCAGCAGAACCCACGTTAAAGTTACCAAGCAAGTCTGCCTTTAAATAACTTGAGCAATCCTCATTCAGCATCACTGAAAGCCGATAGGTAATCAGGATTTTCGTGATGGGACGAATACTCCCAGGGCTGACTGCAACAGCATGATTCGAACAGCTACATTTAAGGCCAAAATTATTCTTCATTGTGAATGGACTAAAAGCGTCTGTTTTTCTAAATGTACTGTATTACCAATGTTACCCCTTAATTTATGTTGTATGCTAATTTGCCTTGGCATGCATTGCATGCAAGTGACACTACAGTGAGTGCAACTGAGTAGCATGGCGAAACACACAAACAACACAAACAGTGTCAGCAGGTGAGCCATCTTCTTAGTTGAGGGTCTCCCCAAAGCTAGTCAACGTCATTATTGCTTAGTTCTCATTTGTAGGAGCTCGCGTCCAGGTATACAACGAGGAATTCGACACTGAGCCTAGCCTACCACGGGGCTGTTCACTTTGCTGGTACTCTGATATCTTCATTGACTAGTCAGTAGAGCGAACATTTGAGGGATACTCTGGTTAGGTCCAGTTAATTCCGAACTCATAGTAAATCCTCATACCTGGATAAGTGATTCTGAATGCGCCGATCTTACTTTCTGTCGGGTGGTAAATTGGAATAACTCCAATGTGTGGTGACCAATCGAGCTTAATCTGATTCCCTTGTGGGACTGAAAATCAAGACTTCGAAGAGCGAACTCGTCAAATGCTTGAACGTCCTTGCCAATATGCGAAGCTAGATGATCAAGTAACTCGTCGAATTCAAGTACCTTGACTCCATCGTTTCATCCAATGAAGAAACTAGAGAAGAAATTTAACGGTGAATCGAAAGTTCCGGGAGACCTTGATGCAATTGAACACCGTCTTGTGAAAAAAGTAAAATTAGCTTGCGCACAAAAACTTGGATCTTAAACCCACATTTGGCCGGTCCTGAATTACCTCCAACTCTACTGGCGGAGGTGTTTATCAGCGATGTCTTAAGCGTATGGTGAGATTTCACTGGCTAGTGAAGTTGTCCAGTGGGGCAATCCGAAAATGCTGTCATGACCCACCGTACCTATCTCAAATATTTGAAAGATGATGTCTGGGAAACTGGTGCGAATGAGCGAGGTTGGAACCACCAGAAAAACCTCGGTTTCCATCGTTCCCAACTCATGGATAGAGTTGTCGCACCAAAGGATAACCGAAGTTGTGGTTCACTAAGGCCAAGAATGACATGATGCGATTCCGTCTCCACGTGGTATACCAAGTAGGTTACTGGTTCCGACACTGGACTGTTATTTGCTCAGATCTGCCAACCAATCGCGGTGTCTGGCAAGCACTTATTGGAAACAATTTTGAAGTCTATTTCTACTAATCTTGTCTCAAGGGAAGCCATTAAAACGTAAAGTAAGTCACTTTATGGCCACGGCTGAATATATGATCAACCTTCTACCAGTAGTGCTTGCGTCGTACTTTGATAAACAGCCCAATGAGGTGTAAAAAGTGGAAACCCAAACGCGAGTCTAGAAAAATCCGAAAAATAAACGTGGAAACCGCAAGAAATAACACAAAATGTCGTAGGTACTCGAGGATTCATACTGACAATAACGAATTGGAGTAAACCGTTCTGTGATTCGAAACTGGAAATGGTAGACAGCTTCATGAACGATCATTCTAGTGTCGCATCACCTATCCGTAGCAAACCCATTGAAAATGTACAAGACATTCTTACTGTAGCAGCGGGCATTGCAACAACTCCAGTCTCATAAAAGTAGTACCTTCTGCGTCTTCGTTGATGGAAAACATGTTCTCAAGCAATCATGACGAGTGCCACGAAAATACACAGAGAGTAAACCCTAGTTGTCTAATCATGAGTCCACAGTGTTATCCTGTGGGTTACCCGGGCTCACAGCGAAAATCTCCCAGCTGATCAAGAACGTCAGTGTTGCAAGTAGTCTCCAGAAGTAACTGAACCACAGGCTCCATACGTGACATCGAGATGGTTCTCTTTAAATACTCCTACATGGTTTCTTGTTTCTGGCTTCTCCAATGTCATGGCATCATTTCTTATGATAAAAGCAACCGATTTAAGGCGTCGACTTCAGGGAGAACAGACTACGTGTTTTATCGAACCGAGCAGCACTTTTCATCCTAGGTTTTAATTCATGGTTTGAATTCATGAGAGGTACGTTGCGGTCAGTTTCATTGAAACAAACCGGTATGGCTTCCAGAAATGTTCCAAAATAAACGTCCCAACATGCTAATTAGGGCGGGGCCCGTTTGTCCTGAAAGGCACCGGCCTACATGTTTCGTCCTGAGAGAGATACATGAAGTGCACATATCAGGATTAGTTACGTGTTAATTTGGTTAAAAGAGCCGCTCAACATCGGGTCACGTGATGTGAACCGCGTTATCGTAGGTTTGTATGCGCACAAACCTGCCTAAATGTAAGTTAATCACACTGCTGATGAACTAACCATGGCCAAATGATTTACTAGCGTGCAATTTTTACAATATCAACTATTCTTCTGGTAACCTTATTTCGATTTACTAACAGATTGCAGCACTTTACTCCAGAGGAATCCGGTAAAATACCCTGCGAAATTTCCATAAGTGGTTAAGCGAAGGTAGCTTCGACAACTTAAATTGGTCCCAATAGTTTTGATGGGTTTGACAAGAAAAGTTGAACGTCCTTGACCTGAGTGAAAAATTGTGACTTTCAATTCATATAAATTAGACACGAATCCATATGGAAGCCTTCAACAGACAACTGACTCTCTCTCCTGGGGATCAGAGACTACATTGAGTCGTCACGTATTGTGCGGAAACACAAGACACAAACGACCGGAATGAATAATACCGGGGGATTTTTAATGCAAAAGGCATTCATTTTTCTGGTGATTTGTTCATTTGCAAGTAATTGGGACTCCAATGAGCGAGGTCGAATAGAATTAGTTCCAGAGTTTTGGAAACACGGCTCATGGATCGACCAATATTGGTTGTTAAATCATTTGCAACAGCAATTTTAAAGGCTAACTTATCCCTACGGAAGGGGATTGAGTCATATACTAAAACCAAACTTTGTTCAACCAGTAGCTCAACTGGCTCTCTCTTTTTTGAGGTATGTCGTGTACGCTTGTGAACTGTACTTTGAACACGATTTGAGGCATCCTTGTCGTCCTGTGGGATTAATTTCACTCTGGATACGGAAAAATAGGACGCAGCTATCCTCAAAAGCATTTGCCTATAATAGGTGAAGTGACTCCTTTGGCCTTTCACTTAAGCATGTTGATGTGACTGACATACCGGACCCATAGAACAGTCTGTATTGAAGAAACATATGCAGGCGCTTACGGATTTTCACGTGTGGACGGAACTACCAACTGATGTTCAGAATAGCGACAGATTATGAAGTGAAACTCATGTATTACCTAAAAAACACAAACCAATTTTACAGCGCACAGAATAATTATGGAGCTACTTGCTTTTTCAAAATAATATAGTTTAGCTATAAAGTTAAAATTCAGAAAGCGGTTATGGAACCGGTCAGGACGGGTGAATAATGTCGGAATGTCCGGTTTATTGTTTCCTACGATTTCCAAAAATGAGGTCAAGTTGTACTCACAGAGCCCGAAGTTTTATGCACCTGGGTTGGGAATTACATGCAGTGTAAGTCTCGCGAATCTCATGAGAGATTTGAAACAGTAAAATTTTCGTCTTTATTTATACGTCTTGCTATTTGATCGCGATTGGCTGATCGGTCTAATGCAGTTAGGTCTGTGAATATTGTCACCTTTCGAGGGTGCCCATTTGCCGGACGTCCCGGTCCGACCAGATTGATTTTTCCGTAAAGTCTAACTTCCACTTTATCACCCTGAGACAGGCAACAGGCCCTCATGCGTGGGTCAAAGGTGAGCATTAAATAGTTATTGAACAACCCAAACTTCGCTACTATCACCATCCTCCGAACTCGTATCTGAACAACATTGTTTTGGTGAGTACTATCCATTTATCTCAAGGGGCACGACCAAAGTGCCCATCATCCAACTAACGGCAAGGTCTGTCTACTCAAGGCGCGACTATTATCGGGTGGGGAAAATGGACGGATATCAATTTCTGTTCAGTGTACGCGTGACTGACCAACGGTGAAAAAGAGAAAACAAATCCAAACACTCACCAGGTGATTCTTTTTACTGCAAGATGTACTGAAATGTAGAAACGTTTTTCAGTGCGTAACCAAGTGCGTCTAGGGTGACTGGTCAGCTATGTGTTGCAAGTCGAAATGGGGAAAATCAATGAGTTAGGACCAGTAAAACAATTAAACCTCTGCCGCAATTCGAAGATAATGCTGTCTGTGAGAGAATCTAACATTCATTGCTTAATTAAGTGGTCAGTAAAATACAGCCTCAACTTCAAAAAGGGAACTACTCATAAGGTTGCTGAAGACTCTTCGACAGTTCACGACCGGTTTCGCCTTTCTTGGGGCTCATCTGGTAGGCGCAGTCCTCCAGTTTCCGTCAACTTTATGTTCTACTTGAATCCAAATTGGAATGATTCCGACAAATACACTCATTTGCAAATCAATTTGGTTTTCACTGGAGACTCAAGTGAATCTCTCGTTTATGATGTTCTTCAACTGAATGTGCTGCACACATGCCGCCTCATGTTTCAGTTGGTACGCTATTCAAGATATCGCAGTATATTTTCATAAAGGAAACTACTTACAAGGTTGCTGAAAACTCTCCGACAGCCTTTATGAGAATATACTGCGATATCTCGAATATCGTACCAACTGAAACATGAGGCGGCCTGTGTGCGGCACATTCAGTTGAAGAACATCATAAACGAGCGATTCACTTGAGTCTCCCGTAAAAACCAAATTGATTTGCAAAACGAGCTTTAATTTCATTTCAGTTTCAGTGTTTTGGGCTGTTGCTGTTGCTGCTACAGCGACTGGTGAAGCAAACATCAGGCGAGTGCATTCATTCACGTAAACTATGGCGCGGCGTTGTGTTGATTTACAAGGTTTCCTGGGTGGTCTGCGTCTAGTCCACATGCAAACTTTGACAGAACACCTATGGGGATCGGTGGAGCACACGTATTACACCAACGACCCACCTTTAAGATAGCGTGAACTTCCGAAGCAATGTACGAGAAGAGACAGTGGTTTTTCGTAATCCAAGCTGGATGGCATAGGAGACGGTAGATGCCGCTTAGATTTAGTCACATATATTCAAAGGCTTTGCAAGCAAGATGAAACAGTTTTGGCATTTTCATGTGTGTTACCATACATACCACCATTCAATAAAACCATTATACAAATTTAGCGGGCAAGTTCGTTGCTTTTCTGTGAACCACGTCTCGCTAGCAGTTATGGATGCATTTCCATCAGTCTACTTCAAAGTTGTGTGGTTTACTCTTCTACAATGAGCTATTTTTGGGCGAAATGTTTGTAGTTCTCGTCAAAAAAGAGGAAGAATGCCATAAGGAGGGAGGTATATCGGCATCCCTCAAAGTGCTGGTTCCTATTCAGCCGCGATGTAAATGATGTAACATCTCTGTTGGTAGAAACCTACGTGAAAAGTTTGGAAGCCTGCAGAGATTATTTCTGCCAAGATATTCAGCAACCTTTGACTGAAAATGTTTCCCAAAGTGTCCTACAATAAATGGAAAATTCTCCGAGTTTCGTAGGAAATCCTGGTGGCCTCCCAGGTTTAGCTTCTTTGTTGGATAGATCAGAATTACTTCAACGTTACTTCTGTTTCCTTCTTAGCTTCCATAGTGTTTTTCAGGTTAACCCATCGGATGTCCTACTCATACTCAATATGCCTGGGGATCAAGCACTGTCATGTTCTGGGATAGAAAATGGTTGATCCCTACGTCCCACAAAAGCGTACATAGTCACCTAAACTCACCTTTGAAAATAATCGGCACAGAAGTGTCAAACTCCGCTGCAGGCATTTCGAAGATTACATCAGATTTGGACTTGGTGAACCCTTCAGGAGTGTGATGAATGAATGAATAGCCTGCGCTCAGCGAACACAAGACAATTCCGTTTAGCATCACTCATTAAGACCAGCAATGAATTATGATACTCTACCGTAGGCAGATATAATATGGGGATAACGATTGCTGCGAACGGGAAAAAGCCCGATCAAGAAAAACGTGTTTTATCTTATGTTGTTTGCTAAAAAGTTAGCTTTATACTTCTACTCACAAAGCTATGAAAATTCTTTTACCACCGGGGATTTAGGATGGCTTTTTCTTTTAACTAATTTAAGGAACCGTCGTGGCTTGTGACTTAGAACTCATCTCATCGTTGCAGGTTTTTTCAAGTTTCATCTGACAGATAATTTGGTTGCTGGCCTTTCTCTGAAAATATTGTCGCCCTCCTGAAAAAGAACTGTAAACAGTCTGAGGAGATGTAGCAATAGTCGTGCTGGTATCAGGAAATCCGATGTAGAATTAGTGAGAAAGGTTTGTCTTGTAGAGTTCTTTCGATTTCAGAGAAGGGATTACCTATCACATCTTGGTTTGTAGGCTGGGGAATTTTCCACACAAAAAACTGCAGCAACTTGAGCTTAAGTGCACCCAAAAGTGATTGGAGAACATTTTTTGTTTAGTCTCACCAACTCAGCAATTTGCTGGCTATAGATTAGTCCAGTTGAGTGGGCAAGCAATTATGCACCAGCAATTTGCTGGCTATAGATTAGTCCAGCTGAGTGGGCAAGCAATTATGCACGGAAAAAGCTGATTCCGTGAGGGGTCATGATGAGTTTCGGTCAAGTCACACCGTCAGCATGTGACATCCTAAAGGTTGATGGTCTAGGTAGTAGGTTAGACCCAGCAGACAGTGTACGGAATAGACTGGATCAATCAAAGTTGTGTATGAACACTAGAACAGTCTATCAATAATTATTGGAAAAGCAAATGGCAGGCTACCGACTAATGAGTAACAAGAAGACGACTTCGGATGCCACAGGCAGGATTCAATTCTTCAGAATGTCACGCATGGTAAATTAGATTGTGCATAAATTTACCACGGCTTCCGGTAGTGGGTCAATAGCTGAAGACTTTCAGTTCAACTTAAAAGACCCAGTGATCGGCGAAGTACACACGTTTTAAAAACACCATAAACGAGAGATTCAGCGGAGTTCCAGGTGAGCCCCTATTCAATTTGGTGCATTTTGGGTTCAAGTAGAACATAAGGTTGACAGGAAATCGAGGACTGCGCTTAGCAAATGAGCCCCAAGAAGGACGAAACCGGTCGTGAACTGTCGAAGAATTTTCAGCAACCTTATGAGTAGTGTATTACGTCTATCATGCGATCAGTTTTTGATGTCATCCAATTGCCTATAACTCACGGGTCTGAACCGAATCGGTCTACCTCTCCCAGTTTCTTTTCCACGTTAGCGACCCTCGTTCTGTACTGATGGAACGAACTAATCCGCTCACCCTGTATCCTCTGGACAGTTCATTACTATTGCAAACCAATCATCAGGCTCCTTGATTTGTTTCAGATAAAAATATAAGTAGTACAAAATGGTACTTTTTAGCCGGGACTTGACTCTAACTTCCCACCATTTCTGAATGGCCTACTGGCTAATCGAAATCTAATAATCGACGGCTGAGACATGTTTGTTTTATAAATGTTCATAATGGATGCTTTCAAACCATTCAACAGCTGATGCTGCTGTTCTTGTTCTATCAAACTGACATCGTTTTATTTGTGGATGGGTGTGCTAGTTTGTGGTAACATACCCGTGACAACAAGCACAAAATTTGCTCATCAACCCTGACTCTATTTACACTTGAGAATATTTATGGTTTTCAGTAACCGTTTCAGAGACTCGGCGCTCTTTTTTCCTGTCTCCAGGTTGTTGTTCACTATCTTTAGGGACATGTCATATGTGATGAGTTCATCCTCGTGATAAGAACAACCTCACATATGCGGCTGAATTGACAACTTTTGACGGCGTTGGCAAGCATTCTCGGCTTTTAAGCAACTCGTTTTTCAAATATCTGTCACGATCATCGTACTAAGACTGTTCTTATCATGAACAAATACCTGGGGAGAATATCTCACACCAGAAAATTGCACCGGGTGCGATGACGCTGTTTTACAGAGAATGTGAGTGCGCAGTTTGTTTTTCATTTTGGACCGGAAGCAGAATATCAGGCTTTATCATATTTTTGACTCGGCCGCATTCTCATACATGTTCTTTCTAATGTGTCTACTAGTTTGTAGCATACTTGAACTATCAAGATGATATTGTGTTTCTTGTTCAAATGACCACAGATAAAAATGACGCACAAGCATTCCGAAGCAACTCGTTATTCATTCGGAAGTCAGTACCAAGAGCATCTGACGGTATTCGTTTATAAGGTAAGTATATTATCCCCAAAACTTTATAATGTCTTGTTATTAGTTATTAAAGTATGAAAAAACGAACTCTCGGCTGTTATGAAAGATGAGGGCGAACTATCACCAGCTAATTTCTAGGCGAGAATCCAAAAAATCCAAAACGGTAAAAATCAATCCAATACTTTTTCAAACGAATACATGCTATCTTCTAGAATAGACCGATTTCAGATTACATGAGTCACATTTTACCGCACCCGTCTTTCATCTGAACAGACGCACATTTCGCAGTTGCATAAAAAGATATTTGAACTAAAGAGGCATGGGATCTGGTAGCAGATTGCCCAAAAAGTTAACGAAATTGTTTTTTTTGTCATGCCACTTGGGTTAATTGTTGCAGGACTGTTTCTCGAATATCATGCCGCCTGGATCGATCCGTATCAGAGCGATTCAGTTACAACTGGGAATAAAAGTTTACCAATACAGTACAGTATCGCAGTTAACATTTTCTGAACTGACGTCCACGTTACCTTGTTAGCAACATCACTATTTTGATTGAGCAGCACTAAAAACAAGGAATATGAGATGACAGACGGCCTGCTATTGTGTTTTGGAAGTTTACTGAGGCATGGTTATGAAAAAGCTCATGGCATCTAACTAACTGATAAACTAATAAACCAGTCAACCAGTCAGTCAATGAAATAGTATAATATATATATACTAGGTAGACGAAAAACAAACTAAATGACTGACTAGGTAAGTGAATATTTAACCGGGTAACCAAGCACCTGATTACCTAACAGACTAATACGGTGGTAAGTAAGTAACCAAATAATAAACTCACGTAGAACATAACTAAAAAACCGAGTTCCCAGTTCACAGGGTCACTGACAGTTCGACTAGCCCGCCAAACCATCAGCTACTTGAACAAATAACCAATTGACTGATGAACCCACTAATAGTTTAACCAACTATGTAATTAAATATACAGCCAAATGGGTAGAGAGCTCGCACTGATGATGCCTCCTCGAATGGTAAGGAAATATTTGCAAGTCAATTGTTAAGCCCGGAGAACGTATTAGTGGCCACATAATCAACTACGAATAATTGCATTCAAGCTTCCAGTATTCCAAAAAAATCGCCCGTTTTACCACCGCCTCTGCTCAGCTTTATAGTAAGCAACTGTAAGAACTGAGTACCAGCGCCAAACACTATACGGAAATCACCCACAGAATGCGTAAAATACCACTCTGATTAACCTGTGTAAAAAACCAGGAAGAGGAAAACAAGCGTGAAAAGCTTACTGAACTATTCCATCGTGTTTTGTAAATGCATGAGAGTTTGACAGTAGCTTCCGGTCCTTTCGTCTAAAATGCCTCATGCTAAACTGCTATTCGTCTACTGATTGTGTGGACCGACGCTATCTCAGAGCAGCCACAGGCGTTCCTATTTGCGTATATTTTCCTGTATACGTGAGGGAATTTTACTCTGATGGACGTCGAGACTACAACTTAGCAGGTTCAACATATCCACGAGATGCAACGGAGGACAGTTTTTCCTCTTCATTTGTCCAAATCTAACGTGGTGGGTAACTCGAAAAGAGTGTATCGAGGAGAGCCGGTAACAATGTCGTCGGCAGAAGCTTAGTAAGCTGAATTATAGAAACCCGGGGACAAAAGCGGGTGAAATGACAACACAGAGTGGCCACCCAGTTTTGTCGGTTTCACGTCTTCGTGTCTGTTTTCGGATGGATAAGGCCGTATCAGTTTTTGGCAGAGACCGAAGCTCGAGGGAAAATTTCCAACCCTCCTCATACGATCGAAAATTCCTTTGTAGATCGGAGGAAAT
Organism: Clonorchis sinensis; assembly: GCA_003604175.2. Taxonomy (NCBI): domain Eukaryota; kingdom Metazoa; phylum Platyhelminthes; class Trematoda; order Opisthorchiida; family Opisthorchiidae; genus Clonorchis; species Clonorchis sinensis. The sequence goes on along the minus strand of CM030369.1, from coordinate 179,189,908 downwards.
TATAACTGACAAGTCAAGTGAATATGCCATTTGAGAGGCTAGTCAACACTTGACCACGTGATAAGAATTCAGTGACTGAATCATGAGTGGTGCTATATCTGGTCTAAGTGCGAGTTAATCACGCTATGAATCATCAGGTCGTGGTTTTCAATTGACATTTGTGAGTTCGCTCATTGGAATCATTTTGAAGATTTGTGAGATGCTCATTGCTGGCGGTTTCCAGTGGGGATTAATCAGCTGTTGACTAACCTCAACAATCAATAAGCAGCTAAGTGGAAGAACAAACTTCACCTGACGAGTGGAATTTCCATCTGAGATGTCGTTGCTCGACGAGCCAGTCAACACGTGTAACCGCATGATGAGGGTCCTGTGATGGAAGGATGAGCGGCGCTATATCCTGTCTAAGCGCGAGTTAACCACACTGTTGATCAGCTGCTCGTGGCCGAACGTTAAGTGTTCAAACTGCTAGCCAGGAGGTCGCGGGTTCGGGACTCTCTGGAGTTTCGTGAGATGCGCACTGCTCATGATCCCTAATAAGGATGAAACAGCTGTACACTGTTTCTCGGCTTTCCAGCATAGATTGGCTTTACTTAAGTTTCTGTGCCGAACTTTGTCCGATCCCATCACCACTACCTTAGAGCCTTCCTGGGTGCATCATCAAATCCAGTCAAGTGGGTCACTTGGCCATCAAGTGGCAGAATCCCGTCATGATGTTGAAACTGCTGAGATGGAAACATTACGCCAGTGCATATAATGAGCGATTTGAAAATGTTCGTACGTACATGTCAGTACTTATTTTGTCGGTAAATTTGAGACATCACAAGACTGCTAAGGTGACAATAATGTTTGCATGTATGTTAGCAGTTTCTACCGGACAAAGGGGAAATGATCCTGCAGATGTTATAACAGGTATTTCACCAGAATGGCCAAACGTTGCCTCTACAGAGAGGTGGTTACTCCGAGTTGTACGCCATGTAAGTTGTTTACCTAGCCCACATGACTATATAGCAATGGTTAATCGGCCCGTCACAGGAAAGATTGGAAACAACTAAGCTAGAGTAGGCTAGAACCCTTAAGCCTTGTAGCTAAAAACTATTCAACAGCCCATGTTGGGTGTTGCTGTTCTTGGAGACCATCAGATAGACCCGATCCCCGAGTCTCCGTCAACCCTATGCTCTACTCGATACCAAACGGGATGCGGTTCGGGAAATACACTCATTCACATATCACTTTGGTTTTATCTGAATCTCAGCAGAATCTGTCGTTTATGACATTCTTCAATCGAATGTGATGTTGAAAGACCGCCGTATACCTCATTTTGGATGATATTCGAGATGACGCAATATAAATTTCTAAAGGAATGCTACTCATAAGGTTGTTGAAAGCTACTCCATAGTCCACAACTGGTTTCGTCCTCCTTGATGTCCGTCAGGTAGGTGTATTCTCCCTGTTCTCATCAAAGTCATATCCTATTCGAACACAAATTGAGTGCAATTAGCGAGGTACATTCATCTTCGACTGTTACTTTTGATAGCAGGGGCATACTCCGAACTGGTTTCAATATCGTCTAATGTTCTGGTATTAGTGCAGTCAGTGCATTCCATTTCCATCTGTTACACTAATAAATGGGATTTTACTTCATATGCAAGTTGACTTTCTGTTGTCCCTCTGAATGAGCCATGAATCATGTCGATTCACAGGCGTTACGTTTTTCGACAACCATGGAACTCCATTGACCCAAAGACCACTCTTCAGGGGTGAAGATATTGATTCGTGTCTCTAGATGAACGCTTTGTTAAAGAAAAGTTTTCAAAAGTGTTACAGTTGGTGGAGTATTTAAACCTGTGAGTACTACACACAAACACAAGCAGCAAAGAAGTAGACCAAAATGTGCGGAACTGTTTGGCTGTCGGGCTAACAGCTCAGACAGTGAATTTTACGTCATCTTGAGCTGTTTTTCCTTGCAAGAATTAACAAGCATGTGACTGTACAGATAAACCTTCTGAGAACACGATGAAATAATGCATAGAGCGGGTGGAAAAAGCCATGAGGTCGTACTAGAGCGTGTCATTACACAAGAGATTCAAGGGCAGGAGGAGCACCATATCTTCAAAAGTAACTAACTAGAAAAACCGCCGTCGATTACATCATCAAACACACGAGTTTAGTTGTTTTCAGCCTACATCCTACTTTAACAAATAGCCAGGATCACGGAGAGGATTGAATGGATGTTGAACACTAGAAATCGGTGGCATGAAACGATTTGTTGGAAAATGTGTAACCATGGGCTCTGATGTACCATCGTGCAGCATTAGAACGGGAACACTAGCAAGAGTTCAATGTGACAGTAGACTCCGCTGATGTTCAGCATCGTGAAAAACAAGGATAATATGACCGTGGATTACGCAGTTCGCCTCACGTGACAGGTCCGTCACATACCGGCCTCACGAAAGGTTGCACATTCGATTTGTGGGATGATTTTATTTTGGTGAGGAGTAAAAACAGCTGTGGTAGAAAAACAAACAACTAATCAAGCCATCAGTTGTGCTTGGTAAAATTTATGAAGTTCAGAGACGTTTTCCTTGGTCGGTAGCTAGAATAACTAGCGATTTGGTTAGCAATCAGCTATCCACATATGGTGACCGGCTTTCTTGGTCCATCACAGTTTGGGATAAGCTAGCATTCTGTACTGACTCTTCGGTAACTATGGCCGATAAAATGGTTGACAATGCAGTGATTTCAACATCAGGAGCAGTAACCTGGGTGCGGAACATACAACCCTATGTTTGTATCATTTTTATCGGTGATATTCATCGTATCCAGGGTGTTTATTTTCTTGTCAGACCTCCATTTGACTGATTCGAATTTTGGAATTTTCAGGCGAGATTTTGTCTTTTCACTGAGGCAAAACTATGCTGAAAAGCCGAAAAGCGCTGTACAGCTTTTTCTTCCTCACTGGGCTTCACCAGCAGTGTGCTCTCCACGGAACCTCACGGTCAGTGGTTTGAACAGGAGCGGCTTAACAGTGGTGTGGTTAGCTCTCACTTTCGGAATTTGGTTCGTGATCAGCTTGGCATTCCTATGTGTCGTACGCGATTAACACAATATTGTAAATTACTAAACAGTCAAATAAAGCACACATACCAAGGTACAACAAACGGAAAATGCGTTCAAACAAAACTCAACTCGCTCTTAAGAAAAGAAACTGACTTATACAGTTTGTCCGGTTATGTTATTCTAGGCCACAAATGTGTGCACTGCGACAACCAGTGGATTAAGAGATAAACATGCCGCCTGTTCAGTTCTGACTGACTCATCGTAAATGCACAATAAACGGAACAAAATTTATTGATCCGAATGTGGTACCTGTTGAACAGAAGGCGGTAATTCACTGTATTCCATTCTTGGCATGTAGGCAGGCGTTCACCCAAAAACGTTTACCGTTACCTGAACACTGCCACGCAGGCGCCGCAGTAACGATGTTTTGTGCCTTTTCTACGTACAGAACAAAAGAGGCGTCCAGGTCACTTGATGCTCATCAACTGTCAATTTAAATTTATGACAAGAAAGTGCACCAGCAAGGATAATTTCTTCTGTAGCTTTTTCTTCAAATAGATGTAGGTTGATATTCTTATCTAAACGTTACACACTACTCATAAGGGTGCAGAAAACTCTTTTTATCATCAAGCTCTATCCACATGGACATGGCGTGATTAACTGCAATTCTTATGCATGACAGACAGTCGATAGTTTAATAGTTTATATATTCAACGTCTATCACCACATTTGCTGACAACAAGACAAAACTCAGCAGGCAGAGTGTTCCACTTAGATCATGTCCATCCAACTAACAGGATAAATAATAACCCTAACTGACTCAATGCATCTGAAGGATGTCGTTCTGTGTTGTCGCATGAGTTGCTTTGAAAATGCTATTTCACTCCACATAAGCGTCCTTGTGAAACATTGTGTAAATTTTCTAACAGGCTGTGAGACATTGGAGCAGACGTTATCCCCCATCCATCACGGAAAGGCAATCAGAGGAATCTTTCATCATAGCAAAAATCTTCTGCCACTGAGCCGACTGCTCCAAGTTAAAAAGAACGGCTTCAAATGACTTGTGACCACATATCCTAATGTCGCAGTGAGAAGCAATTATTCTAGTGTAAGAATGAATGATATAATCAGTCAGGCCACGATGTATACCACCTCGGCATCACATGAGGTCATTTACGGAGACACAGCTAATCAGCTCAACGGACCGTCACTGCAGCTGACTCGATCGTAGTATGATTGATGAATACATCTCTTTGCAACCAAAAGCGAATAGCTCAGTCGGAAAATTCATAGCATGCTTTCAAATAAATTACTGTACCACGGTAATAATGAACTCAGTCAATAAGGCTACTGGCATTCAATCGATTCATGGACAGACATTGTCAGGGCTTGTCACATGAGTCACTTTTTAGATTTCGTGTCCTGTTTATGTTCACGTAAGTTTGTTCAGTCTCTGCAACAGTGAGCGTCCAGAGAGAACTCGCGAAGACAATTTAGTTGGGCTAAATTCAGTGTTCCACGCATATGTGATGGTGACCAAAATACAAGTATTGTCCGTCCAGCGTGAGAACCAGACTTGCCAAAACAGCGTTCAGCTGTAGCCGAACTACCATGCCACCAGAAGGAATGGCTGGGATACTGCCACGTTGCCCAAGTCTAAAGAGAAGTCGAGAGGCAGAGGTAGGGTTCGAACATGGACCTCACGGTCATTAAATTCGCGATCTAAACACGGAGCAATCTACCTAAAATAACGGATAAAATTCTATTGAGAGAGAAACCCTGAAACGTCACACATCTTGGGTACGCGTTACTGACATCGCCTTATTCACAACCAGACATTAAATGTCATGGGCTTCCTGGATACATCTGAGATTGTGTTGACTGGGTATGATATTTTGGTCTGTCAGACATTAAACACTCACAGACAACCATATTCCAAATGTCAACAGCAGTAAAAACTGTGTGGTGTGTTTGTACATCATTATATATAAATATAGTGTAATATAGTTTTCTATCCAAAACCAACAAACCCTGATGTAACGGATGCATTATAAAAGAACCACAGACGTCTTTTCCGTTGTACTGCATTGGGGATAGGTTTAACTAAACTATTAATTTGGGTAGCCTTTATTTTTATCTCAAAGTAGCCATTCGTTCGTCTTCCCCAAAAACCCATATAAGCTAAATCCTCTTACAGTTTGTCTTGCAGGATGAAACACTGCACCTCAGTAAATTCGATTTTGAGGATCAGGAGCAATTTTTGTGAAGTGGTAACAATATATAGGACCATTCTTATGACAAAACGTCACTCTGGTAAGATCAGGCTAGTGGCGGTGGCTTAGGACCTGCCTTCAAAGCGGTTTGATTAAAAGTGGATACGTAGTTATTCGGCTACTCTGTGCAGCCAACAGTAGCTTGAAAGTGTGTAAAAAAATGTCTCCAGTACATTGCCACATACAGGTGGATGAATACATTAGTGAAATGCACTCATTTGCAAACAAAATTGGTTTTGCGAGGGACTCACCTGGAACCCAGCTGAATCTCTCGTTTGTGATGTTTCCAGGCAACTGAATGTGCTGCACCAGGTGGCCTCATGTTTCAATTGCCACGATATTCGAGATATCACGATACATGTATATTCATAATGCACTACACACAAGGCTGCTGAAAATTCTTCGACAACCGGTGACCGGTTTCGCCCTTCTTGGGGCTCATCAGTACACTACCACGTACAGGTGGATGAATACATCCTGTCCCAGTCTCTCCAATCACTTGAAAAATTTCATCTGCTTACTGTAAACTTCCTTTCCCAAACTATAGTGCTGTCAGCATCTGCAATGCTTAACACAAGCAATTATTTGTGTCAGTTTTACATAGACGAAACCCGATGATCGGAAAACTCTACCATTTTTCTGTATGAAAAAAACTTCAGAAGAAGAAATCACACTCACTCGTGCACTCCGGCAAGTAGGTTATAAATTCAAATCGACAGCTGATGTGCATCAATTAGTCTATGAACACCCCCTTGTTCTACAAGTAATGTGATACAGAAATGTGGTTACTTCAGCGTACACCTGGCGAACTAACGATGGAACGGTGTAAAAGTATTTTGGTGATGGCCAGCCTACACACCCAGAACGGGATACAGTGAATTACTGCCTTCTATTCAACTGGATCAATAGAGCTTGTTCACCTTATCGTGTGTTTGTGATGAGATAGACAGGTTTGCTGCTGGCATAATTTCAGTGATTCAAACAGCTTTGTTTTCTAAGAATGAGGAGAATTTCACAGTGGTTTTTTATCTGTATCAGCTGGATTGTCTTTTGTTGATAGGAAATCAATGAATGTACCTGGTCACTTTAAACGAGACAATGAGAATGAAAGATCTCCAGGATGAAATCATCCCAGGTACTTCTGCCCCCTACGGAACAGTGGATAAAACGGGTGAAATAGCCAGTGAGGGCTACAGCAAGATTCCAAGTTCGGTCTCACGCAACGTGATTTGGTCGAGAACGAAAACCGTAACTTCAGGTTTGCGCTGAAATTCTTGTGATGGTTTGGTCAATAATGTCTCCAGAATTCCGTGTGACTTTTTAAGTGATCAGTAGATAGTGTTGGATTGCGGCTAACTGTGTATATGATCCATACCGGGCAAGAAAGCGTACACAAGGGAAGCCTCCAAGTTAGCCATGTGACTACACATGGAGGGTTGCAAGAGAGGCACAACTCTACATGGTTTTTCGTTCAATGCAATCCAGTTCAGCTGAACACAATACGTAATGAATATTTTTACAATATATTAAGCTCGGAACGACTCAAAACGCAATCCTCGTAGTAGTTCAGTAGAAGGCCAAAAAGTGTTCAAAAGTCATCAGATAGTACTAGTCAACATCTGCCTAACACAAGGCATCTCACCTGTTTTACATAAACATTTACTATTCTGCTACTACTCTTACTGCTTGGAAGTTGACCGACGCTATTCTAACCCTTGCTATGGTTTTAAAAACTCACGATGCTTAAAGTCACAAAGACCCACTGACCTTATTACTTGCCATGTGTTTCACAAGCCCGCCTCCTTTTGCAAATACATGACTCATTTTGGAAAGTGTGTGTGGGACGCAGAATTCTTGTGCTTTGTGTTTTCAACCACTGTTACATAAAAGTTAGCAGGGGTGCTTGATTGTCCCAGCGTGTGACTCATTGAAAAAAGCCAGCTTTCCAACTAAAGTTCACAATGTGTAGGCAGAACGAGTATTTCCTATTCATTTCATCAAAAGGCAGTTATGTGTCGAGCAAACCACTTGTTCTAGTGATTCTTCGCCAAACATCTCATCTGTGGTATTAGAGACTTGACAACGTGGTTTGTTGACGAAGTTGAACTCATCCGCTGAGAAACAAAACCTGCCTTCAAGTAGTATGGAACTTGTGTCTTCGAAGACAGCGTTCATCGAGTCAGTGGGTCACAAATCTTGCGATGTGAACAACGTAGGCGATGGTTATGCGTTCAAATGCTCGGTCTCGTCCCTGTTGCGGCTCATACCATAGGCGAGAGATTCAGGTGACAGGTTCCTATGATGCATTTTTTGACGTAATTTCCCTTCGTCATTCTCTTAGGTCTTCTGACCTACCGGTTTGTCTTTGGCTTACGTCTGTGTTCCACCCTGATGTTATCCGGACCTTTCTGTCCTTTCTGTCGCCTCTGAGAGGTTACGCACACGAGCTAACATATTGCCACAAACAGCTTCTTCATACGGAAACTTGGACGGCTACCTTTCGCAAACTAGGGGAATCGGACTATAGATGCTAGGGATTTCTTATGCGCACACAGAACAAATCCTTCCATTGGTGTTGATGCTAGCTTATTATGTACAGAAAATCGAGCTCTCGAAGACCTATATTAGTGAATAGTAGAGTAAGAGCATGCGTAATCTCACGTTTCTAGGCACAAAACTTTGGACACCTTGCCTCAAAGCATCGAAGACCTAACCCTATAAGACTAGATCCTCCAGAAGGGACCATGCCCACAATAGACAATTTGAAGCCTCTTCCACTAACAAAGTTCCTTTCATAGAATTCCCACTAGTACAAAGGCTATCAATCGGTCGTTTGACGTGGTTCTTGTCCAATTGTTTAGGAATAGAGGAATGAAGCGAATGTCCATACAGAACAGTGTAAAACTAGATGTTCAAATCAGACATCCTTATTTAAAGGCGTTTATGGATCAGAACCGCATAGAGCACTCAGATTTTCTCTGCTTTCCTAGGTCAGGTATGTGTTGAACTTTTGTGGTTATTATCATTTTTGCCTGCCTGCGTGGACTCTTCGGTCATCACCGCACACATACATCATCGCCCATAAAACCTCAGTAAGCGGATAAGTTCAAGAGAATTTAGAATTTAGACCACCAACCGATGTCATGGTTGATTATGCTTCAAGCTTCCATTCCGAATGTTCGACCAAGTGCTTCAGACAGCCGTGGATATTCGCACCAGAAGAAAATCATACCGATGGTTCTCACCGAAGTTTACTAGAAGTTTTTAAGGTGATACGGCGATGAAATACCAGTGCATATCTTGGTATTGCTGCCATTATCGATGATGATAGTAACTATTGCGTTTAAATGTTACATTAGCGCCACTACCAATGCGCGCACACAGTTCCATGGTTTGCTTGGTACCAGCCAACTCTGATGCTCCCACGCTGTAAGTGAAGCTTGTGTAGAGTCGTTTTGTCCTATTTATCTAACTGCAGATACCATCGTGTGTGACAAATTAGGGTTGCTGGCTTGAAATATTGCGAGCATATACTCGTAGTGTATAATGACTGTCAAAGTTGGAGGTTTACCTAGATGCACTGATCTTCAAAGAGCAACCAGATTATTGATTGCGATGTCAAACGGAAGGTGCTTTTTCATTCACCCAGATCATGATGATTCAGCACAGGCTTACCTGTCTGTTGATGACCAGGTCATTTGTACCATGTACACACAAAGCATGAAGCCGTGTTGGACTACACATGTGCACACAATTTCACTATTGATTTTTCTTCAAAGAAGGACGAAGGTGGTTAGTTTCTTGAAGGAACACTAACCACAAATTTACTGAGATGTCTTCAACAGCTTGATATCAACCCTCGAGTTTATGTCAACCTTATGCTCCACCCGAACAAAACTGTGCCTGGAAAAATCAAAAACGGGAGATTCAGCTGGGTTCCAGATGAGTCCCTCGCAAAACCAAATTGATTTGCAAATTAGTGTATTTCTGGAAAAACTGTGCCAAATTTATTTGCAAACTAATTCTGTTCTAGCAGGAGACCGAGATGAATCTCACCTGAACCTCTTGTTTGAAGTAGAGTTCATCTTAATGTGTTGTAAGAAGGACAACTCATGTTCCAGTTTGCACAGTATTTGATATATATATATATATGTATATATATATATATATATTATCTAGAACAATGAGACATCGCTTTCTAGTTAGTAATGAATTCAGCCTTAGGAAATTGGTAAACAGTGTAACACCCCTCTTCGGGAAACTACTCCCGGGAGATGTTTTTTTTCAAAAAGAGAATTTCTCATGGAAGGACGTCTACAGGGGTCTTATCATGTGCTCTGTAGAGTGAATTAAACAGAGTGTATTTGGGTTTTGTTTCAAATTTCTTCTGAGGAGATTGACCAAAACTTTTCAGTCTATCTGACGTGAATGTTCTAGATATCTGCGGACCCAAATGATGGTGATCAGTCCTCGCCATCGACTAGGAACCGGTAGTTTGTTCATCTAGTTACATTTGCATACGAATCAATAGGCACAGTAAGGTATAACAAAGTAGTAGTCTTGCATGACAAAATGCAATGAGAAATACTGTAAATCCCAAAGCTGGGAAATATTTGGTTCATTTGGCCATCTTCGTGCGGGAATCTAAGTCTTTCGACTTTAGTTGTAGTTCACACAGTACAGTATGCACTGACGATGCCACCTTGATTTGTGACAAAACTTTCGCAATCCAAATGCCAAGCTCGTCAAGCAGACCAATAACCAACACATATTCCAAAACATGCCCATGAAATTATTTTCAAATCATTGTGTGGTCACATTGATGAGGTTAGTCAGTGAAACTACTTTTTAAGTTCATATTAGTTCTGCAACGTCACTGAATATCACTTTTACCAATTTGATGTAGGTTGGTGACACACTACTCATAAGGGTGCTGAAAGCCTCCAACTGCCCAGGACCAGTGTCGCCCTTCCTGGAGCTCATCAAGTAAGCGTGGTCCCTCTTCTTGAACCCAAGTTGGACAGAGCTCAACAATTACTCCCATGTGCACACGAATTTGATTTTGACGCCACACTCAACTGAATCCAGCTGAATCTCTCGTTTATGATGTTCTTAGGCAATTGAATCTACTTCAACAGGCCACCTCATGCTTCAGTCGATGCGATATTTGAAATATCACAATACACTGCCTATACTGCGCTTACCAGATGAGCCACAAGGAGTGCGAACTCGGTCACGAACTGTCGAAAGGTTTTCAGCAAACTTACAAGTAGTATGTTACCCCCATACTATATATTGCGATCTCTTCAATGTCGCACCGTCTGAAACATGAAGCAAACCACCATAAATGAGAGATTAGGCTGGGTTCATTTGAGTCACCCGTCAAAACCTAATTTGCGTGCAAATCAGAGTACTTGTCAAGACGTTTTACATTTTTTGGCCTTTTGATGCGTTAGAGACTGATGCGGCTGATGGACTATTCTTAGCCTTATATTGAGATTCGAAGTATTGTTTAACTTGGAGGTATTCTGCCCAAATTATGGCAGCTGCCAACAGTCATCTGTTTACTTCCACAGGCATACAATTTCTGATTGTCTTTGTCTTTGCCCGGATGGGCTGGTACGCTATGTCAAAACAACCAGTGTTTACTGAAATTCGGGTTACCATGCTATCTTGACGGCAGTTCTGTAATTCCACTCTCGTAGCCAAGTTATACTTCTTCCCGTAAGGAGTATTCAGTATACTTTGGTGGGCGCTACTTGAGCGCATTAACCAAACAGTGAATCGTCGACCACTAATTACGATTAATGGATTTTGTTTCGCTACATGGAGATTCTGTTCGCACACTTTGTAGATTTTCAAAATGGCTATTGATCGAGCGAACAAGCCCGGTGCATCCATATCAGTTCGTCACTGAATTTCATTGGTAAGCTTAATGTTTGTGTTCCCACATGCAAAGTAACACATCTGGATCGATTCGCATGTAGCACACAATACAAAAAACAATACAGGGCTGTGCAGAAAAACTGAAGCCAAACAGTCAGCGGTGTAAATCACAATGGAATATTGGACGCGGATGCAAGTCCGTGGTATTCATTACCCGGTCTTCGCATGTGACTGGAGTAAAAAACGGTGAGGCTGACTTAAGTATCATCAATAAGTTTCTAGATTATCTGAATGAGAATCAGCCTGACCTCTTGTAGCATACCTTAAACCGCCGGCGAATAAACAAGGATGCTTCTGTCCGAATGTTTGTCATGCAGCAGAACGCCGAGTAATTCCGAAACAGTTACAAAGCGGTCTAAAAAAATAGCGCTTTCTTTGTTCTTTTTATAGGAGTTGGATAGCCAAACTGGCGTACTTCTGAGTTGAAAAGGTTCCTCTTTCCAAAACGAATAAGCAAGATATATTTCAGATACCTGCTTTAGAGTGCGGTTAACTGGTAACAGCAGTGAGAAATTCATCTTTGGACATGAAATTCTTAGGTGCAGTCAATAGTCCGTTTCCGTTATCATGTCTTGGTCTTCCGAAGGTTGGACGGCCAGACTGTATCAGGTCTGAAACTATCAACCTGTTAAAGCTTTGGTGCATATGTATTACCTCACAAAATATAATCCGAATTACTGCCCTTCAACAAGGGTAAAATTTAAACAACGCAGTCCATGGTGCGGGATAAGATACGGGATGGGGTACGGAAAACAGTTTTACTCCTCAGTCGTTGTGGAACAAATATATCCCATTTCACAACTTGTTGTCAAAGCCAAATGGTCAGATAAAAATACGGATATGGTGTACTCAGACTTGTATGAAGAATCCTAGCCCATTTGGCTTTTCATACCAGCCAAGTTTTGGACAGTTGTTCTAGCTAGGAAGAACCAATGACGAAACGTGATGAGATGGACTTTTTTACTCACTTGAGAATGTCCTTCTAAAGAAGTCATTCCTGCATACGTATTACTGTACATAACGATTAGTTATTCTTGAAATTTTGAACCGAACTCCTGATTAAATGTCGATTTAACCAAGCAGATTTTTGGTAGATACACTTGCGTAATCTGCGAACACCAATCCACCCCCTACTGATATGGAGGCTTAGTTGGTGATGAAACGTTGTCGAAAAAATTGTCGATTGCAATGAACACCTAGACTTGCAACAACAAAATTTTCTTCAGTATCAACCAGTTGCATGCGTCGCAGTGACATTTCGACGAATCACCATGCGACACAGGCATGAGTTGCAAATCGAAGCATGGTTTCACGTATCCGCATTTCGACGAATCACCATGCGACACAGGCGTGAGTTGCAGATCGAAGCATGGTTTCACGTATCCAGTTTCAAGTTTCACAGTCTCCTAAGTTTTGACTACTGCAAAGAAATCGAGTAGCTTGTGTTTTTTGAACCCCTTGCACCGACGATCCCATCGATTGAAGCACCCATTGGACTGAAAATACACGAATGGTTAGACACGTTGAAACCTGCTTTTGAAGATGCTGGGTGGAATTCCAACACCAAGGAGACGCTTGTCTTCACAATAAACCAGCTGATGTTTGGTGGTTACAGACAGCTGCTTGCACTCAACTAAGAGGCTCATTCAATAGAATTACATGGGGATTGAAAAACACATCCTAGGAAATTGATGTTAGAAGATAATAGCCTAAGGCTTTACATCGCAGATCACATGCTCAAGCGGCATATAGTGAGGTTCATGCTTGATTTCGTGTTACTAGAAAACTCTTTTGGTACGTATTCATCGAGCGAATCTCATCCCAAAAAGCTTTGCCAGATAGAGGCCCAAAATTTCGCCAAAAATTTAGTCTATGCTCGCTGACCCGGAGGCCATTTTATAAATGACGCTTCGAGTGAGTTACAGAAGCACCATCACTTTTCGAATGAACCGGAAGTTAAACTATTAGTCGAGTACGCTGAGATTAGCCGAAACGGAAATTCAGCGCGGAACACAGTCGGAGTAAACATGTTTCCGTCCAATGATCTTCATGGCCGACACTTGAAGGGTTGTTTTTAGAAGTTTTTGTGTAACAGTTGTCCTCATTAGATGTCACGCGAAATTTCCGCCGCGACGTTTCCCTTCACACACTAACCTAAGAAGGACCCATCCATAATTTATCACAGATACGTCTCAGCCCCACAAGGTCCTTTAGACAAACCGCTGTACAAAAACGTTAAGCTTTGCTGGAATTCATTTAAGACTGTGACACTGATTCACGATCACTGCTGAATCCATCAAGTTGATATCACTGAAAAGAGCAACAAAACTTCCCGGCGAAAAATATCAGGTGGCCAAAGTCCCAAATAAGTAGGATGACTTTGCGCGTTATTCAAAATTACCACTGAGTGAAACCAAACTGTTGTTCCTCGTTTTTAACGACTGGGAATGTAATTTTTTTTAAAAAGCAAAGAATATATTGAAAGGCAATCGGTTAACGCAAACAAAAACTCTGAAGAATATTTATGTTCACCAGTCATCAAAATTTCAGCTGGTAAAGTCATACTAGGAAGTCGCATTTGTTAGTAGTATCACAGGTCGCAGAAAATGTGGTCAACGCGAAAATGTACACTAGTAGACGATGTGGATTGCAGTCTTATCACTTTGTATGCTGCTTACATCTAACAAACGTCAACAGTGAAAGACGCATGAAGGGCGGGAGACATTTTAATAAACCACGGTGATACAGGGTAGGCAGATAGAAACTATCGTTAGTGTAAATTTTGGGGTGAAAACTTTGAATATATCGTTCTCCACGATTAAAGTTGGCTGTGCAAAACGCCCATGACGTTTAGACATCCGAAGAGACAGACGTTTGTGGAGGTCACAAGGTTCAAATAGGTTTTCAGAAAAAGAGCTGAGGTAACATTTTCACAAGCACACACGGAACGAACGCCTCGAGGTGAAGGATCTTATCTCCAAGAATGTGACTAAATTCATTCATGTGATTGTGCTACTATCAGCTTTCAACCTCAACCTTGCCTTTACTCTATTGCTAACTTAACAGAAACATTTGAGGAAAAACTCATCACATCTTCAATATAAAATAGTATATTACTTAGGTTACACGTCGCTCCCACAACTGTTTATCCTAGAGCATTCGGTTGGGTGCATGATCATTGGCTATTCTTCCCTCGTCTCCATGCTTGTCGTTGAAAAGTGTGTTTCTGCTGGCCCTGGCACCAGGGAGAACACATTTTTGTATAGTTTGTGTCCATAACTATGTGCAGGATAGTATGACAGTTGATTAGCTGGAAGAAACACAATGACTGAAGCAAGTACATGCTAAATTACCATTTTTCCTCATATGACCTGATGTGGTAATTTGTGCAGATCTTTCCAATTGGCTTACACAAGTGATGCGTATCCAAAACCATTAACACGTCCATATTGTGACTTGCGCCTCTGTGATTCCCTTCTTTTCCACACCGTCCAGACAGAGCAGTTTAAAGCCAACAAACGATAACTTCATCCCGTAGGGCATGAGCTTCAAATGAATAGACTTGATGCTTCTAGTAGGCGAATGAAACTTCCACGTTCTAGTTTGTTTCTAATTTAGGGAAATTCTCGGCCACTTTTGGATTTGCCTGGCCCCAGAGGTGTACCCAAACGAGTTGTTTTATTTACGGTCATCTTGTTAGCTGGTATTTATAGTCCTTGACAGCACTCACCTTCCACTCTCTTGCACTGTTTTTAACAAGCTTTATGTATCTGGTGTCCTATCCCGAGTTATCGGCCATAAGGTTTTTCCATTTAGGTTTGATCAAGAAAACCGCAATGCTTATTCCAGCAGCTCCGCCGGTATGAGCGATTATTCTATCCACCAACACCTACGAGATTTCGTGTGTTCTCGTTCACCCAAGTCAAGGGAAAACTTGCGTCCACTCTGTAATTTATCAGTGAACACTGATCATCATAAAATAACACTGCAGCAGGGGGCCAAGTACAATCCACAATCAGTTATAGAGTGGGACAGTAAAGTGAAACTTGAAACGTTTCACCTAATCCAAGTACCGCACAGGCGTTTTGTAGCTCGAAGCATACCTAACCCAAATCGATCGCAGTGAGGACACTGAAAGTTTTTAACTACAGATTTCGTCCTCCAAGAGAAGCCAGTCTATACCGAAAGGCCAATGAAGAGGTGTTTCATTCATATTGAGAATCACCAGTGGTGCGCGTCTCAGGAAACCCTAGGGAGTTGTGAATCCGCAACCACATGGCTGGTAGTTTGAACAGTTAACCGGTCAGCAACAATCGGCTGATCAGCACTGTGATTGACTCGCACTTGGATATTACGTCTGTTGAGGTTCCCGGTGCGGAACTTTGAGTGACGCGTAGGTTCGACAATCCCGAACATCAAAAGGAATAATTGGGTTCGAAGTTCTACGGTACTATTTACACAGGAATAAGCGAATTTATACAACAACCCTCCATTTTCCACGTCCGTAGCGTCAACAAGTGTGGTGCAGTGCAAGGTCTGCGTCCGCACACCAAACAACGGCGAGCGGAATGTTGGCTCAGTAGTGTGGGTTGCGGTCGTCCCTTCCGACGACAGTCTCGTGATTCTGATTGTGGATGAGATCACACGCAACTCATGAGAAGACAAGTCAAAGGGAAAGCTCAGCGGACGAAGCACGATCATGCATGGGTTAGGTTAGCGACGTACATTAACACGCATACGCATGATAAAATACTGGTGTCGGAAGGGGCGGTCTTTGCGGCAAGGTGAATGGCGGGCACGGATGAGCAAAACAAGTGGGGATCAAAAGTGCATGAGGTCAAGTTAGATTCAATAACGTCACTCATCCTTCAATCACGGAATCTACTTCACGTCGTCATGGGAGGACCGGCTCTTCGATGGACTTAATTAATCAATTAATTATTAATTAGTAAAATTTCCGGTATGAGGTGCAGTGCACTAAAATCAGTAGAGATCATTGCCTATTTCACTTTAAAAAATTCATCCCTGGAATTGTTCACGCGCGTTTTCCTCAGAGAATGCAGCTTCTACCTGAATTTTCCAGGCAGCTATTTTGCTGTGCGCCACTGAACAAAACTAAGTAGTGCATATTTAAAATCATAATAGGGATCAAGGCTCCCACTTGTTTGTAAATCAGTTTGTTTACCTTGAGGCACCCAGAAACAGACGAACTCAAAAGATCGACGGAGAAATTGTACCGAATTCTGACAGCTGAGATATAACTATACGACGTCGGTTAAAGTAGACACCACCTCTATCGACAGTTCGCTGAAAGAACGCTCAAAACGAGTGATTACTCAGAATGCGCTACTGGTTCCTCCATAGCGGGGATCTACTGTGTACTTGCATCCTAACTGGAATGAATGGCTTGTCGTCATCGTACTTCTCTAATGCCTGGCACTCTCTGTTCCCAGCTGGATAAAACTGGCAGTAGTCTGAGTAAGGTGATTGTCTCAGCAAATGGGGCTGAGCCAAAGTTAACAATGTTTTCAAGGTAGGCGTGTACGCCCTACAAACTGTGTGGAGTACATGACAGTTGCATTAGGCGGCAAGATCAGTAGTTCACTTTTAGAACCACTTCTCAGTCTAGCTTTTCAGTAATTTCGCTGAAATTTGTGCACTGACATGCATCGTTAAATTTGAGAAATAGTACCCTCACGACGATCTTCTCCGCGCCTGACATATTGATCAAACAGCTGATTACTCCATTCACTGATTGGTGGACTTTGTGTGCGCATGATTGCACAACATAGCTATTCGCCTATCTCTCGAGTTTAAAATCTCGATGTCACTATTAGACAGACAGACCTACGGATCAAGTCACTATCCACGGTGCCATATAGCGGGAACAGGCGATCATTTGTGGAAATTTCGGATTGTTTGATTCACCATGACGGAGGAAGAAATATCATGGAAAGATACTAATTTGGCCCTGTTTGGTTCTGACCTTGACAAGCAAGTCAAAAGTAAGTTCTTTTTTATTTCGGTGACCATGAGAGCTTATAGTTCTTGGCCCCAAAGCATAAGGAGTGGAACATTTAAGATCGAGATAACTCATCAGACCAATAAAATAACCCCTAAGTCTACTGCGTTTCAACAACACTTGCCCCAGGATACGTAGCAATAGCGTTCAAGGCAACTCAATTTCACAAGAATGATAATTTTCCGAGTCGTTTACAGGTTCGGTCTATGGCTGATAGATTATTTTATTTAAAATCGATATATATATAGGCACTTATCCTTAATACCATTCGACCTTGATGATTACGTAAATTAACTGGCAGCAAACGGAAGTGTAGCTTTAAACGACTAACTTCACTTAGATTTACGTCAAACAGCACAATGAGATTTACAAATAATATGATCAATATAGGTATCCATATAAAATAATGTGAACCAGCTTTCAGTTGCTAATGAACACCCTCCAACACTGTATTGAATCAAAAGTTTGGTCGAAGAAATATTCCGGATGCCAGACAAGACAACGTAGGCCAAATAGAATTTTAAAAATAACAGGATTTTACCCAATTTTTTGTAGTCTCTAAAACAAAATTTTCTGGCATAAGTGAAATGACCGTTTTTGGGAAGCAAATTTGGCCTGTTGAACGTGAATTCCTTCTAAACGTTCTTCAAGTTTAAGTTAAAAAATATACTCCACAATTGTCGTATCTGCAGTTCTGCTAACGTGCACCGCATGCGATTCTGTCAGTTCATTAAGGTTGAGAAGAGAGCGAAAAAGTGGACGCAACAGAAGCACTGACCGGCTTCGAACATTTTTAGGAAATACTAGAAGTTGAGGGGAGATGCTGTTATCTAATCGTATGTTTCAGTTTCTCTCTGTTCGTGGAGATCTTATGTCGAATTTCACTCCTATAATTGTTCATCATCCAGTGAATACCCAGAAACCAAAATCATGTTTTGGTTGTTTCAGAGGAATCTGCTTATGCAGAGCCATCATGGGAGCCAGTGCTTCGTCAAACAGAGCCACGACTCTTTGTCTGGCGTATCCAGGTAAATTTGCTACAGATTTTTCACTTAGCGCAAACTTTTCAATGAACTGTTCGTGTCTTCACCAGTGAAATCTCATTTGCAAGTTCTTCATTTTAAGTAAGAATACTTCCTCATCAAAGTCACATTCATCATTGTTTGAGTAGATTTCTGTGCCAACCCTATCCAAGCACTTTACTGCCTTTGTTGTCGTTATGTGTGTAATTTCTGTCCTTGTCGAATAAGAATAAAAGGAAAAGGGGTGGCAGAAAGAACAGCCATCCCGTGGCTTAGACCAATATATTTCGTGAAAATAGATTTCGATTTATTGTCAAGAGAAAGTTGTGGGCACCGTACTCATAGTGTTGATGAAAACACTGCAATGGCCCACGACAGGTTTCACCCTTCTTGAGGCTTATCATAAACGAGTAACAGCTGAATTTTGGATGAGTCTCCTATGAAAATCAAAACGGGTATGCTAATAAGTGTGCTTCTCAATTTTTTTGCCGTTCGGATTCAAGTAGAACAAAAGGTTGGCGAAAACTCGGGCACGGCGCCTACCAGCTGAGCCTCAAGAGGGGTAAAACCGGTCGTGGGCTGTTGAAGAGTTTTCAGCAACCTCAAGCATACTGTGTTACGTCTATGAAATGTACTGCGATATCTCGAATATCGTACCAACTGAAACATGAGGCGGCCTTCATGCAGCACATTCAGCTGAAGAACAGCATCATAAACGAGAGATTCCGCTGGGTTCCAGATGAGTCTCCCGTAGAAATCAAATTGTTGTGCAAACGAGTGTATCTCTGGAATACTGTTGCGTTCAGCTGCGAGTTTGTCAGTTGAGTTATTCAGACACTTTCGCAGTTTCTCTTCAGCGTTTGGTCACCAATCGAGGTGGTACCACTAAGGTAAATCCCGAAGTTGTTTCTATGACTCAAGGAGTGTGCTAGACGGATGTAAACGGCACTGTTCGATAGCACGTTTTCAGAGTTCAAGGGTATGTTACAGTTTTATTGCTTTATTTACAGTTAAATAATGTGTCCAAAGCAACTTGAAACGACTCCATATAAATTTGCCCCAAAGTCTGAATGATTATCAAGTCTATTCACAATTGTGTCTTGACGACACCCAACTTTAACTGCAGAATTTTCGACCCATCCCGGTCAACGAAAACGATTACGGTCAGTTTTTCAACGGAGACTCCTATGTAGTCCTGAGCATCACAAAACGCAACGATAAGCTGGAGTACAACATACATTTTTGGATCGGACAACACAGTAGTATCGTGAGTCATGCTTGGTTCGCTTTTATAAAATCTGATACACAATACCGGTGGATGCCAAGCAATTAAAGAGGTTATAGTAATTTATTTATTTGACACATATAATAAGGTAATAAACAGAAAGGTTAATAAACTACAAAAAACTGAGGCGGCAGAATCCGCGTGTTGCCAAAGTAAGAGAATTCACAGGAAACTTGGTGAGCTGTCTATTAAAATCAAAATGCTGGAGCCAGTAACATTTTGTTCCTCATTAAACTTAAACTGCGCACCCTATTTAGAGAAGCCCTCTGTTTTCCTGTTTGTTATTTCGAAGCAGAATTTTAGCGGAACCCATAAACATAGCAAAGTTTTGCACGGAAGTGATCACCCCGGCTGATAAGCTTTCATTCTCCGACCTTGGAGAAGACACAAAAAGACGAAGTCCGAGAATAACAAAACCCTGTACACACATACGCACACTGGTTGCCCATCACATAAAACGGCTGATATACTGGTTACCAGGGATCCGATTTACTCGGAAATGAGCAGGCTCTTCCTTGTTGTACTTGATTTGGGTTTGCCATAAGCTACACGCCTGGAATGGTTTCCTGGAACGCGTTACGAATATGATATGAACTGAGATGCAGAACTGTAGATGCAGAAGCGTATCATAAACCGACTACCTTGGAGTGCCAAGAACTAATGGCCGTCTTCATTGTTAGGCTAGATTGTCTTAATTTATCTTTTTTTATCTTACCCGATTTAAGTCAGATGAAACAGGCTCTTACTTGTTCGGGATGACCTGAATGTGAAGAGCTGGCGAGGGTTCTTGAGGTTTATTGCACCGCCATCGGTTGTTCTAGTCATAGGGAGAATTTTCGCATTGTATGGTTGATAAAGTTGTCCAAATCACCTGAATAAAACTAGAAGTGCCGTGTTTTGAGATGCAGGATGTTTAGGGAAAACTCTGTTACTTGTCTGCCCTTGCTAGGAAACAACTACACTCAGGAATTGCTTAGGTATCATGGGGTGAGTAATGCAAATTAGGGGGCTAATTTGACTTTCATCTTGGGCATATCACAAAAAACCCACCGTTTGATTCGGTATAAGCTAACAAGAATGATTTAGGGAGATAATCGCTTTGTTCTCCGTTTTCTGGATTCATGATCCGTGAACTTTACTCAACATTTTTCCCATTTCTACCGCTAAGTGACTAGTAATCGGACCAAGTTTGTGCAACTTTACGTTTTGTCCGAATTGAACGTATTATCAAGTTTATTCGCTTTTTAGACAGTCCGCTAATTCCGTTTTTGCAATTTGTTCTGCCATAGGACGAATACGGTACAGCCGCCTATAAGACTGTGGAATTGGACACGCTTCTTGATGGGGCGGCGGTTCAGCATCGTGAGGTCGAGAACTTTGAGTCAAAACTGTTCAAGTCCTATTTCCCCAGTATCCGGTAAGTGGAAAATGCGAAAGCTGAAGACAACAGTCCAGCAAGGTTCTTTTCAGAAATCTGTTGTCGAATATATGGACATTCTCCCATGGTTAAATAAAACAGCTGTATGATTAGTAGGACGACTCAGAAGATGAATCCGAACCTTTCCGTTGTCCTTACAGAGGATCATCTTGGAACCTTACTTGGGTGTTGGAATTTGAAAGGAATAATCACGATACAGACATAAAAGCTACGAAAAAATCACACCTTTCGCTTTTACTGAGCCTATTAGACGGACCTGGATTTGAGTGTCTATCATGATTCAGTCCTTGAATTTTATCTCCTCTAAATGCTTTGTTTTCCCAACAAGAATTGAGTATGCAAACTTCGACAACGATTATCAGCCCAAATCCCTGCTTTATTTCATGAGAGACGACTGCAGTGGAGCATGCAGTTATTCGGCTTTCCCAGGACCAAACTAATCTACTTAATTATTGCCCCTGATTGATCTTCGAGGAACTTAAACCAAGCTAACCCATACCAGGATGAAAATCACGTGACATCACAGAGCCGAAACAACTGTTTGTTTGACCTCAATCACATGGGCTTTTCCAGCCTTTCTGTATTTCCAGTAATGCCAGCTGATGGACGACTTCACTACTGCTGTCACAAGCATACCTAAACTCTGAACGTGCAATGTGCTCTTGGAGACTATCCCTACATTAAAACGCCTCCAAAACGCGTTTTTGCTTTTGTTCCTCCGTCTACAGTAGGACAACTAAATCCAAGTACATACAGCATTCTTATGAAGATACTTTGGCATCTTGAGGCAAATTGAGGACAACAAAGGGCAAATAGGCACAAGCAAATCCACCTTAGGAGAGAAACGCGTGAAAAAAATTCCTAAGTTAACTGCCTGTGAATGAGGCGAATTCTATTTTGATACAATTCGGAGTGACCTGTTAGCTTAGCATCTGGAAACCTTGGAAATCATTCAGCTATTAAATGCACCAAGGAAACGCTCAGCGTGCATTTTATGGCCAATTTTAAACCAATTAAGTTTCCGTCTTTTTCTCTGTAGTATCCTGAATGGCGGATATGAGAGCGGTTTTCGCCATGTCACACCAAACGAATACCAACCTCGCCTTCTTCACTTCTGTCTGCAAGAGAAAGAGAAGCTGGTCGTGATGAAGGAAGTTCCTTTGTCCGCCAGTTCGCTCAATTCGGGTGATGTGTTTATTTCGGATTTAGGTTCCACCGCCTACCAGTGGAACGGGAAACATAGCAACAAAGAAGAACGATATTGCGTGAGTTATCTAACTAATCGCCCCCCCCCCTCCCAAGCCCGAAGAATTTTTTTGCCATCGCTCATTTGAGACCACTAATGTGTCCCTGGGGGGCGTCTGTATTTGATTGATAGTGCCCTTTTACATAGCCCTTTTCTCAGTCAGGAAAGGAAGAAGTCCAGGTTGCAACCTATGCTAGATAGAGTGCCCCACATCAATTCTCAGCTTCTGGACAGCACCAGACTCTCTATTCTACAGAAATAGACCGACGTCATCATCTTCATCATCGACAGCATGACATCAGTGTTCAACACCGATACTTCACTGCCGTACAACCATGATTTATTTGAAAACCTTATTGTGAAGAAAAGAATAAAGATAGGCAGGGAAGGAACTTAGTGCTAGCTTACTACAGTCATTCCGAGGTGCCTACACCTCTAGACACTCATTCAGGCAATCTGGATAGAAACTGACAACAAGAACGCCACTGACATTGGTTGGAAGCCATATCTTGCAACGTTTCTAACCAGGATCACACGGTCCCCGTCCTGGAAGGCGAGTAGCACATCCGCTTACTAGGTAGGTGGGTACACAGCAATTACAGTCAGGTTCAGCGGGATGCATCCAACTCGAGCTGCCGCAACTCGCCGAGGCGGGATCCAAAATTAGGGACGCATTGTGGGCATGGTCATTTAAGGTAAAAGCGCACCGACAGCACCCAAACGTTTCGTAATCTGCTTCACACTCCTCTGCCAGCTCAAGGGTTGGCCACCTCTCTCCTTCCGCCACTCTGAGTTGGGCATGGAAAGCAGCATTCTCTTCAGCAAACGATGGCCCGGCATACGCAACACGTCCCAACTAACGCAGCTTCTGGTGTTGGACACATTCTCCGATTTATAATTTTCTAATTATGCATTCACTGACACCGAACCACACGAGCTATAGTTCTGAGACAACGATTGACGAACACCCGAAGACGTCTCAGTTCCGCTGATCGAACAGGCCAAGTCTCACAGCCACACAACAGAACGACATAAGCAGTTATAACTGCTTTGGAGGAAAAACCTCCACTTACTATCATGTGCATCTTGAATAAACATCAGTTATCTTTCTTAGTCCGGCGAATGACTAAAAATATGCTTTCTCGTAAATGCGACCACGTTTCCAATCTTTTATGCTTTACAAATTGCACTAATCGTGAGCGGTAGCTACCCATGACACCGTTATTTTATCAAGCCCTAAACTATTGCACTTACTTGGAATTAAATCGACGAGGGATAGTACCCTTAGAAGATGAATCCTCCATCACCAACTCATATCCCATATATGATTTAAAATTATCCGTTTCAGGCAGCTCAATTCCTTCAAGTATTGGAAAGCGAACGACTTGGAAGATGCAAGACCTACGTGTTGGATGAGGCTTCGACTGAGGACAACGTAAGCTGAACAATTTGTTCATGTGTCACACACAAAGTTTGCTAATAACTGACTGAGTAGATGGTCACTTTAAAATTAAACAGATTTCTCAATGTTAATCCTAAATTGTGCTTGGCATAAGTTGGACGTGATCAGATTCAACACATTACTTGGCTTAATAAACGTAACACAGTTTCCAGCCCCTTAAATTGGACCCCACTTAGGTGAAACGTCTCTCCAATGATCTATTCCCATATCCCCCAATTTTCCAGAAGTAGAGTGAGCGTCAGAAGCGTAAAAAATCCCCAAATCAAACTTTCTTTTTCGGAAATATTAAACCGTATTAAACCATAATAATTGCAAGTTTGTGCCATAATTTGCACCTGTTTTAACTGCACTGAGCAAGGAGAAAAGTGAAAACAAACACTTTTAAGAATGATCATCACTAAACTAGCAAGAGGTATTCAAATATTTCTCAAAAGTTGATAGCTTACATGAGGTCATCACTGATGACCGTGGCTGTTGAAGATCATCAAGAAAAGCTAAGTTTCTCTGAAGGGGTCTATCTTGAGACATCATCACGGGGCACCGCCGTAGTTTGCAGAAAGGTACATATTAGAGAAATATTGATCGGATTCAGCTGTAAAACAAAATGTAGATCACGGGTCAGTTAAAAGTTCGGCTAGCATTTAACCCTTGACAGTTGATCAGGTGGCTGCCTATCAGCCTGCATATCTCTGTGTGGTGCTCCCATAATTTTTTGGCCCGTTTGGTTCTTGAAGAAGATGATGAGAGATGCGAACTCCCATAACATACAATCAACTTATCCTCTGAGTCTGGACGTCTCCTTATTCTGGTTTCCATTGGTTGCTTCCCTGATTCCTTGTTCGGCTGAGGGTTTGATGGTTTTGAATTCCTTTTGTCCTCAAAGTTTGATAGACAGGGTCAATCTGAATGCGTCTGTTTATTGCTCCATCAATGGATTACCACGCCTCCATGAATTTGCCTTCATTCGTTTTCTTGTTTGTTCTAGTAAGCTGATGTTGTTACAGTGTGATTCTTCCGTCTTCATGTACAGAGATGACGGAGAGTTGATCGTGTACTCTAGTAGCAGGCTTGTGTTCATTGACACTGGTTGACAGCTTCCCCCCTCTTTGTCCCAAGTAGTGTTTGTCACAGTTCTTGCGCTGAATTTTTTAAAATTACATTTGTCCTCTCCATTACATTGTGTTTCCGCGTTGGTCTTGATAGTGGTTTTCGCAGCGTGTTTGTAGTTTTCCTACTATAGATAGGATACATATATATATGTATATATATATATATCCTATTTATAGTAGCATCTTCGGGAATAATTAACCGTTAACTGATCATTTCTAGTGAGGAAAAGAGACAAGCAGGTCATAAGATTCAATGGGGGTTTTGCATTTAAATTTCTGACGAACTTTGGTCGACTGCCTGCATTGAATTTCAACAAGCAACAGCAGATCAACAGCCGAAAACATTTCTAGACATCCTGGGGCTGAGTGTTGGCTTAAAAAACGCAGACTCATCCAAGCTGGAATCCAGTGCACAACACTTTGTGAGTTCTTGGTGTGTTTCGACACAGGAATGTACATTTTCTTGACATCTCATAAACACAATTTCAGCTGTGATTCACGCGAGTCATTGTTTAACCTCTCGTTAAGTTGCAAATCAAACTGCGTAGTTCAACCATGAGCACATAGGATGCATTGTGCAGTGTACCTCAACAAAAGATGCCACGGTGATAAAATTATACTGAGTATGTGATCAGCATATCCACCAATCCCAGTTACCTGTTATCAGAATTAGACAATCATCTGACATCTGTGCACAAGCGCAGTTAGACTCATATGCCGCTTGTCCTGCTACAAAGACTTCCACTCCATAATCGATAACATCGGAATCATGGAATGACCCAGAGAAAGTAGTTTCAGCAAATATGAATCGTCATATTTTCACAGGCCCATCACGCTCTACTCCTGCTTAGGTTGCAAAACGAATGTTCACGCCGTCATGTTTTCCTCCACTGAGAAGCATTCTTCAAAGTGCATTTAACATCTTTCCGAAAAGGTCACTCGTCATCAACCCTTCCGATTGTCGCTCCAGAAACATTGTAACTGCACATTTTCACTCACAGCAAGCCAGCTGCTATAAATCATCTATAGCATTCAGTTTCTTGTATCAATTTTTATGATCATCCTTTTAGAGCTCACCGTTTAAAAGGCCTACTAAATCCATTCCTGTCATCAAGGCATTTAGTGATTCGTTTGGCATGTTCTTGAAATTCTCAGTTGATTTTTGACCTGCGTTCTGCGTAGAAACTTCAAATAATCCGTGATTACTCTTGCTTGTAACCTGCTAACTTGTTCGTCCTAATTTTAAACCCAGAGGATGAGAACAAGACAAATGGGCAAAGGCCATGTTGCCTATGTGCTTTTCTTCATCCGTTTTAGGCTATAAATTTTGTACTGATTAATACTTAAATAATTTGCAGTCCGTTTCCTAAGTAGAAAGACGAAAAATATCGTAAACCTTTCACACGACACAAATCACTAGATTTCACAATACCTGTGCACTGGAATAATTCAGAACATATTAAGATATGAAGGCTGACCACGTACACTGAAAATATTTGGGCAACCCATCAACGATTTTGCTTCTTTCAGCGCCTGTTAAATAGACATTTTCCACGATCACCCGTCAGCCTAATTTTGCTCTTGACCATCCGTTTAAATGTGCTCACCTATCAAGACTCACTTTTGGATTCCGTTGGTGCTTTCAACGGACCGCATGTATTGTTATAGCAAAGAGACTGTTTCAGCAGCTTGAACGTTTTTCAGGATAAAACAAGCGGCCTCCTTCCTGTAGCATTCCTCAGCTGAGGAATAATATAAACAAGTGATTCGGCTAGAATGCAGCTGGACATTCCATTTAAATCAACCTAATTTGCAAAGGACTGTTTATCCTTGCAGAATACACTCATTTGTACACTAATTTAGTCTCAACCAAGTGCTTTGGCTTTAAGCAAATTAGTGTGCAAATACCAGTGAAAGGAAGAAGGCCTTCGCTGCGGAGTTATCTATTTGAGAACGTCAACTGAACAGTTACAGACTATTGAACAGGGAAGCAAAACTCTCATTTGCATCTCGTTTACAAAACTGAATATTCCCCTTCTCCTTGAACGCGTCTTCCTGAACTTTCTCTGGATATTCACTGACTGCTACTCAACTGCAAGCAAATGCTACAAAGAGACTCCACAAATTCCATAAGAGATCTCACTTTTCAAGAGATGCAAAGCGGATTTACGAGAAGACGTGCTACTCACACGCCTCATCAGTAGTATCCACCGTTACACCAGTAGTTAGAGAATGGTCTACAACTTAGGTCCAATTAAAACACAGGGTTGGTGAGGACTGGGGTATATGGCTACCTGATGAGCCTCAAGAAGGACGAAACCGGTGGTGTGCTGTCAAAGCGCTCTAAAAAAACAAGAAATAAATCTTCTTTTTGTCGATGACTCCTTGTGCCATTTCACTGTTACTAAGCCACTTCCGTCTACACCTTTTACCGAATAGATAATTAATGCAGGCGCAATTTGATATCTAAACTTCAATCCTCATTTATATAGAAGTATTTTCAAGGTTTCAGTGACCCTTTAGGGCTTTAATGCTTTTTGTACTATGAAAAAACCTACAGCACATGAAACATCATTACTTCAAAAAACTGGGTTTTAGTGCTTCTTGAAGGTTTTCATTCGTAAGTGTTTCGATTTCCATAAATAGACTTAAATTTCAATATAACCATATCTTACGGTCCAAGTGAAACGCAAGTCAGAGAGGGCGAAGCAAATAGGAGAATTCAAAAGTGCCGGACACCATTCCCTATTTATGGCCGTTGATAAGGGATGAAACTTAACCTGTCTGTTCAGTGATGAGCCGGTTAACTTTTAAAAACAATTGGAATGGCCTAAACTACTTTGTTGGTAGAATGTTTGATATTGCTGGACTTCGTTGAGCACCAATTAATGGTTGACCCCTATTCAAATAGGACAAGAGAACTACAAAATCCCCCGATGATTCATACAAATACTGAACGCACACGTAGAATCGGGTCTCATATTCGAGTAAAGACGCTATTTGCCTGTGTAGTTAATCATCCAGTTGGGCGTGGGATACCACATTGACGGCCTGGAAAACATTCGAAAATTTTAGCCCTTGATGCCTGTGAAGGCACGTTCAAAATACCCCAATCTCTCGCCACAAACTTCTCTGCTCAGTGCTTTAGTTATGTGCTGGTTAAAACAGACTGTGCATCCATCAGTATTACGGAACGTGACAGTCTTAATTCTTTGTTCTTTGGGTTGCACAAACAGCTCCAAGACGTCTGTGGAATATAACTTTGCACCCGGAAAGTACATGACCAGGTTCGTGTTCAAGAAACCCTGGTCGCTCAATCCAGACTTTGAGCCTGGAGTGACCTTGTGAATTGTTCATCACCTTGCCTTCATCACATACCTTCCATAGGGCATTTGAACCCTTCAGTTTGCAAAAATAACAAATGGTTTTTCTTATGGTTCCGATGTACCAATGGTAAGCCAAGTTGGTCGGGTATTTAAGCTCAGATCCGAACCGAACATTAGTCCGCTGAGTCTTAACAAAGCAATTTATAGTCAGTCAAACAATGCGTTTGGCTAGGTTAACTCAAGGCCTATCGGCTCAGCTCAGCAGTGGAGCTAGTCATGCTGGTCGCGAATGCTTACCATTATCTTTTACTCTGCCCGGTATTGGATTTGCATCTTACAATAACTGGACCTTCGAATCATAATGTAGTCAGGTGGCACTATCTGAAATCTTACAATGACCTGGGCAGGGGTGGATATATGAAGCTGGACAGCAGTCTCATATCCTAACAGATCGGCTTACTTTCATTTGTATACCGGCGTTGAAGACTTGTGTATATTTTTTGCTAAGTGCTATGCAATTCACAAATCACCAGTAGGATTCGAATCCATGGCCTCCCGATTAGTAGTTCAACACCATACCGCTGAACTACAAACGGCTGATCAGCAGCCTTGTCAACTTGCCCTTAGACATGACATCGTCCTCTCTTATTTTGTTTGCTTGAACAGCCTGTCCAAACTATTCACGTGAACTACCGAAAATTGTGCGTGAACTCCACTCAAATTGATCATACTTCCCCGAGCACAGCGACGAACTGCTCCCAGATTCCAAAGCATTTCATTAAACAGTAAATCTTTCAGCAAAGGACAACAAAAGAACTATCTTCAGCTGTGTTGTGGTCAGACCGAATATCATGATGATTTATTCTTTTTGCTTTACAGGATGAATTTCTGAGGCTACTTCCTGATGTACCAGTGAAAAAGAACAAAACGGACTATGAGATGACTACACGTATGTATAGGTAAGTTGTTTTGACACCACGGTGTTTGTCTTTTTGTAGAGATTTCGTATTGTAAGTGAAGCCAATCTATACTGAAAAGCCTAGGAGCACTCTGCCTTTGTTACATCCTTACTGAGAGTCATCAGCAGTGTGCATCTCAAGAAACGCCGAAGAGTCTCGAATCCGTGACCTCCTGGCTAGTAGTTTGAACACTTAACGTTCGGCCACGGGTGGCTGATCAGCAGTGTGATTAACTCGCACTTAGACAGGATATAGCGCCGCTCATCCTCCAGTCACGGGATTCATGTTACTAGGTTACACGTGTCAACTGGTTTTTCAAGCAACAACTTCTCTGTGGAAGCCAGCAGCCCCGATGTAAACTGTTTTACTGATGCTGATTCACTTGATGTGCACGAGTAAGGGTAGCTTACCCCTGGGACGTGTTGCCTTTCGTAAGCACTTGATTCTTAAAATCATTGACGGTTCTATTGTGAATAATTTCACAGAATACTACATAGAGCGAGTGGTTCTCGTTCATATTTGTGTGAGTACTGTCTGGTCTGACGTAAAGACGGGCTACGTTCTTTGTCATCCAAACTCATCAGTGTTTATTATATCCACCAGTCTGACTATCCTTCAAGATAATATAAACTTTCTCGTGATGTCTCGTGTAATTTTCCGAAAAAACATTTTGTAAGATAAGCTAAAAATGTTTAGTGGCCTTCAACGGAACCGATAGGATGTCCATTTCAGAATAGCTAAATGCCGTTGCATCACAGCAATACCAAGAAATAATACCTTTTCGTCTTTTATTCTGTCACCTGATTCCAGATTGAGCGACGAAACTGGAGAACTTCGTTTCCAGTTGATTTCTGCCAATGGTGCACCGAAAAAGATGATCGCAGAAGATGATGTTTACTTTATTGATACCGGAGCAGAGCTGTTCGTCTACATCGGTGGAAAATGCTCACTTCGGGAGAAACAGAATGCCATATCTTATGCTCACGTGAGTTGATCGTTGGGCACCGTACGCCGATTGCCTAGCCTACTCATTTATGGCAATTTGAGCTCAGATTAGTTACGTTCCCGTATTCTGGAGCCGAAGAATGCTACCTTGAACATAAATCCAGTAGACCATCGTGTCGTTGACTAGTTACGACTGTGTGGATTACGATCAGGCTGGTAGGCGATCGAGCTTGACCTTTAGGGATAGCAGAGTATCAATCATAGTTGACGGTAAACAGAAACTGTCCGGCTTTCAAGTGATTTCAGCGGTTATTGGCTACTTGATAAACAATTCTATAGCCTCATAGTTACCTACTGCTGGAGAGACCGGTTTACAACTCCCAACAAACATGTTTTTTATGCGGTTTTAGCATTCTGAAAATTATAATCTTCAGGTAACACTTCAAGTGACTTGTCAAATCAATCACTCCCGAACCATTAGTTCTTCAGAGTGAAGGAACAATAACTGAAAAAGCGACTCATAAAGCCAAACTTGTCAGAATTGCTTGGACCAAAGTTTAAGTCAACCAGTATTTGGGGTTGAGTGGTAAACAAACTGACTGATTAGATGAAGGCTCGGTTCCGCGTCCTATGTCCCTGTTGATTGGTTGACCCCTATTACAAGAAAAATGTACTTCCAAAAGGGCAATGAAATCCTCCATCAGCTCAATTAAGTGAGGTTCAGTTCTTCCTTCCATATTGTTTGTCATCTATTACGTCCATCTGTGCGTGTTTTAGTGATTTTTAATCTACATGTTGCTGTTGGCGAATTGTGAACAGTTTCTTCTCCCAAAAATTGCCACCATGGATACTCTGCCTCCGCCTGTAAGGACTGCTCATTTATTCACACTATGGACATAGGATAGTGGCTCATCAATATGATGACGCACACCATTGTACCTACTTAGCGAGCACAACTAGCATGTCTCCAGTCTAGACGTAATGCTGGGGTTGCTGAGGACTCTTCAACAGCCCAAGACTGCTTTCGCTCTTCTTGAGGATCATCAAGTAGACGAAGTCCCCGAGTTCCCGTCAGACTTAACCCAAATTAGACGTATTTCGACAAACACTCTAATTTGCACGAAACATTGGTTTTGACGGGAGACTGAATCTAGCGGAATTTCCCGTTTAAAATGGTCCGCTTTACATGAATATCTCTTCATTTCGGCGCAGGAGCAACAGAGACATCCTTGACCATCGTGGAGAATAATGATCGGCCAGGTTGCACAAATGAATGCCCACCTCTTCGTTGATATTGGTAATTTGATTGAAAACGTTTCCGCATCGAACCAGTTGACACCGTGAGCATACAGTAATTAAGCAGTGCGCGAAGCATGGGCTTGAACAGTGAACCACCGTTCAGCTGCGATTCACGGTTAATTTGCTGCGCACTGATGACAAGCGGTGACGAAAACTTCGATAAGCACTCAACCCAGCTAAGAGAAAAACATCTGGGAGGATTAACTTAGTGAAGAAAAGAAACTCAAAATTTAGTATCCTTAATTAGTTTATTAATTTGCGACAGCTTGCGTCCCATTTGTTTTGTCTGATAGGCTGGCACGTGGTTGCCGGAAACGGATTCGAGCTTGGTGCATAGGTAGCATGTTACGTAAACTATCGTGTATCCAGCTATTGTATTTCATTTTCTCATCTTTCAATGCAGAGTTATCTACAACAAACAACACATCCGCTGATCCCGGTGACGGTGCTGACCGCCGGTCAGCATTGCGAAACCTTGGAGGATGCGTGGGACAAGGATAGGACCAAACACTATTTAGAGGTCCCAGTAGCAAGCTAACCAGCCTGTTTTCCAGCTCTAAGTTTCCATTATGCCAACTTTTTTGACCCACATGAACTGTGTTTGTGTGTTTCGACGTTGACCACTTACTTGACTCGAACACTGCTTCCCTATGGTTTTCTCTTATTAATTAATTTACTTTATAATGAAATACAACAGATTTGTTTATTCTAATTTCTCGGGGAAGTAAATATTTTTCTAGACTGGAACCATTGCTGCTCATCCAGTCCGCTTAACGCTTCCTTGAATAGGTCGAACAGAACACTGGTTTTAGAATAAGTTTGGATACCCCACGAATAAGTGTGATCTAGTTTGGATTTCAGGATGTTAAAGGTCATCCGTAGGCCACAGTGTAACGTTTTCCCGGCTATTCTTTTGAGACGCTCATCAACAAAACGTCATCAACAAACAAAAAAGTGTGCTCGATCATTATTACACCTAACGTGGTAAAATATCTACGACAATTGTCTTCGTAAGTCCCTTTGGCTGTGCAGAACATCCGTTAGAGTTATTTTATTCTTCCGTCTGTAACACAACCATTCCTCTGGTACCGAATCTCGGCTTGCATTTCAAGTGTCGATCGATCATTCACGTGACTCAAATGACGGGTAAAATGTTCTGATACGCATTCGCGTAAACTTTTATCCGTTCTATTACAGTCGGTTTTATAACAGCTAGTTGAGTCAGTGCAAAACAAATGAGCCAGAGATACCGTTGGTGAGAGAAGAATTAGCTGAGCGGCTGGACAACCGCCACCATTTACATCAAGTAGTTCGTACCGAATGGTTTTAGTTAGACCGGTACCGCCATTTCTGCCATAAATAAGCAGTTTGGGACTGCAGATTTTAGCTCAAAAAAGACGGATATCCTCTAAAATCCGTTTTTGATTCTGACGATGAAAACTTTTCGTAATGATTAATCTGGACCCTTCTTTAGCTGTATAGGCGAGGATCAAATGTCAAATTCACATAGTGCCCAAGGCCTAAATGTCAGAAATATAACGGGGTACTGAAAAATCTTGAAAAGACAAGCTTTTTGTCAAGACAATTAATTGGTGAGTCACAAAGCAACAGCAGTGTTTAGTTCCCAGAACTTAGGAACCGCAGACACCGGAACGTCGTTTTTGATTTGCGGAACTGACAGTTATTCTTCGTCAGTTGATAGTGTGGGATCGGTGCTTCGTGGCCGTACACAAATCTTTCTGTTCGCTCTTATTGTATGCTTTAAATTATTAGTACAAGCTCTATCATTTCCCCGGATAGCCTCTCACAAGTTACACTAAAGCTCGTTGTAAACTTGAACGATATCAACGTGGGAACCATTAGGAGCCTATTAGGCTTGTAGACGTCATTCAAGAGTTGATTATCTAGGCAGATGATTGTATTATGTTGCCGTCCATGATGTATTTTGAGACATCACATTTGACCCCACAATTTTGCCTACAGTCCCACTATCTTATATTATTAAGGAAAAATAACTGTTACTAAACCTTTCCACAGTGACCTCTACAGTGACCACCCTTCTGTCGCGACCCACTCTACGTGGTCCTGTCAGATATTTGTTTTAACTCGTATACCGTCTTCCTAAGCTTGTGGTGGCATCAGCCAGGCATTTTCGTTGTCATTTCACCAGCCATCCTATTTGTCATTAAGTTAAACTAGGAACTAGCATTATTATGACGAAATACCTCGATATAACGAAAGTGCTTTGGATTAAAGTAACTTCCGTTTGAACAGTCGTCCTCCAGTCCTAGTAAAACTTATCTAGTGAGTCTACTCAACACAGGGGGAATTTGGCGCAGCCAGTCCTATGGAGCCATGGTTTTAAGCTGGGCATGTTAACGGCTGCCGTAGAGAACATGGATGATTGCTTTCTCAATTTCTGGATGGTTTTGATTATCCTATTGAACTACAGGCTGAAAGGCAGCGTACTTTGACAGTAAACAAAGTGCGTACCATGTAATCCGTGTGAGCATGGCCTTGAAAACCACACATTTCATAAAAACCCTCCTCAGATTAGCAACCGCTTGTATAATTTCAATGGTGGCATTTGTTTGTCAGTAATTTTCACGGAAAATATTGCATTCGAGGATGTAAGACTCGACGCTTGACCAACCTCTGTCAGTGTAGCAAAAATGATAATATCTAGAAACAGTCAACTCAATTCATGCAGAACTATCTGCATAACGGTCGTTTGTCTGCGATCTCATTGCTGTAGTACCTAAAATCGATATGTGTCGCATTTTGGTTGTTAACAACTAGTTAAGTGTCCTTATTTTGACTAATTCCTTCAAACTGTATCTTTAAACAGCCCACTGAAGTTATCGTGGTTGGTGGTGATCCCTCCAGTCGCTTACCATGGATTCTATTCAAGTTTCCGTAAATAACACTGATGAAGACACTTCGTCAAGACCTGACCAGTGGTATCATGTAAAAATTATGGTTTGCGCAAATCAACCCATCAGCACTAAAATGATAATCTTATGGATTTACAAGAGAACGTGAAACAGCACACGATTAGCTATTCAACCACATATGACATATTTCCAAAAAAGTCCAAATGAACATGCGTGTACGCAGTCTGCACATGGAAACCAAATGATAAGGGTCAATCATCAGATTGCACATAAGTATGCGTGCAGTCGCTACATCGTCACATTATTTTTCACCCAGGTATAACTGATGTTTGCAAGCGGAGGTTCCAATTTTATTGCAAAAGGCTGGAAGAATTTTCATCAATCCTTCGAATAACGTGTGTTTCGTTGTTCAGCCTGATGCTGCAGATTGTCAGTTCAACTATTTTCACTAAACTAGTTACCTAAAACAAGTGGATTTGATCCAAACTACTTCAAATGGACACTCAGAAAGTTGAGCATTCCTTAACTGAATAAAGTTTTAATGGGTGGGTTGACCGTCAGAACCAATACTGACCTAGACAAGCGACTGCAGAATTGGATTACCATCGAGCACTGAGTGAAGTTCGGAAATATTAACGCGCCTTGCAATAGCGAGGTAATGCACTCACTAAACAATAAGTGCTCTTCTGCTGAAAACCTCACATAATGCAGCTGAGCTTGATCGGTTGATTAACAGGGTCAAATAACAGAAAACAGCTGGCGAAATGTAGAAGTCCTTAAAATGGTTACATATGCCTATCCATTCATCTAGCCAACTACCTACCTATCAGTCAATCAATCCATCAATCAGTCAATCGATCAACCAATCAATCAACCAAACTATCTATCTATCTATCTATCTTTCTATCTATCTATCTTTCTATCTATCTATCTTTCTATCTATCTATCTTTCTATCTATCTATCTATCTTTCTATCTATCTATCTATCTATCTATCTACCAAACCAGAATTCATCTTGTCAGGCTGACGAGCTTGAATCAGGACTCAATAATTACTTAGAACGCTACTCATCCATACTATTCTTCAGCTTAGGTTCCCACTTCATTCTATCACTATAAAATCGGCCTATGCTACACACTCAATACGTGCAAAGGAAGGTTATGTCATGGTTATTTGGCCCTGATCACAGTGAGTACGATCGGATATGGAGTTGGCAACTCGGATGGTGTAATTCTTGGCCAGCAGAAACCTCTAGAAAAACTGTAAATCCCGATCTAAGGCAGCTCAAAATAAGTGAGCCCACTTTAGTCACCCGGCGGGACGTTTCCAAAATCCAGCACAATGCTGCGGTGCAGAACTGTCGCACATCGACTCAAATGCTCCACAGTTAACAATCAATAGAATCGTTCATCCAAATCAATCAAACGGTGTGTGGAATGCTAGCAGGCCGGTCACGCGGCCTGAGCAACGGACTGCTGATTCGCACGTCAAATGATTCACACTCGACGAAGATGAGAAACAGTCCTACCTATTCACCTGCCAACCGAAATGTCTAGAAATGTGGTGAATGCTGCATCCGACTGTTGTGGATAGGTAAGTTAATGGATTTTTTCTGTCAACAGCGTGAGAACATAAGGAAACGCTACTGGATGCCGACAGCAGAGGGAATCTGCATCGGGTGCACCACACGGTGCACAGAGTAGACTACGTCAAGCATCATTATGTGTACATGTCTTTAATCTGCTAACGCGTTTAGCAGTCTCAGATATATTATTACGAGACTGACACAAGAAAATGTGTTGTTCCAAAAACCCTTGTAGACAAGCGAACAAATTGTAGCTGAGTATACCTTCTCCCTTGTAACAGATATATATCATCATTATCAGCTGTAAAGAACCGTGTATTTGTCGTACAGTGGTTTGTAGCTGCCACAGTTTCGTTCACCGGTGATTTATGGAGGTGAGGTAGGTAGCTGCGCGGGAGCTGATATATATATATATATATCCACCTAAAGTAAAGAACGTTCACAGGAAAAGGCCCACAACCTTGGTTGGAGTGGGTGTTATTGATTGGGAGGACACTCCATATCGAGTATACAAGCAAGAAGTAACGTACATATCTTAACATTTGCTGGTGCTACAATAATGTGGTGAAATTGGTGCGTTATTTACGTGCATATTCTTTATAAAGTGTACATTAAAACAAACCCTCCTTTATAAAGACCAGTGTTATCCATCAATGTCGTCACCATATTAAATTTATGCCAACTCCGATAACTACTCTCATTTACATACGAATTTGGTATTGGTAGGCTGAATCCAACTCGATCTCTTGTCTGCTTGAATGAAAATTAGATTATTTGTCGAATTTTGTCGAACTCGGGTTCAAGTAGAGCATAAAGTTGACGGGAACTCCGGAACTGCACCTACCTGATGAGTCTGAAGCAGAAAGGTGAAACCGGTCGTGGGCTGTCGAACAGTTTTCAGTAACACGATGGGAAACCACCGCTCTACACATACTGGATAGAATGTAAGCAAAAACCAAGGGTTGGGCTAAAGTTTGTGTACCATCCGACTTTATAAGTCGTAAAAAGTTCATAGCAGTCCCTAGCAGGCCACCTAAAGCTTTTGGTCAAAGGAGGCCTCCTATAAAAAGAATTCCGGCAAGGCTGTAAGTGCTGAAAACAGCAATATAGTGCCAAAGATTGATAAGTTTTGGGCTCTGTCCGTCCAGAAGAAGATGACTTTTGTACCGAGAATCTCTGGAGCTGCGACAAGCAGAATAGGGTTTGTCTTGCAAAAAATCCACTAGGTGTTTTGTTCTAGGTTAGATTCAGCTGGATCATTTTTGTGGCCTTCTGGTCAACAGTTTCAATAGATTACCACAATGCCACGACACCATCAACCATAATTACGTCTAGCGCTAGTGTTCTTGTGGCTATGCGGCGAAACCTGTTAAGTAAGGAGAAACGCAATTCATCCGGGACAGAATAAGTGATTGGGTGTATTTTTTCGAGAATAATGGCCCTCCGCTTTATACGCAACATCTTCAAATCCAAGCCTTATAGGTCTGATACTTACCAGATCTTCCACGAAGAGCGTAGAAAATCTGGAATGAACATCTCAGTGCCCTGGAATTATCACATTTCCAGAAAAATCTCAATACATGTGCTAAAGCAAGAAATAACATGACCTACACAACCATAACAAATGTATCTCAGTTGAATACTACCCGCTTTTAATTGGCCCATGAACTGTATTTCAGGGGTAGGCTTTCTTTCAGGAGAGACCATTGTCGATTACCTCTGGTACGGTCTATTAAGGATATACAAGATGGATGTGACAAACATCACCATGGGTTTTTTAACCATTAATTAGGGTCAGGTCTGCCATCTTTTTTTCGGAAATGTCTTATTTCTCGTCTCAAAGAGACCACGTCTGAGTTGGCATTCAGAGCAGTGGACCAGTTTCGGTTCGATCATGTGGCCTATTGAAGGATTTCTTTAAAAAATACCACACTTTAAAGGAAATCACTTCTGACAGACGTTTGAAACATTACTCTCAGTGACTCACCGAAAGTACTTTGTACTAGAGACGACAAGGAAGCAACCACAAGTGATCTCATATAAGGAGTGGTCGTTCCAAGGTGGGCTTGCATTTCTCCGCAACGTTTAGAGACAAATCATGCTAAACAATCCACAATAACTTCAGGGAAAACTTTAGCATCATTAGTTTGGCAAGATTGCCTTCTTGGTGGCCTTATCCGAACTTGGCGACCTGGTTTTTGTCAGAAGAAATATTCTGCTCTGCGGGAACATATGGAGCGTTTTTTGGGAGTTCACAGGTGATCTTTTTAAGTAACATCTCTCGCAACCCAAATGGTTGAATATTAACTTGAAAGGACAATTCTGTGAGAAAGCTTATTAGAAAAACAGGTGGATAAGTTTATATTTAATTTCCTCCCTACCGAGGTGTCAAGCCCCCAAGAAACGACTAACTTTTCTTTTCCGCGCCTGTTTGCAGTTTAACAGAATATATTTTGCAGCAAACTAGCCTTCCTTTTTCATTTTCCAAAAACAGCCCCATCTTCTGACAGTATAAAAATACATTTCTTAGGTCAGGAACTAAAATCATCAGCATACTAATCTGGTTTCAATGGGAGATTGAGCTAAATTGCAGCTAACTCTCTGGTTTAGAACATTCTCCAACTAAATGTACTGCACAAGGACAGCTTCACTTTTTTGTTGGCACGAGATTCGACAATATTGTAAACGAGGGATTTAGCTGGAGTGCAGCTCAGTCTCCGGTTAAGCCAAATTGATGTATATATAAGTGCATTTCGCCAAAAGACCTCCATTTTGAGTTCAAGTAGGACATAAGTTTGACAGAAACTCGATGGCTGCGGTTACTTGATGAGCCCAAAGGATGGGAAAACAACCTTGGAAAGTTTTCGTTTCAGAAGGGCTTGTTAAACACTCGGTAGTTTTTAACAAGCCCTTATGAAACTATGACTTCTCAATCGGGTCCAAATGTTTTTGCAAATGATTGAAAACAGCCTTGGGAACCTTTAAGCACCGGCCAAGAAACTTTTAAATCTGTGTTATGCTGCACATTAGCGCGGCAAACGTTTATCTCGAGAAACCCCGTCCATTCACTATCGAAGGGTACAAACTCATAAGGCTAAACGGCAGTCAGCTCTCAGCAGATATAGGCAGATGTTGATGAATCATCCCCTAGACGGCATGATCCAGTCAGAGGGGCAGATGAGACCGGGGAATTGAAGCCAATAGGAGACTGTAGACACAGCTTAAGGAGAACTGCAGCCTGGTATTGTAACCTGTGGAAATAAATTGTTTTTAGTAGTTTTCTCTGGTTTTCCGAATATGAAGCTGACGAGCTACTCGATGCTCAAAATTAATGTGGGTAACAGTCATAGACATAGTGCAACAGTGTACACTACTGATGGAACCTGCGAGTGGAATCTGGCCAAGTGTCAAATCTCCGACTCTGCACCTGATTGGAGGCTAGTACGGAAATTCATTGTTAGTTACTGTTCAAAGTACATGCACGAAAGGTCAAGAGGACGCTTCAGAATGTTCACTTTTCAAAACTTTGTGCAAATGATATTTTCATTCTCGTGTTTGGTAGTTCGTAATCTCTTAGTTTATGTTGGTCAACAAACACCATTGCGGTGAAAGTTGTTCCTCCTTTCAGTTTTCCATCAGCTGCGGAGACGGATATGTGAAACTTGGCTAGACACTAACCACGTGTTCCATCAATACTTTACACCGATACAATAGTAATGAGACATGAGTAGGTTGTGTGTATAATTGAATGATGATGGTAGGAGTTGTCTGCATCATGCTGAACTGGGCCGTCGTAAACTCTGCTTAACAAAGCCGCTTAATCGTGGTTCAGCCGATGTTTGATAGGTCAGAATAGGTCGGGTGTCCGTGTCAGTAATTCTGGCCCCGGAATGTGAATCAGCACTGCGTCGGCTTTGAAACGCAGCTTAATTCCTAGCTGGCTATTAAATCTCGAGTGGAATTGCACGTAAATGCAAGGGCCTCATCAGCATCCAACTGGCATGCTATATCTAGTAGATCAGCCAGAACGAATCTAAGTGAATCCTAATAATTCTTTAGAATAACCACAAAGAAGCACATTTAGAGGGTCGTTTTGACATGTTGCTATCGTTCTTGTCAGATAGCTTACGGCCAAGGCCTTGCTAACCAATAAATACATAATAAGATGACTTTACGAAGAATGTGCTAATTTAGCTGCTACCTTACTAAAGTTTGGCTGGTAGAAGCTTCCTTATTGTGTTCACGGATTCACTGATTGATACACAGGAGCGAGGCTTTCGCCCAAGTTTCCCGGGTCGGTTTTGTTCTTGTCGTTCAGCAGCTGTCGTTCACCTGAAAGGCACAAGTGAAAAAGGGTGTAGCACTGCTCTTTAAGTTCTCAGCGCGGGGCAGTATGTTTGCCAGCGCGAGGACTCGCGTAAATAAGTGTCTAATAGTGTTTTGAACTGAGTTCTAGAAGGAGCGTGGACAACCGTCTCAGGAAGGTTATTCCACGCAGCAACTACCCGACATGAGAAAAAAGTTTGCCTAATGAAGGTGTGCGCTCTGAGCTTAAAAATCTTCTTACCACGTCCCCACCGTGTGTTTGCTGGGTCAACGGTGAAAAACCTGTTGGCCAAGCCTTGTTCAAACAGGGCGTAAGTAAGAATTAAGTCCCCTCGGAGGCGACGATACTCCAAGTGAAAGAGGTCGAGCACCACGAGACGCATTCAATGAAGTTTTCATTTGTAAGCACAAATGAGCCTCTGTTTTGGCAATTGGCTGCCCGATTGGCTCATGCGCCTCAATTTGTGGAAAGATCTCATTGCTAGGTGCCAAGCAATTGTGCTAGATATACTTGGGTAGCGAAAAACTTTTTGGTTCAGTTTTTGGCGACTAGCTGGATGAACCAAATCGTGTCGTTTTGATATCCCTTCTATCAGCGGTCCGGACACAAAAACGGACATGCTCAAAGGGTCTGATACTTGATCTACAGTCTGTCATTGGCAGTAATTAGACGCCTCTACGCTTCTTTTAAGGGATCGCCCATAATTCGTGGAGACTTTGCTCATTACTGAAACCCAGAGGGCCCTTGACAGGTGTAAAGGGGGTCATGCAAATTCTACTTGCAAGGCCCTGCGAACTACAAATCTGTCCGTTTACCAGCCAGTCTGTGAAGCGTCCTCAAGCATCTTGCCAAAAAGGCCCTACAACAGCGTCTAGAGGGCGTTTTTGTCCCTCCGCTGACATAACACTGGTTCTAATGCGGAAGCCTTCGCAATAAGTGACATTTTGTGGTTGGAAGAATAGAAAGACGCCAGATTCTGGTGTGTTTCTGAAAGTGATTTTCGTGTATTTTCACAAAAGCTCCTGATAAAGGTCCACATTATCTACTCGTAAAACAGCTGTGAAGTCAGGGTGTTTGCGGTAACCAATTAGACTTCTTGATAGGTAGAGAATCCCTCATCAACTGTGACAACCTTCTGTCCCGACAAGCAAACCTCAAGACTCCGCATTTGAATCTGAACTGTTTATGATTTGCATTGAGTAATTCCCCGGGTCACGCCGTGGTTTGTCTGCTATACATCGATTACCTTAATCTGGAGATGAATATTTTTTCCCTGAAGAAGCGTGTTGCTTGTATCTATTACTTGATTGGTTGCCCAATTGGTCGAAGTAGTTAAGGTTGTGGACGATCATGCCACACTGATTGTTATCTGCTGTGGTACTCTATGCATGAGGGGCTGAGGAGCTACAAACATGATTTACCATCAAACACTAGAATTACTGGGCGGACTTTTCACCAAATGTGAAAGATAATGAAGCCCTTCTTTAGACTGACCGCTGTTTGTTTCTGGCCAATGAATTATGCGCGATTCTTATCAATTCGCAAGCATGCTTTTCATGCCAGTTCCCACCGATTAACCATGAAGCACAGTCCACATGAAGAAAAACGCAAGTATCCAGCGGTTGACTTTCAACTTCGAATCTCGTCATTTGCTTCCTAGTTGAAACAGCCTAAACTGTGTTTTACGGCGCACTGGCAACACCGACGGAGATCAAACACTACCCATGGGATTCTGACATGCACGCTAGGGGAATTGAAACAATTCCTTCAGTCAAATAATGAATGCTCGACTACGAGCTACTTTAGCCAAGGCAGCAACAGATTCGTATTTCTACCACATACAGAAAACAAAGTAGGGGACTAGAAT
Organism: Clonorchis sinensis; assembly: GCA_003604175.2. Lineage (NCBI taxonomy): Eukaryota > Metazoa > Platyhelminthes > Trematoda > Opisthorchiida > Opisthorchiidae > Clonorchis > Clonorchis sinensis. Next base: position 179,147,846 of record CM030369.1, on the reverse strand, counting down.
AGCCCTCCGAGAACATTAAATAAAGTGTCTTTGAGGAAAGTTATCATAGTGGTATTGTGCACCATCTTCTGTGTTGTTTGAAGATTTCCTGAGACTGTGTGCAGCCGAACGTGCTTCAGTCAGATGACCGATTTGCTGACTTGGAATAATTTGATTCAGAAAATCAGGATAAGATACGTTCGCCATTGGTTTCGTTTCTTGCTCATGCAAATTTTTGAGAGAATTCTTCCGCGTTTAATCTTTTTTAGTGTCAACATGTCATTTTGTTAAATTTTTTACCCTAACATAACCCTTGTGTAAAACCTCTGTCAAATTGCTCTCCGTGTTTGCGGTGCACCTAATATCAAGCATGAGGCAGGTGGTTAGAGGCTGCTACCCTCTACAGCTATCGGTGGACCACAATAGATGCCGGCGAAATGGAAGTCCATTGAATGTAAGACGTGGAACGCAATGTCACGCCTACCAGGCCTGGTGGCATTTTAAATAAAGGGGTTTGCGGAGAAACCAGGTAAGCCAATTATTTAACTCTCCTGCTCCGTTTATATGCGCTAGCTGCCTCTAACTTAAGGGTGCTATACATTACACAGCTAACAAGACGACTGTCACAAACGAAACCAACTCTTCTCTTCTGAGTGGGAAAGACCGGTGCGAATATTCCGTTTTAATCGTGATATTTTTATAAAAGACTGGCAACTCATTCCGAAACTCTGGAGGACAAAGAACACCAAGAACAAAGCGGCCTGAACGAAAATCGATGACAAATTTCCTCTCTGAATGGGTAGCGAGCACTGTCTTTTCCGGGGCCGTTGGTTGCAAAGTAGGTTATCCAGCTTTCTGATGCGGCAATCAAAACCGCCACAGCGTCCCTAGTGGACAGGTGCACGATGGAAAGGAGGCTAGGCTGATCATCTGGGGGCGTTCTTCAGAATAAGCACGCCAAAAAAAACCGGCACAATCGCCACTTGGAGGGTTCGTCACAAAACCTGGATACGAAACGTTTCACGCCGAGGAAATACAAGCAAGCGAAAATTTGGTCTTTGTCTCACCGATTCTTCCCCAGCTGCCGTACAGAGGTACGTATAGAGGGCTGTCGGCATTCAAAACGCTTGCCAAATGATCAAGCATTTATCCGAGGATTGCCCTCTACAGGCGCAAAAACTGGGTCACAGCAGTCCAATAAAAGGGGCTTAAAACAAGCTTCCGCTTGACAACAGATTGACCGACCCCAAACACATGACCAATACAAAGGTAGTAATGGAATCTTGTGCTCTTAAAAGCACGGCGACTCTGGATTGCATTTTCTACTCACCCGCTGCAGGCCCATCGATTACCAACAACTTCGATGCTCTTGTGGAGGCATGCCTCACGTGAACGCATCTCCAAACGTATGTGGAATTATCATCGCTTATTTCGTTATCAAACGACAAAGGCTCAACGGTTAGCTCCACATCACTTTACTAGTTCTAATCCGGAATATGTTAGCTGCAAGGAGACAGACGGCTAGGTCTACCCTCAAATCAGCCACAAGCGTTGACCTCGAAGTTGAAGACTTCTGCAAGAACCACACACAGTGAAAATGCGAAACTGTCAACCTGCACATCCACTCCGTCAACAATGACCTGTCTGGTCGTTAAAAAATCGTCACTCAAGACCACGGTAGCCATAGTTACAAACCTGACAGCAAGGCACCAAAATGTTCTACAAACACCGAGTTGGCCAGGTTGATTGAGCGCCACCTGGGAGTCCAAGCAAACACAAAAGGAAATTGACTATGGTCAAATAAGTCACACAGACTTCGTCCAATCGGAAAAGCTGCTGGCTAGGTAAGAGGCGGAGGTCTCTGCGAAAACGAGCCTCTTGAGAATGCCACCCAAGAAAATACTCTTTGCTGATGCTATCCAAAGCGCAGTCGACTTGATAGGGCCTCGCAGAAGCACTTTGCCGTTCAGACGGCGGAGAAAAGTCCAAAAAACCAAACTTACGCATGTTCACCGCAGACCCATGAACAAAAATAAATCCGGTCGTCCCAAAGGTGGTATTGCACCAGCTGCAAGTAGCAGCTATTGTAATTTTCAACCACGAGGGTAAAAATGTTTCTCAAAACACGAGGCATTCGCGAAGCGGATTCTCAGGGGCAAAAAATACCCTGAAAAAGAAGAGCAGCCCTCGGCACCACTAAGTCAGGAAGCAGACAAGTGCGCCGCAGAATCCTCTTTGAAGTTTGGACTTGGCCTACAGCCATTAAACAGGAAAGCCTCTCTGGTAGCAAAACCCTTGGCTCCTCACCTCTATATAGAGCAGAGATAGTGTTAAAATGCTCACTCACAAACTGCTTCAGGCTTTTTTTACAAACCTTGCGATATTAAACGGTCAGCTTGTCTTGAACACACGTTCATAATTGCGCTTGCAGAAACCTGGCTCTCAACAGATGACGCAGACTTCTCGATAGATGGCTACTCCATTTTCCGAACTAAAGCGAAACCCGGAAAGGCAGGTATGGTTAATTTATACTTACGTGCTTTCTTGTCCATCTCGATTACCTTGTCCGACCCCGCTCCCGAACATTTCTGTGATGCTTTGTGGATTCAAATCCCACGTATGATACGATTCCCTTCTCAGCGTCGTTCAACGTTGTACGACAGGGTCACCGAAAGTTGACCTATTTCGCTTAGTAACACTTAAGCTACTCTCCTTCAGCTACCAGTGCACACATCTTTTGCTGATAAGCGACAATCACTCTCCAAAGGCCTCATAGATAAAGCTCCAACGCATCGGTCCTGGTGGGTATTTCGCATCGGCACTGACCAAAGTCGTTCAACAGAACGCCTGGACTAAAACTATCTTCGCACCCACCAAATACCGCGCAGGCCAACTACCATCCCTGCGGGATTCGGTTAATACGCCGCTCACTAGAAGCACACCCAAATTGTTTTCGCCGGAACTATAGGGTTTTCGAGGTTGCGACATTTACGGGGAGTTAGTATAATCTAAAATCGTTGCCGGTCTCAAGTCCATGGACTACGAAACGCGTCTCGCGGGGCTCGACCTCTTTCTCCAGGAGTACCGTCGCATGGGAGGGTTTACGAGAGATAAAACATGAAATCGCACTTTACCTTATTTTTGTGCTACTTAAGAGTGAAATAACATCTACAGAATATCCAATGCAAATTCCACCCAGGAAAATCGGTCATCAACATTTGTTTGCTTTGTACTCCCCAGATTTAACGGACGAGACAATTTTGTTCAGCGAACTTCACCACAACACTTTTTCTTATGGAGCTCAGCTCCCATTAGGTATAACATTGTTAAAAAACAGCGGGAATTGTGCAATGGAGATGCGAGGGCCATCTCAGCTATGCCTAACTAGCCCGTGGATAATACAGCGTCAGAAGGTAACCTTCGGTAAATTACTAACACAATGGTATCATTTCTATCAGGAATATTTCTCCCCATAGGTGGAATACGTCATAAAGCGGTCATCATGATAACGATAATCGTTGTCACTCAAGTCGTCTACTTATCATCACTGAACATGCTAGCCCCGTGTCAGTATGTGACGCTGATTATGAGGCCTCACCTATACACGATGACCTAAAGAACGGCTAATGACGATCCGTCATACTCATAACTGTATTCAATATCGCCTACCTTCGCTAATTATCGTAAGTGCTAGGCCCGTGTCCATGTGTGACGATGATTATGAGGCCTTACCTACACACGACAAACTAATTTAATAGTCAATGACGGTTCTTCATAATCATAAGTGTACGCGTTTTCAATCATCTCGAATACTTGTTGTAACTGCTAGGCCCACTTCTACGTGCGGCGCTGCTTATAAAGCCTCACCTATGTACAATAACCTAATCCAATGGCCAACGACTGTCTCTCACGCACACCTGTACACGATGTCGCTTTAGGTCTGCTACCTATAGTAAGGCCCGAATCTATGTGGGCCGGTGAAAATAAGGCATCAACTATGCGCGGTATCCTGATCTAACACCCAATGCGGGTCTGTCATACTCATAACTGCAGTCAACATTGCCTACCTCGGCTACTTATGGTAACTGCCAGGCCTGTGTCTGTGTGCAACGCCGAATATGAGGCCTGAACTAGGCTCAACAGCCTAACCCGATGGACAACCACGACCCGTCACGCTTATAACCGTACTCGACGTTGCCTACAGTGGCTACTTATAGTAAATGAAGGGCCCGCACACATCCTCGTAACTGACTGGTGCTTCAAATATACATAATAGACCAATCCAACGACCAACGGCGGTCCTTCATATCTATACATGTCATCCGTTTGCCAACCCCATGCCTAAAAATACACAACTACCTTTAAAAATTCATGTTTCTATTTATTGGTTGTATCGGCACAAACGTAATATGTGATCAATCCAGTTCTCAGTTTCATGAAGCCGCTTTTACTCGACAGGATTTCTGAAAGAAAAATGTATAATCAATTACGACTCGTACACACTCCGTACACATCCTTTAAAACATACAGTTAAACAAAGTTGTAGTGGCAAACTCACCAAGTGCTTACTAAATCCCTTTGTCCACCCCATTCCAAATGGGTGTCCACGCTGAAGCCGCGGCCTTACTGTTATAAGGTAAACCCACTACTTGCTCAATTAGTCCCGTGTGTACATGGATTATTCAATAGCGGTATTCAGCAACCGTATGCATTATTGAGCACAGCGAAGTTAAAGCTAAAGGAGTGTGTAAATGTATCAGCCGTAGACTGTATCAGCCAGACTTGAGCTCTGGGATCCAAGCAACACGTGCGTCATCATACGTGCACCCATGGATGCTGGGGGTAACGAAGATGTATTGAGCGGGCAGGTACTTTTCGCAATACCCAGCAATACCCGGTTTGGAAACCAAGTTTGCTATTATTCACCCGACCTGGTCGGTGAGTTACATCCCCAAAGATCCCCAAACGGACCAGAAAAATACCTGCGATCTTACATTGGCTTCTTCCTACCTCTGCAAATTCCCTTGGCCAACTCAAAAACCCCGTTGCTCACAGAATTGCACATCCCAGCCCAATCATCTCAAACATGAAGTCCGTTACGGGGCTGTCCAGAAACCGAAGTACGGCAGTGCAATGATGGCACAGCACTGACATACCCAGCATACCCAGTTCGGCCGGCTTAATACCAACGAAAGATACTTCGTTGATCAAATGCTGATTAAAGCTACACTGGCTCATAGTAACCAGTGTGTGTTGGCGTTTGAGTTCCTCTGCTACAGGACCAGAAATCCGGAACCTCAAACGCGGATTTGAAACTTTTGCCATTTAGACTTCGCAGAAATACGTAGCTTCATTGAGCAAGTTGACAGTGTCCATCTTCAGCGGAAGAGTTATATAGGGTCATGGTCCAGTAAATTCCCCAGGCAGACGCGATGTTCGTCCCAAAAAACCAGCACGTAGTCAGGTGGACCAGTGGCTACCTAAAAGGGTTCGACATCTTCAGGAAAAGCGGTGCCATCTATTCTTCAAAACGATATCTACAGGATGACGCTGAAGGTGAGCTAGTATCTTGTAAAGTGCGGAGCTGCTGTAACCCATCGCCAACGGAACATACGAAATCAGGGACGATATTGGACCTTATCGGGAAAACAAAAGTGTGCTATTTAAGTACATTGGCTACCGCTGAAGAAATAAACCAACACACTTTTCCTTGATGGACAAAAACAGAGGATTACAAACGACACAATAGTGGTACCTGAGGTCTGCAGAAAGCACTGTGCGGGCCTGTATTCTCCCTCAGCGACCCCGTCACATATACTCATGTGAAGACATAACAATGAGCGACCCCTAAACAACTTGCCCTTAAGGAAGGAGGACATTCGTCAACACTTTCGCAAGATAAACCCCTTAAACGCTTTGGGGCTTAGAGATGGTCTGTTCGAGGACTCTGAAAGAGACGTCGCTCTCACTGTGAGGCATTTCTACCTGATGTTTTGCCAGTTGCTCGACGAAAGCAGTCTTCCCTCTGATTGGAAAGAAGCGATTCCTACGCCATTCTAAAAAAAATGTTGCCCGACTACGGCAAGGCCTACTGCTGCACGCTTACTAGCCTCATGGGCGTAATGTGCAGGGCAATGGAACATATTCTGGAGTGGAGCGTTTTAAATAACCTCAATACCAACATTTGACATCCCCAGCGCAATACGCATTCCTCCAAAAACCCTTTTGGGGTGAGGAAAATGCTCGTATTTAGGGATAGTCTAATGCAGGTTTAGGCGAAGGACTCATCGGATGCCATATTTTTCGACTTCTCAGAGGCACAGTCGAGTCTCACACGTCCCGCCCCCCACACTCGATTTTTACGGGATTCAGTGGGTAATTCTACGCTAGCCGAAGGCTTCCGATAGAAATTGGACTCGACTTACTCTGCTTCGGCACCGGTCCCCTTTGCAGTACCTCAAGGCTCTGGTTTGAGACCATTGTGTTTCTGATCTACGCCAACGACCTTCCAGATGTTCCTTCAAGTTCATGTCCACTTATCGCGGATGACTTGAAATCTTGGATTTCTAAATCCAGCGACCTCCAAATGGATGTAGAGACTTCTGGGAATGATCGTTGCACTGGCGCCTTTCTTTGAATGACGAAAATTTTGTCTATATGTTATTCGGAGGAGACTCAACGAATGTATGCCTCGTGCATGGTAGGAATGAACCAGAAGACATTACGAGGATAGATACTAAAAAGGATTTATGTATCGGGCTCTCTTCAAACATGTCCTTCTCACTGCACCATGAAAAATCAGCACAAAAGGCACTCGCCGTTCTACGGATAATTCGGTGCACCTTCGTCCGCATTACTCGCATGGGCCTCTAGATAACCTATGGGGCATACATTAGGTCTCTCCTTGAATAACCCAACCAAGGTGTCTACTCAGGACGCAAATAGGACGTAACCCTCGCAACCCAGCGAGCTGCTACAAAAATGGTTGCTGGACCTGGATCCGCTGATTACAAAACGCGTCTCGCGGTGTTCGGCATATTCCCCCTGGAGTACCGTCGCCTCCGAGGTAACCTGACACTACCTACCTCCTGTTTGAACAAAGTTTGCCCAACAGGTATTTCACCGCTGACCCAGCTAACACATATCGGGGACATGGTGAGAAGATATTCAAGCTTAGGGCGTACATTTTTATGAGGCGAAAATGTTCTCATCTCGGGTAGCTGCTGCATGGAGTAACCTTCCTCCGACGGATGTCCACGCTCTATTTAAAACCCAGTTCAAAGCGCTCTTAGATGCCTTATTAGTTGAGTCCTAGGGCTGGGTAATTAAAAGTGCTACACCCTTTTTTGCTTGTACCTTTCAGGTGAACACAAGCCGGTGTACTACAAGAACAAACCCGACCCGGGAAGATTGGGAAAGCCTCGATCCGGTGTACCAATCCGTGAATCCGCAAATCAATGAATCCGAAGATCTGCGAAAACTAAAAGCGTGCCTAGACCTTGGACGTGTTGGATGCTCAAGGTTAGAGTCTGCGGAAACCGCGATAATTTGAAAATCATTGCCCAATGCCTACGAGGCACTGTCGAACTGGTCGTTCGCAGAAAGTTCAGGACAGTATCCTACTCGAACCTGAAAAACATGGTAAGTACTAAGCGTGGTACTTAGAAGTTGTGAACAAACATGGATGATGACATAGCCGTTATTTTATTTTGCACCAACCGAAGAAACACCAATTCGTTTGAAAGCACTCGAACAAGCGGAGAAAACCATTGCTGGCTGGTACAGATGAACGATGGTTGAAACATACTACACAACCTGAAAAAAGGAAAGACTCTTAACCTGGTGGGTTTCTGGGTGGCATGGCGAAATGCCACGCCACTTTAATTGTAGTAGCACAAACCTCCCATGGTTAGGTCTAAAGAGGTTTAAATCACGTCACGCGAAGAATTGGAAACTAATTAAAAGTGAAATAAACAACAAAAGAACTCAGAGGATTGAAATAACAGTTTCTCTTATCCTATCTCTATCAGCGATGAGAAAATCGAGCTGAATGAATTTCGTAAACAAGAGGCTCATTCTCGTTTCCAAAGGGCTGTTTTTTCCTATGTATGAGGAGTCGTCACAGTGTCGAAGCCCCTCAAAACGGAGCGTGTTACGACGTTTGGCCGGCATGTATTGCACGAGCCGGTATGATGCCCGCATGGTTGGATTAAATTCTGTAGTTGAAAGGTTGCTCGACGTAGAAGGGGGTTGGGGTGGTAAGAGTCATCCATAGCTGGAGGAAGATAACAGCCGCGACACGCCAGAGACCGCTGATCTTGACTTTGTTTTCGCCGAGAGAGCGTCCCCATGGTTTGTTATATTGCATGCCATGGAAGCTCACCTCCAGGACCTGAGGACCGTGAAAAGCGATGTAATGCTCCTGCTCAAATGGAAGCTGAATTTTTGGGACGGAAATTTTGTACCCACGATCCTCGCGTAGTAAAGTGGAACGCTGTAGATGTTGGTTGTTATCGCAACCGCAGCAACCCGTCAGCCACCTTAGAATTCGCCCATTCAAACGTGAGGAATTTACTGGAGGAGAGATGCTTTTGAGGAAATGATCAGCGTCATTTAGGTTGACGTCATTGTTCTAACAGGCTTAGCTTTGAGGAGAGATTGGAAACCCGAAAGTTGCACTATAGTGTTACCAGTGTTATGGATACGACCGAACGTCGTTAAGAGGAGGACGTCTAATGCTAGACGTACGTCTAACTCTGAATAGCCAGCAATCAATGATTACTGTGACTACTTTTGTTTTAACAGAGTTGTTTGTCTGGCTAATGGCTAATTCAGAAGCTGTCAGTACGTTAAGGAGTGCCTTCTGTTGGCATCCAAAGAAATGCAATTCCGACAGGATTAAAAATTACCAGAAAGAACTGGATCATGTTGTTGACGACTACAAGGCGTATGCACCGCTCTCTACCCGAAAATACCCCACTGAATATCTGGTACCAAAACGCGTGGAAACCGTTACCGGCTTACGAGCACCAGTGAAAGATGCCGAAAATTCCTGGGTTGTTGCTTCAGAATACCATTACTTAGTTTCTAGCAGGTCTTAATTTACAAACTTCCTAATGGTACGCAAAAAGAGCCACGTAGGTAAATTATGTTCACCGTGTAGGTGCCGTATTCGTAGACCTCAGTAAAATGCTCGATGCTCCGTGTCCTGTTGTATGAGTAAAGTATTTTTCTGTCCTCAAAAACCTGGATGGTCCACTTTCTGCAACGCTGTCCCCACCTGCTCAAGGTAAACGAAAAATCTTCCGCACGATATTCTAAGGACTCAGTACCCCAAGCATCCGCGCTGGGACTTGCTTTGTTCAACCTTCATCTGAGTTTGCTACAGTGGAAGCTGTGGTACAACGGCACAATGTTCGTGGATGATATAAAGAGTTGGCATTTTGTTCTTGCGTAAAAATTAGATATATCAGAATACATTGTAAAACTAGGCGGTAAAGTCCAAGTTATCAATAGACCCCGTTAAATCATGGAATCTCTGTATTCTGCGGGTAGCGGAGGTTTATAAACTAGACATATCTTTCATTTGTCAGGCGAGGACATAGTTGCAAATTTGAATAATGAACTAAAAGGAGTACCAACAGTGTTCTATCTGTCTTTCTGAGCAGCGAAGACGTCAAGTGAATACAACACAACTCAAAACCATCAAGAGTTTTTTGTAAATCGCTGAGAATTGTTCCTGATAAGCGTTTACTGCTGGTTACGGTTCTCATCATTCCTACCTCATGCAGCTCATAGAACTACAAGGAACCGGTAGCAAACAGAATGTTCCGAGCTGTCCTAGCATAAGGCCGGTCAGATGAAAACAGTGAGAAAACTAGTTACCCTGAGAATGTTTGTGATTAATTTTTGCCGAGTAAATACAAATCAGAGAACCACTGTTGTCCCCAGTGGATAAACTTGACACTTTCTTTGTAGCTAAAAACTTGGTTTCAGGCCTGGCATACCTAGTAAGCTAATGGTACTGGCCACCATCAAACTGAAGTTAGTAAACATTCGTGAGGAGCGCACATCGTAGCCAAGTTTAACATTCGGATTCAATATCGGTGCGTTTTATTGTCATGAAGAGCACGAGCGATGTCAAAGAGGTCTGTAATTACGACCCTCTTTATTCGCCATTCTCAATCATCCTAGACTATTCAAGAACACGAGAGGTTATTTAAGTGCCACGAAGGAAATTTTGTGACGTACATATGCTGCCACTACTTTCTGCTGGACTTGTGCACATGTCCTTATGGCGTATTCTGTTGATGGGTGCGACTTGGCACGTGATTTATAGTGCAAAATCTAATTACGCTTGAAATTGTTAGCAAAAAAGAATGAACCAAGGTGGAATATGCCAAGGATGTTTGAAACTTCATCCACTGATTGATATGAGCACATAGTTTGGAATATGTCGTGATTTCTGCGAGAACATTATTTGCCTGGAATTTTTTAGGGCTTTCTGCAGGATACTACAGATCATATCACTGAGGAGTCCAGCTGTGTACGACATGTATATTTTCCTCCTAAAATAAAGTTGACTTCATCCGGAACTCAAACGATGGCCATTTGCTGGTGACTCCTACGCAGTGCGACTCACCAAAAAGCTGAGCCTCAGGTCATCTGCATTTTGGATTACATGAGTACTGATCGTGAACACTGATGGCAACGAACCTTAGCATTGAGAAGGAAAATGGGCTTCCTGAGCAATCTCAGCTCTCAGCCTCCAAAAGAATGCGTGACCTTAAAAAATAACGGTTGCTAATTGGCAGTTGATGTCACTGGTCTTCTACTCTCTAGCCTACGAAAGGATGCAAAGCGGTACCATACCCACTTTCTTAATCTTCAGAAAAAACTGACCAGGTATTGAATTCAAGTTGAAATCCCGTCCGACCCTAGTGATCTGAGATAGTGGCACCAAGCTCGGTTGTTCGCTACAACAAGTTAGCTCAACAACAAATCCGTAACGGCTAATACCTTTGTTTCTCCGTGTCTCGTGAATATTTGCTGACCCATGGAACCCAAACAGTGGGATTTCGGCCTACCACTCATCAGAGAATATTCTTATCCAGGGCCACCTGCCAAATTTTATGACGAGAAGCATTTGATGTGATAGTATCAAAAGGTAACTTCTAGTAGCACTCAAGTCGTTTGTCAATCATGAAATAATGATCTTTGTACAAGCTAAAACCAATGAACAACGATAATTTCCTTATTGGAGTTTGGTTCTGCATTGTGAGTTCTTATGCCCACTGAGGTAGCTGACATAAGTTCTGACCACAAACCTCCTTCTTATGATTGATATTTCATTTGGAACTGTGACAGCAAGAACACATTTAGCAATTGATCATAAAACAATGAAGCTCATTACTGGCAGTCATATCAACATGGGTAAATTTTACACCACCTTATTTTTCTGTGATGTTTTCCTTGCGGACAAAAGACGACAAATTACTATGTTTTGATGACCTTCAGATGAACTAATTTCGTGACACTTGAGGTCACATCCTCTCCCCACTGTCTAAGCCGTAGCTTCAGAGAAGTTCTTCGAGTGAAGAAAACCACTAACCGAAAGAACAAAATGGATAAAAAATAGCAAAATCTGCCATACCGAACCACAATTCTACCAGATGCATCATTAATAAGATACATTTTACGCATTCAGTTACCGAAACTAATAAGCAGAAAAACAGAATGCCTTTTAATCACTGGTGGACTGTGGGTGGAAGAGCAGTAAAGGCATTTACTTTCCTAATGCCGGAAATAATTGCAACAACTTGCCTTCCGATTTACTTATCCCTCAATCCGCTTAATTTTCCCCATTATCTCCATCTACTACTGCGTTGTGAATGGATAGACATTGAATTGGTCAATTCAAACCCTGCTCATTCAAAAGTACGATCTAGTGCACATGACAAGGAACACAGATGTCAACTAAATCCCCAGTTTCTTGTACCTGTCCAGCGGGTTAAGGTGGCAAGAGCATCAACTCTGCTTAAAAGAGGATGGGTCAGAGTTGGTAGCAATGAATTTTTTTACCCAGATAGCTAGGTATAATGGTGCGCACCAACTGGCGTGCTTCAATCTGGATGACCTCAAGTGCATCTACTGCAAGCAAAAAATTGGGCGAGTAAACAGCGAGAATAAACAGTAAATATGGTGCTCCGGTTGTCATTTCACAGTACTCAAATATGAGGTATCGATTAATTGATCAGTCGTCCAATATGTTCAAGTGCCAACAGCTGCGGTAGGATTGCTCGATTTGAATGCATACTTATCGTTTAATTGGTGCATGTCCGCAAAATGCTCATTGTCAGGACTTTCGAAAAAAATTCTAGCATTGCTGACATCGTCTACATACGCATAGTTTCAAGCCTAATTGCTGGCCGTCAAAACACTCCGTGTTCATGAAAACTCATAAGCTCCAAATAGTAGGTTAGAGCAACTTAATGCATTATTCCTTTTGTGAAAACCACTGCAGAGAGAGATCATGTTTGCAGTCAGTTAGAAAGCGTTTGGGGGGTCCAAGACGGACTTCCCTGTGAGCAGCTTCCTGTGAAGAGGCTGGAACCCCTCCTTCCCAACTCGAGGAACTAGTTGGATAAAGAAAGAAACGCCATTTAGCAGAAGCAAGGTTGTTAGCATCCGTCAAAATATCCTGCAATAGACGAACCAATCATGTACTTGAACAACGACAGTCCGCCAGCGCATCCATTACTGACGAGTTGAATGACAGAACCGCTATGGCCCTTTCTACTTTCTTTCAACTTAAACAACTCTGAGATCGATGCGACACTAGCCTGTCGTTGTAGAACAGGTCTAAAATGTGGCAGTGTGCCAAGTGTTGCTTGGATCACTGTACGTTCAAAACAATATAAGATTTTCTCTCCCTGACCATGTTTACTTTTGTAGAACTGTGTATGTAGCAAGTTAACACCGATTTAGCAGCGTTGAGGTGCGATTCATGGATTTCTCATAACAAAAAAGGCGCTTATCCAATTGATAGGTCGATTTCGCAACACCAACTACGTTGGTTTGGTCGTGTGCTTTGTACACCAGATGTTCTATAGCCCCATCGTGCCCCTACTGCAGATGCACTTTTCCATTAGAAGACGCCACAAGGCGGTGAAGGAGGTGAAGCACGAAGAATATTACAAACAACACTGACTGAACTGATGCGTATCGTCTACGAGGTTAGGGTATCAGAGACCCACCACATCAGTGGTTGGAGGTACTCACTGACAGCTTGATTTCAAGTAACTACGTACAAGGCTATCTGTTCCCTTTTCCTTCATTACTCATTCACTCTTCTTCCGTTTTGTACTCGTTCTTCTGCGATCTCTCTGTCCTGCACTACTTAAAGGGGTCTAAAATTAGATAACGTGACCCGATCACTGGAGATTTGTGCACTTACGTCAGTTGTCACACTACAGTTGGAACTGATGCGAGATACATGAAACGCTCCACAACTTCGATCATTCTGCTTCCATTGTAAGTGTCATTCAATGCCATGACACCTGGACTCGTTTCACTCCTACTAGAACTAATCAGCTGCGCAGTTCCTTAGCTGGGCAAGGAGTTGAACTTCAGAGCCTGATACGCGAAACAAGCGTGTTGTCATCAGAGCAATCTTGACACACATGGATCAGCAGATAAAAATGATCACAGTCGACCGATATATTTGACTCAAAAAGCTAACCACACATTAGATGTGCCGAGCTTACATCTCGAAACGACTAAGGGTAAGTATTACTGATGAGCTCACATAAGAGTGAAACTCAAGTCCAGGAATTCTATTGTCTGTACAGAGGAAGGAGTATATAGTTTGAACGAAAAAAAGGATGGACCAACATAAAAGGCACTTGAATAAGAATTGCTTGCTTTGTGTGTTCATTAACGTGACATTTTCTTGTTTTATATCGTTCCCAAACAAGGGGGTATTTCCACGAAAGAAATACCTTTGTAATCAAGAAGTTCGCTTCTCTTGATACAATAACAGATTCCTGACAAGTTCACCCGTTCGTTGCCTGCAAAGTACCTAAATTTAACAGAAAATAAACTCCTGTTTTGAAAAATGCAATTCATGTTACGTTTCGCCGATTTGAGAAAAAGAACAGCTACTTTGGATTGTATGTTGTGTCTTCTCAGTTTCCTAGGCATTTTACTCCAGCTGCAGAATCGTGCAATGTTGCTTTGTTGACCGTCTAGAGAGACTGGTCAAAAATGGAGTTCATCCTTCAAAGCAAGGAGAGTCGAGTGTATTTCTGTTCGATATATTATTGCGAACTTCCTCTTATTCTACCAGTTGCAGAGGAGCGTAAATCTCCAATTGCTTCTGATGAGGCGGACGCGAACTCCCCTGATCCTGTTTTGGTCGAGGCCTCGATAATGGTCCAAAAATATGTCAGGCGGTATCTGGCCCAACAAAAGTTGAAAAAGCTGAAAATGGAGAAGGTTGTACTAGCTTGTGTTTATTAATACCTACATGTTCCAGATTAGGTATGAAGAACAGGTAGAAGAGCTGAGCAGACAGGCGTACTTAAAAATGGTCCAGAAGTATCGCGAGGAACAAGAGAGGAAGCGACTGAAAGAACAAGAGGAAGAAGAGCGAGTCCGCTTGGCGAATCGTCGTAAGAAGTGCATGCTGGAGAGTGCTTACGAAGGCAAAGTGGTCCAAATGAGAGCACTATTACAGCAAGTTTGTTCCCTGTAATTCTGATTTGCCCTATTTAACGCAGCTGATTGATGAAGATGAAAACAGTGGAATTGGTGACGACGATATTGGCCGTGCGACGAAATTACGTCACATTAAGGAGTTGATTGAGTGTGAAGACGCGAATCGGAATTCAGCTCTCTCGGAAGCATGCAGTAGGTGCATCCGCTTGTTCTCATTTTCTCCTGTCGTAGTTGGTGGTTCTCTGGAGGCCGTGAAATTTTTGATCGATCACGGAGCCAATGTAAATTCTAGAGGTCAGTTTGGCAGAACTCCGCTTTATCGAGCCGTCTTTGGAGGACATTTAGATGTATCACAGGTTGGTTTTCTAACGGTACTAACAGAGTCCACTCCAAAGATATTGTTACAACACGGTGCCGATCCAAGGTTGTACGCGGATGATGGACAAAGACCCATTGAGGTAGGTTTTTGCCAATGCGTAACAATTATTGAGTTGTGTGGCTTAGAACGTCTTCTTGACGAGGTTGGATTCGTTAACCAAAGAATTCACATCTTAAGGGTAAATAATATCGACATCTAGACGAACGGGACGCTAACAAAATTTCCCAATGATTGAACAAATCAGTGTATCACATAAACATAATCCTTTTGTCTATTCTTATGTTTCGGAGGAGAAACCCGTCGACCTTTGTTTTCACAGCTTTATTAAAATGAACACAAGAGTTCAAACTATCGAATACCGCGACTTACTTCAGAGTGCATTATCTGCTAACTAGATTGATCGCAAGCGACCATTGATTATTTGTATTTATCTTAGCTTTTATCCAGGTTCATAAGTTAAACGATTTGCCCCGCTGTTGAGATAAACAAACACAAATAAGGAGGAAAGGCAGAGAATCTAAAATGAAGAGAACTAATGAGTAGCAAACGAACAGAAGCCGATAAATAAACTTACTAGGGTGGTTCAGGTATATATACATAGCTGTCAGACACGGCATCTCAGTCCACGACTGCACGAGCGATATCGATCGACCTTGGTAGGTGATGCGGTCAAGATTTTCACCGCAAGTAAACAGCTTATTAGTTGACCACCAATGCTCTAATAAGGATATGTTGAGGGAGTCATACCGTCGATAGCTGAGGAACACAGTCTAAAAAAGTGGATTGTGCATTTTCAGTACATCAATCCTCGAAGATGTCCCATCACTAAGAAAGGGACAGTCCCCTTTTGTTGGTTGTTGTGGCTGAGGTTTTGGACTATACAACAAGATGTTCCACGGAATTGCCTTTTAAAATTATTACAAGCCGGTTATTTGATACGAATGGGGAGCAAAGTCAAATACTCATTTACGAAAGATCACATTACTTCTGCGGTCTGTAAGCCTATTACATGTTATTTAGCGCTGACAGCTCAGTTCATTTCATCAACCATACACCGTGTGCCCATGGTTAGTTGGTTCCAGTTGCTACTATTTCCGTTGCCGAAAGATTGGCCAGCAAAGGAGATATATCTGAGCATTGGAGGCGATCGAATACTCATTTATGAATCAGTCTAATCATCTGAAGAAATTGGAAACTTGGAAACCATGCACTGGAGGCGATAGCTTTGATGCACGAGCAGACGCAGATGCTTCCGTTTGGTAAGGCTTTTATGATATACCGAACTTTGTCGGTATATCAGTTATGAACTGCCCGCGTCTCTTGGACGACGTAGGCACCAAGTGACTGTAAGTGTGGCCGATCTACACTGAAAATCCAAGAAGCACTGTACAGCTTTTTCACCCTTATTGAGAATCATGAGTAGTAGGCATCTCACGAAACTCCAGAGAGTTTCGATCCCGCCATCTACCGGCTGGTAGTCTGAACACTTAACCGTTCGGCCACGAGCGGATGATTAGCAGGCTAATTACCTAACATTTGAGCAGGATAAAACACCACACATCCTTCGTTCACGAAAGCCTAATAAGGAAGAAACAAATTCTCGACTTTCTAGCGTAAACTGACAGCAACTATAGGACGAATCAACCGAAAATTCTTAGACCTGGTCACGTTATCGTCCTACTGATTGGGTACTCTGATCACACTATTCCTGGAACTAGTCCGCTAGTTCTGTTTGATGAGGCCGCCTTTAATGAACGCAACAGTTTGGGACAAAGGAAGCGCTCCGCACAACGTATTCGCTCAGCTGTAACACCCTTCCGGTGCCTAGATGCCATGCCGCCCGAAGGAAGCACGAGGGCTAGGATACTGCCAGGTTGCCCAAGCTTAGACAGGGGAAGTCGAGAGGCAGAGGTGGGGTTCGAACCACGGACCTCCTGGTCAGTAAATTCGCGCTCTAACCACTTGAGCCATCTCGCACAACGTATTATCAGGAATAACATTGAGGAAGTTAAGCATGCATCATTCTGGTTGATTTGGGAATGTTGAACAGGTTTCAGTGCCATCCAGGATCCGTCGTAGCACTAAATGCTTGCGCATAGTCTGTCGAGCGCTGGCGTTCGTCGCAAAGTCAGTGAAAGGATTGTGCTCGTTCATGGTCAGTTCGTCAAGAACTGAGTAGTATTGATCGACACATCGTTCAAGTTCCACTGTTTTGATCGCCATGAGTCATTTTGGCTGAGTGCATTTCTTCCGATGGATATGCATTTCAAGTCTGCTTCCTTAAGGACTTGGGATAAACATGTTTATGTACACAAAACTGGATAAAGTCAGTCGGCTTTCAAAATTCCAGGTCTGATTACAACGTGCAAGTAACGCTTGAGTTGTTTGCTAGGCACGGGTTCTTTGCTCGTTTATAGTTGTGTGAATACTCCTGTTTTAAACTATAACATAAAGGCTTGCACACATGGTTTCGACGGCTTCTTTTCTGGAAAACACAATATTTCAAATATTACTACAAAGGTGTCTTACGCTTTGTAGAAGCTCTAAAACAAGAACATTATCTCATTAGTTTGTTTGTTGGGGATTCTCGTTGGTGGGCCAGTGTAATCTCGAGGCATTCATGTGCCTTTTTCAGTGACATAGGGATGGGTTAAATAACCCAAAGTACTCACTGCGGCTGTTCCAAATTCTCCTCGATGAACGGCCTTGAAAACGATTTGATGGCAACGGTTAGATCACTTCAACCTATTCCACCGGGTTTATCTGGTAGTTGATACCAATCAAATAATCGGCTATCGCGCTGATCACGTCCCATGCATGCTGGTGTTATTAACCACTGATGGGCTGTCCCCAGGCTTTCATCTTAAAAGAGGGCAGTTTTCAACCCGCCTAATTTTGCTGGTTATTGCTTTCATACTCCGTTTCAAGGCCGTAAACTGTCCGACTGTTCGTAGTTTTCACTCAGTACATGGCTGGTCGAAAAGTGCTCTGCAATATGGATTGTTGTCTGATATGCGAAGTAGATGTCGTAACCGAAGTAACCTGTGAAGTGTGAATAGCTCACTACTCGCTGAAGAAATGCTTCAGTCTAAAACCATCTAGTGTTTCTCATCATTGCGCGTCGGATGTCACCACCAGACCCGATCAATATTTCACAGACAACGATGGTCAAACGCCACGAATAGATATCATGTTTCTGGTCCACAATGCAGTATCATTCTCACTGTCTTCCCTTGACAAAAACTGACGTCTGGTAGGTGCCTTAGATGTCAAACTGATAAAAGCTAAATTGGTCTTCCTACTTCGAGGAGTGAGGAACGACAGCCCGTATATATGTATTCTGCGAAGAACCCGAACGGCAGTGAGTAGTGATTGCAAATGGAATTTATGAGCTCTGTGTTTGATCTTTTGAACAATGCAGTCGGTCGGGTGTTGCGACTGCACACTTCGTCCATCAACGATTTCACTTATGGTAGGAAAGCTGGATATCACCACACTTTCAAAATGGACAAACTTCTTTTTTCAAGATGTCAGATCGAGTATCTTGGCATGTCTGTACTTTAGACGTTTCATTCCTTAAAAAAACGATATTTGCATGTGAGGCGCAGAAGAAAAAAGGACATCCTGTTCTGGTCAGCATACTGCCTTGAAGAAGCCTCACTTCATTTGGTCTTCTACTTCCAAGTGCCTATTCCAATATGTCGTTAGTCACGATCCTGGAAAGTAGGACGAGGATCAGACACCCTTCATGAAGTCCACTTGAGTTGTTGAAGGATTTGGACGTACGTAAATCGAAGTGAAGATATAGAGCCCGAACCAGCTGAGGCGTAAGGGGCATGAGCGTCAACACGTGATCACGTGGTGTGTATTCCGTGATTGAAGGGCTGATCGAGTTTAGGTGCAAGTTAATCACACTGCTGGTTAGCCTTTCGTCGTCGAACAGTTAGGTTTTTATCTTGTAACCAAAACCACCTTGAGATTCGCACTAATGAAGGATGAAACAGCTGTACAGTGCTTGGTTGGTTTCACCTAGAAGATTTGCTATTTGTTTTTGGCGTTGGAGGAATTGTAGGTGAGCATGTAAGCAGAGCGATCGAAAGGACACAGTTGTCTACGTTAAAATAGATAGAACAGGATTGTTGCAAAGGAGAAAAGGAGTTGGACAAGTAAACACTTGTTACGGTGAATGTAATAACCAGTGGTTCAGCTTGATGTTTCCATTTGGATATTTGGAAAGGGAGGTAAATTTCATATAGCAGGATTCGTTTCTTATTATTGGAAGTGGAGACTTTGCACATCGAAATCGATGTTACCTGAAGCTGTCAGCATAGCGCTTGATTCTTATCAGCTGCATCTTGAGTTTCATGATAGTTCATGAACGCGTCTCCAAATATCGACATGAAGTAAGTTTGGACACAGACGACTAACATCTGAACACCTTCTTCTAGGTGCAGAAGTCTTAGACCACGCGAATTCGTGACCTTCATAAGTAAATGTCAAGCACCCAATTTCGGAGATGTACTGTGCTTCTCTAACTAGCCCCCATCATTCAAGGAGAATCCAAATCGTCAGGCATACACTGGCTGCGAGTACCCCCCCCCCAACCCCAATTTACGTTTTTACAGTTTTTATGGGTCTTTAGCCCATCCCTCCAGGATTTTAATCAAAAGTTATATCCAGCGCGCATCGGCCTGTCTCGAAAGGTGATAAAGTGCAGTACACTTTGTGTGGTGTCCTTAGGCAATGAAAAACCGTGATATTGAGGTAGTTGGATGGATATAGGGTCCTCTGCCCGTGCAATCTATCTAGGGTTCACAGGAAGCGATCACTTTTTGGCGTGCCTTAGGGTGTAATCCACCCCAAAGGCAAGCCACAGCAACAACACTTAATTGTCAAACAACCATCGGCTCCTTGGAAGTCTTTTGTCGGTGAGGATCACATGGATGATGGATGCTTCCCTTTTATCCAACTAGTTGCAGTATTGTTCTACCATTTCAACAATTTCGAATTTCCAGATTGCTAGCGACGTAGCGATCCATGATCTCCTGGAAAACTGGGACATATCCGAAACGGACATGCTTTTGCGACAAATAAATCTCTACCACAAACAAGAAGAAGCTCAGCTATCTCGAGGGACACAGGCTATGCTAACCAAGTGAGCAACTCATTTTTCTTCCCGTAAATCGCTTTTAGACTAAAAAGCAGCGTGCAGCAGTGTGAGAAAACCTATCAAATTATACAGAAAAAGGTAAGTACGCATTCTTACTGGTCACTTGCTTGAGGGAATCGCTGTCATGCTTTCTGGGTACAGAACAAACAGTTGGCAGAATGAAGTAGAATAATAGTAAAAGTTCCTGCAAGTACTACAGAGTGTTGGTGAATCAGAATGAAACACCTCAAAGATCACCATTTTCTGTTGCCCCAATGGACCCAGTCGTTTCTTAGAAGCGAAAACCGTCCTGTTGGACAATATCGTCATCGGTGAAGTCCACTCCAGTAATTACCAACATCTGGCAAATTCATGTCCGTAGGAATGATTTCTGCATCCCAAAGGCGCTCAGTAGTGTTCCCAAATTCAAGCTTTGGTGATCAGTTTCCTATTTTGAAAGCCGATCACAATAAGAGCATAAGCTAACCGGTGAAGCCGTGCTTTCAGTGCCTAACTACTCCTTCACTGTTCTCCGTATTTTGATGAACAAATTCGTTGAGGCTGGAACACATGTGCACTTAGCACCTGGATTACAGCTGAGTGATTGAGCTGAAACTCACGCACACAACCCCATCAGAATATCAATGCAACTTTAGAGTCCTTTCAGTGTCTGAAGGATCTTTTGGTCGATGGAAGCTGGAAGGTTATATAAACTTGAACAAGAGCACACAAAGATCCGGGTCCATACTCGTAAAAAGAACTTTTCCGGCAAACTGTGTACTTTAGCTTCCGCATTTAGTTGAATGTCACCATGGCGAGCAACTGACAAATAACTCCATCGAGTGTTAAGACTCACAATTGATGGGAAAGAAAGAAAACTTACAGTTTAACCTAATGGATGAAACAGTCTTCACTGGTGAGTTACGTGCGGCTGGTTACCTGAGCTAAGCAGAACAAGAACGGAACGCTGAATAACATTGTGTGGAGCACGGGTCCACTCAGCTAACGGATTTGAAATCCCGGCCTTTTCAGAGCTGTTTAGACCATGAATCACACCCAGAAAGACAGAGCATTTAGCAACTGGGCATTATTTGATGTGATCAGACTGGTACATGTTGCTTTGGCAAGTTTTATTTCATAGGGCTTTAATCAACGTCCTTGAATGGCACGTGACCAACATTTGCATGCATCACTGTGTCATTTACAAATCACGCAAAATAGATATCAGCAACCGTTGAATAAACAGTTCAGATCCGTATGCAGCGAACGAATGCCCACTGTCGGTGACAGCAACTTAACCTTCGGCCACTGAACCTGCACTCCGTTTGTGATTCTCCGCGCAGCATCTTAGGCGATTTCACTGTCGTTACCCTTTCAGTAATTGTGATTCTGGTCTGTTTTTCACCCTGCATCACGCATAATTGGTCTTTCACTTCATGATTAATTTTTCTTCTACATTCTTTGAAATCCAACACATTTAGCGTAGCTGGATATTACCATTCGGGACACTGTGGGTTATTTTAGTGGGCTTATTTTAGTGCTGAGAGTATTCAACTGATGACCTATCAGGTAGACGCTTCATGAAACGCACATGAAACAAACTGCATCTGTGGATCTGCGTTTACCGTGGCTCAATCGGTTGGATATTCTTGTGATAGACAGGAAGATGTGGCTCGGTGTCCCATTAAAAGCTGTTTACCTTTTCGTTTGCAGTAAATGCACTTGGTTTTGTTCTTCCCATTCAGGTCTTGTAAATCAGACTTTTGGAGCCCGATTAGCCACCATATAACACTACCTGATCGACGATCTTTGCACATAATCACAATCCTATCGGAACAATCATTTTGAGAATTTCCTCTTCTAACTGTTGTGAACCAGGCGGTGTAATTGTGAAATGGAATCACGGTTGAGTTACCAGAACACCTGCTTCCGTTTGCCGCCTAACGGGAAATTGAAAATATGCCGCCATGTTGAGAGGCCAACTCGTTTACATCTCTGAATGGTTATATCTATGTCATAGGTTGATTGACAGGAAGCCGTTGGCTTGTGCCCTTCCCAACGGCACAACCCACTTCATGTGAGATGGCTTTCTGTAAACGGTGTCGTCATTCAGTTAATATACCTTCAAACATAAACGACAAAAGATACAAGATATGCGTACAGAAAAAGTCTTTGGAGGCTTGACCATTTTAACCTTGCCTAGGGATCGTTTTGTGGACTGTGATAAAATTTGTCAGCATAAGCGTAGGTAAGGCGAAACAATGAACGAGATTGGTCACTTTTCAGTCAGCATTATGCGTTAAGTGATTAACAAACGTCCGTTTTTTGCATCTGTTGCTTCTCACTTGTTTTAAAACACAGGTATGTAAAGCATATGAAGTGTTGAATAAACGGATTCTGGAGTATGAAACGGCCAAAGTGAACGGATATGAAAATCTTAGCTTGTTGGAGCAGGTACGCGTGGTACCCTTTTTGAAAAAGATAATAACAGTAATTGTACTGTTAGATGTACAACGTTAAAAAACATTCCCATTTCGTCCAGTAAGGTCCAGACCAAGCAACCGATGGTAAACAAATCGACTATCTAGTGTTAACCGGTTTCTATCTCCCATGTGACTTGAAGTCTCTTCCCTCCTGTGCGGGAAGCTCACAGTTTATGAGTAGTGAAGACTTTGAAGCTTTAGGCATTTCACCTCGCAATTTGAATCATTTTACGGGGAATACCATGGAATCACTGTACAGATCTAACCGCATTGTTGGGAAACATCAGTCGTGCGTATCTTATAAAACCCTGTAAATATTCAAATCAGTAACGTTCCGCTTCGGCTACGGCTGCTGGTCAGCAGTGTCAATGATTTGTATTTAGACAGAACGTGTGTAGTTCGACTCGCTTGATCTGGAGTTGGCTGCCCCCTTCAGTGATCGCTCATCGGACAAAACGCACACGCGACCTGAGTGATGGTTTGAGTTCGTGCAGCTCAGTCGAACACTGAACCAGCTGGTCATGCGTTGTGTCAGCAACGCGATCGACTTAACAAGATACGGCGCCGCTGTCCTTCATTCACACGTTTATTGTCACGTGTTAAATGCCCGCTCAAGCGATTTCTTGTGAAATTTTCACCGGCCGACAGTTCGTGGGTGTGAATCACTAGGGGGGTGTGTGAGGTGCACAACGATGATGCTTCCCAGCAAAGATGAAACAAACGTGTAGCGCTTCTGGGTTTTCCAACATAACTTGACTTCAGTTGCAAGAAAAATCCACTGAGACTGCCCTTTGCCATTTGAAACAGGATGAGTTTAGTTGCGTCGCACTTCGACTGTAGCCAGTCCATTTTATCTGCCTCCGTAAACCGGGCTGTCCATTCCGTGCGTCCACCTGCTCAACAATAGGCATTGTTTTATCATCTTGCTTAGCCTCATTGACGTTGCCACACCTCATAAGCTCTTCAACTCGTTTCGTTGTGGTATGCGGATGATCCTAACGACGGCAGTCGTATTGACGCACCAGCCAACGTAATTGAAGAGAACTAGTCAATGTATCTGCCAGCAAATTTAACATGGGGACATTTCCGCAGATAAGAGCTGATAGGAATCACACACAAATTTGTACAGGGTCTTTATGAAAAAAGTGGCAACCAATCAGCCGCTATCGCGTGGTATATACTCTCTTGCTTCATTCGCTTCAGCTGCCTGAACTGGATTTCAGCAACAACTGGAATGGATCAAGTTGACCACATACCTATTTGTCTTAGTTTTCATATTAAGCAACTCAGAAAATCTATACCAAATTTAATGCATCCAGATGTGAAGAGTATGACTATTGGTTAGTTTTGTGGGATAAACTGTGCAGCCAATGACCGATGCTTCAAAATACGTGACAGACTCAAGGCAGTCCATCGCGGGTAGGGGGTGGGTTTGTTACCGGAGAGGGCTTACTGTAGAGTAGTTTATTTGTATGAGGGTTAGTGGGGACACCGAATTAAATGAATGAACTAAGAGATTGATGAAGATTATTTCATTACGGGCGCTAAAACTATCTCAGTTTGAAGGAATGGAAGACATCCTTTTGGGTTGTTTTGTTTTCCGTGGATTTTCACTTACTTTCCTAAGTTTCAAACGTGCAGCCATTGTAGTATTATTAATCTCCCAAGCAAGACTGCTAGATTTATTCCAGATTATCCATGACGCTGAGCTCCATGTTGAGTCGACGAAAGTCGAACTGGACAAGGCACGAGAAAAACTTCAACAGGCAAGGTTGGATCTGAGAGATGAACAACGAAAAGGTGAGTGTTTTCGTCCGCGTTCCATTTCTCAGTCCTATATTTCTGTTTACACAAGATATAATCAGGCTCAATGCTAATATTGTCTTTGGTGTTCTACCTCCAATAAACGAAATACCTCAGCAGTGTCTCACACATATGGTGAGACGCTTCTCAATAGAGTGTTAGACCCCTTTGGGAGACAGGATGGGAGGCCGCAGAGGAGTGATAGATTGGAGTACTGCAGGAGGAGTAGTGAGCAAATATAGAGGTATGATTACTGCTTTGGAGAGTCGCCACCGCATTAGAGAACAGAACAATGTTCCTATGCATCATCACCTAATGCAGTGAGACTGCTAGTTGGTATCGCGCTTTCGCTGAGAAATGCTTACAACTATGCATGCGGCCAGGTCTCCTGTCTGTCTCCGTTTTCTGTGTAAATTCGGCTGGACTCTTCCCCAACAAAGGCCTCGACCAGGCCCTCGCAAATACGTGCTCCCATCAGAATGGAAGCTAACCGAGAACCACATTGGTGGTGCGCTAACAACCAGAAATCGGTAAGCACAACTAAACGAAGGTCAATGTTGACATACTTATTATTTAGACTGTATGAACAAACGTATGTGTAATGAATCGAGGTTTTGCCAATCCTCCTTTGAAAGTAACTCCAACGTTTCCACCAGTGGATCCTCGACTATTTTACTGATATCTGTACATTAATATCCATTCACAGAACCAGCTCGCCATTATAATTTGTGCGCGGTGAGCAAGTAAGACAAAACGCCACTGGAAAGGATATGCAAGTTCCATCCAGAATGGTTTATTTCAGAAGGAATCACACCTTAAATCAGGAGAATGACTTCTCTTAGAAAGGATATCTGCTGGAAGTTATAACTTTTCCGGTCAGCCAATGCCCATACAACAGGAGGGTGGTGAAGATACGTACACACGGATGAGATGATGAACTGGAATGTTTATTGATTGGGACCCCCTTTGATTACTGCACGTCACTCGTTTTTTTTAAACTGACCATATGTTGCAGAACGCAAGAGCCACGGATTGAGTCAGACAGTACACTTTCATTTGAACAATGAAAGGTTAAAATTATGAAGAATACCGAGGACACACTGAACCCCATACGAACGGAAGGTTGCTGTTTTAACGAAAAGTTTCCGGTGCTCTCCAGGCTATTACATGGTTCCAATCCGCGTAGGTATCTTCACTGTGCCAATTGGCTACAATCTAGATGTCCAGCACGCATGTTTTTCATAAGAAAATATTGGTTCCCCTGTCTGAAACAGAGCGGTGCCTAACTTCGACCTTGTAGAGCGGTTTGAATGCGATTACGAAAAATCTCATTACTATCGGTACAACCTGCCTCTCAAGATAGTCCGCTTGACCCCCTTTATGCTTGGCTGGAGATGCTGCTAAACACGGCTACTAATCAGTGTCATTTGCGTCCCGGTTGTCATTTTAGCCAGATTGTCTGAATGAGTATTTGGAGGTGTATATCGCCAGTATGAACGAGAGATTCAGCTGGGCTCCAGGTGAATCTCCCGTCAAAACTAAATTGGTATGCAAATGAGTGAATGTAACTAATTTCGTGCAATTTGGGTTCAAGTGGAACATGAGGTTGATGGAACCTAGGGGACCGCGCCTACCTGATGAGCCCCAAGAAGGGAGAAATCGGTCGTGAGCTGTCGAATATTTTTCAGCAACCTTATGAGCAGTGTATTACGTCTATACCAAGTAACGGAAACATTTTCTAACCGGGGAGCCTAGTACGCATCTGAGTCATGTTTTTATCGGCTAACGGGATATCCTGTAGATTCCTCCATCATTCACTGATGACGGGTGAGTTGGTCTTGTCCGAATATGCGCGGCACTCACCATTTTTATCATCAGAGACAGCAACTGATTGCATTAACATTGTGTTGTTGGCAATTTGTCCAACCGCTACATTTGTCTGAGAACACTAGGATCCCCTGAATAATGGTTTGCTACATTAGTGGTTTCTGCTTTGTTATTTCGCAAAGATAAACGAAAAAACAGCGACGACGACAGACCTGGGATCGTATGCTCCTTGAAAGACTTGGATGATATCCTCTTCAGGGACGTCGGCAATCGTTTGGGAATGGCAGGAAAGTAGGTTGTTTGACTACCCAGAATTTTGATTCTATGAGGTGGCCTCTGGTCGTAGATCCTTCAGACCGAGCGTCAACGTTTCTACGTTACCGAGATACAAACTATGTGAATATACTAAACCCACGGCAGCTGGAACCAGAAAAGTGAGTTCAATTGTTTGACCGATAGAATTAGGGTAGTTTCGAGACTGTACTTATAGCACAGTGTTCTCGGAACCAGACATTCAACGACAACTAGATATAATGCCCGGGAACACTGCTATTACCCTCCTCGGATGGTTTATGTGTACACGGTGGCGGTCCTGTGGAAATGTTTCAGCCTTCTGTTCACGACAACGGTGATCAGCTGGTGAAACGTCTAAAAAATTGTTCTGCCACAGAAACTGTGGTAGCTGGAAAAAAGATGTCCGACCTTTTAGTTGGTTATAATTGGTGAATGGAATGGGAGATGACTTGTCACGAGCTGGAACTGAGGCGATGATGAGAGGTGATTTTCCCCTGGCTTTGTTGACATAGACGTAGATTTCGAATTGTAAATAAGGACGCTTCAGCTAAAATGCAAATCAGTTGATTGAGCTCAACAGTGCTTTTGCGTGAAGTAAGCATTCATGAGCAATGGGCACAAGAGAACCAGTATGCACTTCCTATACAGATAGAAAGCGACTCCATAGTTGATATTTCGATAATCAAAGTAATCCACTCCTGAATCCCCAAAAAGACAGCCAGTTTCCAAAGAACTGGAATGATGAGGTTCAATTTTATTGATTTTCGTAAGTTATTTTAGCAAACCAAGGATTTTCAGCAGCCTTACAACTATTGTACTCGGTTTAGTACACAAAAGTTTCGTTCTGAAAGAGTTTATTTAAGGAAGCATAACAGCATATGAGAATCTAGTTGTGAATAAATACAAGCAGGCTGGGAATAAGATGGGAATCCATCACACTCTGGTGTAGTTCCTGGCTTCAGGGGTAGGAGTCTGGAGTGACTAAATCTAGGGTAAGACGAAAACTCCAACCGTTGTCCAAAACTGACTTCATGTGTTTTTCTTATTTCAGACTACGCATCTCTTTGTTAGGCGCTCTTCGGTATGGCAAGCCAATGGTTGTGGACCTGATGGAGCTGGACTCAACGTTTGAAAATCTGTGTCGATCGAGGTTCGAAAGCATCAAAAGCACATTGATGGAGGATATCATAGAGCAGAGGATCCGTGAGCCCTTCGTGTACGTATGCATCGCAAAAATCATCGTGCGCAGAACTCACATTGTTTCGGATCAACAAGCAGTCTGGGATGGTAACTACGGTTAGGAGGATAGGCTGTCGAAGTGGGATCACACAAGTCAGCCCCGTCGGCGACAGATCGTTACGGGAACCCATAGTTATAAGAAAACCGATTCACTAATTGCATACAACAGCGAAGTGCCTATAGGGTAAACTGTATTGGCCGTCAGATGCCATATAGACCGATGCAGGCCGAGGCCATTGGGGGATGGCTGTTGGATTTACCTCGTTGAACAGGCACCTAGCACTAGTAAGCAAAGCGGTCCAAAGTAACATAAAAAAAACAATTGGTCAGTGCTATGGATAGAATGGATCCGGCGAGCTACCGACTTTTCCATACGTTGCTTAACAGAATCAACAGATTTCTGTTGAAGACGGTTCCAGGTCCTTCGGGTATCTTTGTGACAAGGTGTAAAATGGCACAGCTACTGTGGGAGGATATGGAACAATTTACAGTCCGACAAATGAACCAATTCCCACCAAATTCTGAGGCACAGTGATTTTCGAGGGCTCGACACAGAGTGAGTGTTTGGTCGGCTAAGTTCCTTACCGGTCTGAAGCCTCCTTGGTCGGGTCAGTCCTTTGGATCTCACACCGCAGTGAGCAGCGCAGGCCCAATATAACAAAAATCCATCTGCAACAATAATTAGTTTGATCCACGATGATCTCTTCAAACTTTCATGTCATCTTTCTGGGGCACTGTAAGTTAAAATGAGGCATAAAAGGGTTACTGAACGGCGGGCAGGTACAATTCGGGTATTTCTGCAGGCCTTCTGTCCCTGAAGAGGCAGATTAGTTCAGCCAGTGGAGCTTGGTTTTGGAGTTGAGTCAACGTACGATGGTGCTGTACTAACTCAATTCAACATTAAACGACCGAGTGTGTGATTAAGAGATGAACTGGAGCGTTCAGTCCATCCTGCTGGTTAACTTTTCTGCCGACCAGAAGCACGGTGGATGGGAGTGAATAGTTTCGAGAAGTCCCTACGTCTGAGGTTACCTCTGTATAAATCGCGTAAGCCCAGTTGCGCATACGATCCACTTCAGCAGTTGTTAATTTACGCAAAAATGCGGAAGCGCCATACATTACAGATCGCGCAATTAGTTTTCGCAGGAGATAAGTTTGAAACGTTTCGCGAGTGGCAGTGAGGCAAACCTTGAATCCTACATGCATTTGCGTACGGTCTGATTCTGATTTGGTACAGTCCCGACCCCGCTAAACAACCGAGAATTCTACCTGGAATATCCAAGAAGCTGACACTAGGATGCAATTTATCGAAGAAGCGATATGGCTGTCGTTGGAACTCCATGTAGTTAAAATTCTTTTTAGATCTCCAATGTGTATTCGAGAGTTGATTTAACCCCTCGGGACTTTTCGCCCGGACTTCGTCCTGTAGGTGTCAGAAGAAGAGAACCGCGATGCAGCTAATTTAGCCTTACTGAGAATTATCACAAGTACATTTGTTAGTCTCCAAGATAATTCAAACCTGCGACTTACCACTTTGCAGTTGGAGACTAAACCGTTCGATCGCGAACAGGTGGTGTGATTAATTCGCGCCAAGACAAGACATAGCAACACTCATCCCTCAACAGCGGAATTCACATCACGTCGTTACGTGTTGACTGGCTCCTCGAGTGACGACCTCTCAGGTGGAAGGCTTATGCGTCGTGTGCGACGAACATTGAACCCCGCGTATGAATCATCACCCAACCAGTCAACACGTGACGACGTGATGAGAATTCCGTTAGTGAACGATAAGTCGCTCGTGACCCAACAGTTTCATCTCGAACTGCTAATCGGGAGGTTATGGGTTCGAATATTGATGGAGACTGATAAGATGCAGACTGCCAATGATTCCCAATAAGGATAAATCACATTTACAGTGCTTCTCGGCCTAGGTTGAGTTCAACTTCAGGACGAAATCTCGACTTACAAATTTCCAAACACCTCATACTATTCAGCGAAATTTACCACACGCAATGTCCACTCTGCAATCGTGCGGGTAGTATGAAACTCTGGATTCCAACGTCCAGAAGAGACCGGCTATCCCAACAAACGACAATAAGTTACAGTCGTTCGACTTGAATCTTGACGACCCAGCTCATTGGCTAGCAAAAAGCCTGCCATTTACTAGGTACACCTTCACATGGACGAAATTTTGCATGAAACGGCCAGCCAGAAACGGCACGCAATAACTTGGGCGGTTATGCATGAGCAACATGCCCAACTCTACTAGACGTTTGCTGGGATAGGTACAGCCTTAGCGTGCGCACAACCGGGTGCGTTTCGTGACAGTAAGATTTTTCAAACATGGCCATTGGATTCTGATGGTTATCCCGTCCGTTCAATCTACTATACCTGGCTAACATTCCCGCGGTCTTGGAGTTTGGAATCACTGCTTGGCCAGCTTCATCAGATAGACAGCCAAAGTGAATAAGACTTCCACAGCAGAGCAGAAACGTAGCAGTCCTTTTTGGAGTACTCCAGCAGGGTGCAGAAGACGTCCACCCCTGATTAAGGCATGCAGTGAACCGTTAATTTTCGATTTCTTCAATTGCAATTATACGCTGAATAGCCTTCGCTCCTGGATGTCGAAAGGTCGATTCGTCTCAACTCTGTGATATACTACGGTATGACGGGATTAACCGGTTTCATTTCCAGAGTGAATTAGTGGGCTGACCGAACTATAAAAACACGCAAGTATATCAATTATGAATACGGGTCAAAAGTGAGTGAGAGTTACGCACGTGCAAGGCACTTCCCAATGAGCTTTGAGTGAAGACGGTTAGAGTGGAACGCTACGTCAGTGAGGTTCGCACACCAGACAACGGCGAGTGGAGTTTTGGCTCGTTGTTGTGAGTTGCTGTTGTCTCTTCCGAGACCAGTCTTTTGGTTCAAATTGAAGGTGCGAACACAAGGGCATCACAACAGGACAAGCCAGAGTAAGCTCAACACACACAGCACGAACGCGGATGGGTAAGCAGGTGTAGTGATACAAACATATGCCAACATGCAAGTTTCGGACGTGAAGGCCTTTGTAACCAGGTCAATGGCGGATACGAATACCGTGACGGAGTAAAACAGGTGGTCAGTCAGCACACAGGCGAAATAAAAAAATGAGGTTATTACCATGCTCTCGGATTAGATTCAATAAGTGGACCGCTAAAAAGGTATCAATTTCAAGCTTAGTCTCTTGAGGCCAGAGTGAGGTGGTCTTAGCTGAGGTCTGGTCTAACTTTTTTTGCCAAGGACTAGTATATTTGGGTCTGATGTGGCCCGCTTTCAATGACGGCTTCCACTTAGCTTTTCCTATGTTTCGTTGGAGACATTACAAGCTAAATTTGCCAACCTGCGACAGAACTATTCATGCTGTCAGTAAAATTGGTTGTTTATTAGTGTTACTACAAGTTAAGCCGGTTTGAAGGTCGCTGTGAGGTTTGTAGAGCTCCTGTTTAGTTCACTGTCGTTTAAACAGTCTTTCTGACTTAATGCTGCTACTGTATTCAGTTCAAATTAAGGGGGGAAACACTGGACTCGGATTCCTCTGTCATCAGAGCTTATCAACGGTGAATATCCCTCACTGGACACGCCTGAGTCATCACCTGGGAATAAGTGAACGTATTCAGGTTTGAGTAATGCTGCTGAATATCACACGATGTAGTTCCTAACGCTCACCATAAGTGCTCTTTTCTTCAGTAGCAATGTTAGCGAATCCTACTTGTCTTCTGTTTTTGAATGGAGAGTGTTACCCGCAGGAAGCGAATCCGCAGTCTTTGATAATAGGCCTTTCTGTAAAAAAACAGAACGTGTTCAACTAAGAAATGCTACTCCAAAGATGATTCTACAGACGTTCAACGAGACTTGTTATGTGCAGTCAGTTTGAGAAAGCTGGCTAAAAGGGCGAGCAAAACAACCGAGATTGGTGCAGTTTGGCCTTCGAATTTTACGTGGCACTTGGCACTCTCCGTAACCATGATCTGTCACAGCAAATTCTTTATCAATCTATGGTTTCTCGATAACAGTAAATCGTAGCTTACTGAATATGGTAGTTAACTGGTTAGATTTAAAAACGGTGTTTTTTATTATCATGTATCTACTATCGTCTTTTGTTTTCCAATGGATCGATTTTTATTCCACTAATTTGATTTGCACTTGTAGCGTTTAGTGGATACAACCCGTGTCTAACCGCGCTCGACAACATTTTACGTCAGCAGTTGCACATTACGCGTGAATTCATGTCATCCCAGCATCAGTTGCACAGAGCACTGAGTACAACAATCAGTCGTTGCTTTACTACCGAATACCCCACATGGACGAATACGATGCAGGTCGGTTTCTTTTCTTACGCAGTGCGCAGCTGTTTGTGTTCGCGTTAAAGGACTCACAATGTTGGGCCTACATTGATTGGTAGTCATTTGAGCAAAGGTGAACACATATTATCTTGAAATGGGTTGCATTTACCCGTGTACGCAACAACCGGAAAAGTACAGATTACTCAGTAGGCACAGTAATTCGCAAGACTACTGAACCTTCCATCCCAATCTAAAGACCTTTCAAAACGTGGCCATGTGATTTACTTCCCATGATTGAGGGATGACTGTTGTTATATCCTGTCTAAATGCAAGTTAATCATGTTACTACTGCTCGTGTGATTCGCACTGTTGAGGATTCCGGGTAAGGAAGAAACCGCTATATGGAGCATCCCTGCTTTCCGGCACAGACTGGCTTCGCCCACAGGACCAAATCAGTGAAAACAAGCCTAATTTCATGGTTATTCAGAACAAAGTTTCACCGGGTCAAGAAACATCTCTTCTTCAGTATCTTAGGTGGTAAGAAAATCCCGATTGACCCAATTCTAAATTGATAAGCCTGTGAGTGACTTCACTATCGGTTACAGATTTGATAACTATTGCACTGCTGTGGGTTTGTTATTCGCTGTACCTAGCAAGCGCGTGTTGGAGTTTGCAACTAAGAGACCTGCGGATACACAGAAATTCCTGAACACAGTGTGGTAGAAACAGGTGACTATGCAGACTCACCTACAGTCTCCGCTCCGTGGACTTTCGGACTGAGAAAGATCAAAGACATCGAAACTGGGAAAACAACGGCATACCAGCAAATAATATGAGGGACAGACTACATGCCAGTATATCAAAACCTGATTCCCGGAAGTAGATCATGAATCTGTACAAAAGGGATGCTTACAAAGCAGGTATTTTGGTTCAGCTGTAGTTCGTCTGGGTTGATTTCGGACACCTGTCTATTTCTGAGGGAGTCACAGAAAGGGTGGTATAACTGGAGCTTGTCACATGTCTAATTGCGGGTTCCAGCTGCTTCGACTTTATCACAGTTGCTACAGGTTGTTTGGTAGTGCTACTTTGATAGTCTCCTGGTTAAGCGATAACAACTGTTGATACTTGATTACATTAATCGTTCAAACTTAATCTTGAAATACGGTTTTTTAGGTTGCTTTTACTGCCGTACATTTTCTATATAAGTAGGATAAATGAACGGACCAGAAACTTAACCTGTCCGAACGTTACGACGCAGAGAGATCAATGGCATGGCCTTCATCTTTCTGTACTGACACAGTTATACTGGTATCCAGAATATGGATGTTTATGCATTACTTTCCAGCAGGAAGTCGCCCGGAATTCAACACAGTTTCACGAGGACGATTTTAAAAGTGAACCTTGCGATCGGTTTGGCGCACCCTTCCACCCGCAAGTTGCGTTGGGATTGAATAACATCTTGAACACATGTTGCGGGCATTTTAGAAACTTTCCCAGAATAATTTTCATCACGTTCTTGGAGTTAACAATGTAGAAATTTGAGGACGCACTTTGACAGGGCCCACAAAATCGCACTACTTACTGCTTCGCTGAACAGTCGTTTCGGATAGTTTGCCAAATAGTAAGGGACAACCTGAAACTTTTCGAACCGTTGTTTTCATCGATATTGCTCTCCTTGGTTCAGACCCTTCCGAAATGCAAATGATCTTAAATAACCTAACTAACTCTGCCGCACGGTTTGGCATGCGCTTCACACCCGCAAAGTGTAAAGTGCTGCTACAAGACTGGGTGGGATCAAACCCGCACCTCATGCTTGCAGGTGAGCCAATCGACGTGGTAGATAAATTTGTTTACCTGGGCAGCTGTATAAGTTCCGGTGGACTGGCTGGAGATGAGATCATTTCTCGAATCGGGAAGGCCAGGGCAGCTTTTGCCAACCTCGGACACCTGTGGCGCCGACGTGACGTGAGCTTGTCTGTCAAGGGAAGAGTTTACAGTGCGGTGGTTCGATCCATACTGCTTTATGGATCAGAGACGTGGCCCCTACGTGCAGAGGACGTACGGAAGATGTCAGTGTTTGATCATTGATGTCTCCGCAGCATTGGTCAGGTCTGGTGGGAACATCGGGTTAGTAATGCTGAGGTACGTCAGTTGGTCTTAGGAAGAAGAAACTCTTCCGCGATAGATGAATTACTCGCGCTTCATAGGTTGCGCTGATTGGGCCATGTACTCCGCATGCCAGAAGACCGTCTGCCCCGTAGAGCTCTTTTCGCCCAGCCCTGTGCTGAGTGGAAGCGACCGAGAGGTGGACAGTGTATGACATGGCAACGAATTACGAGAGCGCTAACCAGTAAACTTAGTCGGGCGGGCAACTGCCGCCTCCCTGGATGGGGACCCCGGGACTCAAATCACCAGTGGTTAACGACACTGGCAGAAATGGCCCAATCGCGCAGTCAGTGGCGCTCGTGCATCAAAGCTATAGCCTTCAATGCGTAGCTACTCAATTTCCGAACATACCTTCGCCTCCAAGGCTTCTTTTTACGTTCCACATTTCCGGTGATCGAAACTGTAGCGGCTGGAACCAATGTGCCTATGGTACACGGTTTATAGCTGATAAATTGAACTGAATTGATTGAACGTCAGTGGTTATTCGCCTGAGTTCAATAAACGGTAAGCGAAGAATCGACTCGGGTTCGTGTTTTATGGACGTGTTCGATAGAAGAATGCTGAGAGTGAGACGAAGTAAGCTATTCTAGTGCAAATCTAAGAACGTATGAAAATTGCAATATCGTACTCGTTTCTGTTCACTAGCAGCTGGTTCCAAATCTAAACAGTTTGCTCCCGCTGGAACAAATAATGTCTTATTTCCTTCTTGTTAGGTACGAGGATTTAATTAGAACGACCGACCCAGACGAATTCTCAAAAAGCATGTTTATTCAAAGAAACCTGCAGCGATTTTCATTCATTCTGCTGACCAAGAACCCGTTCCCCGAAGAGAATCTTATGCAACTGTTTATTCCAGTTTGGGTTGAACCGTGAGAATTTCAAGTGTTTGGAAACGCTCAAAGCGATACTGTAATTAAAATTTCCTGTTGTTGTAGCCAGATATTCCTATTGCTGTCTACTAAAAGTCGTTTTCCATGCCGAATTCGGAGTGGAATAAGTCGAAAGTCGGGCAACGTATGGCTTAGCGAAAGGCAATAAAGGTGACGCAAAGCTGGTTTGCTGTGGGTGCCAACAGATTTCCAGGAGACCCCTCGTGCACGACCAGAGGTGCTACAAGACTGCAAACCGGAAAAATGGCGTTTGTTTCTATTCAGACTATCTGGTTGTGTTGGAGGTGCAGGCATGTCATATGGTGGTGCCAGATGGTCTTTCAGGCAAATATATGAGAGCAAAGATCGTACAGTTCATCAACATTATCGACAGCGTAACATTACTGTTCAACATTGATGCTTCTCTGTCGTACGGTTTGTACGTGGGCTGACACACTGCCAGGGCGCCCACACCTAGACAGGAGGACTAGGGTTCTCAACCAAAGCCTTTGGCTGAAAAAAGCCTGACCGAAGGCGGCGATGTTTGGCGGGAAATACAGGTTTATTACCATTTTTATTGAACAAGCCACCACACATGACCCAAACCCCCAACCTGGAGGGCCAAGAGGTTGTGCTGCTCAGACCCCTAACCATTGACCAACCTGGTATGAGCGACTGTGAGTGTCGTACGAACACCTTCCAGTATATCTCAATGGGTCGCGGAGGCACACAAAACGTCACAACACGGTAAGATCCAGTCCTTTCGTGACGGTGATGCAACCAATGGTGTATAGTGACCACCTTCCAACGACCCACTGAGCTCCTGTTGTGGGTTTCCGTCATGCGAGTAGCCATAAGTGCAACGAATTTGCCACGAAAATCATAGTACACTCCTTGCCCTTTAGAGGGAAAACCAAATAAGCCCAGAATTTCTCTCGAGGAGATATGTGGGTTTCATGGACATAACGAACGTTTAGCAACGTATCAGTTGTCTGCTCAACTATTCTATCACAAGCCAAACTTTCATTTTTTTAGGATATTACTGTCGTATAAATTCGTCAAGACCAGTTGAGTGCGAAGAGTCATCTTGATTGATGACTTCGACGGCTCTACAGTCACTGTCAGCAAGCTAAAAAGACAAATTGGTAGGAAGTTACAACGTATAAGAGGATTTCGATTTCCCCGCTGTTGTTATCGTTGTAGTATACACCGTAGAACTCCATCCCTTGATATTCTGCTAAAGTGCTCGGGATCAGTTACTCGGTTAGCGCGGCTCGTGTGGATTTATTGCAGATACTTTAATCACCGGTCACTACAGTGATAGCGATCTTTGTATTTGGTGGGTTTTGTTTTACGATCGCAGAGTGTTAAGCACGCAATCAGTTTACCAGCTACAAACCACGTATCACGTACGTTGGTTCCAGCTGCTGCAGGGGAGATATAGCCAAGCATTGGATGCGATGGCATGACCAGTCGTCCGGGAAACTGGGCAGCTACATACTGAAGGCGGCAGCTTTGATACAGAACCGCCACTGACTACGTCATCGAGCCATGTCTGCTGGTGTCATTAACTATTGGTGCGTTGAATCCGGGGAGGTGACAGTAGTCGGACTAACTGGTTAGCGTTTTCACACTTTGTTGTCATGTCATACACCGTCAGCCTCTCAGCTGCTTCCAGTCAACACAGGGTTGGGCGAAAAGAGCTATGTGGGGTAAACGGTGACTTAGGAAGCAGGAATAGCTCATTCATCGTGGCGTAGCTCAACACTGCTAACATGATGTTCCTACCAGACAATGATGGTCAAATACTGACAGTTTTCGTACATCTGTGCGTACGGGCAACGTTTCTGATCCGCAAAGCACTACGGATCGCGCGGTCGCATTGTACGCTCCGACACTCCGTCCTTATCAGCGGAACGACTCATTTCCGTACGAGACTCGCCGAAGATCCATAAAAAACTGGCGCGAAGTGAATAAGGATATCGTTTTTATTCAGGACTTGTTGCTGAATAAAAGCGACCAAAGACCCGGAGCATTTATGCCCACCTAGTTTGTTGAACCATGTCTGCTATGATTTAGCACGGCGACAACGGTTGTTTGCTTACCTGAAGTAACTAAAGTAATCCAGCGTAAGCATCATCTGGATGTTAACTTGTGGTCAAGTATTCTCCCATGCAATTTAAAAGTCGCAAAGTTGAGACTGACCGGTGGGGCTCCCTCTTAAAGGAAAACCAGTGCACCAACCTTAATATATTGACATACGTTTAGATTCATAGAAAAGGATAGGGTCGGAATACATCTTAGGGCGTTCTTACATTTGTGAGGATTGCCTATACCATTCCTGTCAAAGGTTTATACGTAGATACATGGGTTATACAAGAAGTGAAGGATTGAAAGCCTTTCATGCAATAGCGCATACTGATGTTCTCAGCAGAAAGGACAGAACGCGGGCTACGTCAAGATTCCACCAAAGTTGTTCATGGATCTCTATTTAAATAGCCAGCGCCATTAGTGCAGTGGTCACTGCACAAGTACTACCACAATGTGGCATTTCAACGAAGGATCTATTGATACGACTTCTGTTCGAATCCGAAGTCCGAAGTCGAATGCTGATTGAACGCACATTGACTATCGGCGTCTCATCCGTTGCAGTTAGAATACAAATAGGATGGAAAGGCAGTTCAGCGCAACTCTGTTCTGCACAACAACAAGATCCAGAATCCCTCAAGGAAAAAGATTCTGAAATCCTAGGAAGAGGCGAACCCTCTTTCTAGTGGAGCAACCAGTGGTTGGAGTGGAAGAGGTCCGAATACTGGGTCGGCACTATGGGCAGATACTTATGCTCGGGTGGGACTTGTACAACTTCGAGTGCATCTACCC
Organism: Clonorchis sinensis; assembly: GCA_003604175.2. Taxonomy (NCBI): domain Eukaryota; kingdom Metazoa; phylum Platyhelminthes; class Trematoda; order Opisthorchiida; family Opisthorchiidae; genus Clonorchis; species Clonorchis sinensis. The sequence goes on along the minus strand of CM030369.1, from coordinate 179,109,735 downwards.
AGAATATAAGTGGCATCACAAGTAACAGTATGTCCAGGATCATGATCTTACACTTCATGGGTTCACAGAGCATGCAAAAATAGCTGTGCATTCTTCTCTTTCGTTTGCAAATCCCCAACTGACAAGATTTCCGTCAGCGACTATTTGAATATCAGGGTCGATCGACTTCCTCGAAGGACTCTTTTCGCACAACCACGTGACGGATAGAAGCAAGCCAGGGGAAGTCAAACAATAAATTCGCAGTGAAGTGTGAAGACCATTACCAGCACACTCAGTTGCTCTGGTTATTACCGTCTCCCTGGACGGAGACCCCGAGACGGGACACATGAATGGTTACAGACATTGTCAGACATGGCGCAGTCGCGCCCTCAATAGTGTTCACGCATCCAAGCTATTGTCTTCAATGCATCGCTCCTTTCCCAATCTCTCCAATTAACAGCCCAGTGACAACTCTGGATTGACGCATCAATTATATCAGCTACCGCCTTCAATGAGCAGCTACCTATCTCATCCTCCCAAACCATCGGTGAACGAAACTGTGGCAGCTAGAACCACTCTGAGGTAAGTACACGGTTTTTACAGCTGATGATGATGAAACTGTCCGATCGGCGTACGGCGCCTAAAGAATTTGTGGGACAACTTTGCTCCACAGACACTGCCATAGTGCCTGACGGTTCACAGAGTCAAAGGCAGCTTTCAAGTCAAGGAATACAACCACTGTTGGCCGCTGGAACGTGTCCCTGTTCCAGAATGACGGAGGGTGATAATATGGTCGACGCATCCTTTTGAAAGACGCCACCCAGCTTGGCTTTTACGGATGTCTTTCTGTGTGTGTTCCGCCAACCCTCGACGGGTAAAATCGGAGGGCACCATCAATGCCACAGCTACCAAGCTGATGCCATGGTGGTTTTCACACAACGTCCGCGTATCCTTCTTGAAGATAGGAATAGCTGCAGACGTGCCCCACTTTACATGAACTTTCTCTTCGCTCCAGATCGCACCAGTAAGCTTTGTTAGATGGGTCGCTAGAGTTCCGGTGCAGTAATAACTTCCAAAACAACCGAGGTCGCCATGTGGTTTACCTCACATTCGAGCCAACCACCAACACACAGGCCACATTGCCATTAGCTATTGGTGTCGCTGGTCAACTACTATCGCTCGTTCTGGAACATCATCGCGGATTCCGATCACTCGCTTGTTCGATGCTGCTCCTCTCTACCGTTTACGAGTACACGTAAGATGCGCTCACATAGTCTGGCCATTGAGCTCTCGGACTCTGATGTGAAGCAGGCTCACCAAAGCCATCTACAGATGTACGTCTCGGACAATCCGTCTTCTGATGTTGAATCTTACTGGAAAGTGCTGTCCACACCCTTGCAAGATGCCGGGTTCTGCACTGGATCTGAGCAACGCTCTGAAGCTACTCGAAGCTTGAACACGTACTCCTGATCGAGAGCACAACACAATTCGATGAACTACCAGACTTCAGGTGAAAAACATTTGCGCGGACCACCCGAGTCTTTCAGAAATAAACCAGTGCGTCAAGCGTCACCGAGATGTTGGTATCGATAAACCCGCACGTTTTGTTCGAAAATGGGGGTGAAAATGTCAGTCAGTGCCTGTATAACTCATTTGCTTACAAGTGGATGAAATAGGTCGTCCTAACCAACTGCGAAGAGTCGACTGTGGTGCCCATTTTCGGAAGGGGTGCTCAAAATGAGTGTGGCAATAACAGAGAAATTGGCTTGACTGCTGTTGTAATTAGACTCTGCATCACATATTTTACGTCATCTTACGAAAACGCGTGAAGACAGGGCCCAAATACAGTAATCAGAATTCCGGTTGCAGAGGGGATGAGTGGACCAAATTTTCGCACTCCGTCAAGCTGGACCAACGACATGTGTATACTCCCCCTGTAATCTTGGTGTTCCTTGACATCAAGAATGCGTTCGGTCCTGTAGAGAAACTCGCTCTTTTCAACAATTTGCGCAACGGGGTATGCCCCCAGAAGCTGCTTGTATTCACATACTTCTGGGCACTAGTGTACGGAGGCTCTCCAAAGGCTTTCCTACAAGCAGCTGTCCGACAGGGATGTGCGATCCATTTTTGCCTAATTTTGTCAATGATGAAATGATGGTAACCATGAGTCTCAGAAATACGTATTCACATCCGTCCGAGCGAGAACACTGTGGACTTGGAGTATTCAGAAGACACAGCACTCCTTTTCCGAAAAAAAGCAGGAAGCGCAAGCGTTACCGGAAAAGCTAACGAAGACCAACCAGTCCTCTGGTAAGTGGAACCGCGTTTCTGTACGATGGCAAGACTTGGCCTTTTCAGGTGGATGATGGAATACTCTAAGGTCATTGGTTTCTCAGAACCATAGCCGGAATCGGTTGAAACCTGCGAGTTCGTCTTTAATGAAGCGGTAGATATTTCGTTCAATAAGTGCAGGGTAATGTGGCTGGACCATGCGTTACGCAGGCCGACATCGTCGTTTTCCGTGCCTGATTCGGAATGGAGGAAACCCTACGGACAGAATATATAGGATAAGGGAATGAATGGTGTCACGAAACATGGACGCTGTTAACCTTTCAGGATACCGACCCTCCCTATGCTTCACTGTGGGCCCTGAAAGATAGGGCGGGTGACTGGTATCAGTAGTTGGTACTGTCGATTGCTATCTGGTGTCGGACTGTGCTGCAAGCGTCGGTACCTCGGTTGGTTGTTAGGCTAACCCTAAGCCTCCCTATCCCCTTTTTCTTCTCTTATGGAGGTTCTTTTAAATAGGCTGACATGGTTGTGGCAACGAAGCACCACTGTCCTCCTCTGGTATTGCTGTCAATAAAGATCTGGTCGACAGGATCTACGAGTTTACCAAGCCCGTCACCATTCCACATTTGTCGCCAAGTAATGCGCGTTGGTCGCCACCTACGAAGTCACGCTAGGTTGGGCAGACTATGCACCCAGCACATATCTAATATCGTCCTCCATCCAATCCCTATGACTAAAGAGGATGAGCTACTCAAGCTTGCCAGTCGTGTTCTCAGCTGTCCATCAGGTTAGCGAGCTGCTGGAGAAATTAGTGTGAAGACAATTCGGTAACTATGGCAGGCATCGCCCGGATGAGATACAAGACTAGCCACCTCGAAGTTAACGTGTCGTCTGCGAGATTCGTGACATGCTATTGGTAAATTCACTAAAAGGATCGCCACGGATTCGGTCTTCCCTTTCTCATTGTAAACTGATTTCTACCCTGGTGTCGACACCTGATAAACTTCATGGTGAAACGGGCGCACTAGTAAAACCAGTCTAGTACGGCTTGATTGAAAATAAATGACCTTACCCGGATGACAATTTTTCGAATCCCTTGACAGGCCGTTTTAAATGACCCAGTGGCTCATACAATTCATTCGTTTAGCTAGCCTGATGGAACCATTCTTCCAGGATCCATACACTCAGACGCGGAAACATCCTTAGTCCGTGAAAAGACTGTATTTTTTACAAGTCACCGGCAACTTTTACATCACAATTCACTCCTGGCTCAAGATAGATATGCTGGAGCTGCTGGGCCGCCTCGTCCGTTGAAAGTAGATCAATGACACGTTTATGTATGCGCATTTGAAATCTGTCCCAGGTTTTGGATCCTTCGCCGCAAGGGGTCTTTCGCGTCGTAATCCTCAAAACCTAACACAGTGAAGAATTCAAATTCCAAAATACCTTTGTTGGCATCCGTACTGGGCCTTTAACGCGCAGGTTCTGATCTTTTGCACGCTTTATTAGGTCAGTTGACACTGTTTCCAATGACTTGATATTGGCAGACGTTAGGGTTACTCGTACCCAGTTTCTTGAAGAGGGTTGTGCCAACTCAGGCTTTTTCTCCGCCATGCTGCCAATTCAAAACACAACTGGATAGCGCCTTTTGGTTTGACCTTCGCGTTGCCAGTTCAGTGACCATTGGTTGATACGTGGGTTCGATGGGTTTACCCAAGATTCCCGGCTCGAAATTGTTGTCGTCGTTCATCAGCTGCAATGGGTGTCGAAGGTAAAGGCGATGAATGCGTAGCACAGCTCTTTAAGGTCTCGAGCCTGGGCTGAAATGGGTCTCTGATAGTTGTTGGAGTAAGCTTTTACACGCACCCACTGCTACTACTGCGATCGATTGTCATCTAACATGTTTTCGTGCTCTTACCTGGAAACATTTTACCTTCTCCCCGGAATGTATTCGTGGGTCCAACTTGGCTCGGCCAAACCTGACCCAAGGAATTGGTAGGTACCACTTGCCCTCCGAGGCGACCGCAGTCGATGAGAAAGAGATTAGGGATCTCAAGATGCGCTTCACAATCAGCGGACTTGCAGCCGGCAATCCTCTTATTGGCCCAATTTGGAGGCTAAATATGGGTTGTGTCCTTCTTGAGTACTGTGTAAACAGTCTGGCTGGCACGCTCATGAAGGGGTTTGGCGTGGACCCGGTACGGGACCAGAATGTCCCTGCAAATAGTACGAAGCGAAGTGCACCAAACCATCCGAAGAAGACAATACGGTCGGGTCAGATTTTGCGTCGTGAAATTAGGTTGACGTGCATCATTGGAGCCAGGAGCCCGAATACTTTTTCGTATTTTTCTAGGTGGTGCCACCCGGTCCGTTCGCACCGTGCACTTCAGAGCCGTTCGTCAGGTCGAATGACACAAGAATGCACTTCCCTCAATCGGAGGAAGCAAGGCCAATCAGTTATAATGAAGGACCTAGGAGTGCTGAAACAGAAGCCGGTAGAGGAGGAGTACAGGGCGGTCTGAATTTCGCCAGAAATGCTGTACTTGAAAGGAAAGGCTTAATCTGGCGCATAATTTGCCACTGAACCACATAGGTCTCGAGCTTGTGTAAACCGTCAAACAGGACCAAATTTCTTTGAGGGGTCATAATTATTGCGCATGATAGGAGGCCCTCGTATCCGACCCTCTTTTCTGTTGAACTGTCCAGGACCTCAAGAACCTTCATCGCGCAAGAACAGCATGGGAAGAATCCGGATTGCACTGAGAATATCAGATTGTTCGTGATGAGGCTATTTCGAACAGTCATTCGTAGGCTGTATCTTGTCAACCTTCACTTTATGCTCATGAGTCCAAAAAGAGTCTGCGGCTGCAATACGCTAGGTTGTCACGGTCTGTAGACCGGCGCATGAAACGTTTTCTTCCAAGATGTACGGAGATTGCCATAGTTCAGAAACCGGCGAAATATAATATAGAAATCTTCAGTTCGCTTGAGGCATGTTTACTTCATGACCCCTGGATACGTTTTATCCGACCCCAACGCGCCTAAGCAAAAAATCACCTGCAACCCCTCGGTAGAGAGCACGCAATCTAGGGGCTGTTCGTGGCTTCACTCTGCCGGGAGCAGAAAAGATAACGTTAATGCATGATGCTCTCTATAGGCCTCGACTGCCATTGCTGGGTCGCTCGTGGGCTCCCCGGTTATGTCGCTGGTGAAAAAGCCTCTGTCCCGTCTACCTAAGTGTAGCACGTTTTCCTCCGTTCCGGGTAGCCGGTTTGCATACAACAGCATTTTATTGGGCAAGATCTCTCCTACCAGAATAATGAACGGTCTGAGACCTGACAAACACGGTCTCACGCTCCTACTGGTTGAGGTTGGAAAGTTTGTGCTGCATGCTCTTTAGGTTTGGGCTATTCAAGTAATTCGTCGCCGGCCGCTGCTGTCTTACCATTGGGCTTTCGAATAAAAGGCCTTGGTCGTGGATCCCAATCGTCATTCTGTCTAGGTCGTTACAGAATCTCAGACAGCGTACAACCGTGAACGTTACAGTTGAAATTACTTTCGTGCCCCATCGGCTCTGTTGTGGGGATATTGCCAAAATCACCTTATTCAGAACGGATAAGAGATGTGATTGGGACCACCTTAGATCTTTCTTTACAGTTATTTGCAGACACCCGGCCTGTCTCATTTGACATGAGATGCAAATCCGAGAGCAGCCAGCAAAGTTCCGTCCGCGTAGCGTGTACACTGACCGCATCTCTAAGTGACGTTAAATGTTTGAATATATACACCGCCGGTCAACGGTTCCGGCTTTCCTTGACTTCAAAGTAGCCTTTGACTCCGCAGACAGGTCAGTTCTTCCACGTATACTTGGTCAAAAAGAGACGCCCGTGAAGTTAGTACATTGCGTACTACCCCCCATTTCTACCTCAACCGTTCCGCTATTTGGGTCTTATTCTCCAACTTCCACCGTGGTCCTTACTCGAGCAACCCAAGCCAGGCCAGAACACAAGCTAACGTAGCGCGCACTCCGGAGACTGTATCAATTGAGGTCTGCTGGAACTACGAAAAGAAATTAGGGGATCTAAATCCCAACAATTTCATGCCACTTTCTCCATCTGGACGTTACAGACTAAGTTGTGGTTATTCTGCTTCTGCTACGGCTTGCTGTGCTCAAGTTGATGTGTCATCTACCTCACGCGCTAAGCTTCCATTGGTCAAATGGATTCATGTAAATAGCCTGATGGCCGACTGGCCACTTCGATGAAAACCCTCGTTGGCCGAAGTGCTGAATGGTACTTCTTGGTGTCCTCTGAGTGCAGTAGCTAGGCTTTACTGTGTCTTACCTGTGTATCTTTGCGAATGATGTCGTTTTTCTTTTTCCAGGCAAGACGTACCATCGTGATCCCCTTTTGTAGACTATGGTCCAGTAAGTTTCCTCTACAAAAGCTGCTCCCAGATCAGGATGTTGGAAGAACACACATATTCCTGAGAAACTTTCGTCATAGAAGCTGCGAATGCACAATGAAAGCGCAAGATTCCAGAATTCAAACATCAGCGCATCTTAATCGTCACGTCTCGAAGGGACTAATTATCACTAGGTCAGCAAACTGCCTGTCGGTGGTAGGATTGCCAGACAGCCCGCGCGCTACGCGGTAGGCGCGTCAACAATCTGGGTACAAGCATCCTATTTCGCGACTTGCTTTAGCGTGACTGGAAAAATCCTACCAAGCCAGTCGCACTGAGACTTTATTCAGCATAACTTGAGAGCGTTAAGGTGACTTACCGGTAAAAGATGTGCAGCGGCAGCTGGACGGTTGCAGGAAGTTCTCCACGGCGAAGAGGTTGGCTGCCGCTAGAACTGAAGGCAACAGTACACAACACTGAGGAGGAGGCCTGTTTGCGAAGCGCACTTTTAGTCCTCAGTGGATCAAACAGGGCTCACATGTACTGATAAGGGGGAAGCCAAGTTTGCCTTGCTTTTGGGCTCGAAGCAACACCATATGAAATTCAGACCTTGCATGGTACTGCAATCGTATGTAAAAGATATCCATGTCATTTTTCCGGCCATACCCCTATGGATGTGGTTATTGACGGTTTTTCACTGCAGACAGGTTGCCGAATACCAAGAAGTGGTCTCTGAACTTGGGTACACAGGGAATGACTACACACTAAGTGGGAATAACGGCTTTTGATGGAGCGTGGCTGCAGTCCGTTGCCTTCACACTATCGGAAGTAGGATCCCCGTGAGTGTCTTTCCACGGCCGGCCCCTGAATTTCAAACACCAGGAGTAATTTTTCATAGGTCAGTCGATCAACGCCTGTGCGGCTGTCGCAAATCTCTCCTCAGAGAATGTCAACCTCTGCGGCTGATCGATCAGCGTTCTTCTCTGCATGCTCCTGCACAGCCAGCTGAGCCATTTTTAGGCTTTTGCCGTGGGTTTAGAGTTCACCGCTGAGCATTCCTCGTGCGCTAAAGAAATAAACACCAATAATCCTACGTGTCACTTGTTCCACCTTTGCGAGATTTGCCTCAACAAGGCAGCCGCCTTCTATGGCTTGCGTTTATGAGCACATGGGTGCGGAGCAAAAAAAGAGCACCTCGGCAGAACTGTTCCCACGCATGATTTGTGTATTAAAAGGCGAACAAAACCACGCACTGAAACGGGACAACGAAAAAAATAAGTAACGACGCCGCATAACGGGAAATGGAAACCGGTTTCGCATGTACTAGCGCCTTTTTCGTCCCGTTAGATACGTATTTTGCTTCGGTGGCAAACGGTCGCCCGAATCCATGGCAAGGGCAACTGAGCCGTCCAAACGTGCCGGTTAGAAAACCGTCGCGTCTAAGACTTCCGAATACGATTTCTCGTTGTTTGTGCACTGGTACGTCTGAAATTTGTTCCGTTTTTGCCTCTGGCGGAATTCCTTCTAACATGTTGTCGGATTTTCGTCTGTTTTGCGTATGCTGCCGAGCACATATTACGCTCCTGAGCGTGGATTAAAGCAGATACAGAAAAATGCAAAAAATTATCACACACCCCTTACACATGCTGAACTTTCTAGGTCCGGAGGACATATATCGAAGTACAATCTTCTTGCCTGCCAGATCAAGGATATTTTCTTCTTGTCGCTACTCTAAAACCTCCTGAAACCATGTCTATAGAGGCTGACTACTCTTTCCGACGGTGGGGCTACAGTTACATATCTGAAAGCGTACAAAACATGTAGCACCAACAAATGGCTCCGCCCACTACTATAACCATTTCTCTGCATTACCAGACTTCACCTTGGAATTTCGTTGCATGGTTTATATCCAGTTGTCTTATGTCCACCTGACCACCAAGGCTTTCAGCGCCAGCTCCCGCTTGCTCTCTGCCGTTTTTCAAATTGCCAGGGAAAAGTAGCCGCCCTGGACTTGGTCAACAGGATCGCTATTTACACATGTTGAGTTCCTACAACCGACAAATCAGTCCGAAGTTTATGCAAATGTTGAGCCAGCTGACACTTCGTTTAAATTTATTCGTCGCTTTCATCAATTCTGATATAAAAGCCAGGCCATTAGCCATCACTACTTGGAGAGTTTTCAGTCAACGTGATCGCAAACAGGCTGCAATGGATCTGACTTTCTCAGTAGCATTCACACTCTCCTCCTGAAGGAAGCCAAAGCAAAGTAGTTTGCTCAGATATAGCCCGACCACTACGCTTGACCTACACGTCACTTTTGCCACAGCTGTAGAAGGAATATGCATTGTTCACGCTCAGCCTATTCTTACATATACAGTAATTTGCATGCCAATTCGTATTTCACACGAGACTCACACAATCTCAACTGGAACCCTTGTTCACGGGGTTCTCCTCCAGAATTCTCAGCAGTCTTACGGATAATGGTTTACCTCTACATATCTCCAAAGAAGCCCTCAACGGGGTTAATGTAAATCGGAACTTCTGTAACCCATGACGACAGAATTATTACCCCATTAATCTGCTGGCCCCACATGACTTCCACATCTTGGACCCCAACATCAACCTCCGCTACAATTTGGCTCCGCAGAAATACATAATCAGGCATCCAGTAGAGTAAGTTACCTGACAGCCAGGTAGATTCTCAAACGTACCGGCACCCTGACGATTCGTAATCTAGGGCGGTAACTTCGCTGACCACTCTGCAGCTCCGTCAACCAGACTTCCCGCTGAACAAAACATAAACCCATCAACGCACAGACAACCAATTTGTCTCCCACAGCGACCGAAGTAAACAAAAATCCAATCATACGGTCGGAAAATCCGACGAATTGTCCTTCGGAACCCCCGTCAATTCCAGTCGTACAAGAGACAGCTCTTTGATCTCCATGCCATCTCTCGCGTCAAAATACATACCAGTCGCAGCCTGGTCCACGTTTCAAGATGCACGACTTAATGGTCGTCTTACTTCCAGCCTCTTCAGGAAAGGTGCAGATTGTAAGCTGCACCTATGCAACTCGGAATAGAGGAGTGAACGAGGTTATAAAGAATAAGGGTGGGGTGGTACGGTCCAGGGTATGGTCTTTGTGACCCTTGCACTCAGTTGGAGACGCCTTAGGAATTTAGGCTAATCGATCCATGGAATTTTTATTATCCGTCCCTTCCTGGATTGTCTGACGTAGTTACCGGGGTTGTAGGCAACTCAGAATGCTAGTAGTATATAGCCAACATGTGCCCATTCATGCACTGTGTACTCTAGTTCCATTTAAGGACATAAAGCACAAACCAATTAAACTTTTTGGGTTTGCGACATAGAAACATCAGCCATCAGACCACAGCTGATGTCTGTGATGACAAAAAGTTACTGTCGACGCAAAATTTAGCCACTGCGTGTATCATATCCCCACCTTATCTAAATGTCAACATCATCAGACACCCAATTATCCGCAGCCGTAAAGACTTTCTACCCGATCGTTATATTCTTTTCACTAAATTTGCCCTCAATATACCTCCGAAACGAATTGTTTTTCCTGCCCATGCTATATATTCCCTTCCGTTTATCCTGTCTCACTGTACTTAATGGAGTACAATCCATAATAGTAAGACGCCTTATCCGCTTTGACCAGTGAAGTGAAACGACAGAAAGTACAATGCTGAAAACCGCCTGAGTAAAGTGCGCCAGCGTGTAGCGTAAGCCCCCCGCGCCGTACAAGTTAGCAAGACCACCCTTCATATGTGCTGTTACCTGTTGAAATTTGGCTCACTCCAGATGAACTTTATTCAGAATGTGAACTCAAAGGTCACTCACAAAAAAGATGCACGACTTAATGGTCGTCTTACTTCCAGCCTCTTCAGGAAAGGTGCAGATTGTAAGCTGCACCTATGCAACTCGGAATAGAGGAGTGAACGAGGTTATAAAGAATAAGGGTGGGGTGGTACGGTCCAGGGTATGGTCTTTGTGACCCTTGCACTCAGTTGGAGACGCCTTAGGAATTTAGGCTAATCGATCCATGGAATTTTTATTATCCGTCCCTTCCTGGATTGTCTGACGTAGTTACCGGGGTTGTAGGCAACTCAGAATGCTAGTAGTATATAGCCAACATGTGCCCATTCATGCACTGTGTACTCTAGTTCCATTTAAGGACATAAAGCACAAACCAATTAAACTTTTTGGGTTTGCGACATAGAAACATCAGCCATCAGACCACAGCTGATGTCTGTGATGACAAAAAGTTACTGTCGACGCAAAATTTAGCCACTGCGTGTATCATATCCCCACCTTATCTAAATGTCAACATCATCAGACACCCAATTATCCGCAGCCGTAAAGACTTTCTACCCGATCGTTATATTCTTTTCACTAAATTTGCCCTCAATATACCTCCGAAACGAATTGTTTTTCCTGCCCATGCTATATATTCCCTTCCGTTTATCCTGTCTCACTGTACTTAATGGAGTACAATCCATAATAGTAAGACGCCTTATCCGCTTTGACCAGTGAAGTGAAACGACAGAAAGTACAATGCTGAAAACCGCCTGAGTAAAGTGCGCCAGCGTGTAGCGTAAGCCCCCCGCGCCGTACAAGTTAGCAAGACCACCCTTCATATGTGCTGTTACCTGTTGAAATTTGGCTCACTCCAGATGAACTTTATTCAGAATGTGAACTCAAAGGTCACTCACAAAAAGTAAGGTAATAATAATGTTTACTCACAACTGGTAGGTAGCATGTTCAGGCAGTTCTGATCACGAGATTACATTCAGAATAAAGCATGAATTTTTCGTAGTTGCAGGTAATGGACCGAGTGGGCGAGAAAGTACAGTCAGGAGTAGGAAGGGATTTGTTGCGGGTGTGCTATCAAACTGGGTATGGCAGTGCCGTGCCATCATTGCACTGTGGTACTTCGGTTTATTGACAGCTCCGTAACGGACGTCACGTTTGTGGTGATTAATCTGGGACGTGCAATTCTGTAAGCACCGCGATTAGTGAGTTGGCCGGGAGAATTCTGGGAGATAGGACGAAGCCAATATAAGATCGCAGGTATTTTTCCGGTCCAGTTGGGGATCTCTGGGGGTGTAAATCACTGACCAGGTGGAATGGATAACAGCGAACAGGGCGTCTAAACCGGGTATTGCCGAAGTTCAAAGCTTGGTATTGCGAGGGAAGGGGATAAGGACAGTAAACTTCGGTGAGTTCATGGAGATATCTGGTAGGATAAAGTGCTTTAATACAGAGAAAAACTGAACGTTTACCACAGTCAGGTTGGCGACAGCAGGTGACTAAATGAGACAGGATAGGAGTACATTTGTACTTGTTAGAATAGCGATCAAGCACGGGTTGAGTTTGCTAGCAAATGCTATTATAGCATAAGAGGCTTAGAGCAAACCGGTATAAGCACGTAGAAGTGGTGTGGAATACAGAGAAAAACTGAACGTTTACCACAGTCAGGTTGGCGACAGCAGGTGACTAAATGAGACAGGATAGGAGTACATTTGTACTTGTTAGAATAGCGATCAAGCACGGGTTGAGTTTGCTAGCAAATGCTATTATAGCATAAGAGGCTTAGAGCAAACCGGTATAAGCACGTAGAAGTGGTGTGGTTAGGGAAATCAAACATACTTACTGACGGGAGTAGGACCTCCAAGATGATGGACTAGTTTATCTGGAATTTATTACGTGAGTTTGACACCGAACACGCCACTTACAGTCCAAGGAGAGGCATACGAATTTGTGAAGCGTTATATGTACATTCGAAGTTGTATTGGTTCTGATTGTAATGTGACAGATGAGGCCGATGCACAAATCTGAAAGGCACGGTTCGCGTTTGCTCATTTGAAATATCTGTGGCGTTAAAGATATATCCCTTAATATCAAGAAGCGTGTGTATCACGCTGCAGTAAGGGCTGTTGTGTTGTACAGCTGTGAGACTTAGCCTTTCCGAGCAGCGGAACTAAGACGTCTTTGGATGTTTGTCAACCGGTGTCTCAACCGTAGCTGGGCGATATGTAGACAAGGTAGACAACATTGTCTTCGCTGCCTCCGAAGGTGTCGAGCCGAGATGTGCGCTGCCAGGGAGGTTAATAGATTTGAAGTCTGTGCACCGGGTTTCAGTCCAAGGTACAAAAAGGACCTCTGCAGCGTGCTTGTCTACCTCCTGCATTGATGGCTTTCAGAAATGCTTTTCATTTTCAGGGTTGTTTTGCCCTTTAGGGTCCAGTTTTCGCGGGACTTCTACCTTTTTTTGACGAAACTTTTTCATCGTCAGCGAAAATTTTGACCATCGCTGCTCGCAGCTGGTTTATTGCCGCTTTTTGGACGACTAGATTTGTTTTTCTTCGAGAGTTTAGGGCAACCATGCGTCCATTTGTTTTTTGGGCATTTAGTCGCGGTTTGATCGATAAGATGTCTCTCTGAGGTCCTGTGCGTTTAGCAAAATCAGCAACAAGTAGTTCTTTGGGGGAGGGGCTCCGGAAGGCTCTTTTTTAGCGAAATGCACCTAGAAGCTCGCCAACAGCTTTCTGATTTGGCGAATTCTATGCGGGTTGTCTGACTGCAGACGCCTTTTTTCGCTTTTACGCGTCACCGAGTCACCCGTGATCAGCGTGGCTAACTAGGTTTGCGGAGAATTTTTTGGTTCGCTGTTGTCGAGTCTGTTGCTTTGGCTTTGGAAGGATGTGGGACCATTATCAACAGGGTTTTTTAGTCTCACTTCAAGTCCGTTGATTTATTCTCTGAAAGACTACCCTGGCTGGCCTCGTTGTTCCAGTGCTTCGCCTTCCACGATTTACAATTTCTTATCACATAATAAGGACGCTCTGTTGTTCTGCGTTCCTCTCTTTTGTGCGGTTGCCCGACAAGTGCTTAGTATAACGAATTGATCGCACTTTCGTTGGTACCTATAGGTTGCGAAATGAGCATGTCATTGTCAGGACCACGGTATCCAAGCTTGATTGAGGAGAGGTCAGTTACTTCAGACAGTGGATAGTACACTAAGATCCCAAGGATAAATTAGTGTTCAAAGCCAAGGGATTGAAGATATGGTAGGCCGGAACTGCACATATTTTGAACGAGTGGTATGCGTACGAATAATACGCGTGGGGCTTCACACCCACGGAATCACGATTAATCTATGATGTATGCATAAATGAATGTGGCGTACAGATCCTCGCCATGCAAACCATACAGCATGTGCTGACTGTCATGAAGTACCACTTAACCTAATGGTCAGGACGAACTATTTGGCGTTGTCAATCGGGTCGCCTGCTGCAGCGCTAGGAAACGTCTTTCTACACAAATCGCGGATGACCACTCCATTTTCGGGTTTCGCGGACAAAAAGGACGCAAGTATTGTTCACGTACTCTTTTAAGGTATTTTCACATGGGCTATGGGAGAAAACACGTTGAAAAATCAAGCTATCAAAGTGTCCCTCTCCATATCCGCGGAGAATTCATGCTGAGACCTGACCACCACTGAAATTGTGACTTAGGCGCCCGAGGCAACCCGTATTTACGCCTAAACAAATTTCAATAAAACTGTGACGCCCCCATGGGATTTTTAGAAATGTGAATAACTATTGTCAACTGCTAATCCTGTATAGAAAAGTTTTTGTCGTTCAAACTATGGTTTCAGAGAAATTAGTTTGCGCATCCAACGAGAGGCCTTTCATCCGTGTCAGCCAACGAAAATATGAATTCCGCGCCAAAGTTGAGCTCCAGTCCTTTTAAACGGGTTCAAAGAAGACCGAACCTGCTCAGAAAGCTTTCATAGTTTCCAAGTAGTACTACCAAATTGTACAAATATAGGCTATTCCCTTTGCTTGTCTATGCTTTTAGCGGAATTTTGGGTGTGCCTCTACCGAGAGATCCTCTTTTTAGCCCGTCAGTGGACCGTCTGACAACCGTTCTATAATGAGTATTTGGAAACTACTTGCTCTTATCATCGTCATAGATCATCATTCGCCTTGGTGCTCTGCGAGAGGTTTACGTGATCCTCAGGGGTCGGGATGGCTCAGCGGTTAGAGCTCGAGCGTACTGACCGGAAGGTCTGTGGTCCGAACCCTGCCTCTGTCTCTCGACTTCCCCTGTCTAGGCTTGGGCAACCTGGCAGTATCCGAGCCCTCGTGCTTCCTTCGGGTGGCATGGCAGCTAGGCACCGAAAGGGTGCGACAGCTGAACGATTTTTTTAATTTTCTTTACGTGATCCTCTGGACAATCACGTACAATTCAGGTTGAAAGAATGCAAGGCGGTTTGAGCGTAGATTTCTGTGCTGCAGCCGGTCCATTGGAAAACTTCTTGCGCTCTGCTGAGCCCTCCAGATTAAAACCCTGGGCGAGAAAATGCAGTATTGTACAAAGCAGACCGTGACTGGACCGTGGTGAATATCGGAACCTTATCATGCAATTCCATGCAGCAATCTGGTTTCCCGCTTTTCCGTATTAATTTTATAATTCTACTCCCGTTAAAGTTATTGAGCGGTAAAAACAAAGCGTTCAGCTGTAACACTCTCTTGGCGCCTAGCTGCCATGCTACCTGGAGGAAGCACGAAGGCTGGGATACTGTTAGGTTCCTTAAGCCTAGACAGAGGTAGTCGAAATTCCGAGGTCGGTTCCAAACCAAGGACCTTTAGATCAGTAAATCTGCACTCCAAACACTGAGCCATCTTACTTTCCTACTGAGTGATAACGGTTTTGAAATGAAACATTGCAACGCAGTGAACAATTGTTCACTCCCATCACCGATACCGTTAGCGCAAATGGTGTCGTGTCTGCTGACGACCAAGTCTTAGGACTTCCGGCTCCTTTGTCTATCGTTACGTCAGCGCAAACCTAAGAAGACCAATGACCCTGGCGAGTTACCTGAAGAGAATGAATAACGTGTTGAGTCGAAATGCAGCCCCCGCTACCAATCAGTGTCTCACGGTGCAGATAAGTGGCAATGATACCGTCCATTGGGAGGAAAAAGGTTTGTAATAAAATTAGGCGGAAATTTCCACTCGGAATCAGCTTTGAAGTCAGCCACCACGCAACTACAATTGCGGGCTTATCTGCACCGCTGTGAACTTATTTCGAACGTGGCCGCCCTCCATCTAGTTTGCACAAGTGTCGAGCGTCTAGAAAGACACCGGGTTCAAGGTATTCAGTTATCGGCGGAATTTTACCGTATCTTACAAAATATGGATTTACGTAGCGGATTCATGTGTGCATATGACTAAGGAAACCAACAAGTGCGTCTGGTTTCAATGGCACATAGGAAAGCACATTCACGTCGAAAGTCAACGATCCTATATGGTGCAAAATGCAGTCTTGAGTCCAATTGCTGGAGGCCCTTCGGTATTCTTGCTAACAGCGGTCTACTAGAGGGAGACTAATGATTAGCAGCACTGTGATGACCGTGATTCCGTAACAGCATCCTGAGCGATTAGTCGGTGTGACTCTGGAAGAATACTATCAAAATATAGGCAGATTTTCTGCTCGCCGTTACCTCTGCCGACGAACTACCGCTTGCCAGATTGGGACTTCGGTTTGCTCTGTAGCATTCTCCTCTCTGTGGTCCAATAAATCCATTTGAAAGTGCCCATATGTCACTACATCTGTCGATTAAAGTTTGAGTGGTGTGGTGTCCGGCTATACTGGAAGCCATTTTGGCGATAGAAAGGCAATTTCAGTGGTAAAAAATGCAGTAAAGTTATGCGGCCACAACGTAACCATGATTTCGGAGCGACTGCCACCAAAACATTTGGTAGTTTTAACTTGGTGGGGCTACAAGTGGTTTGCTTTATGGGAAATATTTGTGGATCTTACTGTAGTCTTTTGCTGGAAGTCGCTAAGCCTTCCGGTCATCCGGGCAGTCAACGCATGGCCTCAGCCATGGGTTTCTGGGGGTTTTTTTAAACTTGCCGTGAGCACAATCCTGTTTTTCGGTGTGACTGACAACAGCGCGAGGTGCCCCAAATTTTAAGACGCGAACTTACCAGAATGTCCATGGTTTGAACCCAAAAGCTGCGTCTAGCCTGCTCCTGTATAGGCTTGGGTAACCTGGCAGCATCTCAGTCCTCGTGCCTCCGTCAGTGGCATTGGTACAGAAAGTGTGTTAGAGGCGGACGACTGGCGACGACTGCCATTTGGAACAACTTTGGAGCAGTTCCTCCGGCTCTTCACCCCTACACAGCCAGTACGGGTAGCTGCGGGCTAAAGCATTTGTGCAATCAACCTCAGATTTCTCAAAATGGAATTGTTCAGGACTTTACTCTGTAATTGTGAGGTCAAACGCCGTGTCACTCTACCTACGAGTGTTCAGATTGGAAGAAGTTACCGTGAGGGTAAGGGCGTGGAAACAGCTAAATTTTTGAAGAATAAGTCCGCGAAGTGTGACGTCTCGTGCTTTTGACAGTTTTACCACGTCTGTCGTCAACTCCGCTGGTTTTGCTAGATACCCACATCTCACCGCGTCTGCAGTGGCGGACAAATCTTCCCATAACTCCGTTTCAAATGTGGTGGCCATAATCTGCACTCCATGACAAACTGAACCCCTCTTTGACAATTTCATGTGAAGTCACGGATTCACGGATTGATACACAGGAGCGAGGCTTTTGCCCAAGTTTCCCGGGTCGGTTTTGTTCTTGTCGTTCAGCAGCTGTCGTTCACCTGAAAGGCACAAGTGAAAAAAGGGTGTAGCACTGCTCTTTAAGTTCTCAGCGCGGGGCAGTATGTTTGCCAGCGCGAGGACTCGCGTAAATAAGTGTCTAATAGTGTTTTGAACTGAGTTCTAGAGGGAGCGTGGACAACCGTCTCAGGAAGGTTATTCCACGCAGCAACTACCCGAAATGAGAAAAAAGTTTGCCTAATGAAGGTGTGCGCTCTGAGCTTAAAAATCTTCTTACCGTGTCCCCGCCGTGTGTTTGCTGGGTCAACGGTGAAAAACCTGTTGGCCAAGCCTTGTTCAAACAGGGCGTAAGTAAGAATTAAGTCCCCTCGGAGGCGACGATACTCCAAGGGAAAGAGGTCGAGCACCACGAGACGCGTTTCGTAGTCCATGGACTTGAGACCGGCAACCATTTTCGTAGCAGCTCGCTGGACACGCTCAATGAGGATTACGTCTTTCGTGCGTCCTGAGTAGACAACCGGGTTGGCATATTCAAGGAGCGGTCTGACATAGGCCCCATAGAGTATTTGGAAGTCCGTGCGAGTAATACGAGAGAAGGTACGCCGAATCATCCGTAGAACAGCGAATGCCTTCTGAGCCGATTTCTCAAGGTGCAGTGAGAAGGACAGGTTTGGAGAGAGCCAGATACCCAAATCTTTTTTGGCATCTATCCTCGTGATGTCTTCTGGTCCTTTCTCACCATGCATGACAAAGGAGTTCGCTGAGTCTCCTCCAAATGACATATGGACACACTTCGTCATTCAGAGGAAGGTGCCAGTCCAGCGACCACTGCTTTGCGGCGTCTACATCACTGTGACAGTATGCTGCTGCAATTAAGTGGGCCGATATATGCCAGTGGATCTATCGGCTTGCACTGCGGATAGTGACATCTGTGTTCTTTTTAGTGGCATACTAATAATACAGATTTATTTGTCAGGTTTTACCAACCTTCCCTTACCTCGCCACATTACGGAACCTCTGGATAGACCAAGCTTGGACAGAAGCAGTCAAGACAGAAAGATTGGGTTCGAAACATATACCTTTCCGTCAGTAGACCTCCGCCAAAGTCGCTTTAAGGAGATTTCAAAATTTCTGAGCCAGAACCGCCAGCTAGTGCTCGGTGACGACCGGCGGTTTTCGTGCTCGGAGATGCCCTAGAAGCGATGTTAACTGACTGACCAGCACCGCACGAGGGACCTTGATCCAAATTCATGTATGTGGCCAAACTACAGCGACTTTCCTTGTAATTTCGCTGTTGATTGTTCATAATAAATTTGCTTTCTGGGTGGATGACTCTTCACTTCAATAGGGTTCTGGAACCGAGTTGCAGTCAGTCAAAACCATCTGACAAGAAACAATCATAAACTTGTGCCCGCTTTTTCTTATATAGAATCTTTGATGCCAACATGTGCATCGGCTTCAATTCTCTCCTGGACACCAATGTACAGGATTGAATCGTGATTGAATCGTTCTGTTATCCATCAGCCTCAATAGGCAAAACACGCAAAGAGGCTAGTTTTCCGGAACGGAATAACAGGTAAATGAGAATTGCTAAGAAGTAGAAGCGCTTTTCAGAGATCCCGAATTGAGGAGTCCAAGCGCACTTAGTGTGGAAAAAGTGAATTGCATGGAGACAGTCGAACCGCCGACTGAGCTACCGAAGACGCTTGCTCCTAATCACTCTCGTGAACTTGGACCTCACTGCTAATTCGCCATGCCGCCGCCCAATGGATTAGGTCACTACTGTTGAGCCCATTGGGTGAATTCTATAATAGATCAAACGTAAAATTCAAAAGGCCCTCGTTTTAATTCTCAAACAAGATGGATCTAAGCCCTATATGGATAACGAAATTGACGTTGATGAAAATGACGAAAAAGGTGAACGGATGAACATCCGCTGCTGTCGCGTGCCGCCCGCATACAAAGCAGTAGAACAGAGGCGATTGCCGGGTCAAATTATCGTGTATCCGAAACATGAATTTACTGCGGCAAGGGCAAAGCGACTGAATCTCTCACTCACACAGTTATTCAGCTTTGTGTTCAGCCCAGCAAGCGTTTCATAAATCACTTGTCGTTGTCGATCTGGTAGCATGCACGAGGGATGGAAACCTCGTGTGGTGGACGGGTGCACCCTGCAGGTAGGGTCGCTCTGTTACGTTGCACCATGGTACGTTCGTATACCCGCCACCCCTCCAGTAGCACGGGTGCATCGCCCATCGCCGGTGGTTCTGAGCCTGGCCTTTAAATTCAGGAAATCAAAAAAAAGTACCGCTGACTTCTGTTTGTTGCTGGGCTCGCCTGGGTTGGGTTTTGTATCTGGCAACGCCATAAACCACAGATGAAGAAAACTGACCTCTCATCTGTAAAAAACAATAAAAGAAAAAAATACACCTGGAATAGCCTGAAGATACTCTGCAATGCCCATGGCTTACATCGACGAGCATAGCTGTATCTGCCTTCATCAGAACAGAGGCTACACCGCACCAAAGCCCACTCCGTCAACCAAACAAAGAACACATCTACCTGCCGCTCCCAGTGGTAGACATGAAAGTCTTCATCATTGCACCACTTACAGATTAAAGCTTATAGCAGTGCTTCGGGGACTGGTGACTATTTCTCTTGTACATGCTTTCTCTCCTGGTACTGTCCAACCCATGTAATAAATAACAGATTAACCAGTTATCTCGGAAGTTCACTCCCGTCCGCCCTTATACATCTGATTTCCACACCACCACTTTGCATGCTTATATCGGCCTTTACTAGATCCCTTGTAATTTAATATCGTATGTTAGCAAACCCACCCCTTGGTCGCTAGTCTATTAAGTACAAATTCATCTATATCCTATTCCATACAATCACTTGTCATCACCCTAATCGCGGCAGACGTCAAGTTTTTCTTTCAATGTATATTAATGCACATTACCCCATTTGTTGTCTTTTCAAACTCACCATGCTTTACTAATTTCATCCCACCCCCTCATCTTCCCAAGCTTCGAACTTCGGCAATGCCTGGTTTGGAGGACCTGGTTGGCTGTTACCCACTCCACCTGGCCGGTGATCTTCAACCACAGGATCCCAAAACGGACCAAAAGAACCCTGCGATTCCATATCGGCTTCGCTCCACCTTGTTTCCTCGGCCAGCCTGAAATGAATCCCGCTGCCCAAAGAACTGCACACCCCAGCCCACTCACCTTAAAATGTGACGTCCGTTACGGGGCTGTCCAAAAACTGAAGCATGTCAGGCCAATGATGGCACGGCACTGCCATACCCAGTTCGATAGCACACCCGCAACTATTCCATTCCTTCTCTCGACCGTGCCCTCGCCCACTCGTTCCATTAACTGCAAATACGACGAACTCCCCAATCGACCCCAGCTGACTCCATGACACATTCATTCCAACCTGCTGAACTGTTGGTTGAAATTTAACCATCTCTGTGTTACTGTGCTTCCCACCAAATCCAATAACCTATACAGTTCGCGTTCCGGCTCGTGTGTTGCCACCATCTCTTCCAAAGGAACTATTATGCCCGCCTCCACAACAGCGACACCAGTGAGTCACTACAGTTTAACTGTATACCATGTTTCTGAGATCCCTGCTACCATTTACCCGCTGCTGGTCCCTCCATTTCATCATCCCCACTTACGCTTTTGTGACCCTGGCCACGAGCCCAATAGTCCAAGGCCGCGAGGCCTCAGCGGTTGTTTTTGGCTTCAGTTCAATTTGATCGGCTGGATGATGCCAACTTTGCTGCTTCACCAGATCTGATGTTCTGGTTTCTGATTTTCCACAGCTTACATTTCTCTTGTCATATTTCAGGCAAGAAGCCTCTTGTTTTGCCCTCCCTCGCTTTGTTTTTGCCCGCCACCTTCAAATCCTAACGATCTGACCTTGCTTGATGTTCTCTTCGACAAAGAGCTTTCCTGCTCGTGCCGGTTTAGTGACGACCACGTTTACATTGGATACAGCTCACCGCCTATGGCGCTGTCCTCTTTCCCACCCAAAACCCCTGTACTCACAGTCCCACCAGTCATACCTTTATTCTGACTGTAACCTTATGATCATGCCTGACGGCATGCCCCCACAAGTTGGGAATAAATATTATTATTATTATTTCCTGGTGGCTCCTCAGCAGTCATCTGGCGCTTTCGTCTTTCCTGGGGCTTGTCGAAGGGTTTTCGGTACCTTCATGAGTAGTTTCGTTTCAAGAAAGTATTATTCAGCGCCTTGGGCATCGTGCTAACGTGGGAAGGCATCTGCAGAGCATATTAGTTGAAGTGTGTCGAGATTTCTGTTTCAAGCTTCAATTAACCTCAAATTTTTCGGGAATTCTGGGGCGTTCATAACAGGCCATAGACTGTTAGGAAAACCTGTCAGTTGCCTCAGAAAAGCGAAATATGATATTCACTCACGGATTTGCACGTGCCCAGAGGGACAGGTTGCAGCAGACTTTATGTCCACTGTTTCATGTATTGCAAGTGGCCTCAGACATCTCCCCTCAAAGACGCACTAACCACATAACCTGCTTCTCTACCCCTTTGACACAAGTCCTTAAACTGTCCCAGCGAGTCAGATATGCTAGTTCGCAACCACTACTAGGATCTTTTTGATGTGAACAGTGGAAAATCAGGATATTTTCTGCGTTTCACACACTGAACAATCTGATAAAGCAAACTGACCCTGGCTACTCCATTTTCTGCCCCGTCCAGAGTCAATAGGTTAACCGTGGTCAAGGAGAAAAACACGTGAAAGGAGAATCTGATGAAAGGAGTGACACCGCTGCTTTATGTTCCCACTTTTGTAGGGCGCTCTGCCTCGTGCAAAGTTGGATCTCATTACATGAGCTAACTAACTGTGAAACCTGTGATTCACTTTCACTTTGGTTGCGCCGATACCAAAAGGAAAACCGGCTTGACAACGATCAGGCAGTGGAAATCTTTCCCTCGTCACTTTCGTCAGTGACATGGTGAACTTCGTTTTGTTAATCCGCCGTCTTTTCTGACGAATGTCTGCGAAGCCCCCTTTCTCCTTCCCTATGAAGTCTAATCAGCCCATCCGGCCACTGTTCATTTCTGCAAAACGTCCGCCGTCTAACAGCGAAAAGAGTCGCGCATCCATTGCTTGATGTTACTTCATGGGCCGCAGCCCGTGTGCTAGTAATAGTAATAATGTTTATTCCCGACCAGTCGGTGGCATTCGTCGGGCATGATCATACCGTTCCAGTCAGAATAAAAACAGGACTGGCGTGATTTGCGGATGCTCGGGATTGCGTGAAAAAGGGACAGTGTCACGGACAGTGGGCATTATCCTATTTAGACTTGGCCACGCCTAAATCGGATTAAGCGTAGAAACACAGTTACTAGGACTTTATCTTTCTTGTGAGAAGGATGCAAGGTTGAGACAATATCAGATCGCAATGATTTGAAGGTGACGGGCAAAATCAAAACGAGCGAGAGCAAAACAAGAGACATCATGTCTGGCACATGATAAGAGAATTTTAAATTGCGAAATATGAGGAACCAGAAGAACGGAGCTGGAGAAGCAGCAGGATTTCCACGGTCTGTCAGTCAGTATTAAGCCAAAAACACCAGTGAGGCCTTGCGGCCGTGGACTGTTGGGCCAGGGTCACGAAATGCGTTGGTGTGGTTGATGAAGTGGTGGAATCAGCAATACGGATAAATGACAGCAGAAATATCAGAATCGCGGTGTACAGTGAACCTGTAGAGACTCAATGGCGCTAGTGTTGGAGTGGAGTCGGGTGTAGAAGTCCCTTGGGAGAGGGTAGTGACGTCAAAGCATAAGAAGGGACGCAAACTATGCAGAAAATGACTGGATTTGTGAGGAGTGCATAATGAATAACCCCGGGATGTTTAGATCCGAACAGAAGTTTCAACAGATTAGAACGAACACGTCCCGGAGGCGATCTGGGCCAGGTGACGATTTCGATCGTAAGTGCGGGTAAGACAACGAGTGGGCGAGAAAGCACAGTCAGGTGGGAGATTAATAGTTGTAAGTACGCTATCAAACCGGGTATGGCAGTGTCGAGCCATCATTGCACTGACATATTTCGGTTTCTGTATAACGCCATGACGGAGGTCATGTTTGAGGTTGTTTGACTGAGATATGCAATTCTGTGAACGGCGGAATTTTTTGGGTTGGCCAAGGGAATCCGCAGTTAGGACAAAGCCAACGTAAGGTCGCAGGTATTTTCTGGACAAGACAGGAGTCAGTTCGGGCGCTAAGCACAGATCAGGTGGAATGGATGACGGCCAAACAGGATGTCCGAATCAGGTTTTTACAGATGGTCGAAACTTGGGGAGAAGAGGGACTGGGTTGAGATCAGTAAGGCGTGATGAGTTTTAGGAGTCATCAGATCGGATAAAGTCCATAAGTAGAAAAAAACAGAACACTTACCACGATTTAGGTGGTGACAACAAGTGATTAAGTGAGACAAGCTAGGGGTGGATTTTATACTTAGCAGCCTAGCGGTCAAAGACTGGCTAAGCTTGCCAATATATGCTAATATCGTACTAGAACAAATCGACATAATTATGCAGCGACGTGGCGTGGTGAGAGAAGTAAAACACAAGGACTGATGGCAATAAAACGTCCGAGATGCTGGACTACATTTTCCGAAGGTTATTACGTGATTTGGACAACACCACAATCTAGGATGGAAAGTGGATGTAAGAGGAATGGTCACCAGTCTCCGAAGGACTGCCATCAGTCTCAGTCAACAAGTGGTGTATGGCGAAATGCCTTTGAGCGCTTGTATGCTGGCAGTGGAGCGTTGGGAATCTTACCGTATTTACATTATTTATTTTTTGTATGTATCCACTACTTGGAACCATGGGTAGCTGTGTGCGTTTGGTTTGGTGGATACGGTGGGTTTTGGTGCATTGCAACTCCAAGTACGACGAAAATGATTACAGCTTTGCACGTCGATGTAAGCGGTCGTCATCGCAATGCATCTTCAGAAAATTCCATGTATATTTTTAAAGGATTATTTGACAGGCGAAAGGGCAGTTTTTTCTCCATCCGTAGTTTATGGCGTTGCCAGACATATGACTACCGGGTCGAGTTAGACACCAGCAGCAGCAAAACTTAAAACAACAGTGCTCTTTTATATGTTTCCTGAATTAGGAGTCAGACTCAGAACCCTCAGCGATGTGGCCGTTCTACTAGAGAGGTGGCGGGTATACGAACGCACCATGGCGCAATGTAACGGTGCGACCCTCCCTGCAGAGCGTACCTGGCCACCAAAATAGGTTTTTATCTACTCCACTAAAGGATCTATCAATAAACATATCGAAATTGATCCCATTTACCAGCAACTAAGAGTAAGAGAACACCTGAACCACAGAGCTTCGAGCTGCAAAAGTAATTAGACGAGGAACTCATAAGAAAAGCAAGAAAGCACCATTCAAACGGAAGCATCAGTTGGATTGGAGGAGGCACCCAACCGAAACACCAAATTAATCGGCGGACGCAGGGACACTGACCGCTACAGTAGAGAAAATAGGGCGGTGCAAGCAACCAATCAAGCTCGAGACCAAGTCAGGCCACAACGCAATGCCAATCAAGGCCAGAGAACGAACTACTAAAAATAGAAGGTCTTGGAATAACCAATCAACACAAAGGAACGCAGACCACAACGCAACAAAGATCACAAACGGATCAATAGATTCACGAGAATCGTTAAACCCCAAGCAGCCAATCAGGTCAGAAGATAACAGATGGTCTTCAAATGCTATATAAACGCACGCAGGCAAGGAAGAAGCACCCACCCAACTGCGCACTGATGATGTCTCCTCGTATGGTGACGAAACGTTTGCAAGCCAATTGCCAAGCTCGGCGAACAGATCAACAGCCACCTGATCAACAACCAATAAACTCACCCGAGCTACAAATATTCCAACGCATTACCAGGTTTTTATGGCGTTCCACGCTCAAAACAGCCCGTCGATGGGAGACTTTCGCCTGCCGAAAAGCCTCCACACGACAACAGCTATACTTCCTCCATGAATGCCTGCGGAAACACGTCCTTCCACGGAAATCCAGGCCACTAGAATAGCGCAGTCATTCCGGGCAAGCAAATAACATACAAACGCTGGTAAAGGCAGGTCGACTGGAAGGCAAGTAAAAAGGCAGCTATCAATGGGGAAGTGGGAAGGAAATGGTGATATTCAGAGCGAGTGCACTATGGCTAAACGGCGTCTGAGCATTGGTGTGAGCTCCCACGTCAGGCGGAGGCGTACTGCGGCTTTGTTTGTGTCCGTTTAGGGTTGTTGAGCACATCATCAGAAGTGCTATGTATATTTTGGCGTGTATTGTGCTCTAGCATAAAAAATGCTGGGCTCTGTTTGGTTTAGGTTATTTTGACGTGAGCCAAACAGGGCACTAGACATAGGTTATAGAGTAATCCAGGGTAATGACGTGGTAAGAATGAGGTATCAGTTGTCTGGGGATCCAGAGAAGAATGAATATTCGCGTGAATTTGGCAACCACACAGTTGTTGGTTTGACCCCCTTGTAACGTACTCTCTGGCGTCATTGCTTCTTTGTCTACGTGAGGATGGGGAAAAAACTTCACCTGTGGGTACCAAGCAGGATTTCTACATATCAGGGGCTGCGTCGATTACGCCTTCACAATTCGTGAGGTGTTGAAACAACAGGGCGCGAAACGAAGCTTCACACTGATGTATCAAATTTCTCAACCGTTCAGTGTTTTCAGCTACGTTTTTTCAACAGAGGATGTTCCAGAACTTCATAAACACGGTCCGGTGCTCATGTTCGTGCGCTTCCAGGTATGAAAACGTATGGGGTCCTCTAAAAGAGTCTCCACATAAGTTGCTTGCAGGATTGTCCATTCACCCGATTTTCGCTGAACCTCGCCACTGGTGTAATAATGAGGAGAACGCAGATGGGTCCTCGAAACACAGGTGCCCAAGTAGGCGTTGATGAAAACCTTATCGATTTGGAGTCTGCAGAGGAAATCCTGGATGACGAAAACAGTACAAGCTGTTTGAATAGGTTTATCACCATCACGCTATCCTTCGGCATATGCCTTATACGTACAAAGTGCAGTGTCATGTTTCAAAAATTGTAGCCTGCAATTCAGGAGGGATTGTTTGGGGTTATGGTGAATTCTACATGTGACGATAGTTGCATTATCTGTGTCAAATGCGCTAATGAAGTAAATTTGCGGATCTCGAATGCCCGAATCATGTTTGCCCATTAACGTCAACTGTGAAGACAAAAACATACAATTTAGGGCCTCAAGTGTTGCTTGAATAGGTGCAATAACAGTGTTTTCTAAGTTTAGTTCTCGGCCTGAACCTTCCATGATAACTACCAGAGGTGCACAACGTGTATTAACGTACAAAACCAGGTCAAAAACCTATGCACAGTGCCTCGTTCATAAAATGTGTGCAACAGCACTCTGGAACTTCTGGCGCCTTCTGGATGCGTCATTGGCAACCGCATGCGGCGTGAACTCGACCGCGATTGACTGTTGGTTCAAACTTTCGGCCAATCAGAGTACGCCTTGCTGCAGGACTGGTCTGTTCTTCTGGCCAATCGCGTGCGTGATGGGCTCCCTGGCCATATCATCGCTTAACTGCAAACGGGAAGCGGTTTGGGTTCGGTACTCCGCCTAACAGGAGGCTACAGTAAGGACTGTGTTGTTGATGATTGTGAGGCGTGGTGTCCGAGGGGGAACCATCCGACGTATCTTCAGGCTTAATATCTCAGAGATAGTATCGGTGTGTGCATGCTTTTCGTAGCGAGGTAATTAGATATCGGACGCCTGGTTGTGCACAGGGTACATCGACCGCGGACGACATCCGACATCATCAACCACCCTTATTTGGCAATGCATATCGTATGTTGAATCAGAGTCCGCGGAGACTAGTGTCGTCATTGCTTCCACTATAACGCAGACTGCGAGTTGAACAGCGTATGGCCTGACCGAAGGGTGTTGGTGTTGTTGTTACCCTCCGCCTTTCAGTACTTGTACTTGGCTGGTGACCTCGCTAGAAATGGCACGTAACCGAAGTGAACAGCGTCCTCACCTTCATTCTCTCAAGGTTGTTTGATTGGGGTCTTGGGGGTGTTCACAATTTCCCTCCTCAGGGTACACTGACACCCCCGTATTTACGTATCAACCCCAGTAAGCACATGGCCACCGGTGGCCAACGGTTGTGCCACCAGTGGCGTGTTTACTGGGAATTGTATCTGCTATGGCCTCCATTGCGTAGCTGTCTACTCTTACCTTCCCGAATCATCGGTAAACGAAACTGTGGCAGCTATGACCACCACGCAGCAAGTACGCGGCTTTTACAGCTGCTGCTGCTGATTATGTTTACGCACGTTAGTAAACCAATGAGTTGTACTGGAGAATGTCCTTACAGCATGCAGAGTATCGAGGCGAGATGGTTCAATTGGTTAGAACGCGAATTTAGTGACCGGAAGGTCCGTGGTTCGAACCCGACCTCTGCCTCTCGGCTTCTGTCTAGGCTTGGGCAACTTGGCAGTATCCCAGCCCTCATGCTTTCTTCGGGTGGCGTGGCAGCTAGGCACCGAAAGGGTGTTGCAGCTGAAGGAGTATAGTAGTAGTATACAGTTTCCAACCACGTTTGTTAGTGGATAGTCATCATTATTATCAGCTGTCGTACAGTGGTTGTAGCTTCCACAATTTGGTCCACCGATGATTTGGGGAGGTAGGGTAGGTAGTTGCGCATTTCGGGTGGTAGCAGATAAATTGGTGCGTAAATAGTGGACTTTTAAGGAAAGAAGCCATACATTGAATGCAATAGCTTGGATTTACGAACGCCATTGAGGGCGTGATTGGGCCATATCTGACTGTGTCTCTAACCATTGATGTAGCCCGTCTCGGGGTCCGCATCCAGGGAGACGGCAATGACCGCGGCTGAGTTTGCTGGTACTGGCTTTCTCACTTCTTTGCCAAGTCGTTGTTTGACCTAACCTGACTCGTTTCCACCCGTGGCGTGGTTGTGCAAGAAGAACCCTTCAAGGAAGTCGATCCACTGGCATGAGGACCACCTGGTCAAGCCAAAGCAACCTGTAAAGTGTGATAAGTTCATTTGTCGTGGGTGAGTTATTTCTTCCGAATACTGTTCGACGTACTTCAGCATTATCGATCCGGTGTTTGGTAGGACGGTCAGGTCCTAACGAACAATTCCACCTTTTATAATATTTCCCACAGGTTTCCTGCTGGATCTGAAAAGACCATCGCCCATGCAGCCCGATCTTTACCAACATCCAAACGCAATTACAGTCAAATAGAAAGAGAAGCACTTGCAGTCGTATTTACCGCGAAGAAATTCCACAAAATGGTTTACGGTTGCCATTTCACACTGTTCGCCGATCACAACATTTTCGGTTCGAAGAAAGGTGTTCTGATATACACGGAAAATCGTCTCGAGCGCTGGGCGACCATTCTCCATGGTTATGATTTTTCAATCAAATACCGGTCTAAGGATTCCATTGGCCATAAGCCTTATCAAGACTGATGACAGCCGGCAGAAGATACGGTTGTGGCTTCCATTTCTGTCGAGCCGGAAGTCTGCGCCATATTCGTTGCATCCTTTCGAACCCTTCCAGTTTTTTCAACAATGGTCCGGGACGAAACCAGATATGACCCCGTGCTCCAACAACCATTACACCTACCGAACACGCTGGCCATAGTCATTTATGAGGCATTCAATCCTTATTTCATAGACGATTTTCTGTATTTAATGTCAGTGATTGCCTTCTCTTTGGTGAACATGTTACAATACCAACCAAACTGAAAGCGCGGGTACTAAAACAGTTTCGTTTTGGACACCCAGGCATCAACCGCATGAAAGCCTTGGCGCGCAGTTATGTTTACTGACCGGGTATGGACAAACAGTCAGAAGAACTTTTACAGTCCTGTTCCAAATGTCAGTGTTCTGCTAAATCGCCGCGGAAGACCGAGTTATCTTCTTGGCCTGCACCAACTAACCCTTAGTCGCGTCTTACCATGGTTGACGCCGGATATAATCGTGATGGATCGCATCACTTTTCGCTTCTCGATCTTGCAGCTCACCCGAATCTTCAGTCGCTTCGGCACGCCAGAAACATTGGTTTCAGACAGCCGCAGTGCATTTACCTCGGCGAAATTTGCCTTGTTTTGCAAACAGAATGGTATTCGCCATGTTAAATCACCGGCATTCTTTCCTCAATTTAACGGCCAGGTTGAATGCTTTGTCGACGCTTTCAAGCGAGCACTTCAAAAACTTAAAGGAGAGGGAACGTCAGCGGAGATTATTGAAACGTTTTTAAGCTACCATGTGATACCTAACCCAAATGTGCCAAACAACAACTCACCCGAGCTGTCTTTTGTCTTCTTCCTTGAGGTTTTCCCACTCAAGTACTAGACCATCAAACGTGATAGAGTAAATTCCACCGAGTTCCTACATCACCCAGCTAGTACACAGACACAACAGTGTTCCCATCAGACTCGGGCAATGCTCCAGAGACATCGATGGTCAAACATTGAAAGTCTTGACATCCTCGGCGCGCAGCGGCTAGGTTTCTGACCCGTATAGCAATATGGATCGCACCGCAGCTTTGTAAACTCGACCCTTGACGGATATGCTGATGTCACGTCTACTCTACAGGTGATGCAGGTTCACAAAAGCTGCTTTGACCTTTCCAATCTGGATGAAAATATTATCTTTCGCTGGACGACCGGAACTGATACAGCTTCCCAGGTAGACAAACTTGTCTACTACCTCAAGTGGCTCATCCGCAAGCATGAGGCTAGGGTTCGACACTGCCCAGCCTTGGAGTGGAACTTTACGCTTTGCAGTTGTGAAGCGCATGCCAAACCGTGAGGTAGAATTATTTAAATTATTTAGCGTTGTTTACATTACCACGACATCAGATTCAAGAAAAGCTGTCGTCTGTGCACTCGATATCTGTGAGGGGACTCCCCGGGACAACTTCGACCGCACAGGCATTAGAAGCTGATGGTGAGTCTCAAGCCCGATCACCACGTCAAGGTGGCAGCGTTAGGTCGGGTTAATGGATAGTGATCTAACAAACAGCCTCCTGGCCTTCCAAATTGTAGTTCGAAACAAGTGTGGCAATTCTTCCTGAAAATTTGAGTAACGTCAAGGCAAACACTGCTGTTTTCCAGTCATACTTTTGAGCTAAAGGATTTGGCTGAAAACGCTACTCGTCCCGTCTGGTATTGACCGCCTCACCCAAGACCTCATACGGCGATGAAGTTTACGGGTAAATGTACCCTAATGCGACGTCGGTGGTCACATTGTAACATCATCCGGGACGCTTTATTCGCTATGTACAACAGGGTGAGTAAGCTAAAACATGCAACTGCTGACTCCTTCTATCTTTCCTCATTGTTATCTCCCAACTCCTGTCGTATCCCATTTAGCCGTCACTCTTATGTGGATCCCAGTTCTAGACACTTTAGTTGGGCACCTATGAAATGGACTCATTGCAGGCCACCACTCACATCTACCCCTGGAGATAGCTTAGTAGTTATGCACGAGCTTACTGACCGGCAGATCTATGGTTCCCACCCATCCTGGACACCTCAGCTGTTTGGCGGCGTGACAGTATCTCAACCTCGTGTTTCCTTCCAGTGGCATAGTGGCTAGGCACCGAAAGGATATTCCAGCCGAACGATTTCTGTTATCACATCGATTGTTGCGTGTCTGATATTCGGTCGAGATGGCTCGATTGGTTAGAGCGCGAATTAACTGACCGGAAGGTCCGTAGTTCGAACCTGACCTCTGCCTCTCAACTTCCCCTGTCTAGGCTTGGGCAACCTGGCAGCATCCCAGCCCTCGTGCTTCCTTTGGGTGGCATGGCAGTTAGGCACCGAAAGTGTTACAGCTGAACGATTTTTTTTTCTGATATTCGGTCCTCGTTCTCCTGTTTTTTTGTGGTGTTAGGCGGAACGACTAAGAAGCTGTTGTTGCGCTTACTATACCTAGTCTGTCGGAATGCGTCTTGCATCTCTGAAACTTTAAACGGAGTCCAAGGGCAGTTGTATTTATGGCGCCCTATCCATCTGGACGTTACAGCTACAGTTGCCGCGGTAGGTTGCACTGGTGTTAATTTATACTTAAGCCTGCCATCTCAGGCTTCATTGTTCTACTGCTTACCCGTAGACAGCGGACTCCGCTGTTTGACTATCTCTTTCGGTAAAAAATCGCAGTGGTCGAGCTCCTGAAAGCTTTTTGTTCATCGTGTCTATTTATGCACCAACGAACTGTAGCTCCTATTCATTGAAAGCCACCTATCGAAAACCGGCCACTTTGCCTACCACGTAGAGTTTAGAGATTGCAGTGCACAGGTAAGACGCCTCAGTTCGTTAAAAGCACGCGTTTGTAGTATGTTTTGCCTGATTGCAAAAAGCAGTGATAATGTACGTCTTCTGCAACTTTATACTGGTCACCAGTTGTTTCTCAACAGTATTGCGTTTAGACGCAATGGGCGCCGTTATGCTACCTGGCATCTCCATATGGGTGAACAGTCTTCGAGCCAAATGGACCACATTCCCATCAGTTACCAATGGCGCGATTCATCCCCTGACTACCAATCATTATTTTGTCGTTCAGTGCAGATTTCCACTAGATTACCACGGCAAACCCGAAGAAACGAACATCGCAGTTCGAAAACTCTGTGAGCAGAAATTAGGGATACATATCAAAGTCTACTATGTAACGTACTATCGGGGATCTCAAAGGATATTGTCGGTAACTAAGATGAGATAGCCACAGCTGTATGTGACGCCGGAAACTCTGCTTGTGGTGTCTTCGAGCACTGGATCCCAGGACGCTCACTACACTGTCCCCTCGGACTCAGAGCATAGCTCGACTTGATGACAGCCTCTCTCTGAGCAGGAAGGCGGGGTGCAAGAAATTGAGGCCATTGTGGTTGGGAATACACAGCAGTGGTTCCAGCTACTACGCAAAGCACGACCGAAAAGGCCTTCCGTAAGTAAGTTAGAAATAATATTGGAAATCCAGTAAGACAAACCACCATCACCTGTTGGATTATTTTGTAGTTTGTTCTCTGCTCCTGTACCTTTCATTCGAGCCGCTCATTTTGAACCATGGTCTTAGTTTTGACCCCCCATAAACTTCTGAGCTACTTATATGCCTTTCTGTCTCGAACCGCAATCGGACTGCTAGGAGGAGTGAGTCCCACCTTACGCGGCCCTGGAAAACGTAGAGAGAAGCGACTTCGGACGAGCACGTGGTCGGACTCCACAAATGTGTTCCAAAATGACCGACAGTCAGTTATTGATCCGCGCCATCGGTAACTGATGGCAATGCGGTCGGTTTGAGTTTGTGGCCTGCATGCCGTTGGAGGACACCATGTGGCCAGACGACTTCGGCTATTTCGGAAGTTAGTGCTGTATAAAAACAGCCTGCGATCAGCACACAGCTGAAGCAATCGTTCCCCATTGTCCATGCGTACCGAGTCCAATCCATGTCGACCTTGTAATTGAGTCTCAGATATGCTAAGCCCACTTGTGCATTCAAATCTCCGGCAACCACCACGATGTTTGAGCTCTTAGCGCGACGCAGTGGGGTATTCAGGGCGTCATAAAACCTGTCTTTGACGTCGTCGGAGCTACAGTCAGTTGGGGCGTAGGCAGACACGATAAACAGACATCTATCAACTTCCCGCTTGTGAGACTCCTTCACAGACGTTGTCAGACGAACCGCGTAGAGGCGACTATCAACAGGTATCCATTCAAGCAAGGATCATTCCGCCCGGTGACTTGGGACGATACCAACCCTTGCACATCACGCCCAGCAGCCTCTGGATCACCAGAGGTTCGTAGCCGGAAGCGAGTGGGGACTGATGGGGGTGCTTAGCTCAATCACTGCTTACATCTTGGATTCTTGCTTCTGAGACACAGCACACATCAATACCAAGCGGGTCCAGTGTGAGAACAAGAGCAGCTTGTTGTCTTGCTTTCTTCAGAGTGCGAACATTGAAGGCGACTAGATAGACTGGGCGTCGAGGCTTGAAGATTGATTTGGAGATACGTGGGGATGTCGGCACCATATGACGAACGATGTAACTGAACTCGGACGTACAGAATCTGCAGGTAAATGTGATGCAGGGCGTGCAAAACGGTCCGTCCTAGAGCTGGGACCTGCGGAGAAAGTATTAAAATTGGGGCGGGGGAGGGTGGAAGACGGAAAACGTGAAAGTGTAAGAAGGGAGGCGTCAGCAGTAGCATGTTTTCGCTTACCCGCCCTGCTGTATGCAGTAAGGCGACCCGGATGATGACACCACGCGACGGCCGATGTGGCATGTTATTTGTGAATGTCATGGTTGTACGAGGGCTGGGATACTGCCAGGGCGCCCACACCTAGACAGGAGGACGATTAGGGTCCTCAACCAAAGCCTTTGGCTCAAAAGCCTAACCGCAAGGCAGCAGTGTTTGGCGGGAATTGCAAATGCATTACCATTTCTTTCATGGATTCTCACATCTAAACATCAGTGTGTGTTGTTGATATATCCTGCAATAACGGTGACGATGTTTTATGTTGTGCAGTCTTGGTCGGTTCATGCATCATGAAAGCCAGAGGCGCTGACCTGACAACTGGTGGTGTCTGGTAGATGAGCTCTCAGATGCTCAGGAGTCAGTCTCATACCGAACACTGGGAAGTAAAGCCGCTTAATTAGCTGACCTTCACGCGGCCATTGAAACTGATCCGGGAGAACCCAGTGGAGTGATTACTTTCCTGAGATTACATGCTTCTTGATATTCCTTGGACCTTATAGCCTGATCTGCCACTCGAGGACGGCCATTGTCTGGGCCTGTGACACTTGAAATTCCACTTCAGCCAATTGGGTGCAGGATTTTTCCATTAGGGTTGTTTTACCTATTTTGTGATGTGGCAGCTTTGACAGCTGTGCACTCAAGACGAGCGTTTTGAAGGCGGACCGCTATTGACTGCGGATTGCATTGTGCCTATCAGTGGTATTGACCTTGGTTGTTTCTCGTCCCGGTGTTCGTAGCTGGATAGGCAACACTTGTAGGTTGTCCATCTTTCGATCGTTCCCAACTCGCACTCGGTTTTGTAAAAAGACGACCCTCTGACACATGGTCTGGCCAAGGTTGGGTTTGGTTAACCTGTCTGTCGCAGGAGAGCCTGAGTGGCCCCTGTGCCGCAGTTCGGGGAGTTAGTAGACTGTTGGGTTAATGGCTAACAGGGTATGTCAGTCGACTAAACCTTGACAGGTGGAAAGTGCATTCATCACCCGGTGCCCATAGCGCGTGCTCCCAAGTGACCGTCTTTAGCTGCTAGATGACCGATAACTGGTTTACTTCACCTAAAGGAATAACCGCCACAAAGAAGATACGTGAGCTAAATGTGGCCCTATTGCTTTGCTGGTTTTGGTGTAACCTGCACTCCCAGCCTAGTTCGTGCTATGCGCTTGATTATTTATTCAGAGGCACTAAGGCTAATTGGATGGTTGGTCGTGATGGATGATCCTCATTTCCTATAAAGCAGGTGGAAGTGATCAAGCTCAGTGGAACTGGGGAATATGACCAAAATGGGGTTCAGTCGTTTGCTGTTGGCTGGTATTATAGAGGATATGTGCAACCTGATTCTCTGTGGTAGACCCGCTGGGAGGTCTTTCAATGGCAATTTTTGAGCGGATTTCCTTGCGTTATTGAAATGATTGTCTATCTGTATGGTGGATTTATTTCAAAAAAAGTGACCTGTGTCTCTTTCGGTAACTGATACCCTCAGTAGGCAAGGGAACAATGTTCTTGAGAGTCACTGGTTGTTGGGAGATTATATATATATATATATATATCATTATCAGCTATTAGAACCGCGTACTTGTCGTCCAGTGGTTGTAGCTGCGGAACTGAACTCGAGGTAACTCAGTGGTTAAGGTATCAACTTACGGACCGGAAAGTATGTGGTCCGAACTCAACCTCAGCATCTCGACTGCTACTGTCTAGACATTAGCAACCCGGCGGTATCTCAGCCCTCTTGCCTTTTTCCGTTGGCATGGCAGCTAGGCAGCGAAAAGGTTGTTATAGCTGAACGAACATGCGTATGAGTGCTTTCCTGCCAGCCTTACTCCATGGAATTTACATCAGTGGTCTGCACGTAACATCGCATTGGGCTCCGGTTAAACACCTCGTGGTTTGTCTAGCATGCACACTCGTTCGTTAGATCCACCACTGTTGACCGGAATGTTTGTTTCGGAGTTCAGACAACCGTACATGCGTAAATCCACTCATCCATTCTGGGAGCAGCCATTTTCTTGAATTTACTGAATCGCATCGGTTGGTGCCAAATCTTTCGCACAGGGACACTTCGTAGACCCATACTTTCAGCATCAAACCTAGCACCAACAGTTCAGGTTTTCAGATGACCTTGACGGCAACGCCAAGTTCAGCATGATTTTGGTGCAATACATTCTCTGGTTATATCGGCATTTGGACGGCAAATAAAATGTCTTAGCCATCGGAGTTGACTTTGCTTCCTTGTTATTTTTCAGCGGACCAAATGTAGCTGTATGAGCCATACATCCGAATAGCATGTCAATAAAAGTTCGTCACAAGTTATAAACCACATCCTGAATGTCACGTGTTTCGTACTAACCTGAGCAGCAGGCTCATGGTCGCTTCGGCAAACGAAACAGTGGAGACTTAAACCCTTGTAGCTCAGCTGATAATCTAAGCTGCTCGTAGCCTCAGTTTAAAGTCCTCTGTATAGATCGCCGCTGGTGATCACGTTTGATTATTTTGAACATATGGCGAGAATTAACTTCGCTGCCTAAATCACTGGCACTTGGGTTTATTCATTTTCTCCATTTCTCATATTGTAGGTGACAAATTGGCTGTCTGCTTCTTGAATTTGTCGGCTTATATCAATGAATGAAACAAGGAGGAGGCTTGTTCCTCGGTTGCCTGAAACAGCCGTTGAGAAACGCAGCAGCGCCACTGACAACGACCATCCCATCGTTACAGTGAATGATCTCAGAAACACGGATTTAATTGGGTTGTCATTTTGGCTCATAATTTCGGTGGCTGTTTTAGCCGGTTCAGTTGTTGTGTCCCATGTGAGTTGTTCGGATCAGTCGAGTGCTGCGCTGCTCCCACTTGATGTGAACCAGTTCAATGAGAGGAACGCCAGGTCGCATCTTGTGAGGATAACATCACTTGGCCCCCGAACCACCGGATCTATCGCAAACGAAATATTGACGCCGTTGTATTTTCGGCAAGTTTTGAGTGATATCAGTCAACTGGCGACAATGTCGGGTCTAAATGCCAGTGTGGCTGAGCAGATTTCTGACTACGCGTCTTTCCGGGCCCAATTCCATGTGACAGCCTACAAAAACCTTCGCAATTTCATTCTCCGGTTGCATGATCCACGTGTGATTGGTGAAGGACCTCCTAGGAAGGCACTTTTGGTAAATTGTCACTACGATTCTGTTGTAAGCAGTCCAGGCGCGTCCGATGCGTTCGTCAGCTGTGCTGTGATGCTCGAAATTTCCCGAGTATTAGCAACGGGACACACAAGACTGTTGAATGACGTCATCTTCCTGTTCAATGGTGCTGAGGAATCTATACTTCCAGCGAGCCACGCTTTCATTACGCAGCACCCATGGGCAGGTGATGTGGCCGCCTTCTTGAATCTCGAAGGTGCTGGGTCAGGAGGTCGTTTGTTGGTTTTTCAGTCTGGTCCGGGAGCGGATGCAGACCTTTTGATGGATGCCTATGCCAAGGCGTTCAAACAGCCTCATGCAGATGTCTTCGCGGAGGAGCTGTTTCAGTCCGGTACCCTTCCTGCTGATACAGATTTCCGAATCTTTCGAGATTTTGGCTTCATACCCGGATTGGATATGGCTTATACAACGAACGGGTATGCTTATCACACTCCGTATGATACCGAGTCACGAATACGGGCTGAGTCTTTACAAAAGACCGGTGAAGATATACTGTCATTTGTTTCCGTAGTCGCACAAGATGACAGACTGCGTAACGTCCCCAAGCTACCTTCCGTGAATACTACTTCTGCGAGTGGTGCATGGCATGGTGAACTTGGCAGCATATCATCTGACGACATATCCATGAGTCACTTTCCGTTCACTAGTGTTTTGACTTCTCTGTGGAATCGTTACGTTTATTTCGATGTGCTTGGTCTAATACTCGTACTGGTACCCTGGTCATCCTGGAAACTGTTTAATTGGCTCCTTTGTATTTGTGTTTGTCTACGCTTGTTGTTTCGAGCCTTAACGGAGCCTTCTCGTTTTTCTGGTGCCATCACAGCAGCTACCATTCAGCTCTGCAGTCATGTTTTGGGATTTTTGTTCTCTCTGTTTTTGGGCTTTCTTGTTCATGCGTACGGGTGCCGAATGACTTGGTACTCGTTCCGTTACAATGTGATTGGTATATTTTTACTTCCTTTGATCTTCTGGTTTGTTTGGTTCCACACTTGCGCGTTTCGTATTCGTGACGGCTATTTGAATCGTTTCAAACCTATTTCCAGTTTATTTTCTAGCCTCGGTTGGGTAACAGATCACGAAGTGAATTACAGGTTACTGGAGTATGACTTTTTCAATGGTGGTCTGATCATTTTGACCACTGTAACAGGCTTGCTAAATTCTCTGAATACCCCCGCAGTTTATAATTCTACATTTTGGCTGGCTAGTACATTGTCATTTCGGACTCTGTATGAATTTCTTTTCGGGTCTGGTCGGCCTAACTCACTAACTCGGCTAGCTGTGACAATTTTGCCGGCATTACTCACGCTCCACATGTATCTGTGCTGTAATCTCTTCGATTTCATTATCCCTGTTCTGGGACGTGCTGGACAGGCGACTGCTCCGGACATTCTAGTCAGTGTTTTGGCTTTTTTCGCTCTGTCTCCGGTAGCTCTTTTTATCGCCGGTCCTCTTCAGTGCACGTCGAAGGAAGCGTGTAGAACGATGCGTTTGCTACTACTCAATGGGTGTCTGTCTTACGCTATCTTGGTTCATGCTTCTCCGTTTGGCTTTCCCTACACAATACCCAGTAGTTCAGACGCAAGCGATCCGTTGTTTAGCCCCCGACTTCAGCGTGTTGGTCTGTTTCACATAGACCGACGGTTCCGTGATCGGATCGACTACAATGACATAACCAGTAGTGACAGTGTTATGCTGATATTTCCACTGGATAGCAATGGGATTCGATATCTGAAACCCAACTCATATCCATTCTCGGTACGATCATCCCTGTTTTCACTTTTCTCTTCTGATGAGATGCAGAACCCAGTTCGGGACTACGGAGGACTCGTGGAATTGATCGATAACTCACCTGTTCCATGTAATCGTTCCCGTCCCTATTGTGGGATAGCTGCAATGTATCCATATTTGCATCTATTCAGCGATGCACATTACATAAGATCCGATCCGCACACGTCTAAGCCGATGACTGTGTTAAAAGTTATTGCACGTGACCGAGTCGGAGAGTCAACCTTGACAAACGCTCGCAAGCAGTGGAATTTCACCTTTTCCGTTGTTTCTGGCCCTCCTCACACTCATTTTCTGATACGCACCAATACGCCAGAAGTTCGACTAGTTGCTTGGTCTTTCACAACAGGCAGTACTGTCCCCATACCTATGCCGCTTCCAGCGCGGTCTCCAAATGAGGAGAAAGGAAACACAGGGGCTCACTATTTCATCTATCACGTGGACGCTGCTGCTGTCAATAGTACCGAATCCCCTTGGCAAACCCCTTGGACCTTCTGGTTATCTGTTGACTTTATAACCAACACTACCACCCCTTACTTTGACGTAGCAGTGGCTGGCATATATATGGATGAAAGTTTGCCGTCTCACTCGTCTCCGCAACTTCGTCATTTTTTGGACAGACTTCCCCCGTGGACCGTTGCTTTGGCTTCATGCGCTTCATATGACCATTATCGTTTAGGACTTTATTGACTTACAACTATGTAGGTTTTTATTTGCCGTTATTTTCTTCACTATTCCTTGGTTCACATTCCTCTCTTGTTAACAGAGCGACGTCATAGCCGCTTGCCAGATGTACAACTTAAGAATATATATTTAACCAGCACGGTTAACATACCGCCTCCTCGTTTTTTCTGCGCGCGTTCCCATCTCGCTCGCCTTCCTGCTCCCTATCCGTCAACTACCCCACTCCTGTTCATTTCAGATAGCGCTATGCCACACACAATTCTGCTTGTTCAACCTTCAGCCAAGAAGCCGGACACACGTACCTGGTCCGATTATGAAACAGTTGAACAGTGTCTAGAAGGAGTGTGCAAAATTTATGAGGAACAATTGAAACGTGAAAATCCCAACGCGCCAACCATCACTTACGACATTTCCCAGTTGTTCCAGTTTATAGACCAGCTAGCCGACTTGAGCTGTCTTGTCTATCACGAACCAACTTATACCTATGTACCTCATCCAAAAAACTGGATCAAGGAGCAAGTGTATGTGTTACTGCGCAAACAGGCAGGTCAGTGATGAACTAACTATCCAGCGTGGCCGCCTATCTGCCACCGTCGTCAGTTTCTTTGTGGTTTCAAAAAGTTTCATCACGCTGTACTGTATGTAAAATAAATTCCATAATATGATTCATTCCCTTCTGTTTGTCTTTTCTCCCTAGTTTACCTATTGATTGATTCTTACAAAAAGGACTGCTGTGAATTAGAGTGACGGTTTTCTTGAAACTACTGCGTTGGAGACATTCTATAATCGTGCTTGTTTAGCAACAGTATACCGTCACAGCGAACTGTAAGGTTGTTCAAAAGGACATGCTAATTCCTCCATGCTTTCAACTGTCCCAACTTCGTTGTGGCATAAGCAGACGTACAGCAAACCGAAAGCCTGCTCATTTAGTAACTGCTACAGGGTTATCGCCCTCTTGTTGCCTGTCCATCCACACCCGCAAAGTTTTGGTGTACTTATTCTGCCGGTCTGTGCACCATTGGACGTGACACAAATACAGCGAACAGTTTTATGGGCTGTCAGTTCTACAGAGACAAGTTCTACTCATTTAGCCATCTTAGTGGATCTCTTCCCATCCGAAAGCGCAAATCTGCTGCTGACTTGCGTAAATTCTGTGCTGCACTCTGTGTTAGATTTTCAGTTAGTATGCCCTCAGAATGATGAATGCATTTGCGGAAATCGTTGATCTGGCCTTGTATTCTTGACCGAGCAAGTACTGCCAGGAATGTCCCAGATGGCAATATTACATACTCAGTTCACTTGGATTTCTCTACTCACTTGCTTCAGTTCATGCAAGAATGACTGCTAATTGCGCAATGTGCCAAGGTACATGAGCTTCGGGACTCTTCAAAATGTGTACCTACCAGAGTCCGACTTTTTTTATGGGAAATTGGTGTCTTTGCATGAATTGCATACCATAGTTGAGTAGTACGGAGACAAGAGTGATGTTGGGCACAGAGCATTGATGTCGATGTGTACCCAAGCCTCATTTTCAAGGACGTTTCTAGTATGATATGATATGAACGATCGAGCCTTACAGTATGCGCATTGTACTTGACTCCTTTGATGAAAGTGCGCATCCGTTCGTTCCGACCGAAGCACCATATGACTGCACTTCAGTGGGAGAAGTTTGAATCTATTGGTCAGCCCAAATGTAATTTTCGTTGCCGACTTCCTGTTACTTGAACATCGACCGGTGTTTGTATAGGTGATATCTTCTGGGCTGTTAAGCTAACGTCACAAGTAACTTCTCAAAGGATGGTATTTTTCCGGAGAGGGGGAGACTAATCCCCCTAAAACATTAAGAAATTTTCCACCTTCCCGTAGAGGATGATTGTTTTGTACTTTTCGAGGGACTTAGGGTTGTGTATCACACGTAGCCCACTTGAACAAACCCATACACATAATAGGTCAGACGATACTCGAATGAAGTCAGTGATTAGGATCATAAACAAACCCGATCAACACAGTAGTTTGCCCATTTATCCCAAGTTTAGTTTAGTTTTGTTTGCATCCGCGGATGTCGCAAAGCGAGTGAATTTGCATTCACTCTTTCGAGTTGTAGCCTGTTCAACGCGATAACCCTTTGGTCATGTGGCAGTAATCCCATATGTCGTAGTCGCTAGATCGAAAACATTCCTTGGCGGAACGCACTACTTATAAGATTGCTGGAAGCTTCAACAGCCCATCTCCGGCTTCGCCCTTCTTAAGCCTCGTCACTTAGGTGCAGTCGCCGAGCTTCTGTCATATGTGATGTGTCGAATATCGTACCATCTGAGACGTGAAGCGGCTTTGTGCAGCACATTCTGTTGAAGAAGAACCTAGACGAAGGATATAGTTAGATTCAGTTTAGTCTCTCGTCAATGGCAAACTAATGTTCAAGTGAATGCATTTCGCCAGTCGCTGTGATTCTCGTCTTTTGAAGCGGACCTTAATTTTCAAACTTCCATGTTCCCGAAAACATGCCTACTTACGTGTCATGTCGATGGAAATCTTAAATAGCATCGTGCACTTCTAATTTCCACTGAGATTCGATCTGATCCTCTGTTAAAGGGGATGTGACACTGCCACATTGGTCAATCCAACCGTTGATCGTGTCAACTGTGTTGTTCCATGGTGTAGTGTCGTGTTCATCTTCGATCTATCATAATTTGTGCTACAAAATACATCATTCGAACATACTGACCTTATCTCTTCTCTTGCTGGTGAGCTGGTTTTATCTAATTGAAGAACTGGATGAAGCAACCTTGGATTTCGAGTACCTACTGTTGCATTTTCCCATATGCTTATCATCTAAATTGGTCGGTGCCGCAAAGCCGAATCGTGCTGTAAGGTAGACAGGTGTTCGAAGAGCAACAGTTCTTGATCGTCTGCTCTCGGAATGCCTTCGACGGTAACCTATAGGGCAACGTTTTTCGTCGCAGCTCATCCCTCTAAAATCAGGCGAAGTTTTTTAATGCTAACCTTGGGAGACTCAATTCTTTGGCACTGTTGAAATATTAGTAGCTCTGGTGCGTTCATTGTCCGGTGGTCAGGTGACTGTTGATCTGTTCTCCGAGCCTGGTAATTAACTTGCAAACTTAGTCACCAAATGAGAAGACATCGGTGCGCGGTTTGGCAGGTAATTCTTGTTCACCTACATGGTTTTATATGGTTCTGAGAGGAGTATCTGACGTCTCTTGATACGGTTGGCTGACTGAGAAAGAGCTTTAGCGCAGTTTCATTTGTCTGCTCACAATCCATGTTGTGTTGTCTGTTTTCTTCCGAATCGACTGACTCTCGATAGCTATTTCGAAGTTTTTTTTCTACATTTTGATTGGTCCACTTTCAATCTGTCTTGCGTTGTGGCTTGATCTGTTTGGGATTGATAGACTGACTGTGCTTCCCCATCCTCTTTCTAATGTTTGATCTCTGTTTGATCAGTTAACTTCCTCACGCAACAGCGCACTGATGTCTCCTCGTTTGGTGACGAAAACTTTACAAGTTAATTGCCAAACTAAGCGAACGGATCAACAGAAACCTGATAAAAAAAATCGAGGGTTTTTTCGGTTCAACTCTAATAGCATGGGACTCGGATGGCCTTGTTTCTTTAGTTTAAAGTTATAAAAAGATATCACAGAAATGTCAAGATATTGAATATCGAAGTAAGCCCACTCACAATTGAGGATATCGCTTGGAACGCATGCTGTGCTTCTGTACTCGGGCTAGTTTTCCGGGAATCAATGGATCGGGTGACCTTACCTATTAACCAACCGGATCACTAAATTTGAATCCAATGACGCAATAAATCTCAGTTTTATGGTGCCCAATAAACTTTCACATTGTTTGGTCTATCACAATCTTGGGGAGATTGCGATCAGTTAGACCCAAAAGAAGTTACGGTTTAGGAGTGGGTCAGTTAATTGATCAATCGGGGCTCCCAGTAGTTCGAAGCCGTTTACAAATACACACGAAAACAATACTGAAAGTGATTTTTCGGGTTTACAGACCACACTGCAGGAGCCCTCTGCTGCAAAGAAGTGTTTCCTGAGAGGCCAGTCTGGGGAACACTGAACGGCTGAACAAAAAATATTAGAGTTTCATTTGTATGCTGTTAACTTTCTTTAGCGGGTTTCAATCCATTTTGTAACCTCACATGGCGAAGCGGACGGAACTTATAATGATAGTGATACTGGGCTTATCCTCTTCCGCTGGTCTCTGTACCGATTTGTCTGACCCTTTCGGACCGTCCCCAAAAGGAACACCTTTGTCAAGGAGACAATTTTGATAGAATGCAATGTTTTCATACCGTAACCCCCTTGAGGAAACATGGCGTCGCAGAACCAGAGATGGAAACGTCGACCCACTTTTGGCCGATTTACTTCTGGAGGGAAAACAACCTCCTTCAACGTGCCCATGTCATTGACCCGGGCTCATTAGCTTTCAGATACCGCAAGGACAACTAGTCAGCTAGCCCTCCGCATCAGCAAATGCTCTTTGGCTGACTTAGAGGGTAATTTAACAAACAGCACTTTCGCAGTTGAAACCTGGTCCTGGTGTATGGGATGAGCTGAGGTACAATATCTCAGCACTTATCAAGCTCTCTGAAAACCTCGAAAGCCTGTTAACGTTCGCACGAACTTGCGTTCATTTTGCTTTTTCAACGTTGACAGAACGTTAAAGACCACGCCTGGTCGATAAGACAACTGTAGACCGGAAGAGTTTGCAGCAAACTCATAAGTGGCGTAGTATTGCGTCAAGAAACTACATGCCTTTGCTTTAAACTATCTTGTTCAGTGGTTCTCATCCTAGTTCACACAGGTGAGAAGAGAAGACTAGTTCGTATAGGATCAGATGACAGGGACTAGCGTTCATGGTTTAGGTTCGTTATTTTGATCCGTATGCCATATACGCGATTATGGTGGAAATTCTGGCGACTGCACAGCGGACATATCAAAAGAAACTGCTTGACGTTTCGACCTTGACCAAGGGTCAACATAGTGTCATGTGTCCTTTGATTGGTGTGGAATTCGTGCGTCCTGTCTACTGCGTGTAAGTGCGTGTGTTACACCAGGTCATACCTAGCCTTGTAACTGAGTGTACCTGTCACGTTTGGCTTTTCCTGCTTGACTCAACTTTCTGTGCTAAATAAGGCCGGGTCAACACTTTCGGATTTGTTAGTGCACGAAAGTGTCATGTGAATAGCGATGGAATCAGCACAGGACCCCTGTATATGCATGTCGAGATTTTCCTTTTTTAATCAGTCGTCTTTCCCCTAATATAGACCACGTTCGGTGTTCGAAACTTTTGGACAGTTATGTTTAACATATCTGCTTTGCAATCACCAGCATCTTTACTATGAACCAACATAAGGTTGACGTAAACTCGGGAACTGCGCCTACCTGATGAGCCCCAAGAAGGGCGAAACCGGTCGTGGGCTGTCGCAGAATTCTCAGCAACCTTATGAGTAGCGTAC
This sequence comes from Clonorchis sinensis, assembly GCA_003604175.2. Taxonomy (NCBI): domain Eukaryota; kingdom Metazoa; phylum Platyhelminthes; class Trematoda; order Opisthorchiida; family Opisthorchiidae; genus Clonorchis; species Clonorchis sinensis. Next base: position 179,064,886 of record CM030369.1, on the reverse strand, counting down.
TACGTATATACAACAACCCATAGCGCCCAAACACTTTCATCTCCTTTGAACTCACCAAGAGGATGATCCATCATATGCAATAGCACTGTGGAAACCGCCTACACACAACTGACATTTCAATGCCGCTATTCCTGTAGTGGGGTCTTTAGTTGTCAACCTCCTGTGATGGAACACCGCATCGTGAATACAGTTCAGGAAGTGCTTCTTCGACGGGCGGATGGTTTCTGGAGGTCTATTGGCCAATTCAGAAAAGCGAAATGAATTAAAAATGATGGTGTCGTCGTTTCGAACTTATGTTCCAGAAGCCTCATCGACTCTGTGCATTTTAAATTCACACTTGAACAATTCCACCCCGTCTGTATGAGATAAATAGGTCCATATAACGAAGAAGAAAAAACAAAAGTTTGGCCTCCCAGTTTTTTTTTTGCTTTTCCCCAAGATACATGCACGCAATGTGGCAATATATCAACTGACCCTCAGATTTTAACCCTTTAGAAGGAAAACTTCACATGGTCAGGTAGGTTTCTTCGGTCCTGACTTTTTTCGCCGTTGAATTCTCTTAAGAGGAAAAAGTACGGCAGCGAAGCATCAGTGTTAAGCATTGGTGTCATGCTGTGGATGATGATGATGATGAGAGAAAAAAAAGAAAGTGCTCTATCAGCAACTGGCCTATGCTGGCAGTCGGATGTTTTCATAATCCAACTCCCCCGGACACGGAGGTATCACCCCATAAATAGAAAAAAGCCTAATTATTTGGTGGCCAGATGAAGAACTTCATAGCTATGATAGATTTGTCTCGAAAACTATTGGCAGACCGGCTAACCGAGTATTGAAGAGGAGATGGGCTTGTGTTTCTCACCAAACTGCATTGCCCAAAGGCTCATACGAAGTGTAGTCAGTGACAGCCTCCACGTTCTATCGCGGCTGGCCCAGATATCACGTCATTCGGATTCCACTGCCGAATGTAACAGCTTCAACTAGAAATTTATTCTATCGCAGTGAATTCTGTTCAGCTCGACTACTGTTACTGATTGACTGGGGAGTGACAAGCGACAGTCTGGGACTCATTCATGTGCTTCTAGCACTGCTGTACCACTTACAGCAATTAAACAGTGTTGGTTGAGTAAGGATGCTACTCTAAGTTCGAAAATATAAATACCATTTTTTCCCGAGGATAACCGATAAATACGTTGCGTCCAATCGCGTAGACGCAGGCCTCGATAACTGGGTGGGCGACTCAGATCCTGTGGAGTGCAGTGTTGCGCGTACATGAACGTTTTTCCTCGTTAATTCTATCCTAAGAGACGACAAAATTTCTATTGGATTCAACATAGTTTGAAGGTAACTCGACGGACCAGTCATAGGATGACTTAGTATGACTTCGGGTGACTAATGTTTAAGGATCAACTGTGTCTGTGAAAATTTAGAACTTGCACTAATTCCACCTTTGTGTTACATGGGTCGCCTGAGCGCCACCACAGGCAACACTTACGCAACATAACAGTATCTTCCGGTTCAGGAGGAAATTTCTTCCTTCTTTATGGAAGGAATCGGAGAATCAGACACTCACAGTGTGTCCTAAGTTTTATGAGAAGTTGGTAGACAGCATAGGAACAACTTAACCCAGTGGAAATGTCCCTTTCTCAATGAAATTTCTTATCGGGATGCCAAAGTATCTCGGCTTGAGTGCTTCGCCCTGGTTGGCGACTGATGGGAGCCGCATCGCACATTTTCTGCATTGGAGTAGCGCTGTTTTATCATTTCAGGGGGGGGGGTCTGGTAAATAGTCGGTAGATCTATTGCTGGGTAATGCTTCGACTTTAATACAAAGACAGCATCAAGACAAGTGAATAAGCTATCAGGTTGATCGAGTTTTAAGGCAGTCAAAAAAACCAACCGGTTAGGTGACTTAATCAATACTGGATGTCAGGACTTTTCGGCGTTGCTTTTCCAATCTGACACAATGCAATATTCCTCTTGAGCACCGTTCACAGATTTTGTTAGTATGTGTTTAAGGGGTATAATGGTAATGGATTGGGTTTGATGAGACCAAATGAATCTGTGTGGATTTCGTGCTTTAGACCAATAACATTTCAGTGTTGATCGCACACCGCCTTGTGTCATTACGGCTGATCTAAAACTGGTCCCCAAATGCTTGCCACTTATACGTCTCTGTTCTATTCACGCTGGGATGTTTGGCGATTTCCACCACCTAGGCCACCACACTCTGTGCAGTAAATCTTAGTCCTCGTCTCAGAGTTCCCACATTTTGCAGATCTACTCTGTGCCTACTGTCCAGTGCCTGCCCTTTCATTGTCGAGACTTCAGCTGCCGCCTGGTGGTTTCTTGGTGGTCCGTTTATGCACTGTTAATGGTGCAACACTCTGGCTGTTTGGCCTACGTAAACCTTCGTGTAGTCTCTATATTTTGTACGCACAGTCCCTGATCCTGTCAACGGGGGAGGGAGGGCGATCCTTCATTTGTGCCAATGTTGAGCGTAAAGTTTTCCCCCTGGAATGCTACTCAAACGATGGTTATATACAGTACCCTTCTACTAGCTTCAGATGTCCATGTGTTCTATGGAATCTTCCGGTCCACTCGTTTTTGGATCTTGGTGTGGGGGACAACACCCGTCGTAGTTGCCGGTTAATTAACTCCACTTGGCATCCACTGTCCCAAGGTCTCTTTTTCGCCTTAATTTGTACTTCTGTTCGGTTGACCACCTGTGTGTGCAATGATGTTACTCGATTAAACATTGCTGAGACCATACTGCCTCCGGATGTGTTGATGGATAGTTTAAGACTGCATCAGGGTCTATTGTTTCCTGGTTAACAATAGGTTTTAATTACCTGCCATACAGTTAAGAAAGAACAATGTACCCGATCTAGACTCTAGCTCCTTGCCAAGCCTAATATGAGGGTTCAAAGTGCTAAGGCATTGCTATTATCACAACAAACATTTAAGCTGCTCAATGCCAGAAAACCTTCAATAGACACTCGAATCCGACTTTGTTCAAAGTCCTCTGTAAACATATTGGTCAAAATCGAGGATATTTGTGGTCAAGTCTCCAGACTTTGGAGTAAATAACAGAATGAAAACAAAGTGAGTAAGGTTTTGGCCCGGTTCGGGGGCGAGATGGCTCAAGTGGTTAGAGCGCGAATTTACTGACCGATCGGTCCGTGGTTCGAACCCGACCTCTGCCTCTCGACTTCCCCTGTCTAGGCTTGGGCGACCTGGCAGTATCCCAGCCCTCGTGCTTCCCTCGGGTGGCATGGCAGCTAGGCACCGAAAGGATGTTACAGCTGAACCGTTTTTCGGCCCAGTTTGATGCCTCAAAATATTGCAGCTGCGGAGAGTTGCATCCGTTCTTGCTCTGTTGTGTATGCGAGCAGCAGTCGGCTTGTGCTACCTTCAAAGTGTCTGTCTTAGGAACACTCGTATAGGCTGAGTTGGCATGACAACTGACGAGAATTTTGTCTGGCTCTATCTCCATTTTACTTTTGAGTTTCTCTTTGGCAGATTGCCTTTTCTACCCCGTAGTCTTGAATATCTATGACAGAGTGACGTTACGTAAGCACATACCAACTTCATCCTTGATTAAGTTTTCGTCCCCCCGGGACCTACACCCTGGGTAGATGACAGCTGTGGGCACGCGCTTTCGGTTTTCATATGTTTTCCTTTCATCTACCCATCACAATCTGAGGTTTGTATAAGTTACATTGTGTGTTGATGTGTTAATTTGTTTCACGATCATTCTAGACGCTGTCTGAAGTACGCACCTTCATTTGTACATGAAATTGTTTTAGGTTAAAGGATTTACCCTGTAAACGTTTGAAAGAAAAGCACTGATTGCACTGCGTTCTCAAAGAACTAGATGGTCATGTGCACATAAAACATTAGTTATTCTGATTGGAGACTGTCACGGAAATTGTGGGAAAGTAAATGCTTAGGCAGGAAGCTGAATTGAACTCACTTTTTGATCTAGTCAGGATGGGGAATGCGTAGATTTCTCGTTTTTTTGCTGCACACAGGGTTAGGTATCAGGATGGATACTTTTCATCGATGGTTTTTGGAATCTCCGAGACCCTTCGAATACCCTTTCGCTCGACACGAGAAACTCTGCTAGCATTGCATGACGCATTTATCCGATGTTCAAAGTTACATAACAGGCGGTCGAATTCACTTTCAAAACCGTGCATAATAACATTCGGTAAGTCTCTTCATGAACTTTTTAAACTGCTGAGTTTTTGAGCAGCAAGATGTGTATTTCAAGAGGCATCAACTACCAAGTTGATGGGATTAAGTCCGAATTTCCCACTTGCAGGTGAACCGACCGAAGTAGCCGATAAATTAATTTACCTGCGCAACTGTGGGCAGGCAAAAGACAGTCATTCCTTGGATTGGGAGAGCCAGGACAGTCTTTGCCAGCCGACAACTGTGATGCCAGCATGAAGTCAGTTTGGCTATCAAAGGTTAAGTGTAAAATACCGCGGTCCGACCTGTGCTACATCGTGGATCAGAGACTTGACCGCTGCGTGTGGGAGACCTCCGTGTTTGACCATCTGTGTCTCCGGAGCGTTGCGCTGGTGTGGTGGTAACTTCAAATCCATAGTGCTGAAGTATGCCAGATGGTTTTCGGAGAAGTCAGTCCTCCTTTGGTGGGTCAGCTGGTCGACGCCGGAGGACATTTGTCTTGTAGAACTCTATTCGTCCAGCCTTGTATCGGATGGAGACGATTCGTGGTTCATCAGTCCATGACTTGGCAACGAAGCATGATAGTCCTTACCAATCCACTCATTCGCTTTGGTAATTTTTGTCTCCCCTGATTGGGATCGCGGAAGGAGACAAAAGAATGGTTGGTGGATGGATATGGTCGTCACGCAACCATTGGTGATCCTGCATCAAAGCTATCCTCTTCACTGCATAACTGTTACTCCCTGTCATATTGGTCAAGCAGATGCATCTGACGTTATAACACTGATTGGGCCACCGCCTCGAACGTGTGGTTCTATTCTCGGTCAACGAAGCTGAAGCAGCTGGAACCAATGCACTTCGGTGCACGGTTTGCGAGCTGAAGAACGGAACTGTCAAGTTTTGTTCTTCCGTGCTTCCCTCTTACTCGGTGGTTGCCGAAAAACTCGATCTTCATTAATGTCCCCCCCTTCGTGTATTTCTTTTTTTGTCTGCTTTTTGTAACTGCATTGTCAGTGGGAACAAAGAAACGGAAAGGCCTCGAACCGGGAGTGATGTTCATTTCGTCCTGTACGCTACTCTTCTACCTGTCTCAAACTTCACGTTTACTACTGGATCACCATTCTGTGTATGGTTTGAATTTTATATGATACCATCATCCCGCACGTCCCATCTTGGTTGTAATTCCCTTAAATTTCCTCGAATACTACCTGGTGACCGAGTGCCAGATCAACCCTTGTTTGGGCCTAGGTTTACTCTTCATAGGAAAACCAGCTGAGTGACCAACGAAAACAGAACTCTCCTGAAAAGGACTTTACTCCTTCGAACAGCTTTAAAGGAAGTGGCTAATGATGGTCTATTTTTAGGAAGCCATTCCAGAAGTGGACACACCCGGGTGCTCTAGATCAAGCCAATCAATGGCTTAGTGGAATTTCATAACAAAATGGCCTGACAAGTTTTTGATCAAAAAAAGTGCCACGGTAGAGCACAATCGTAGTGGAGGTAGGAGACTTTTGGGTCCGTATTTTCTATTCATCTGGTTAGAAAGACGCATCTCATTCCCCGATATTTTCATTTATATCCTGCCTCTTTCCACTACTGTTCTATTTTGCTGTTCATCTCCTCAGCAAGGGGCATCGACGAAGCGTCCCCGGAGCCTATTTTAAGTTAGGAGTTCTGACCTACATGCAGGTTCGTTTGGAACAGACGATGATACTGCGGTGTGAATTGAAATCAGGCACACCAAAACCGAACAATGTAGGATTCTCACATCCTATTGGTTGGATTTGGAACCTCTATCGGACTCTAAGCTTTGCCGAACATATTGCTACTCCCTAATCAGATTGCTTGGCCAAAGGCTTATCGTCGTGGTTAGTTAAGTTCCGGATCGACACCGGCCAGTATAAGCAGAATTGAGACCAGTGTCACGTTGTTGTAACGTCCAACTCGGGTGTATATAGTTAGTGTTTAGCGGTGCAGGTGGGGGCGAATCTGCGAAATTTGGCCACGTTTTCAAGCGGAAAAATTGCCTGCATTCATCGAAATTGTCTAATGGAATTCTTTTTGTCTCAGTTTTATCTATAGCCTGGCGGATTTTGTAACCCGAGTTCGTCTTGTGACTGCTCTCTGTTTATGATTTATAGTTACTTGCGGCTCTTGGGGTTAAAATCAACTCATGAACAGTTTCCGACTGCTGCTTAACTAGTTCTTTGGGTTCTGGAGCAAAATTAATCTCATTGTTAACAAAAAGCGGATCGGTAGAATATTCCGATTTAATCCGGGTTTGTTCAATTTCCGATTCTCACGAACAAGGCGAGAATGTTGATTTGAAAATCTCAGTCTGGTGAATTCCACTTACATTGTACCGTCTTCCCGGTCGGTGACTCTTATTGACCAAAATTATTCATCGAATCCATTGTGGTATTTTGATAACGCAGTTTGAAGGCGGTCCGCTTGATAAACACTAATCAGGTTCCCTACAAATGCGCCTTGTCTCAGACAGTTCGGTCACTGAAATACATATAGAATTGAGTTTCACGTATTGATGGGAACTTTAGAAGGTAGCTGACTGTGCAATTTATTTGGGTGCTTAACCAAAGGTTTTCTGTGAATTCTCCACGCCATAAAAATTTCAGAAGACCAGTTTTCGGCAACCAACAACCAATACATAAGTTAAATTTACCTTCAATGTCTGCCACGGGCTTTAATCAATCGTTACAACCAACCTACATGCATCTTTTGTTTTTAGGTATTTTCCGTTACAAAAAGCCAGGTCGATGTGGTGTTTAGCACTGCTACTGAGTGTAGAAATCTTTTTCACCAAACCTCCGAGATGTGAGAAACCGAACTAGGATATCAAGAATACCTGTCCGGCTCCTCTGTTGTTTTCAACTAACAGACCTGCTCAGTCAACAAAACGAGAAAAGTCGAATGATGAAAGACATTTTATGAGAAGAACAGCAAGGAAATACTCAAAGTATCACGCCGTGTACACCTTTACCAGTTTATTTTGCAGCTTATTGCATCGTTCTGAAAAAAGCTGTCAAGAAACATATATTAAACCAATCCGACTGGAAATCGACCACCGAGACAGCGACAAATGTCCTTTCGTATGAGCATGTTCGCTCGCACGTTGTTTGTGTGAATGCTGTTTGACTGATGATATTAAGACCATGTTCGACAGAGTATGAAGAAGACCGAATAACGAGGTCAAGGAACCTAGGTGTATTAGGGACCCATTCATGGACAAGAGGATCACCATTCTCACTTTTCGATACAGAAGAGGAATCCAATCAGTCCAACGGGTTTTCTCACTAGGAAGGACGAGGTAATTCTGAAAATTCGATCGCGGTGGTTCCTATCATCACTGTCTCGATGTATACCCTAGTATCGACCGCAGATTTTAGGGTTCATTTTAAAGCTTGAGAGTCAGGCACTCTGTGGCCATTTTTATGTATAAATATATATATATATATAGAATTTCCTCATTTTTGGAGATAACAAGATGGACGGTAAGTCGACGACTGTGCAGATTTCAGTGGACAGACAACTAGCAGAGCAAATCAAGGGGCGGAAGACATTGGAAGCCAAACATGCTGTACGGCAAATATTCAATGGTGAACTGACCATTAGTGTTCCAAACATTCTTTGGAGTCATCACAACTGCAAGAGTCATACGGTTATATATCATCCCTGCTTATACGCAGTTACTAGCGAACAAAGTGTACTGAGTTTGAGACAGCTCGTGGTTAATGCGCGAACTTACTGACAGCGAGGTCCATGGTTCGAAACCAGCCACGGTACCTCGACTGTTCCTGTCTAGGCTTGGGAAACCTGGCAGTATGTCAGCCCTCGTGCTTCCTTCGGGTGATATGCCAGATAGGCACCAAAACGATGTTATAGTTGAACGATTATTACTATTTTTCTTACGGCGTTTCCATTTCAGAGCGAACCACTTCAGCTGGCATGTCTTAAAAAGAGAAATAGTTTCCTTCATTTCTAGTGCTATTAAAATGGAACATCCTCTAGAGAGAATAACACCAGAAAACGGTCCACCAAATTTCTACGTATGCAAAAAGTATTCACTATATTTTGTTTCAGTCACCCAAACTTCTAAGATGTCATTACGTGAACATACCTTTACAACCTCGCTGTTCAGCTTACCGGATGCGCGTGATGACAAATCCAGGGCCTCAGAAATAATCAGTGTTGATTTTAACAACCATAGCTGCAACTGTGAGTGTCTTAGGCTTAGCCTTGATAAAAAATACCGGCCTACACTTAGAGAGAATTTCCAGCTAGGTAGAGAAATTTTAGTGGAACTCATGTTAGCGAACCCCACTGCAAAGTTGTTGTGGTATCCATTCACGAAGTACCGAGATACAAAGACTTCCCTGTGTCAAGGTTACAAGGTTTCCCCAATGGGCTGAAGACTTTAGTCCGTTTCGTGGCTTCGAATTCACAGAACTCCTTGCCATATTTTTTCTGTTGTCACATGATGTAGACTTTGGCTAAACAAAGTGAGTTATGCTGTATATTTGGACCTGTCACAATACCTTGGGAGTGACCTTCAAATTGGAACTACGATATCATCTCACATCAGCAGCAAAATATTCCACTCTTCGGTGATGCTAAATGCAGTAATTTCCCGAAGAGTGAACACTGCGGGGGATGGAACTTTATGACCTTTCTTCACAGAGGACTTAATACTTTGTGGCAGCTAACGGAGTATGAAATTGAATGGCTTGATTTCTCTTTGGAAGATTGCTCTAGTCCAAAAAAACGCATTTAGCAACACTTTGGTTCTCCTCATTGTTGGGTACGAGCTTCATTGTTACATGCATATTCATATGCGCAACGCCGAAAGGTATATTCACAGCGAGGTAACGTTTGCTGCAAACAGTTCGTGGAATGTCAGCATTCTGTCATTCTATTTTGTCAGTCGTATAGTGAAAACAATCAGTCTACAGCATAAAAAAGTGAATAAAATAATGGTTCGAACCAAATATCCAGAGAACCTATCAAGTCGTTTATTCCACCACTAAGGTAAGCGAATAGTGCAAGTTAATTTCTGTACGCCTAAACCAAGATGGATACTAACTGCTCAACATGGCCTCATAAAATCCTGGCCGTTTCGAGTTACCATTTCGAAATAAAAGTCCGAACGACGTTCTTGGGTTAACTCAGTGGCTGGTGGCATGCATGTGATCCGTGACTGGGGAGGCAGATTTCCAATTCTGAGCTTACCTCGCTTCCATCGGTCGATCAGTCAGCTTATTCAGGTAACGACACACTCAGAAACACATTCATATAAACTCCGGTCTGTTCTACCGATACTGCTGTCGCCTCGATTGCAGGTGAAATGATACGTGGTATGTGAGGCAGAGACGTTGATTCTATTACCTGTCATTTGTTTTAATGTTATGAAATTAGCTGGTTTGCGGTATATACTGCGCTATTGTATGCCATCTGGTAGCCGAGAGAGTGGAAAGTTCAGAAAGGTCATTTTGTTATATATATATATATTTTTTCCATTGCGAATATACTTTGCAGACGTATGCTGTTAACAGTGATTGAGAAATTGACTAAGCCTACATCACCAGCAGCTGTACAAAAATAATCCTGGCTATGCGGGTACCGGCGGTATAATCTAGTGATTAGTGTTTGTTCTTGGTAACCAGAGATCCGTCAGCCAGCGGGGGACTGAGTAGAGATTAAATTACTGCACCATCATTTTGGTGATATAAAAAACGTCATTAAAAGGAAACAGAACATTAAAGCTATAACAGTTGTTTCAACATGAGGACCAGCCATCCGATTTAAGTGTTTGTCTCCGTCAGTTGAACTGCTCCTCGAAGAGCGTGCCTCTTGGGATCGGCAAGAATGGCGTCCCTTCTGGAAGCGTTCTGTTCAGGTCGCACATGATTTTGGAAGTTTTTTCGTCCAGCTTGACTTAATAAGAAGTGATCTAAAAAACTACTTAGGGCAGTTGCTCTACAGATACACCACAACGGAAAGTGGACAGTGTCGCCGTGCAGAGAGAGTAACAGTAACGGAATAATAGTTCAGCTTCTTGTGGTCGAATGGCCAAGTGATCAAACTACCAGGCGAGAGGTCCCGGATTCCAGGCTCCCTGAACTTTCGTGGATTACACACTGCTGATTCCCAATGGGGATGAAACTGCTGTGCAGTGCTTCCGGGCTTTTCAGCGTATATCAGCTCCACTTACAGGACGAATTATCCATCAAAATTCTCGGATCTTCTCAAAATATCGAAAATCTAGTCCGTTCATTGACATTCGTTGCTATGTTGAGTGGAGAAAGTTACGTGTGAACCTTCTTACATAAACAGGGTATTCGGGGAACAGATGAATAGAAAATACCGAGCGATTCTGTCCGTTCGATTTTGATTTTTAATGTAAGCTGTTCCGTAAACAAAATTATTCGCAATGATCAAGTTTCTTCTAGATTTCTACTCAATTCCCCGCCAGTGGAAGACAAGCAGACAAGCTAAAAAAATCTACTATATGCAAAGTCTGTATGTATTCGTTCATTTGTTCTCTGAGCTGGGGAGAACCTTCACCAAACGTTCGCAACCGTTTCACCACCAGTCGAGATGACATCATGTGTAACCTTCCGAAGGCAACTAAATAGTTGAAGCCCATGGTTAGGGTGATTTTCCGTACCACTCATAAAGAACATGCCTATCTGTTGCTAGCCAGTATACAATTTCGTCTGCATAATGGTGATTACAGAACGTCACCTTCAAAATGTCAGGCGTTATTCCCAGATATACTACACACTCATACATTCTACACTCATATCCGAAATAATGAAACATCATATAGATCTCGGTAACGTACAGCACTCCCAACTTAAACAAAGAGGTAACCTGCATAGAAAAACCAGGCGCTTCAAGTAGTGAGGCAGAAAAGACACCCAAAGATTTAGACAACGGCCTCCCACCTATTTGTATACACACGTAGGCCTACAAAACCAACCTAAGATAAGCCGTTCAGCTTCAGTCACGCTATTCCTCTCCGCGAGGAACCCTCCCAGAAGTTGGGGCATTTTGGCGCCATGTGTTCTCCCCATTGCAACAATCCATTAGGAGACAACTCTTTATGTGACAGGTTTAGTCCTAAACAGAAAACGCCATAGTGGAGAAGTTCCATATCACCGACTTAGTTTTACTGGTCGAACGTCATCTCACATGGTTGATGTCAATATCTCATCAAACCAGTAAGCTGTTTTCCACCGGGGTTGCCTGGGGCTCACCAACGGTTTGGCCAGGGATACGTGTACTATGTCGTTCAACGAAACAGTTTACAACAGCAGGACGAATACAAGGTAACGAACCTGAAACACCAAATTGGACAAGTTGAGGTACTCCCTCGCTGTAGGACACACCGTGGTAAGTCATCTCGCTGTATTCTCTTTATTCTAGCTCAGCTGGGTTGAAAGTGTCCCCAATGATTAGCACGATTCCATTCGTCATATTAGCGTACATCCTCCCGACAGATTATTACGTTGATTGGTTCTTGTTCAAGGTTACCTAGTTTGTCCAGTATACAAATTGCTCCCTTCTACTGACCTGAGTGACGGGCCTGATTATCTTACCAACGGTTGGTGGCGTTGCGCTGGTACACTGGTTCTCAGCTGAGACTGGGATGCGCCAGAGGTGAACTGAGTCTGTTACGAGGAAAAGGCTAAGTATCTGAAGATATCAATCGCTGGTTAGTCACTGCTGGTCTATTATAGCAGAGACTTCAATCACATCAGGAGCCAGATTGCTCGGTGGTTACGGCGCGGACTTACTGATAGCAAAGTCCCTGGTTCGAACCCAACACCGGCATCTCGACTGCTGTATATATACTCGGGCAACCTGGAAGTATTTCATCACTCAAAAATCATTCGAGCAAAGTGACAGCTGGGTACCAAAAGGGTGTTACTGCTCACTGATCACTAATATTAAATCAAATGACACTCTAACTTACTAGATTTGTGTTGATTCCCTTTGTGCACAAGCTACCTAATCCTATCTGCCATTAGTGACAATTGTGTGATCAGACAGCGGTCCACACAGTTCACGAACTTGCCTGTGTGATTCGACACACCTAGTCCTCACTTGAGTGTGTGCAACAAGTATCTCATTTGTAATTCTGCTGCAATATTCACACGTTACATACTCATGCGATGAAAAGACTTTTACGGACCCAGAAGTTCCACAGATCGACGTGCCTAACTACGACGCGACAATTTTTCCGTTCGTGATTGATTTCCTACACACGTATGATAGACCGGCCTACACAAAATCTGGGTAGACCTGACTGACGAACGACTATCAGATTACTTGTTCAGATCCGACCAAAACTGGTCACCTCATCCGGAGACATCACGTCGCGGACGCTACATTTTGAGACTATACTTCTTGGGCGATTCGGGTCGACATCACATGTGAAATAACTATGGAGCCACATGATTTTCTCCGTGTATAATGTCACCACCAATACACATGGAACAGTTGTGAATGTCCGAGTGAGACTGTCATTACTGTTATCCGCGGAAGTACTGTTTCATGCGCAGCTGTGATGCTGGCCTGTTTGGCTGAGTAATGTAATACTGAATGCTCAACGTAACGACCACCACACAGCGATAATTTCATGATATTCCTGGAAGGGGGGCGCGTATATGAACAAGTGATGAAGTTGACAAGAGGCGCACTTGTGGGCAGAGGCGCACAACAGCACGACAATACCATGAATGCGTAGTAGAAAAGGCAACGTGCTAGTGGCTCAATTGGGATAGCGAGATATCCATTGGAGCTTATCCGCACCACGGCTCACAAAAAATTTCGGTTTTAATGATGCCTGTAAACAAGCTACAAGTTTATTCCGATTCAGGGATATGGGATTAGGTGATGTACCATTAGCCGAATCATACCAGCATCCTAGGAAGTGAGGTGGATGGTGTGGCGTGCAAACTGGGTTGTTCATGATCATTCGGAACAACAACTAGTTTTTCCACTCACTTCAAATTATGCTACACGGACCATAACTTGAACTATTCGCCGCTTATTCTCAGTTAGCTGATGGCCATCGAGTGAAGTAAAGCAAACTTATGTGTTTCATAAAATTTTTTGCTCCAATTATCACCCGCATGTAAGAGTAAGTAACCAGTGGGTCCAGATACAACTGATGCTTATAAGCCGCACTAGTCGGACTGTTTTACTTCAATGCAGATGCCTGTGACACTGTGGATTCAACACTTCCTCTGCTTTTTTTTTACCGCCAAATAGGTTCCTTTAACCCGGAATTCGATCGATTGTGAAAACAGCATAGATATCTGTTCACGGGCCTAAGCCGTGTGCTGAACAGAAGCTGAACTGTGTACTATAGAAATTTTAGTGTGTTTGGCTGTGGCGCGCACGCTATGTTACAACAGAAGTGGCTATCACTGGTGTTTATGGGTCGGAAAATGCAACCGTGAATTCGGAGACATCGTGCATTACTCCCTTCTCAAACGGTTGTTTGACATTCTACAACAGCCTGCATACATAGCGTGTGCGGAGCAACAGAACTCAGACCGCAGTTGCAATTGTTTTCCTCGTAATTCGCCCCCAGGAAGAAGTGAGAACAAAGTATGACGTTTCTGAAGTGTTTTTTTCAATCTGTTACTGATACAAGTGCATCTGGTTTTGTCCGCCAGAACTGACGGTTCAGTCCGGTACGGATATCCCGATCGTAGACCGATAGTTTTCAAGTGAAACCAACGATATGTATTTGATTTTCTTGTTTCCACTCAGCATGTTAAGCAAACGGACTGTTCACCTCAGATCATATTCAATTTGTTTGCCTAGCCTGAATGATGCGAATGGTCTATAGAATGCATTGCCTGAATAATTCAGTCGATGGTCAAGCGTTTTGTGGTATGGCCTCAGAAGGGCCTTTGTTCCTACGATTTTAACAGAGCAACGAATGGCAAACGGATGAAAGTTCATGGGACCGATTTTTTCAGACTGGTCCATCTGTCAGTCAACTTCACAGTTCCCCTAATGACTGGAGGGTGGTTATTCCGCACCACTTTGGTTACCGAGAGCGTAGTCGTCCTGCGTACATTCTGAAAATGTTTCCACCTTGCTGGATATCGATGGCAGTAATAAGGGAGCATTTTACTTGAAACGTTGCCGATCAAGTGGTATAGGTCAAGCAAGCAAGTATCAATTGTATAATCCATGTTATCCATGAATATACCCTACCTCAAGCAACCAAATGCCTATGGAAATGAACAGTTTGTTAATTAGTCAGGTACGAGGAATTTCTTGAGGTGGAGCAATCCACAAAGCTAGGTTTTTACTTCACATGCCGAAGATTTTGAACTGGACCGGCAGCCCACGACCGGTTTCGCTCTTCTCGGGGCTCCTCCGGGAGATTCAGCTGGATTCCAGGTGAGTCTCTCACAAAAACCAAATTTATTTGCAAATGAGTGTATGTATGGACCGGCAGTCTTTAAAATGTTGAAGCCTGCAGCCGTTAGTCGGCTGCCATTGCTATTTGTTATGCATTAACAACACACCGTGAAAAATCGAAGAAGTAATCTGGCGTGATTGATTTCGGGGATGATATAGAATGTCACTTCTCCACTTTTGTATTCTACGAAGACTTGTCCAAGCATTTCTTGAACAGCTTTTTTGAATCTACGCACACGGCGGTTAGTACTTCTGTAATTGATTCCAAACTTATCGATCCAATGGAAACTATTTCCTTTTTATTGCGACCTATACCGCGTTACCATAGGAACAAACACTCAAGTGGTAAACTACGACCGGATTTATGTCAAGCACAATCTTCAGTTGCAATTTGTCGTCACATTGTGGAACGTAACAGGTCGCGTGATTTATGTTGGTGCCGATCTTAGGTACTGAGCCAGCTACAATGTCGCTTTGTCATTGACGGTAAAGTTGGGCAGTGGGTTGTACAGAAGATGATCAATTTACTGCTAGTTTGGTGAAAAAGTGGTTCGGTTACATTCATCCAAGGAGTAAGTAAATCAGAGAATCTTGTCGACGGAATCTACCACGTGTAAGGTTTCCTCGAGGTTGTGAGGTTTCCAGAGGGCAAACACTCTGTGCTTTGCTCTGTTGCAGTTGAAAGATCACCTCCCGGCAAACAGAACTAGAGACAAAATCAATTGTAACGACTGCATTAGGGTCTATATAGGACAGACAGACAGGGAACTTCATACCAGAATCGGAGAGCATAGGAGGACAATAAACAGGCCGCAGAAAAACGCGGATGAATATCGAGCGTTACCAAAAGACTCAGCAATAGCAGAACATGCACTGGATACAGGGCACAAAATAGATTTAGAAACTGTTGAGGTTTTGAGGCGAGGACTACGGTCCACGTCACAAGGACTGATGACCGAGGCGGTAGAAATCGCCAAGCATCCCAGTGTTAACAGAATAGAAGGCGTGGAACTGGCAAGCGTGTGGAGGACGGTTTTGGATCAGGCGAGCTGACATGTGTTGGTGTGCGGTCATCAGAAGGAGGAGTCATCATCCGAATTTCACTTGACCTCAACCCCCCTCCCAAGTAAATTGTCGCAGCACTCACCACCCCACAAAGACCAACGAAATCTGTCAGAGGCAACCGCGGTGAATCATCAATTGAAGCACATTGAAGTGGAAGATTAAGGAACCAAACCCGGTCAGAATAATTTTGAAACTCCCCCAACCATCCATCAACGCAAGATTTTGACAACCACACTAAGCGACAAGAGCCGTTAATTGACATTCAAAACTGATCTAGTGCGCTAATATGAAGAGGTCATACTGATTGGTTCTCTGTCTGTCTTATGACCTGGCCAACTTGGAGACCTGTTCACTTGGCCTGATGAAGCTTTTATGTCGAAAGCGTAACGTTGCCCAAATACAAACTACCGATTGTTTACCAAGCCCTTCTAAAACACTTGTTGTTGTTTAAAACTCGTCGACACCCCCCGACCGGTTTCCGCTTACTTGAAGCTCATCAAGTAGATTCATCCTCATGGTTTCCGTCAACCTTACTTCACGCCCGAACACAAACTTGTACGCAATGAACAAAGTACACTCATTGGCAAATTAGCTTAATGTTAACGGGAGGCTCAACTGAATCTAGTAGTGCTCTGTTTATGAACGGTCAGGAGGTAGTATGCACAAATAACAGCTCGTGATTTCGACAAATAGACTCATTTACTGGGCTTTCACGGGTGACTCAAATTAACCTTTGATTTATGATATCCTGCAACTGGATGTAGTACATAGAGGCCACCTCATGTTTCCGTTGCTACGATATTCGAGATATCACAGTATATTTTCATAGAGGAAACTATTCACAAGTTTGCTGAATACGCTCCGACAGAGGCCTTCGTGCAGCACATTCAATTAAAGAATATCATAAACCAGAGGTTAAATAGAGTTTCCCGTGAAAATCCAATTGATTTGCAAATAACTGTACGCGTCGAAATCAGTCCGATTTGGGTTCACGTAGAACATAAGGTCGGCGGAAACTCGGGGACTGCGCCTACACGGTGAGCCCCAAGAAGGGTGAAACGGGTCGTGGGCCGCCGAAGCCATTCCTTTATAAAAACAGTTCATACTGTCTAAGACAATAGTTTACAGTTACCAGGTGCACCCTATGTAGTATAAATACAGTGCCAAAACGGAACAAGTCTAAAGAAGACTTATCGTTTGAGCACATTGGGAAGAGTTGCTGAAATAAAGATTCGGACGCGGAACTTGTTTTCTCTTCATTGTAACCGCTACCTACACGTGTTACATAATAGTCCGTGGACCTGTGGAATTCACCTGTCTTCCTGCTTTGTGCGTGTGTGTGCTCCGTCGAGTTGCATGTGCATTTATCGTGTGCAATCTGAAAACAGAAGTGGTTATTCCATTTTGACAGTTGCACAAACAAAAACAACTTGACCTGACGTGTGTCAGGGTTGTACGAATGGCGCATGATGCATGTGGTAGCAGAGCAGACAAAGTGGATGGGATATTGTAAGTGCTCTTGCGCGGAGTAAAGCAAGCGATGTGGCCGAAAAGCTAATTAAACAAAGGGGAACCACTACAAATCTTAACTGAAACAATAAACGACAGATTCACCTGGGACTCAGTTTAGTTGACTCCCATTAACACACAGGCTTGATTTGCAAGCGAGCCTAATTCGAAAAAAACTCAGAATTATTATCCAGGTGAAACTGAAGACTCATGGATACATGACACCATAACCATGGGTTGGGTATGCATGCGATAATCCTAATCAGTAATTCGATACAAGTACAAGTTCACAGTGATGGAATTACATTTTTCGAGGCAGAATTTCGTATTTAAGCCTTAAGGAACGTGTCTATCCAAGTAGCAGTGGTTCACTGTCACCATTGCTTCCAGCAATTGGATAGTGAGTGGTTGGCACAATCAACCCATCTGACGGAAATCTGGTTAACTCCTTCTGAAAAACTATAATCGTTGATCGGAAGGATGTTGTGTATGGGTATTATGGTGGTTCCTTACGGACAATTTCCAAGGCATGACCCCGATAAACGGACACTGCTTATTCGGAGAGGTGTGGTCAACGGATAATAATTACACAAAGTGAAGTGAAGTACCTAACTTAAACTTTATAACATCAGAGTTTTTCACTCGGTTTCATATGAAGACTTATGGCAGCAATAGAGCTTATAATTTTGCATAATCCGCTTGCCGCGACCAGGTTTATTATTCTTGTACGTTTGTCTCAGAATGCTTAATGTTGATCAGTCGGATACACAGGAGACGCCTAATATTTCATCTGCTTTGTCTACTGGAAGGTCCATGGTTCGAACCCGACCTCTACCTCTCGAATTCCCCTGTCTAGGCTTGGGCAACCTGACAGTATCCCAGCCCTCGTGCTTCCTTCGGGTGGCATGGCAGCTAGGCACCGAAAGGGCGCTACAGCTGAACGATCTCTCTTATCTACTTCACGATGTGTTCTTCCTGCTGACTGGTCGTCTAACACCAGAGTGAACAATAAGATTCTTCGTATAAATTTAGCTACAGGTATGGAGTTCTGGTATCATAAACCCCTGATTACAATTTAGACCCACTGTTGCAACCACAGCATGGAACTTTTATAGGTCTTCGCTGTCCGTACCATTTGGTGACGAGCACACTTAGTTATTCAAGTGTCCTGGTTGCCAAAACAGTGCATTAGTTCTGTTGCCTCGTATTCCCCGGAAGCGCTTCGCATTTCAAATTTTGATGACTAACTTCCGTCTATTACCGTGTTGATTGTTACCTCTAGGAGCGGGAACTCCGCTCAATCTCATACTCTTGGGACGTATGAGGGAACGAGCTCATGTAGCTTTACGGGGCAACCGAGTGGTTGAGCCTGGGTGGGCTTACACTTTAGCCAAAACTGTGAGCCGCTGAGAAGGGACATGATGTAACAGCTTCGTTTGGAGCTACAGCAATTGCCTCAAGCTGGCCTGGTCAGCCAGACATTTCACAGCTTTTGTAGTCCAAGTGATTGAGTAGTCACAAGACAATCAGTGGGTCTAAACTTCTCAGCATAGAGTGACCCTGCTCGCAGGATGAAACTTGGACTTCGACCATAGTCTCTCTGAATTGCAAATATGTATTTCAAGTTTCTGAATATTTTCGTGAACTGATGTTCT
This sequence comes from Clonorchis sinensis, assembly GCA_003604175.2. Lineage (NCBI taxonomy): Eukaryota > Metazoa > Platyhelminthes > Trematoda > Opisthorchiida > Opisthorchiidae > Clonorchis > Clonorchis sinensis. The sequence continues at coordinate 179,045,999 of CM030369.1, read as the reverse complement.
GAACAGTCCAACAACCTGTCCGTAACGCAGATTTTCGTAGTTTCCTCCATTCCCATCCCATCTGTCTGTCGGTACTTTGGTTTGATGGTAAAATGGCGTACACAGACAACTCTTGAGGCGGAGGTAGACTAAAATAAGGGGTGGAGAAAAAAGGCAAGCATGAGTTTTAGCTAGTCATGGCATGTACTGAATTGTGAAAGATCCCTCGAAGCTCTCGAGTTTGTAAGGCCACGAATTACCACGAAGACTCGTAAGCGGGTACTAACGAACTGACCGCCGAGTCCCGTTTTGCTAATCTGTTCACATGTTGGTTCAGAAATGAGAATTCAGAAAGAAGCTTAGAAACTAAATTTGTTCTGGAGCCTATGATGTAACACTTATGGTAGTGTTTGAAGAATCAGTTCGATTAGACGAACTCCGTGAAGTTATCGCGCAACTTGTGCCCGCTAATTAAACGCGATAGCTATTAATAAGATATTGGACTAAAAACCACTGAATGCGGTAAATGACTGCGAAACAGAGCAAACCGAAGCTAGTGCCGCTTGTCCAAGGGCGAAACCCTCTGGTTTCTAAAGAGATGCTCCCTAATGGGTGAGCATCTTGGTCTAGTTAAAAAAGTAAGTAATGAGTTCAAGAAATATTATTGCATGAAGCTGAAAATGTAGATGATCTCCAACCAGGAAAACGACACAGTCCACCAACTCATGATGATACTGACTACAGGCATGCGGATTTCGAGTAGACCGAGCTCCGACGGAATAAAGGGGGTCTACACCGGATGGCTTCAGGAGTGTGCCCAACAGGCACTACTCTCAGTTGAACTATTTTGATGGTGCCATTCGTGTTGTGTATCACTTTCTGGAAAATCAAGATGACGATCGCTAAAGAGGAGAAGTTTGTAGTTTTACGTCCTAGGACCTAAGACCAAAGAAACTCAAGCATTGGACAAAATCCATTTTACAACCCATCCACGAATTACATCGTACTACTCACTGTAGTCTGGACCATTCGTTTCAGAATGTCCATGGCCCTGGTGTCCATTCCGTATGGCATGGCTCACCGCAGAAATGGAAACCTCCAAGTAGCCACGCGAGACCCGGAGGGGACTACGTATTGATCAACTCCTAAGGATGTAGTTAATTTTATTTCCAACAGGTCTTGGGTCCTGCTTGGTCTGTCCAAGAACGGTGCATTGTAGCGCAGTATCTAGAGCCGGTCCGTTGGGATCGGGGGGTTGGGTGGGGGGCAGAGATTGGAGGTTCATTTCAACAAAGAACACATGACTGTGGACGTTCAGTGAAGAGCATCCAAGGTCTTAAATCGAGGTGCATCCATTCACCTTAGCATATCGGGGCGAAATTAGTTCTGTTCTTTAGTTCTGTTGACCGTCGGCGTATGGCGTATCGCTGTTTAGATAACGATTTCCGTTCTGAATGGAATCTGGCAAACGCGCCACGAGAAAACAGTACTCAGCCGGAACCAGCACTATGTGATTCACTTTCAACTGAATCGTACCGTCCACATTGTGAAAAACACCAACAGTTTTCACTCACTTTGATTGGAATGCAAATTAGTTGCTCCAGTTCGTCTAGTTTTGAACTGTGCGCACACGACATTTGTGAATTGATTGAATTGGCTTGACAATGGCAGTGCACTGTTTATTTTGTTCACTTAATGCGGGAAAATCATTCTTAGGAGGCTAAACATAAATGAATGCAACACGGTAGCAGATCAGTTGTTTGTCTTTGGTGCTCTATTCGTCACATCAGCCACCGCAACTAAGGAGAGATGCGAACTCAATAGTTTATTTACTGCTACTCTCGACAATGAGGCAAAAATCCTTATGAGATGTATAACTTAGTTAAAAGTCTCATTCCTATTTCATTAAGGCCCATAGGACACTAGTTAAACCAGTTGCTTTGTTTCATGCATCCAGCGAGCTATTTGGCTCTTAACTTAATGAACCTAGGGCTATAATTCGATGGCTGTCATACTGAAGAAATTTTGGATGCAAATATCGACTTTGATGGGATTGTTACAGAAAAATAACTGATCGTTCCGTCAATAACTCAAAGGAATAATAATTTCACTAGATGACTGAAGCTTAAATCTGAGAACTGGTCATTTGAGGGGCCTGTCAATACGTGACCACATGATTGGAGCGCGAATGGCTCCACATCCTGTTTAAGTGAGTTAGTCACACTGATGTTCAGCTGATCGTCATCGAATGGTTGAGTGATCAAACAGCTGGTCTGGAGGTCATGGGTTCGAGACTCTCCGGAACTTCCAGGTGAGTCTCTCGCACAACCAAATTGATTTGCGAATGAGTGTATTTGTCGTAATAGAGTGTTTAATGACTGTGGTGATGGTGTGACCGTTCAGCTTTTCGTTCTTCTGAATGAACACTCGTAGACGCGTGATTATTTTGAGCTGACCGCTTAGATTTGGTTCCCGAACTTGAATTTCATTGAAAAAAATCACTGCTGCTGGAAATCATGCAGTTAGGTTACCAAGCTTCGCAGGCAGTTAGAAACTTCAGCAGTCTAGTGATGGAGTGAACTGGGATTTTCCTTGAAACACCGCATAATCGAAGATAAGAGGGGGCGAACGAACACTGGCTGACTTCCAAATCGAACTGGCAGGCCAACCGTCGTCAAGCGGCTGGACGCCTGCGCACATACGTGTGCGACATAAGTAACTCAGGCGTATAGGGACGCCCTTGGATGCAGGTTAAACACCAATCAGATGAGCCGGTACGTAGCACAGTAATCTTATGGCGTCACTTGTTCATACTCCATCCATTTTGGGGGCGTACTTCATCCGGTGTCTAGTATGATTGTGGTTGGGCTCGATCGGCGGATAAAGGACAGAGGCGATTGGGTTAGGTAGGAACACAGCAGCTGATTTTTTAACCGCATCAACGGGTAAACACATTCGTCACCGTCCGATCGAATGCCACGCATTACAACCTTTGGCGCTGTTCTTGTTTGCAGCCGAGCGGATGGGTAGATGAACACGAGCTGTGGAAATACGGGCAGCTGTTCTTTGAGTAGCCGTAGGCTCTTGGTGCTGTCATTCAGGTGGTGTGATATCGACTAAGTGATCGACGCAATCCTTTAGTTTACTCTGGGGCCCCAGTAGACGCTAAATTCGTTCAGATATGTGAATTCTAGCAGTCGTTTACCAACTATGTGCCCCCCTGTTCTCACTAGTTCACTCGGAAGTAGAACAAGTTGGATAAAGCTCGAAGACAACGGTATGCAAATAAAAATAGGAAAACAACACTTGGTTGCAGCAAGACTAGCACCTTTACACGGTAGCAGAAGAACACCAAGGAAACTTGTCCAGCTGACTGGTTTTGCTGATTTCGCCGCCATTTCCACGGAAATATTCAGAGATCTCAACGATATTCCTTGTGGAGCCGTCTGGAGCGGGATAGCATGGAACGATGTGGAAGTGACGATATTCCGTTTGTTTGTGGTTACCGTTTTATCACGGCGGCGAACAAGCCCTACTTCCCGTCTCAAAGTTTGGGAGAATCCTTCCAAAATTACGAGTTTTCAGTCAGTCTGCCTAAAAATTACCTTTATGGTTTTTAGTAAAAATTAATCAGGCTCCTTCTATGGCGATTTCAGGTCTCCTGGACCAATCTATTCTTAAAAAGCGATGAAAATATGTTGGGTCGAAGCGATAACGCCCCTGCAAAAGACCAATCTATTCTTAAAAAGCGATGAAAATGTGTTGGGTCGAAGTGATAGCGCCCCCGAAAAAACCATGAGCAGCAGGCTTCAAACTTCATTGCTGGATCAGTAATGCGGCCACCTCTGAAATAATGTTGTTTTTCTGTTGTGGGGAGTTGCGGGATATATACTGTTCATATTCACATCACTCTTGTTCGAACAATCGTCCTCCTGTCCTAGCGTACTTATTTTGGTGAGTCCACACCAAAAGGGCGAATCACTGGACTCGAGTTTCGCTTTTATTAGAGCTCATCAGTTGTGCATATCCAATGGCCGCGCTGGGGTTTGAACTCCGGACACCTGACATGCGAGGCGAGCCCGTTACCAATACTCCACTAGCGCACTTTGGACGCATCCGAATTTTCACATCTGACTAGGTGAACGTGTTCGCGCTTGAGCCATGGGGATGGTGTGATCGACAAGGCCACTGGATATGCACTGTTGTGTGTCGGTTAAGAGCTTCAAGGCCTGTAACTGTAATTCACTAGCCCCAAAAGGCATCTGTGGGAACCACGCTTCCTCGGCCGGGTTTGACTGTTAGAAAGTGGAAATAACAAATCGATACTCCTTTTCTAAAGCAGCACCGAGAGAAGCATCACTGCAGTTTTCCTCCCACTAGAGAACTAGCTAAGAAACAGTCAGTTGTTGGTTTGCTGTGTAGAAAATCCCAGGAAGGACTGGCACTGGCTAATCCGTTGGATGAACCGTGAACAGACATTAAGGTTGAAACTAATGCATCATTCTGATACTTAGGTGAATATTCGAGATTTAGCTGACGACCGGGGGAATCCTGGGAGACGCATGCGGACTGGATAGCAAAACATTTTATTGAAGCAAATGCCGTGGAACATTCATGGTTGTGTTGCTTGTTGGTCATGTGGCTGCTGAACTGACCACCGAGCTTAGCGGATTTTTCTTCACTATTTGAGGGGACATAACCAGTGGGCTGTTGAGTGGGTCACTCTTAGTAAACTTCCTGCAATCATATCTTTTGGATAGAACAGTTTCTTGAATCTGAGAATGAGACACTCGCCAGATTTATCAACGGAAGGTCATCAGACAGGCCTCTGCTTTGATTAAAGCGTTTACAGACACATCCGCATCAATCAAGGAGGCCAGCATGAATGAGACCGTGCTTCAAGTCGATTAGACATAGGTTCTGGCTAAACTGTAGGTCAAGTTTGTTATTTTTACCAGGAGAGAGGAATTAGATGAGCAATTCATGGAGATGCTGAAAAACCCATTTTTGTCTTTTTATTAATGGAGATTTCCTACAGGTGAAGTCAATCAATGATGAAAAGCCGAGAAGCACCGTACAGCTGTTTCATCTTTATTGGAAACCATCAGCAGTGTGTACCTCTTAAAATCTCAGGCTATATCGAACCCGCGACCTCCTGGTTAGTAGTTTGAACACCTAGGCGTTCGCGGCCGTGCGGTCAATCACCGAACGCGTGCGGTTAGTATTATCAGTGTGGAAAACTTTGACTACAGTGAGCATGGTGCTCATTTTGGTTAAAGAAGAAATTTCTTGTTGCAAACATTTAGCTGTCGTTAGACCTCAGCGTGTATGCAAGCACCACCTCATGAAACACGCAAACAGTGAAACATGTCGCTCATGTAGGCACGATGGGTCTACGGACTAGAAGTACCTAGCACAGACCTCTAAACGGATATCCATGATGTCTTGCTTTGTTGTTTTGTTCAACCTAGGCCAGCTACCTAGTAGACAGTCCTATTTACTGAAGGACGCCTGAATACCGATCAGCTGCACCGAGGTATTACAGTTAGACAAGTGTAACTATATAACCATCTCCTGTTTTAGGATCCACTGACTTCCTTGGTCGGGCAGGAATAAGTGGACAGTGTGTGAGAGTCAGCGGAGATCGGTTCCTCTGTTCTTCCAGTTGTGATCCGAGTAGCGAGGTTTGAAATGTTAAGAGTGGACAATCCCTTTGTTGTTCAGAATGTTGATGAACAACCCAGATTGCACGGCCCATCATGATGCTGGTAAGATTCGGCTGAGGGTACATCATCTAATCCCATATCTCCGAATCAGAGGAGACTGGTGGTTGGTTGGCAGGCGTCATGAAAACCGAAAATTTTTGTGTGCCGTGGTGCGGATAAGCTCCAGTTGATATCTCCTCGCTGTCCCACATCACCCAATAGCACGTTGCCTTTTCTACTACGCATTCATGGTATTGTCGTGCTGTTGTGCGCCTCTTGTCAACTTCATCACTTGTTCATATACGCGCCCCCCTTCCAGGAATATCATGAAATTATCGCTGTGTGGTGGTCGTTACGTTGAGCATTCAGTATTACATTACTCAGCCAAACAGGCCAGCATCACAGCTGCGCATGAAACAGTACTTCCGCGGATAACAGTAATGACAGTCTCACTCGGACATTCACAACTGTTCCATGTGTATTGGTGGTGACATTATACACGGAGAAAATCATGTGGCTCCATAGTTATTTCGCATGTGATGTCGACCCGAATCGCCCAAGAAATATAGTCTCAAAATGTAGCGTCCGCGACGTGATGTCTCCGGATGAGGTGACCAGTTTTGGTCGGATCTGAACAAGTAATCTGATAGTCGTTCGTCAGTCAGGTCTACCCAGATTTTGTGTAGGCCGGTCTATCATACGTGTGTAGGAAATCAATCACGAACGGAAAAATTGTCGCGTCGTAGTTAGGCACGTCGATCTGTGGAACTTCTGGGTCCGTAAAAGTCTTTTCATCGCATGAGTATGTAACGTGTGAATATTGCAGCAGAATTACAAATGAGATACTTGTTGCACACACTCAAGTGAGGACTAGGTGTGTCGAATCACACAGGCAAGTTCGTGAACTGTGTGAACCGCTGTCTGATCACACAATTGTCACTAATGGCAGATAGGACTAGGTAGCTTGTGTACAAAGGAAACTAACACAAATCTGGTAAGTTCGAGTGTCATTTGATTTAATATTAGTGATCAGTGAGCAGTAACACCCTTTTGGCACCCAGCTGTCACTTTACTCGAATGATTTTTGAGTGATGAAATACTTCCAGGTTGCCCGAGTATATATACAGCAGTCGAGATGCCGGTGTTGGGCTCGAACCAGGGACTTTGCTGTCAGTAAGTCCGCGCAGGAGCCTCCGATCTACATAGAGCTGGTCACGAGACTCAGATTTCTGCTGAAATTGGACAACGTAGACCAACCATTGACTGGTATCTCCGAATGTGTGGCCTTCTCCGTAACAGACTCAATTCACCTCTGGACGATTCCAACCTCACCTTAGGAAGCAATTTTTGTGTTGGATAAACTAGGTAGCCTTGAACAAGAACCAATAAATGTGATAATCTATCGGGAAGATGTATGTTAGTATGACGGACAGAACCGTTCTAATGATTGCGTATTTTTTATTCGTCTGGTGCCAGAAAATATTAAACATCAGTGACACCATCTAGTAGAGCAATAAGACGCAAGAAATGCAGACCGCGACGCAATAAGGCCATGAATGACCAACCAGATTGCAAATGAGATCATTAACTACAGTCAGACAGGCAATTACTTAAGGGTGCTGTATGCAAACCATAGAAATTCAAGCAACAGGAAAGGAACTACCCGCCCAACAACGCAATGATGAATAGTGACGACATGTTCCAAGTCAATGGAAAACTCGGTGAACAGATGAACAATTATCTACAACCAGTGAATCCTCGGGAGATACCTATATTCCAGTGCAATCCTTTAAAGCCTCGTAGACCTTTGGTGTGCGAATGCGATGGAAATCATTAGTGCAACAATGTCAATCAGTGTGGGTTTTTTGAATTCATTATTAATTTGGAACTTTAGATAAATACTATTAAGGTTTACCTTCTGGAGTCAGAGAGACCTATTTAAGGCTTCCACGAATTACTTCAGTTCTTCTTCCGAGGCTGAATCTCTTCGCTGATCTGAAGGAATCCGTGAATTGACACGAGCCTACAGCTTGAACGGTGACTCTGGGATCACACCTGAATTGTTAAACGAAAGGCCTTTTAAAGGAATAAGACAGCGGAACTTCAGCGTCCATTGGTGTTTGAGATTCGTATGCGGCTGGAATAACACGGGAACGGATAGATTTCACTGCAATCGTGGTAATTCCTAGTTCCACTTTGTAACACTTCATGGCGCTTTATTTGAGGAAGGGTTATTTTTCGTAATGGACTACTCATAAGGTTGCTGAAAATTCGTCGACAGCCCACGACCGGGAGTAATGTTCAACATATCAAACTATGAGTCTCTCGCAAAAAACAAATTGATATGCAAATGAGTGTATTTCTCGAAAACAGTGCAATTTGGGTTCAAGTAGAACATAAGGTTGACGGAAACTCGGGGACTGCGCCTACCTGATGAGCCCCAAGAAGGGCGAAACCGGTCGTGGGCTGTCGAAGAATTTCCAGCAACCTTATGAGTAGTGCATTACGTATACAGCATGTTTTATGTTTCAAACTAGTAAAATGAGGTCACAGCGTGTTTAGACTAGGTCGCCGTTGAATCAAAGTACTAGTATCCTCACTAACCCATGGAGTTCACTTGTCTTCTTCATCAATTCTGCGAACGGTTTCCCATGTACTTCTATGTCCCTCATCGAACGAATCCAGAAATTTTATTTGTCACCCAACCAGCATCAGTCCGTTCGATGTCTTGACTAACCTGTACAATAACATCGTAGTATGTATTTCTCCAGTTCAATCGGAAGGATGTGGTAATAAACGAGCAGCTCAGGCAACATGTTTTTTGATGAGACTGCATCAGTGGATTCCATGACAAGTACCCAGTGAACATTCTCTGAAGCTCAAACTTAATGTGCGAATTCAGAGAGCCTCACCAACACATCTTCCAGTTGATGTGTGGTGGTTCGCCGCCACTTACGTACAGATGGTTTTGAGGATTCGCAAGTCAGTTACCGGGATAATATGTATGTTAAACGGAGGTTATCAAAGCAACAACCTCACGAGGTGGCGTAAAAGTAGGCAACTACGCAGCTTCACCCAGTAAGACATTTTTTTGAGATTCCAGCGTACTTCCTGTACAGTAGAGCGAGTATTTACTCCTGGGTGGTTGAAAAACTTCACTGATTCTAGCTTGACATCACGATAATTCCAGTTGGTCACCCTGCGCATGTAATTTTGACCTCCACTGGTTTCGTTCATCCGCACCCACCATTCCCTTGCCGTAAGAGACAACCCGTCCAACACAGGTATATTACCACATGTGTGTGAATGTACGCAGCTGCCCTACTTACCCATACCTGTTCGTGCTTCATCTACTGAGCCTGCCCTGACTTGTTCTGTCGTGAAGTCCGTTTGATCGCACCGCTAGTCAGAATCACGAGACTGGCATCTGAAACGATGACCGCAACCTACACCACGGAGCCAACATTCCGCTTGCCCGTTGTTTGATTTGCGGACCCTGACACAGCACCGTGCCGGTCAGTGACAAAGTTGTGCACTTGTTTACGCTATGAAACGGGGCAGTTGATGTTTATTGTACAATTTTGCTCACTTTTGTCTAAACGGTACCGTAGATTTTCGAACCCAACTGTTCCACTTTGATGATTCGGATCGTCAAACCTACGTGTGACTCAAAGTACCGTATCGGGAACCTCAAATCTACTCAATTCTGTTCATGAGATTGGGTTGACATCCCGATCTACTTGACAAAGCTTCACAGTTACAGTCTGTTCCGACTTGACTCCATCCTGAGTCAACCAAACAAAGCACTTCATCCACGTTTTTCCCACCGCTTTGGCTATACTGGCCGAATTACGGGGGATAATTGCTGAGCTGGATGAGGAGGATTTGCACTTGCATCGGAAGTGACAGTTGATGAGACGGAGACACGAGGTTAAACAGAAGTCCCTTATGTGCCTCAGGTCTTGGAAGGAGGACGCAACAACTGTCTCCATTACCTCGGAAGGGTATTACAACCGATTAGACTAAATTTACCCGGAGTGCGCTCCGATAACTAACGATGAGGAGGCCGCCTAACAAGAGAGCAGTCAATCTACGGTTCCTTGGGGTACGCTCCAACGTGTGTGGACAATAAAGTTTCATCAGACGATAACAGCGCTCATTCACATCGAAGTTCTTCAGGGTGCACTCCATTAACTACTGGTTAGAATGCCGTGCGCCTCGAAACGTGGCCCGATGGCTTCTCAATTGACGTCTGTACCATACGGCATCACTTGATTCGGACGGTTACTCGGGGATTATTACGTCATGCCAACTTTGAGTCCTGTCCAGCAATAATCACCTACAGCCCAGTGTTTTCTCACTGCACATACTGATGTTTGTCAAGTGAGTATTTACACAGGACGTCGTACCCTGACCACCTTCTCTCCGTTACGTACCAATGGCACTGTATTCATTGTTGCCATTTGCCCTTGTCCTGTTGCATAGTAAGGTATGGAGAAATTGTGGTGGGGATTATTGAATCTAACTTGGCATCATGATAATTTCCCTATTCATCTGCTCATTCCGCCCATTTCTTCATTTTGATATTCCGGATCGTCAAACCTACGCGTGACTCAAATTTCCCTATTGGGAAGCTCAACAACCTGACCAGTGCAGGTGCGTGACAATTGTTTTTGGTGATGTTTGAATTATTTTTTTTTAAAGAAGAAAATTGGTCCAGAACGTACGGATGATCTCCAGGACGACAATAAGCCGATCAACAATCAGTTCGCATGACAGGGGTGAGTATGCTTGGCAGACCAATCGCCTGTCAATTGAATCGTATTGACCGAGTCGTGTTAAAAGAATAGAACAATAGAGGCGGCGTTTTGCATTTGCACGGTTTTTTATTCGGATCCATTTACATGCTTTCACAGAACACGCTATGGAAACCGTGCAACCTTACCCAGGTCTCAGCACTATACATTATAAGTCATGTTGTGCGCATTTGGTTTGTTTACTCATTTCCTTCAAAGCCATACAGTCAACCATTTATCTGTCGCCATATACAGGTGGTATCCTGTTTTGTGACAGCCTCTCACTCGTCAGTTTTGCAGTGGCGATGTGGTTGTCAGTAATTCTAAATTGAAACCATTTGAAGCTCCGAAGTCTGAAACTCATGCGAATCATAGGGACCTAGAAGCCGATGAAAAAACATCACTTTTAAATACAAGCCGAGAAGCCAATGCACAACTTTTGAGTTTGATAAAACGCAAATAAATCGCTATGCATTGTCCACGGTAATTTGCGAGTGTTTTAGAAACGAATCAACTGATAAGAAATGCTGATATTCTGTAATGTCGCACTGCCAAATCTGTTTGACACTGAAAATGCTTTCAGGTGCGAAATAAGGATACAGAGCGGAAGTGTGTGTGAACCCACAATGGGTTCTTACTTGTGTAGAGCTTAAAGTTCAATGTGTTTGCCGGCGTAACTATCTACCGTAGACCCTGGTCTGGCGTAACATCCACAGACAAAACTATCCAACTATCCTGAAATTTCGATTATGCTCTCATTTTCACACAAAGTTGGTTTTGACAGGAGGCTCAACCGAATCCAGATGAATCTTTCGTTTATGATGACGCACTTCAACTGAATTTGCTGCACGAGACCGCCTCATGATTTATTTGGTACGATATCCAAGATATTGCAGTACACTGTTGTCTAGACGTAACACGCTACTAATAAGGTTGCTGAAAAGTCTTCGACGGTCGACGACTGGTTTCGGCCTTCTTGGGGCTCTTTAGTAGGCGCAGCGCCTGAGCTTCCGTCAACCTTACGTTCTACCTGAACCCAAATCGGACAGATTTCGATAAATACTTTCATTCCAGCAACCTTAGGAGCATAGTGTTGTATCCTGAGTTTTATTTCGTCACCCGCGGAGGTGATGTACAACTGAAGACAGAGATTTCAAGATTTATTGAAGCGGCAAAAAGCGCATACAGAGCCGCTTGCTTAAAATTCCCCACAGAATTGCCACAGCAAGGAATAAAATTAGTATAAAAAGGGTGAGACAATTAGAAGTGCTTGAGTGTTGATGCTAAGATGGTGTATACTGTACGGTAATCTAAACACTAAGATGATACTCACTTGGTTCCTTACAGTCGGTGAGTAACTGAAAGGAAACTGTAAGGGGAGACCCGACGCTTCAGAACTGACACACACGCAGCAAGAGTTTCAATCAGCTGTCTAGTCTGCCGAACGGTTTGGAAACTTTGGGATTCTTCAGCTGTCTTTTGCAAACACTTTAAAACGCTGTGGAAAAGATAGGTTTGTTTGTTCCGCTCTCCAGGAGTTTCTGATTTGTCTACGGAATGAACTGAAGATCTTCTAATCCCTCGGTGTAACTTAGATTTCTAATATCGTTTACTGGCTCGGCCACCCACTTTTGAGACAGGCTAATTTCCTGGTTGGTCTCTAGCCAGAGCTACATAACTTGGGTGGCACAATCGCCGTGGAAACGACTATATGGTGAGAAGTTGAGGGATATCCGTAGCTCAAATCTCCCGGATGACGAAAGACAGAGCCGAGATGGTGACCTCCAACAGCAGTGAATTGAAAAGAATAGGTTCTCAAGAGGTCGGATATTCTAGAAATGTCTTGTAAAACCTCAGGGAAGTGCCGCAACAGAATCCATTGTCTAAGTTCAGTCACTCCTCACTATCAGCGGACTGGATGTATACGGTCGTTGTTTGCCAAAGGTGTAAAAAAAGGAGTAAAAACCGTTTGTTGTTCAAGGCAATCCGCTTCTGACAATTTGTTTCTGTTCGCTTTCCATGTGTAGCAAACCCAAGCCTTGACTATCGTTTTCGGAAAAGTTTGGTAACAATAGGTAGATTTATGGCTAAGCAACGTTTCGCTTTTAACCCAAATCTTCATCAGACTAGGTTACGAGGTTACCAAACTTTTCCGAAAACGATGACTACTCAATCGGTTCCAAGCGTTTTTCACCCGAATGAACAAGTCTTGACTATTTATTTTGCTTTAAACTATTTACATGTGATGCCTTTGTAGAGTCGTGTGGTGGAAATTCACTTCAGGATGCGCGAAGCTCTAATTGACGTGACTTGACGCTAGAATGGTTAGGATTTCTAGATGATTTTCGAAATCACTTGCAAAGGGGTTACAAGTCGATGGTTGGTTGCGTCTACCCTGTCGTCAGACTTGAATATATGTGTGATGATCCCCCGTTCTCACAGTGAGGGAACACACTTTCCCGATAGGTTAGGCTGAAAGAAGTGAGCCAGATGTCCGACTGGTACTCCTCCAAGTGAATCTAGAATCTCAGGATGTACGAGGACTGTTCGGTTGTAGGGGGTAACTCCCTTAGCGCAGTATCCACTCGGATAAGTTGTGCTGGCTTCAGTCATGTTGGCATATCTAAAGACGAGTTTGTAGTCTGAGCTTCTATTGTAGCATCGGCGATCACTGCTAGGCAATGTGACGTAATCGGAGACCGAAAATCTTTTGTGCACGTGATCCCTTGGAATGTACAACAAGGAGCACGTGGTTCAGACGAAATCAGTTTTGTTAGCCCCTACATTTATCTGCATTTGTCCTCGCTGGTTAATCATGTACGGAGACCGCGAAAAGCAACGTATGAAGACCACTTTCAGTTAGCTGAAGTCCGTTTGGTCAACGACACACTTTTTAATGAAGATTCCTATGAACTCCTGTTTCAGGCGCCGTAGCAACCAGAGCCCCAAAATTCTTCACAAACGCCGCTTATGCGACTTTTGTTGGTCGGCATACAAGAACCCCCAGGTACTGTTCAGAGATGTATCCTCCGTGAGGTCACAGCACGTAACCGCACGAGTCTGCTCATCGACACCCAACACAAGCAGTTGAATTCGAGCACCGTGTGGTCGTTCTATCCAGACTGAATTTGAATAAAAAACAACTATCATCGAAAGGAGGGAAGCCCTTCGCTGCGAAGTCATCTATTAGCGAACACGAACTAAGCAGTTACAAGTCAGTAGACAGGAAAGTAAGCATCTCATATGCACATAGTCTTCAAAAACTGAACATTCCCACGCGTCCTCTTGAACTTCCCTGAATATTTATTGACACACAATCAGCAAACTAACATTGCAAAGCGGCTCCGCAATCTCTGCAATAAACTTGACATTTCATCAGATGCTGAGGAGGAGCTTCGATACCAACCATAGACTACTCGCATGCTTCATCAGTGGAATCCACCGTTACGCCATTAGCTAGCCGTTAGTTCGGAGAAAATCCACTGAAGGAGACGGAGAATTTGAGTGGTGCCTTAACAAGGTTATACAATGGGTTAAATCACGCAGCTGGGATTTAAAACGTTCGATTAAAACTTCCACTTCTGACACACATCCAGAAAATGGCTGAATCTTCTACGCTTAAGAGATTCACCTAATCAGTTAGTTTTTCTTATGCAAGAAAACAGTCCACAACCACCAAGTGCTCAATATCTTTGGTCCACTATGGCAGGTTCTTGCTGATTCATTCATGAAATTCAGAAGCCGGCTGTCGACAAGCGAAGTACAGACGATACAACGCTTTGAGAGTCATGGTACTCAGTGTACACAGTACTTTAGAGTCTCACACAGACTGTTTACTTGAGTTCAACGAATAGCTGGCTTAAATGGAGAGTATAATACGAAGGAAATGTTCAGCAACATTGCGTTCGCCTCATCACATGGGAGCACCCAAACCAGAAGTCCTGAAAAAAGTTGACATTTATATTCGAAGAAAGCCAAGGGGCGACTCATCAACGCAATCGGAGGAGTAAACACCATTGCTATTTGTAAACGTGTGTAGCTTGAATAGTCCCGTAGAAAGGATCCAGCTGATGCTGATTTGAGTACATCTCAAAAGCGTATGCACAGAGGACTCTGTAGTTGAAGTCAAACTAGCTTGTAGAAAATGTGAGATATAGGGTCATTTAGGCACCGCAAGTTGTACATCTTGGACACACATTGGAAGCACCGTGTAATCGGTTTAACTAAAAAGGGATCTTCGCAGCGATTTGCAAACAGGGGGTCTTTACAAACCGAAACGCAGCAAGTGAGCAAGACAAAACAAATCATCAATTGTTACAAACAGTAATACTCACTGTTTTTTTGGTTAAGTCCACATGAGCGGATCGTGCGGGCTTGGGAGTTGCTTTTATCTATCCAGAAGACTAAAACTTACCAATTTGGCTAAAACTATGATCCAGATGATGCAATAATGACTTACCCGATGAGTAACAGGTTGAAGGCACACTCCCACTTGAAGTTAGGTCCCTGAAAGATTTTAGCCTTACAACCGAAAGAAAAACTGATGGATTACAGTCCGCAGACGAAGGCACGGTGAAACTGTGAAAATCCACTAACAAGTGGTCTTTGCGAGGCATCTATTCATTCTCCTCAGTAACCTGGTGAAGTAGCAAGGAAAGTATACTTCATGCAACAATTACGGTAGAATGCCGCTGAGATGACTACCACCGCGGCCAACATCCTTTCGTAGCACACAGATCCTTCAGCCATTTGAGCATCACTCAACTTGTACAAGTTCGAACTCCCATAAGTGCAACAGATCTTCGCAGAACGAAAGCTTTCGTGGATCCATCCAGAAATGATGGGGAATGAAATGAAAAATTGTTTGTCTGGAGTATCTGAATGTGGTGAAGGATGTCGTTTTAACTTGGCCATAATAGTGTTTTAGATCTGGTATTCTATTAGCTAGCTATGTTAGTAGATGGCTAGTGGTAAGTGCACACAAGTAACAAGGTTATGCCATCTGTGCTCTAAAATACACTGATTAAAGTGGACAGTTGAAACTAGAAAGGATACTCATTGGTCGAATTTCTTCAGGCAATCAAATGACAAAACAGTTGCGTTCTGCATATTTTTTGCTCACCTGGCTGCATGTTAGTATGTGGATAGATCGTTTACGTAGATCATTTATTGAGCATATTAAACAAATTCATTCACAATTGGGCTCCCATAGAAAGTATTCAACTTCCTGACACAACACTAAATATACGGTTAGAAACGACAGATTCAACTGCCATTCTCTGAGTCCTTCGTTAACGCCAACTGGGTTCGTAGGTGATTTAGATTTTTAGCTTGGAAATTCCCTAAGAGAAAAACCGTTGAATTTCGCTGTGATAGCTTTTCTGTTCGAAGGTGGCGTAATTTCAGAGCACAAGTGAACCATCACAATTGGTTTACGGACGGCACGAACAGAAAGAACAGAATTGATATGTCAGTTAGGTTTTTTCATATCCACTATATACTTCCAGAAGTGATGGAACAAAATCTTACGAGCTGAATGTCTGGTTTGGGCACGTAATTAGTTGTATTCTGAGAAACTGGGCTGCTCGAAGGTGTAACTAACTGCTATAGAGAACGCTTTTTTGCAGAGGATGAATAGGCCTCATACAAAGAGAGCTTCAAGTTTTCCACTGTTGACATTTTCCCTGGTCCTGGTAGTTTGATCCCAACAAGGCACTATCCGCTAGGCAAGCCTTTCTTTTTTCCTACGGTTTACTGTCGTCACAACGCCATTCACCGCTTCTCGGAAGACTACTGTCAACGGGTTGTGACGTTCCAATGAGATTGAACCTATCGCAAAACTTCGTGTGATCAAACCAATATAATAACGATCCTGTTACGTCACTTCATGAAGCAGTTTGCAGCACACGACAAGTAATCTATCAAAGGTAACGTTTTACAATCTTGCGCCAGTAGCGCTTGCTTTTGTTTGGTGCAGAAAGACTATGTAAATTCTTCCAAGCCAATTTATGGCAGCTCTGCAAACGGCTAGCCTAATTCATTTGGTGAAACGACGGTAAGCTCAGTTAGGCTAATCACATGGTAGACCTGGAGCGGAAAGAATAATTGTCACTGCATTTATATGCTGAAGGGGATGAAAGCGAATGGATCGCATGAGGAATGGCAAATTCGATATAGGTCTATGACCACGTTAGTCGGAATGGAGGTAAGAATGTCCAAAGTAAGGTATTCATGCAATTGGCTGTCGACTGGATGCAGCAATTAACTGCTTAATCATTCATTACACATACATTCTTTTTTTTGAAAATCTTCTGATAGAGATCAGTGGTGCTTTGGCTATGCCAGATCAATTGTGGTTATATCCGCGTTGCGAGCCCGAGATAGCTGACCGGAAGGTCCGTGGTTCGAGCCCAACCCTGGCATTTCGACTGCTCCGGTTTAGTCTTGGGCAATGGCGGTATCTCAGCCCTCGTGTTTCCCTCGGGGGGGGGGGCATGACAGCTATTCTACAACTGAAAGATTATTATTATATCTGCGTTGTCAAGGCTTTGATAATAATGAAACGGTGCACTGAAATTGCTGACCACATGGGCTGTCTTCTTTGTGATAGGCCCTCCATTGCATTTGGGGTCAACACTTTTTCCTGTTTCAGCGGAACTGCTTCTTTCCGCTGGTCCTGATCCATCTTCAATCGTGTTTGTCCAACACTCACGACCGTGAATTATGATCATCTGTATTTGATTTCCGATTATTGTTAGGGTTAAGATAGGTACACACCAGACATAGAGTATGTCTCATGAACGGCAGTTTTTATGTGTTTTTCCGCAAATAAATGCATGTCACTTTGCCAGAAAAGAAGATAGTAGAATCTCTTAGGCCCTTTCAAATAGAGCAGGTAGGTGCCGAACAGGACCCGCAAAGGCAAAGATTTCCCTGTCTGTATCACACCGCAGTGCAATCAAAATGTTGGTTCGGTTCTTCATGCTGTATGCACTTAGCGGAGATAGATAGCTAATGAGGTAATGAGAGCAGCATGCGTTGGGGAATAGAAGTATCTTCAACTTTCGGTGAGGTGATTGAACAAGCAGACCTTCGGCCGGCCAATTACGAATGCGGTATAAACATCCTATAGTAGTGAGGCTCTGTTGATAATCTGTGGGTAAACCACTTTTCGTTCGCTGGAGCGTTCATAATGACACAGGTTATCTGAACAAAGAAATTTGTAACCAACGGCACCTGTGGCGTCGATGTGATATCATCTTAGCCGCTGTATTGTTCAGATACCTGCTCACTGAAAACAGCCATTACGCGCTTCCATTGCCGGAGCATCGAAATCCTTTAAAAGAGTGCCTGCGTCCTGTGAGTAGGTCGAGTAAGGAATCCTGAGTATGAGTACTATGGGTGGGATTGCATGCCCTAAAGATGAACTGACGATCCTTCCAGTATCCCGAGGATCTTTTTTCACATTCCTCAAGTTCCAGTGGACCGTCTAGCGTGTCTTTGCGCGACCACGCACCGAATGGAAACGGTCATGAAAAGGCCAGATTACTATCTAGCAGCATAGCATGAAATTTGAAAGCAGCGGTTGCGCAAGAAGCCGTTGTCGCCCTTAATAGGAACACTGAAAGTTGGTGGCTAAAGACACCGGCAGATACAATCCAGTGGTGTGTTTCAGAGTAGTTCCGTATCACACATAATATCTTCAGTGAATTTCTGTTTTTTCTTCGAGCAGTAACACTAAATGAATCTCGTAACTGGTGTTGCAACACAGCTCTTTGACCAATCTCCCTGAACAAATCACTCACTAATCTCGTGGTGAGCGAGAGGGTAACACTTAGACCAACCGGCGACTTGTACATGATAAAACGCTGCCGTGAAAAAGGAAGAATTCTCAGAGCAACCCACAAACTACGTTGCTCCTTCGTGCACGGCGGTCACGCAGACTGGAGAGGTGGTGAACAAGAAAAGCCTAACAATGCTCCAACTCGCTGATGAAAAAGTGAGGCTAACCCAGCAATACCAGTAACGAAAATCCATATTCGGAGTGGTATTTGACCCAATTTTCGAAAACAGTGGCCAACATAATGAAGGTTATTCAGTAGCAAACGGTCTGGACAGAAGTGTCATCACAAGAGCCGTGAACTGGCAAAATCTGCAGAACTACCAAGTTATACGGGAATGAGGTTTCGTCATTGTGGTTTTTAGGTTGCAAATTTTGGAGTGCTGATCACACATAGATCACGAATCAAATGATAGATGTCTGTTCATATTAGCAACTGTGAACCGACAGAAAATGAAAATTTCTTAGATTCAAACCAACAGTGTAATGATAAGCTTTATAGGACACGTGAAGACACACCTCATGAGCGGCGACTTTCTTCTCGTGTAGCTCTCATACGATGATCATGCGTAACAAGGTCGGCTTTACATTACTTTGACCAGGGCCTCACGAAAACTACTTTTTGGCTGAGCTGAGCTGAGCTGAGCAACATGCCCTCAGATGCTTAGGACGTTTACTTCCAACGGCTTTAGGGTCAATGTACGTGCTGAATTACACGTTCAACGGACCATTGAGAACTTCATTGTCATCTTTATGACTGTAATCAAACGCATCGATCAGCCACTACCTACGTCACACGGTCTCCCACAATATGGAAAACCATAAGTGACCGTGTTCCAAAATTAGTTCCAATAATTAATTTGTGGAGCTAAAAGTAGCGTCCAAGAACGTTTCAGCATAGATAGACGGGCAGTAATTTGCGTGGATGACATTTAATGCTAAAGTTTATCGATTTCGGTGAGGTGGTTTCTACTGAAGAGTAATGGGACTGAAGCGGCTGCAGCTTTCCAAATCGCCATGGAGATTAGCTATTTTGGCGGGGTTGAGAGAAAGTGACCATTCAGCAGAGGAATTTCTTATTTTTGGGGGGGCTGCAGTACCCACCTGCTTAATTAAGATCGGAGGAGCGCAAGTGATTATAGGGGATAGGGGAATAGTGATTGGACACATACAAACTACAGAGACGAGGGTTGCGATACTTAAGGTGACTGAATTCTTTTTGGCTTCCAGAGAGTGTTCATTTCAACTAATCTAGAAACAATTCAGCTTGCAAACAATGGGCCGTATGTGAACAAACTTTGATGTGATATTTTAGCTTCAAAAACAGTGGCGCTAGCGGTTCAAGTAAGATTTCAACTTATAACCTCTTTTGCTACCCCAGCTTCATGGCAAAAAGTTTTCAACATCCATATGTATTCACCCCCACCGGAGGCATGCATACTGTCCAGCGTCACAACCGACCTGATGAGAAAAACAAATCGGAGCCGGTCTGAAGTTCATGGGGTGACAATCATTCATCAAAAACACATTCCTCGAATGAATCCACAAGTCAGGACGCTTACATCGTATTGAAGCAACAAAGTGTGGTGTGTCACTTCAAAAGAAGGGAATATGACCGAAAAAAGAAATAGCTGAACTGTTTGCATACCTCAGATCGATCAGGTATATGAACCATGGTACCGACAAAGGTATGTGGGACGCGCAAGAAATCACTCTACATTGTCCAGTGAACCCTTGATAGCAACGATTCAATTGATAAATGAATTTGTGTCCTCTTCTGTATAGTATGCTTTTGTCTGAGACACAAGATAGATAATGTCAATAGTGCTCGATGATCAAGGAATTGAACAGTCTAACAACCACCATATCGGAACTCACGAGTGCACATGAAATGTAGAAATCTGACGCCAAGATAAAACAATACCGGCTTGGTGTGTGATCGCACGACTTCGGGAGAGTAAGAGGCAATAGTTGTGCACTGTCACTAAAATCAAAACGATAAATGCAGAATAGCAAAATATATAAACTAAAAAAACACGGCAATTTGCTGAATGCGGTTTAGAAAAAAGGACTGCTTATGAGCCACTAAGGAAACGGCGTCTTCAAAATGAATTTGGTATTTACTTGAATCAAATCAAACTTCAAATCAAATAGACCTATAGAAGATCGTAGTAACAAGCAACAGCGATAAAATCAACAGTCATAGAGGGGACATTCCTGTGGAGAAAATTATGGTGCGACAAAGTTGTTCCCGTTCGAAGCAGAATCTCCCAGAAGAGAGACTTTCTGGTTATCCACGTGGTTGATTTATGCTCACTTGGAATGAACGGTATAATGAGCACTTGAGGTATCTTAACTTGCGAGCTAACAATGGCCAAACTGGACTTGACTTGATTTATAATTTTTCATGCACGACTACCTGCTGCTGCGCGTCAGAGTTGCAACCCGGATCGATATCAACAAAGCCGGCACATTAGATGGAACATTGCACAACTCGACATTTATCCAGTTCTAACTAACGACAGTTGATTTTGCCTTGAGGGCATGCACTACTCCTAAGCTTACTGAAAACTCTTGGACAGCATACGACCGGTTTCGCCCTTCTTGGGGCTCATCAGATAGGTGCAGTCCTGAGTTTTCGTCAACCTGAACACCGTTAAACTTGAACGCAAAATTGTAGGTAAATCAGGTTGATGCTGACAAAGTACCCAACTGAATCTACTATCGTTGATGGTCTGTTTTTTGCAGCACATTCGGTCAAAGGATACCATAAGCGATAGATTGAATTAAGTCTCCCAATGAGAGCAACTTAAGTTGCAAATTAGAGTACTTTTCCGATAACTGTCTTTGTTCTTGTACTAGTGTATATATTCATGACGATGTGGTTCCTCTAACTAAAGCATTTGTGTGTAATGACTGGGGTGACAGAGATTGATGACTTATCCGACGCTACAGCAGCGTGTCCCAGTAACGGATAGGCAAGACCAGTCCGGAATGTTTGGCTCATCCAGTCACAAAAGTTGTTTAAAACACCCGGATATGACTCCGATGGAATACAGCGTAAGACAGAGCTCTTTCCAGTTATCCCCACTCCTCCGCGAGGAAGGTCCCATCGGTGACACATCTCATACCCATCGAAGGGAGTACCATAGTCTGATGGATACCCGGGAGCCACAGAACTGGCAAGAACAGCTGCCAATGTAAAAGTGAATGTAGGTCTGTTCAATTTCTCCACCGTCTGTTTTCTCACATCACCTCTAGGTGTAGGCGACGGATACACACCTAAAAATCGACGCAGAATGTGACGAGTGGCGTGATTCACAGCTTGTAGAAGACAGACGTGGGTTATCCATCATAAGTATCACCGCAAAAGGAACTAAAGTAGTCGCGAGCTAGAGACGAAGCCGATTCCAAGGCCGTGTTATGCAGAAAACGAGTCCAGCCCATTTTTTTCATCCGGCTCATTTGTTTCGCAGCAAAATAAAAAACGGAAAACTATCAAACAGCAAAGAAAAAACAGAAAAATATTATTTCTGAAAACAAAACAAATCCAAAGGAGGGGTAAAGGTGAAAGACAAAACAGTTTTTCAAGCTGCTCCATCATCATATGTATCAGGAGAGTTTTCCTTCAAAAAGAAAGCAATCGCGTCGTGCTCTAATGAAGTAAACCGGGACCACTGATAGCATGACGAAGGTCAGATTAGCAGTTCCGTATCCAAGGTAATCCGTGAAAGGTGCCGCAATCACGCCAAATATCAACTTGCCAAGCAGTTCTGCAGTGCTTAAAACTGTGTAGTGGGTGGCTTGGGTTTGTACAGGTGATTCGGCTCGTGTGCACTGCATCATTATGGTGAACATTACCGTTGTAATAGCCCCGCTCACAAACAAAGTGAGGTTCATGAACAACATTCCGACAGCTGAAATAAACATGGGAGGGTAGGCGAAAAATAAGCGAGGGGAAAACGATCAGAAGAGCTTGGGAGTCATAATAAAAATAGCAAATAAAAAACGAGAAGGGAGCACACACAACTATGTTTGACAGTTCAGATTTTCTACGTGGAAATGTCGAACACACTAGATTACCGAGCCGATCAGATGGCCGCTGCCTATACGCAAGCTCGGCTGGTAACTTGTTCTCACTGGAGTCTACAAATGGCCCACCTTAATACAACGACGTTTTCGAGGAGCTATGCTAGAGGTACTTTTTTGTGACAACCATCGTAGAAGACAGAGTCTGGTTAGTCGTAGTGTCTTGGGTGGGATGATGGCGTGCTGCAGGTCAACGGTACCAACTTCTCAAACGCTGTGGCATTCTATTGATTATCAGACCATAGACGGTTTGGGAGTCATAAGTTGGTACCTCGTTTGCCTGTCCTCGGATGGGAACGCTACTGTAGTCCTTCCAGGAAAGAAGAGAATATGGAAATGGATGGAGGCCCATCGTTCGAATGGGCACCACAGCCTCAATAGCAAGTGTCAGGTGAGTTGTCAGAAGCACTTGTATCTACTTCAATGGAATGGTATAAGTACATCGACAGTTTTTGAAGTCAAGTGTTCAGGTAACAACTGCCGAAGCCTGTGTATGGGACCAACAGGCGTTTATACCATTCACTGGACGCAGCACAAAATGTCAAATCCTCTGTGCTACTGCGCGTTTGTAAGTAGCAGGATTTAAACCCAGGTCACAAGAGCGGTCGTGTGAGAACGGTCTGTTCGGTTGTCAACTACTTTTGATACTATTGAGCACACACTAATACGTTCCTCAGATTTTAAAATACCCCAGATAAGTGTCACGATGCGACGGCATTCATGCTGTCTGCATTATGGACGTTTGGAAACGTGTTTCCTCAAGAACCAAAGAATATCTCACTAGTGAGCTGAATAAGTACTATGTGACTCTGTCTGGCCCCTACACATTACCGTTGTTTAACCGTTTATTCGCTGCTCAGTGGAGTTGTAAACATGAACATGCACATATTCACGTGCCTTCAGAGCTCGCGTTTTAGAAAAGACTGTTGTACGCATAAAAATGTGGACGCAACAGATAATATGCGCAGTGTTCCCATGTAAGAACAGAAGGCGAAAAAGGGGTCCGTTGAACTCATGAATAACGTCAATGATGGAGGGCAAATACGGGTTTGCTAACTCGTTACACCGTGAGACGGCCTTATTAGGGATATGTCCTTTATAGGAAGGTGATCACAGCGGCCGCGATTTCCAGAAAAAACAGTTTCTATGAAGTCAACTATTAGCAGCTTACCGAAGGAATATTCGTGGAAACCAATTCCAACACGTTCTACTGCAATCAACAGCAAGGGGAGCTGCAGGATGGCACGAAACAGCATCAGTCGCTCCAAGACATCTGCAGATGACCTGTGGAAGATGTGGAATTTGATTATGCAACACCATGCTGCAAAAGACAGGGATTTGAACAGCTATTCATCACGACAGGTAGGCTATCTACTTGTATATGTTCCTTCAACGAAGAAGTCCTTCGCTGTATACATCAGAGACGCATCCTAACGGAACCAGTTTGGAATGGTCCCGTTGAGGGAAGGGCTGTTGTGGACTATGCCGTAAAGTAATCCATGCCTGAGGGTCACCGGATGGACCCAGCAGGTATGAAACACGTGCCGAACCAAGGAACAGCACTAATTAAGTTATTTAAAGAAGTTCGCATTTCTAAACTGTCTAACCCAAGAAGAGAAATATCGTGGGCGTACTCAATGTCCGTCGGCGAACACATCGGGAATATTTCGACCCCTGAGGTGGAGAAGGCAGCTAAAGAACACTCATGCAGCATATGGGTTGCGAAGTTAAAGAAAAAGGGCCACAGATGACCCTTTTTTCGAACACCAGTGGAAGTAGGGGACCAAGAGAGCTTGCCGTAGACACGTATGTCATCAGAAGAGGCATATGTTTATAAGAGATAAGAAGTTAGAAGGGACACATTTGACTACCGGATACTGTCACACTTTCTAATGCAGCAAAAAACCTCAAACGCTGCTTTTAGATATCAAAAAAGACCGTTTTTTGTCGTCAGAAGAGTGGCGTGGTTCCGATACTTGTTCCGGAATAATCGGTTCAACACCAGCCAGGAAGTAACCCCACTTACGGTAATGCCAGGAAGCGAATTAAAAGCTATCGTAACTATAGTGAGGCCCTAATGGTTTTCGCAAGATATTCTTTCATCCCTTTTTGGAAATGGAAACCATCATCGAGGACTCCATTTTACAGTATTCTGAAGAAAAGTTGTCAAGTTGGGGCTAACCTGTTTGAAAAGTGCAGGGTTCAAATTACCAGACCAGAAACTGAAGCAATTGATGTTCACGCCGAACTACCATTGCCGATAGCGCACTGATGGGGACGTTTCACTTGGATCGCCCAAAAGTTGACCGTACCCGCCGTTAGGTTATCCGATACGGTTGGATGCCATGAGTTCGGTGTGCGTCCGAACGAATCTTCTGGGCACAGGAGCATCAGGAGTGAGACGTCTATGCCTTATTCCCATTGCCATCGGGCTACACCAGTCACTTCCAACTGAACAGGTCAGACTATTGAGTAATCGGCTCCAGATAGAGTCCTCCAAACGCTAATGTTCACTGCCTTGTTGGTCAGACCTGAGTTAGGACAAAGAAGGAGCCTCCGAACAAAACCATTCGTCTTCCCACTGTCTTGTGGAGCAGACTTCTGAATCAAAATCTCAAAGTGGAGTGCCATAACTAAGTCCTCCCGACCTAAAGCTGCCACCTTGACGTGGTGGTCGGGCTTGATTACTGCAATGATCCCGCGGGCTACACTGGCTGGAGCGCCGTTCCACAAGGTGCAACCATGCCAGGAAGGCCAAAGGGGAGCAGTCAGACCAAGAGCAGCGAGATCCCGCACTACGAGTAATCGTGCTACGAGGCGGTCTGGGGGTAATCGTACTGTTCTCTGCGATAGGAGTGTGAAGGCAGTAAGGTGTTTCCCCCAGGCGACCAGCATGTCCATATTTATGGAAGCAGCGATGCTGCCTTCCCCGAGGAAGAACGGGTTAGAAAAATTCGGCCCTAAAACCGCACACTCCGATCGCCCAACGGTTGACCGTGACCGCCGGCGCATTATCCACTACGGTCGAAATACTTTTAAAACCAAAGAGTCCGGTGCTGCTCAAAAGGCACTTGTGCGCAGCCGCATCAGGAATGAGACAGTAATGCCCTTATTCCCTGCGCCCTCGGGTTAGGCCAACCCCTGCAGCCGAGCAGGTCAGACTATTGAATCATCGGCTCCGGGCAGGGTCCCCAAAGAAAACCCTACTGTCCACTGCCTCGTGGGTCAGACTTTTAAGTCAGAGGCTAGGGGCAAGGTCCCTGAACAAAACCCTACATCCTCCCACTGCCTTGTGGGTCAGACTTTTGAGTCAAAGGCTCAAGGTGGGGTACCTCAACCAAACCCCTTCCTCGGCCTGGGCAACCGGGAAGTATCATTTGCCCGCGCAGTTCTGTGTCCACCGATGTCCCTCCCCAACCCGTTCCCACCACACAAGCAAACGTCACTGGGTCACTTGACTGTCAGTTATCTGACCGAAAGGCCCTATGCCCCTTGCTGCCTATTAACATTAAACAAAATAACACCCTTCTAAATCCACGAGATCCTTTCTATATAGGAGCTTTTAACGTCCGTACTCTATGTCAACTTGGCAAACAGGCAATGCTTGCTGAAACTTTATACTCCTTAAAATTGATGTATGCTGTGTCTCCGAAACACGCATACAAGACCCAAGCGTGATTATGCATCTCAGAACGCCAAGGATGAACTCAGCTCTTTCACATTTCTCCCTCCGTGTATCCGGTGACCCAGAAGCGACTATCGTGGACTATATGGCGTGGGAGTTGCACTCAGCCCCAGAGCTGAACGCGCTTTGCTGGATTGGATCCCAGTGAACAGTCGGCTTTGCGCCGTCCGGTTATCCAGTTCAATCAAGCTCAATGCCTCTCGGCATAAAAGCGGTGCCTGTTTGTAGTGTCGGCTTATGCCCCAACGGACTGCAGTTCTGATGTTGAGAAGGATACCTTTTATCGAGAACTACCGGGCTCATTCGTCAGGCAAAAAGCACTGATATTGTGATCCTTGCAGGCGATATGAATGCTCAAGTGGGTCGTCTGAGCTCCTTGGAATCACATTTGGGCGGTCGATTCGGAGTCGATGCTCGCCGCACAGACAACGGAGATCGACTCTTCTTAGTGTGCTGACCATGAACTGTTTCTGGCAAGTACGAACTTTCAACATAAGCGTTCGCATCGCGTAACCTGGCGGCCGTGGACACAGTTGGACCACGTGGCCATCAGCTACCGGTGGAGAGCCACAATTCAAGACTGCCGTTCCTTTGGGGCACACCACTTGATTCCGATCACGCCATGGTGCGTGCACGCCTGACAGTTCGCTTCCCTTCAGGCCCTCGCAAACTAGAAAGAAGCATGCCAATCCACTATCTTCGAAGATCGACCATAGCTCAACAGTACCGATCTGAGCTAGCCCAACAACTCTTCACATGTACTGGCAGTGCGAATGTAGATGAAGCGTGGCAAAATGTGAAAGGAGCCATGTTAGCGGCGTTCAGTGCTGTCTGTCCAAACTCACCATTCGATCACAAAACCACTGGATATCGGCGAGGTCGCTATCCATGATTGATGCCCGGAAATCCATACCAGCAGGCAACGCGTACGACGGCGCACGCAAATCCCTTAAACGCCAAATAGTGAAGAGCCTAAGGAAAGACCGAGAGCTCTGGTGGAAATCGAAAGCTCGAGAGATGGAGAAGGCTTTCGCTACGGGAAACAGCCGTGCCCTATATCAACTGATACGATCGACTGGTCCCAGGAAAGCAACGGTCAGCGAAACGATAAGTGAAAAAGATAGCTCATTAATTCACTCACAAAAACGTCGACTGGAAAGATGGGCCGAACACTTCGAAGAACAGTTTAGCTGGCCTCTGCAACACAGCCTGTGGAGATAATGCATACAGGCGAGTGGAATGTAAACCTTGATCGCCCTTCGGAAGAGGAAATAAAGTACGAAATATCCGTACTAAAACGTGAGAAGGCACCAGGACCGGACGGTCTCTATCCAGCCCTCTTCAAAGAAGGCGGAGAATCCCTGGTGACCCATCTGACAAAGCTTGTTGGTGCTATATGGAACGAAGAGAAGGTGCCTGCAGAATGGGGCATGTCGACAGTTATCCCAATCTTCAAAAAGGGGCACGCGGACCCCAAATGTGGCATCAGCCACTGTGGCATCGAAGGTGCTCTCTGGTCTTATCCTTCGAAGGTTGACTGAACACAGGAGAGACAGATCCGTGAAAACCAAGCTGGGTTCCGTCCTGCAAGAGGATGCATCGATCATATCTTCACCCTCCGACAGATTCTTGAACAGCGACACTGCTTCCAGCAACCAACAATGGTTGTGTTCCTCGATCTGAAAGCTGCCTTTGACTCTGTAGACCGCCAGGCACTATGGCAGTGTCTGTGGAGCAAAGGTGTCCCCCATAAATTCTTGACCCTCCTTAAGGCGCTGTACGCCAACTCCCGCGGCCGTGTGAAGGTCTACGGAAGCTCTCGCCTGAGTTCACCACATCAAGTGGTGTCAGACAGGGCTGTCCTCTTTCACCTTTCCTCTTCAACTTCGTCATTGATGCGATCATGGAAGACTCACTATCAGCCTCTAATGCCTGTGGAGTCGAAGTGCTCCAGGGACGTCCGCTCACAGATATCGAGTATGCAGACGACATAGCTCTTCTTGGATCTGACCCGTGGTAATGCAAACAATATTAAATAATCTAACTAATTCCGCCTCACGGTTCGGCATGCGCTTCACACCTGCAAAGTGTAAAGTGCTACTGCAAGACTGGGCCCGAACCCTAGCCTCATGCTTGCGGGTGAACCGATTGAGGTAGTAGACAAATTTGTTTACCTGGGCAGCGGTCTCGCGAAAGATGATATTTCCATCCGAATTGGGAAGGCCCGAGCAGCTTTTGTGAACCTGCGTCACCTGTGGCGTAGGCGTGACATCAGCTTATCCGTCAAGGGTCGAGTTTATAATGCTGCGGTGCGCTCCGTATTACTATACGGATCAGAAACCTGGCCGCTGCGCGCCGAGGACGTCAAACGACTTTCAGTGTTTGACCACCGATGTCTTCGGAGCATTGCCCGAATCTGGTGGGAACACCGGATCAGCAATGCTGAAGTACGTCGAATGGTATTCGGGAGAAATAACTCACCCTCGATAGATGAACTGATCACACTGCAGGCTGCGCTGGCTTGGCCACGTGCTGCGCATGCCAGTCGACCGACTTCCTCGAAGGGTTCTTTTCGCACAACCACGTGAAGGGTGGAAACGAGCCAGAGGCGGTCAAACAATGACTTGGCAGCGA
This sequence comes from Clonorchis sinensis, assembly GCA_003604175.2. Lineage (NCBI taxonomy): Eukaryota > Metazoa > Platyhelminthes > Trematoda > Opisthorchiida > Opisthorchiidae > Clonorchis > Clonorchis sinensis. Next base: position 179,017,271 of record CM030369.1, on the reverse strand, counting down.
AGTATAAAAGCCATTACCAGCAAACTCAGCTGCGCTGGTCACTGCCGTCTTCCTGGATGGGGACCCCGAGACGGCCACATCAATGGTTAGAGACATTGTCAGACATGGCCCAATCGCGCCCTCAATGGCGCTCATGCATCCAAGCTATTGCCTTCAATGCATAGCTCCTTCCCAATCCCCACTTAACAGTCCATTGACAGTGGTGTATTAACGCAGCTCGCGCCTCCAATGAGCAGCTACCTACCTCACCTCCCCAAATCATCGGCGGACGAAACTGTGGCAGCTACAACCACTGTACGACAAGTACACGGTTTCTTATAGCTGATGATAACTAAGTCCTCTTTCTTGGCCTGGGTAACCGGGAGGCGTCATTTACCCGCACAATCCTTTGTCAGCCGATACAGCTCTCCAGTCCACAAGCAGACGACATTGAATAATTGGACTGTCTGTCACCTGAGTGATGTGCTTTATCCACCCCCATGTCCACTAACAATAAACAAAATAACATTCTGATAAATCCACGAGATCCTTTCCACATAGGGACTCCCAACAGCAGTGTTCTATGTCAAACTGACAAACACGTAATTGTTGCTGAGATTTTATCCTCCCTTCAAGTTGATGTCTGCTGTGCCCTTGAAACACGCATACAGGACTCAAGGGTGACCATGCATTTTAAAGCGCCAAGGACAAACTCAGCTTTCTCACATTTAACTCTCCGTATGTTCGGTGATCCAGAAGCCATGATTTGTGAAATACATGGCATGAGAAATACACTCAGCCCCAGAGCTGACAATGCTTTATTGGACTGGATTCCAGTGAGCACGTGAAAACTGCGGAGTGCAGTTAAAAGATTGTGTAGGAATGAACCCGAAAGAGAGCCGATTGAAGCAGAAGACAAATTCGTCTACATGGGTAGTTGTATCAACATAGGTGTAGTTAAGGACGCCGTTTCCTCCCGGATCTGAAAGGCCAGCAAAGCCTCAGTCAACCTGTAGCACCTGTGGTGCAGGCGTCACACCAGCTTATCTGTTAAGGACAGAGTGTACAATGCTGCGGAGTGCCTCGTATTGTTATGTGGGTCAGAAACATGGCCGCAGGCAGCCAAGGACGTCAAAAAATTCCAGTTTGGCCATCGGTGTCTTTGGTGCATTGCCAGTCTGACAAAGGCATCGGGTCAGTAATGACGAAGTATGTTGAATGGCTTTCGGAGGAAATAATTCGGCCACGATAGATGAGCCCATCACACTCAATAGGTTGCGCTGGCTTGGTCACGTGCTCCATATGCCAGTCGACTGGCTTCCGCGGACAGCCCGCTTCGCACAACCAGGCGGAACGGAAAATCAAGCTAGGGAAGATCAAGCAATGATTTGGCATCAAAGTACGAAAGCCATTACCAGTAAACTCAGTGGCACTAGCCATTGCCCCCTCTCTAGATCAGCACCCCGAGACGCGACACATTAATGACTAGAGAATTGGCAGAAATGACCCAGCCGCGCGCATTCATCCAAGCTGTTGTCTTTAATGCATGGTCTGCTCCCCCAATCTCCCAAATGTAAAATCCATTCACGCCTCAGGTCACTTATATCAATCACCGCCTCCAATGCATAGTTGTCCATCCCCATCTTCTAAGGTCATCGACGAACGAAACGGTGACAGCTATGATGACTGTGTAACATGTACGAGGTTTACACCTGGACATGGATGAAGATGACGAGTGTAGTTTTCTATGCCATTCCTCGCGCCGGTTTATTCATGACAACGTTTCCGCGAACTCAACTCGGTACTGTTTGAATATATAGGAGGCGATGAACTGAATGGCCTTGAGTCAACCTGTGCGATTAATACAGGGTCCGAATAATGCCATCGTCAGAATAATACTGTGTACTACAGGAGGAATAACAAATTTGAATTCAAGCTCTGCACCCGTTACAGCATGCCACATGGTCCAAGTGAATCCACGACTGATTTACGGCTGTTGGGTCCAGATGATAGTGATGAAAGTTTGTATGCGCTAGAAACAAATGATGTTCTCCATTATCTATGCAGTGAACATCGACCCCAAACCGACCATCATGATGGACTTTTTTTCGGACTTAACGGGCCGATCTGGACCCAAAACACATGCTAAAACCACATTTGCGCTTCTTGCTGATCGTGACACATCTTCCATATCCTCACAGATGCCATCTATCGGAGTGTATGCTGATTCAGCGATCGAACACAGTTTTCCTCGTGGGGCTGCACTTATCTTAATTGAGTCAACTGACCGAACAGCCGGAATCAAGTGCGGCAAAGTGTCTTCAACTCTGGGACTGAGTGCATCCTATATAATGAATATACAGGTCATTGTATTCGGTTACCCAGACACTCGAAAAGCGGAGAGCGAGAAATGTGGACCCGCCTTGAGAGGTTTGAGATATACGACCGAACTGGAGTCTTGAGTGAATGTCGCGCAGACGACGTGCATCGTTCGAAAGCGGAAACAACGTCCTACAAAGAGACCTGCTGATCTGTTTAGTGAGGATTACGGACGTTGAAAAGTGGAATGTGGAATAGGTCCTTTAGGTTTATTACGGGTCTATTTTACCGGAGAGATGGTTAGGCATATGGCAAGGTTAGTTAATTAACGGAAGAGGTTGGGAAGTGAGCGACGAACGGGTCTGGTTTCTCAGACCGAAGAAAGTTTTGCTAAGACACAAGCAGCCAGAGGGTTTAGTCTGTTTCAAGTTGAGTAGAAGTATCTATACTCGTGAGAACAAAATCGAAGAGGGGAAAATAATCATCCCGTTTGCATCTAATGGGGGAAGGAAGACTACGGACAGACAAAATAGCCACCACAATGTGAAGGTTGACGGGATAAAGAAACAGAACAACAATACAAAATAACACAGCTGCAAGGTAGATTCCACTGACCAGAGGTACCCTCTATGTATATGTGCTGCAAGCAGTTGACGACACTAAGAGCTAGCAACCAGAGGAGGACCAAAGATATGAACTACAGGTCTTCATTCGTCTTATGAGCCATCAACATACCGGCCTGTGGCTTGGAGCTTGTGTGCGAACGTCGAACCCAGAATAGAAGACAGTTGACCAACCATGCCACTCCACAGACCAATTTTCGCAACCGATGCACCTCGGTCGAAAAGCATCAGTGGTAGCATGTTCATTGCACCCTGTTCACCAAGTTTGTAGATGAGCAGCAAAGCAATAAGGTTTCGCGATCCAACGGAGTTGATGACAGCCTCGCTTAGTGTGGCTACATAGGATGCTTGTCGAACAGATTCCGTATATCCATCGTCCTTCATGCGACTGGGTTGTTCATCGTCCAGTTGGCCATTTTCTGATAAGTAGCAATTGAGAGAATGTAACGAAATTTTGACGGAAAATGCTAAGCTTAAGAAAAAACTCTGGATCATTGCAAAACGGAAATATGAAATACCACCCTACATGCGGAAAAATACTGAGCTTCAAGGAGCAACCTAAGATCAGTAGACAAACTCCAGATATACGGAGCGTGCGAATCGCCACGAATTCAACAACACCCACCCCTACCCCCCTGGGGCACGTGAACTATCATTCCCGATGTGCATGGTAAGTTTACCGCCTCGAACGACGACCGAAGGCATTCAGTGCTGATTAGCTCCAAAAAGAAAAACTCCAGCTCAATGTTTCCATCATGACAGGGAAATTGTTCAAACAAGTGATGCAGATATAAATACCGGTTAGAGCAAATCCAACAACAAATGACACTGGATTTACAAATTAATTGCAATACGCCTTCGACATATCAGTGTCCACGTTTCGTCACCTGAAGGCTTCTGAAATAGGTTCCTGCGTTGTGTCCCTCTTCGTACTGTCACTCGCACCATACCAGTCACAGGTCGCCCACATCCAGTTTATCCCGTCTCCCAGATCACGCGATTCATCGGGTTGGTGGTTATGTTATGTTATGTTAATAACGCTTTCAGAATGCTCAATCGAGACTTCGTCTTGTGAGTGAATCCAATCTATTCTGAAAAGCTAAGAAGCTGTTTCATCCTTACTTACAATCATCCGCAATGCGCATCTTACGAAAGTCCTAGGAGTCTCGAAGTCAAAACCTTCCGGCAAGTAGTTTGAACACTTGGCCGTTTGGCAAAGGACGGCCGAACAGTAGTGTGATTAGCTCACACTCATCCTTCAATCACTTGGTCAGGCATCGATTTTCTCTTGGAGTGATGGCTCCTCAATCGGAAGTCCCATTCGGTTTGTGAAATTAAACTGAGCTACTTATAGATTGTTAGTAGTATGAAATTTTGGAATTTTTACCTGAGACCGTCCTGTGATTAAAGCCAATCTATCCTGAAGACCACAGCCGAGAGGTCGTGGGTTAGAAACTCCCGGAAAGTTCGCGATGGCCAGTGCTGTTAATTCCAAATAGGGATGAAGCAAATGTGTATTGCTCCTGGGCTTTTCAGCACAGATGGGCTCACTTACCAGCAGATCTCATGATTGGTCATTACATTGAATTTCAACCGCAACCAGAACACCAGATTCGTTGTGGCTTTGACCGAGGGCTGCAATATGACTACAGGGAGGCGAAGGAATTTTCTGATCGATTGGTTGATTCACAGTCTGTCCGATCAGAATGCTAGCCAGAACAGTGTAGAGGACAAATCCTCAGTCAGCGCTTGTCTGATCTGCTTGCCTGCATTTGTGATTGGAGACTGTCTCAGAAAACTGGTGAGAATTGGTGATAGCACCCATTTTCAAAAAAAGAGCTCGTATTGAGTGTGGTAACCACAGGTAGATCAGATTGACTCCGATCGTAACGAGACTGTTGGCGTCACTGGTGCTTCGTCGCCTTATGGTGGCTCGTGAAACAATGACTCAAGGGCAGCAAGCAGGATTCCGGTCTGGTAGGGGTTGCGTTGACCAAATCTTCACACTCTCTCAGGTGCTAGAACAACGTCACACGTACAAACGATCCAGAATTTTAGTAGTCCTGGACTCGCCTGACCGGTTTGTTCTCCTTGAGACGATTGTTCATCAATGAATGTCCCGCACGTGTAAGAGTATACTGAGAGCTCTCCAAAAGCTTCCGTACACAACACGATGTCCGTAGGCGGTACCCATTCTCTCCATTCCTATTTAATTTCGTGACCGATGAGGTAGTGAAACGAAGGCTGGAAGGTCTTCGAAACCCGGTGTTCAAATAGCAGCTGACGAAAACCACGACATCGTTCTCGTTTTCGAAGCGGAGAGGGCGCAGGTATTTTCGGATGAACTGACCAAAGTCACCCCATCCTTTGGTATGCACTTTGCACCTACAAAGTGTAAGGTCATGTTCGTGGATATGCAGTCACCGAACACGCCGCTTACAATCTAGGCGTTTTATGTACCTTGGAAGTTGTATTAGTTCTGACTGCGGGGTGACCGAAGATGTCAATGAACGAATCTGCAAGGTTCAGGTCACGTTAGCTAATCTGAGGCACCTATGGCGTCCCTAAATCTCAAGGGACGTGTGTATCAGGCTACACTACGGGCTGTTTCGTTGTATGGCTGTGGGACTTGGCCTGTTCAAGCAGCGGAACTGAGACGTCTTCAGGTGTTCGACACTCGTTGTCTCGGAACCATAGCTGGTGTGGGTTGGTGTCGGCAAATCCGTAACGGGGCGATTAGAAAGCGAGTTTTCAGTTTGCAATGGGGACTTACATTCAAGAATGTGTCCAGCACCAAAAGCTGCTCTGGTTAGGCCATGTACTGCGTACGCCGAACCATCGTTTGCCGAAGAATTCTGTTTTTCGTGCGCAATTCGGAATGGCGGGTGCAGAGAGGTGGCCAACCCTTATCCTGGAAGACTTGGGGAATGGAAGAGTTTACGAAAGTTTGTGTGCTGTTGGTGCTACTCGCCTTTCAGGATGGGGACCACGAGATGTCCAGTGCGCTTGGTTCAGGACGCCGCAAATTATGATTGCTAATCGGTGTCAATGGCGTTCTTGTTGTCAGTTTCCATCTAGACAGTATCTGGAGGTGTGAGTACCACGGAATGATTGTGGTAGGCCAGTAATAAGTCCCTTCTCCACCCATTTTTATTCTTCTCTCCACAATAATGCTTTCAAATAAATCATGGTTGTACGGCAGTGAAGCATCGGTGTTTAACACTGATGTCATGCTGTCGACGATGATAATGATGACAGTGTAGATGAACGGAATGACATTTCAACGTGGCCTTCTGGTATCATCGGACGGACAGACGCGGACACACGCCCGAATTAATGTAGCTACGATTAGGATTGGAGGCATTTTTACAAATAAAAGCCAGCAGAGGCATTAGTGTCCGTTCAGACAGACGAGTGAGAAACTAACAGCAGCCAGCGTGAGTGGATTTTTGCATATTTTCCGAAATATCTGGATCAAACAGGAAAAACACGAAAACAACAGAACACTTGCGCATCCTCATCACTAACTGCGCACAAATTTACCAGGCTGAAAACGTTTTTCAGAACGGTGTTATGTATTGTCCAAAATACTGACTTTAAAGATTATCAGGAGTTGTAGAATGAAAAAAAACTAGCACAGTTGCAAGCCGAATTGACAAAGTATTGTTTCGACCGCAGAATAAGTGTCAGCTGAGCAAGCCTAACTCGATTAGTAATTAACCCAAAAGCAAAAAAACGGATGACTTTTTTAAAGCGTTTGCATGCTATCCAGTGGCACATCCAGGCCTTGGTTATCTGAAGTCCACCAAGTATAGTAAGCCGTATACCAGTTCTACAACGGAAGCATTCGATTTTCGAAACCAGCGTTTTACGTAACAGCCAGTAGCTCTGCAGTCAAGCGCAGTACGAAAATCTACAACGGATGTTCTAGGGGAATGTTGGAATCTTTATTGAATTTCAGTTGACAGCTCATGAATTTCTACTATTAATTTACCTTATCAGTCTATGTACTTGTTTATTTCCATTGGTTTTCATCTCACCTGTCACGGTCTTCGTACTCGCCAATGACATTCTAAAATGGCCGTCGCGCCCACCAGTAGCATGTTTGCATGTGTGTGTGTGTGTCAATGTACCCGCTGACCAATTCGCGTCCGTCCTCCGGCTGCTCCATGCTTTCTGATTTGTCCTACCATGATATCAGAGCAGTTGCACTGCCAACAGGAATCATCTGACTGATCTCGGATAAAAAGACTACAGAACCAACATTCCCCTTGCCATGACTTGGTGTGCGGATTCGATGCGCTGTGCTGAAAAGCCAGAAACTTGTTGTTTACCGAAACTCTTCCCTTTATTATTCGGGACCGCCTGACCTATGCGTTACCCAAGAATCCCTAGTGAGGACTGAGAATTAATGTTGCAAGATCCCAATCGGGGTAAGTACTTGACTGATACAACGCTTACCACGACGAAACCAGTTTGAGTCGGTCTGTGAGGCTGCGTCGTGTTTGAAACAAGACATAAGAGATAACTTTTGGAGCTCAGCAGTAGACTATTCGCCTAAGGAACAAAAAGCATTATTAGTTAGCTCAAAGAAAACAAGGGTCGTCCTAATGTTCAGTCTAACCCGATCAGAAACATTGAAAAAAATGTTAGGAACTACCAACCAAAGGATTAAAGTAGGGTATAATAAAACACCAGGATACCTTGGACGCGAATTGTTGTTTGATTCTCAGACCAAGCGGCCTCCACGTCGCGTAAAGTCGTAGAGGTGATACACAGTATTGCTCCAATGACATATATGCATGCAATAATTCCAAGCAGTTGGCTAGCAGAGAACAGCGAGGTTGCGGCTGTTAAAAAACCTCCACCAACGATGGCACCAAACTTGTAACCAACCACTTGAATAGTGTTTCCGAC